>OX393577.1:58002098-58751762 GCA_947652605.1 Elmis aenea
AAAAAGAGATAGAGTTATATTTTTAGCCTCTTTGACTTTCAGCTGCAATAAATTAGATCCGAAAAATTGTCAGGAAGTATTTTAATTCATCTTTCACAGGTTTAATGCCATATTTGCTGTACGCACAGAGTACAAAAAAAAATCCGCTTAACTTTTAAGATCTAATATTTTTCTTTTTAATTTTTAAACCAATATTATCTATGATAGATAATAATGGTTTAAAAATTAAAAAGAAAATCTATGTTATACAGGGTGTCCTAGATAACAATTCCAGCATGGTGATCTCCCTTATTATAAAACATACAGGTTTTGCTTAAATTAGATGAATTATTTTTAAGTATGAAAGGAGCTGCAATTTATTTTTAAAAGTACTAAATTCCACCTACTTCACACGATCCAACAAAAGTAATGAAAATATTGAATTTCTGCTATAATTACGCGCACTTTATTGCCCTCTCTCGGAATACAGCTCTAGTATTAACTTCTACACAGTTTTTATGGCAAAGAATGTAGCCTCAACATGTTAAATTTTTTGTTATTTGTAAATGTAGCCATAATTATAACAATTACTACAAAGACTATCGAAATACACAACAATAATATAAAATTCTAATAAATTCTACCGCACTCAAATTATACTGGCATTTGACATTTAATTAATTGTGTTTTGTTTCTTTTTTCATAGATGGCTTGATAAGTGATTGGTAAAATACGATTTTTCTTGACCTTGTGACTCCTTTATACAGGGTGTAAACTTGGATCACACAACATAGCAATTTCAATGGTAAAATTGTAAAAGTCGTATATTAGCTCCCCTAATTATTTTATCTTTATATTTTATCAAACTTTTATTTTACACAATTAGTTATGTTTTCATTCCAAGAAATAATAACAACGACAATTAAGAATAAACTTTAAACGTCAAAGTGACAGTATAAGTATAAGTGACATTAGGCTAGGCAGTTGTCATAGCATAATTCCAAGGCACTACAGATTTTTGTCAAAACGCGTTTTTTAATTTTCTTAATTTTTAGTTATTGGAAAACTAAAAATTAATATTGATTACATTTATGGATACAGAATTTTTTTCTCTACAAAAAACGCTTTTGCACTTTTTTTCTAAAATAATAATTAGGGGAGCTACTATATGACTTTTAAAATTTTACCATTGAAATATGTTGCGTGATCCAAGTCTACACCCTGTATATAAAGATATAGCAAGTTATATCTCGTAAGAAAGAGGGAAAAAAGCACATTTAAAAATTTCAAAACCGTCACGGACCAAAAAAAAAATGAATTATGGGTAATCTCGAAAATGGTGATAAAAAAAACTTCAACAATAGTAACATTTTACATAAAAAAGTAGCTTAAGGTACAATTAAAATGATCTAATTATTCAAACAACCAAGTTATGACAAAAAAAAAAAAAATTTTTGCTGTAACTTCTGTACGAGGAATTTTGTACTTTAACAAATAGATTATAGCTCCTCTCATACTAAGGAAACCAGGGTGGATAAAAATCAAGATTTTGTTTAAAATCAAAAAAATCGATTTATTTGATTTATTTCAGATTTTTTTGATTTAAATCAAATGTACCATATTATCGAATTTAGTGACATATTCACATGCCATTTCTGTTTTGTGCTAATATATTTAATAACCAATATATTTAATTCATTGGTGAATTGTTGTCAAAATGAAAAATTAAATATAATGATTAAGAATTTTAAAAAATTCAGTGCTAAATGGTGATGTTTAATTAATTATGTACAGGGTGAGTCATTAGTGCGGGATCGGTCGATTGTGGCTATACGGCTTGAGATATGAAGTTGAATCAAATGCTATTTCATACAGTTTTTTCTAAACAACACAATAAAAATATTTTCAAATATACAGGGTGAGTCACCTTTCTGGAACTAATAGCAACTTTTATATTTCAAATTCAACACCCCATTTTTTATTTAATATTTTTGACCGCCATAATTTTAGCTTTGCATCAATATAAAATACTACAGGTTTTTAAACGGCGTTGTAAAAAAAAATTAATTTTCTAAATTATTCAAGGTTGTAAGTCTTTATTTAAAAAATTCTCCTAAAGTTATTTTGAAGTACAGAGTTTTAATTTGATATGGACATGCAGAAAAAAATTCTCTGTTCGCTCGATATGAAAAAATTTGAATCACACATACAGGAGTGTTTATACATAGGTGGCAACTTCCATGATTTTCAAAAGCTCGTAACTCGATTTTTTCAAATGCGAACCCCTGTATTTTTTTATGTCATCGAATTCGTCTTTAAAAGAGCTTCATATTTTGTTAAGTATGTCCTATACCCAACACTCATACTTTTCGAGATATTCGACATTTTTCTTCAAATCGTTATTGAAGCAATAGAGTGCCGTGGAAATTGAAAAAACTGACTGTTCACTTCGCTAATATCAAAAACTTGTCATTTATTTTTTGAATTATTGCTTTTCTCAATGAATATTACTTTACAAGAGCAAATTGATATGTTTTATTCACCATTTCGTGTATTTAATTACTAATAGTAATACAATTTTGTTTTATTATAAATATTATATTGTATCTACTCATATAATCTGTGATTTAATTGATAATTTTTTTTTAAAATCACTTGATTTAAATCAATGATTTTTTTTTTAAATCACTTGATTTAAATCATGATTTAAATCGTGATTTAAATCAATTGATTTAAATCTGCTCAACCCTGAAGGAAACATTCATCTAACTTAAGCAAACCTGTATCTCTTGTAATAAGCGAGATCCCCATGCTGGAAATGTCATCTGGGAGACCCTGTGTATGTACATTCTTTCTGATGGTTTTATTTTATTTTTAACTCCAGCTGTACTAAGGCATTTCCACCTTTATTTTTATAACCATTTAATCTATGATTCTACAGACAGTCGCGTTTGCACTAAAAGTTTTTGCACTATACACTCTGACCAGAACATATTAATTTTGTTGAACGACGTTTCAGAACAATACGCCGTAACGCGTTCACTCGTCGATATAACATAAGCGAAAATTTCCACATGTTTTAAAAAAGTTTCAACTCGACTATCAACCACCGACGACTCATACTTGTACGACAAAAGTCTGAAGACTTTAATGCAATCAACTTAAATTGATCAACGAACATATGTTCACAAAGTAATATTTGTTCACGTTTATTAATAAACTTTAGTTTGACAATGCTTCCACTTTTAATCCAGCTCTGCTTTAAAACAATTGCACATCTAATTTGAACACATTTAATCCTACGATCCTGCAAGTTCATTACCCTTTGCAGTATTTCCTCTGATACTTTTCTGCTAATTTAAAAAGATACAAAACAAACCCTACAGAAATTTTGCTTAATTAGACACAAACAAACGGCAATTCGAGATTCATTTTCAAAAGGCACTCCGACCCTTTGATTCTGAATTAATCCCTCATATTATTCGCTTTACTGAACACGGCTTTCGGGCTTACACCATTCCTGAAATATAACAACAAATTTTAACACAAAAAAAAAGAACTTCTAAAGAGCACTCATTTATCTTGTGTAAAGTAATGCTCTTCAGTTCAGTGAAATATAGGCGCAACTAAAGTTGGAGCATCGTTTGTATCTTACTCATGCAGAAAAAAGCGGTTAGTTACCAAAATCACAAATTCTTCACGCTTGCTTTAAGACCTTTATCACTCTGTTACGCCTACTCTATTCTACATTCAGTAATAAGACAGGGGATGTATACGCTACGCGTTAACTCAGGGGTGCTATCTCCGTCATGGTATTTTAAATTTATTTTCAGACGTTTGTATTCCTAGTAGGGATTGCAATCACGGGATTCGAGATCCCGGGATCCCGGGATCCCGGTCGCCTTTTGGTCTCGAAAATCCCGGGATTTTAAATGTAGAATCCCGGGATTTTCAGGATTTAAAAAATGTAACTATAAGTACATTATTTTGTAAAAAAAATTGCTCATAGTTGGTATCTACTCAACGTGAATAAGTTGAACGATGCAATTTTGCAATTTTGCAAGTTTAAGCTTGTTTACGTTACCGCTCGCCGTCTTATGTATGATAACAAAATTTAAAAAAATTCTTGTACTAAGATAATAATCATCCTAATTTCTTTTATTTTTGTTACTTATAAAACAGTCTATTTTTTAAATTTTTAGTGAATTAAAGTTGTGCTTTGTTTGAGTTTTTAACAGTTTCAGCAAATTTATGTTTATGTAATTAAGTATTCTAATGTATAATAAGTTTAATTTCATTTATTTAAAGGTTATATCTAATAATTCGATTATTTCTATAATAATAAAACATAATAGGTACGGTAGGCAAATATATATATTTTTCAATTATTATTAACATCTTTGCACCTATGATATAATTAAAACAAATTAACCGAAATTATAAAGGAAACAAATTAAATAAAAAGTTAATAAAAATAATTGGTAATTACTAAATTATTCAATAATTATGTAAATCATTTGTAATCAAAAAATATATATACACTGCATTAGCTTCTGTTTTTAAGCAAATACTTCACATTATATATAATCCCGGGATCCCGGGATCCCGGGATTAAAACATCTTCAATCCCGAAATCCCGGGATCGTAAAATTTGATCGGGATTGCAATCCCTAATTCCTAGCAAAACACAGAATTAGTGACTTAATTAACAAAATGCATGTCATTGCACGAATACACTTTAGAAAGATTATTTTAACCGGTTTAAAAAACCTGTTTCATGCCCTGGTATTAAGCGAGATCCCCATGGTTGGCCTCGACTTTGAACACCCTGTATACCTGAACATTAAAGACTTTTCAAATAGAAAAACAAACGTGAAATATCCCACAACATAAAACCGTTTATCATATTTTTGCGTTTAGAGTTGAATGAAATTAAATTCAATTTACTAAAAAATAAATTATCTTCTCCTTTTAAAATCATCATCTTAAAATAAGTGCTTTTTTTGTAAAGAGCTGTAGCTGACTGTAGACGAATTAATTCATTATACTTGGTAACTTTGTATTATTGCTGTAGCAACAATACTTGAACGTTTCAATGACAATTAATTTCTACTAATTTTAACCGCATTTCCACAGTTCCACCTCTACTGAGACTATGATGAAATTTGTGCTTTGCGACTAGTAACTTGCTCGCTTTAAATTAATGGTAGGCGTGAGAACACGACATTTAGGTATAAATTCCTTATTCAAAAAGTCTTTCAGGGTATTGTTACAAAATCCCTTAGCAACATGAATATTAAGTGGGACATTTGATATTGGATGCTTTCTTCTCATATTTTTTTTAAATAAAACAAACATCGTTATTTTGTTAACTAGTGATAACGAAATTATTTTAATGAGTAGTAATGAATTTTTTTGTGAAAGGACGAGCTTTTTATTTCATGGCTTTGTCCTAATTTGATTTGTATATTCAATATTGTGTTAAAAAATATGAAATAATTAGCATACATGACACAGATGTATTATCACAAGTACGAGTACCTATACTACTGTGGTGAAATAAAAACAGGTGCGTGAAGGTGGCCGCGACTTTTTCGAAAGTGCAATTTTTTTAAATTGCATTAATTAGCGCCTAATTAGCGCCAATTGGCGCCGTTGCTTTTAAAATTAGCGCCTTTATAATAAAAAAGTTACACGCATTTAAAAAAAGTCGCGGCCAACTTCACGCAGCCGCGACTTTTTCGAATTTACAAAATTTAATGATGCCATCAATTAGCGCCTAATTAGCGCCAATTAGCGCCGTAATTTTAAAAATTAGCGCCGTTATAATAAAAAAGTTACAGACACTTTAAAAAATCGCAGCCAACTTCACGCAGCCGCGACTTTTTCGAATTTACAAAATTTAATGATGCCATCAATTAGCGCCTAATTAGCGCCAATTAGCGCCGTAGTTTTAAAAATTAGCGCCGTTATAATAAAAAAGTTACAGACATTTTAAAAAATCGCGGCTAACTTCACACCGCGGAAATCTTGCAAACATACAGATTATAGGTTTTCTACTAATAAGTTCTGTGTTGAATACAATTGGCGCCAATTAGCGCCATACTTTAATAACCTCGGATTTATCAAATTAATAAGTTACAGGTTATGGGTTAACACAGTGCGCAGGGCCGGTGCTGGACTCTAGCCGCCCGCGGCTATAGATATTTTGAGCCCATGCCAATGCGGATCGGGTACAAGTAGCTATGCTTTTACAATTATTCTAACCTAATCCACAGGGGTAAAAATATTCTAAAATAATGTGTTGAGCAAAGTGGCAATTTGTACAATGTCATGTGTGCCGTTACAATCATTTTGTTTTTAACTTATATACTTCAACTAATGTTTTTGAATTATGTGTTCCTGTTTACGTATATTTTAAATGACATGTTATAAATACCAGGTTAAATTTATAATTTTATTTTTATAATAAAGGTATCGATATAATAAAAAACTAAAAAATTAAAAAAGAACAATACAATGAATTTAAAAAGTAAATGAAAAAAAACAACTTTAAAACTAAGTAATAAAGACCTTAAAATAATTAAGTAAATAGAGATCATTATATTGTGTATAATAACAAATGACATAAAAAAATTGTTGAAGCTGCAATTGGGTTTACCTTTTTTGAGAGATCATCATATTTTTCATATGTACCATCAGATCTTCTGCTTATACAATAGTAATGTCCAATACCTGTGTTTTCGCTAGGTGGAATAAAACCAATTGCAGCCCTAAACATGTATGTTTTTTTTGCAATACTTATTAAAAATGGAATTTTAGACAGCATTATTTCGTTTGTGCCATTTAAATCGATAAAAATCTGATTTTCAAGTTTTAAATCGTGTTTGGTTTTATTTGTGCAAGTTCTGCATTTTGTCGATCGTAATATATTATTGTTGATTTTTATACATGTGCAATTGCTCAGGTAGCCAGTAGTGAATATAAAATGGGTCATACCCAATATTCTTTATAATATTGAATGTTATTCTACTAGACTGCATCAATTGGATAATAGCGAGAATGACACCAAAATACAAATAATACAACCACAAAAACAAATTAAGTGTACTTACATATATCAACACAAAACACGAAAATTACTTAGTAGAAAAATGCGAAATGCAATTTCAAATATTTTATTCGCTGATAGTGGTAATAAGCTAATTTTGATAACTCTTTTACGCTCAATGGAACATTTGATAATGAAAGCAAAGTGTGACATACAAGATTTAACAGATTTAATATATCAGTAATTACCCGACAAATGGTTAAGCCCATTGTAAAACTTTAGAATTTTTGGAATAACCCACAACTTATTTCTTCAATTGTTATGATTTCCTTCCTGTACAGGGTTGAGCTACATTTATTGCAGGTGTACAAAATGATGGTTCAATCCTGAGCGTACTTTTCCGTAGTTTCCTTGTTAATTTTACTATGTAATACATTGTACCTATTTATATGAAAAACAAATAGACCGTGTACCAGTAAAACAAAACAATCAAAGCAATCAAATACATTACTATTGTATAAGCAGAAGATTTGATGGTACATATGAAAAATATGATGATCTCTCAAAAAAGGTAAACCCAATTGCAGCTTCAACAATTTTTTTATGTCATTTGTTATTATACACAATATAATGATCTCTATTTACTTAATTATTTTAAGGTCTTTATTACTTAGTTTTAAAGTTGTTTTTTTTTCATTTACTTTTTAAATTCATTGTATTGTTCTTTTTTAATTTTTTAGTTTTTTATTATATCGATACCTTTATTATAAAAATAAAATTATAAATTTCACCTGGTATTACACATGTCATTTAAAATATACGTAAACAGGAACACATAATTCAAAAACATTAGTTGAAGTATATAAGTTAAAAACAAAATGATTGTAACGGCACACATGACATTGTACAAATTGCCACTTTGCTCAACACATTATTTTAGAATATTTTTACCCCTGTGGATTAGGTTAGAATAATTAATGAAAATGTAATGTTTTTTTTTAACTATATAAATAGAAATATTAACGGAGTTTCACCGCTAAAGAATTGTAAAAGCATAGCTACTTGTACCCGATCCGCATTGGCATGGGCTCAAAATATCTATAGCCGCGGGCGGCTAGAGTCCAGCACCGGCCCTGCGCACTGTGTTAACCCATAACCTGTAACTTATTAATTTGATAAATCCGAGGTTATTAAAGTATGGCGCTAATTGGCGCCAATTGTATTCAACACAGAACTTATTAGTAGAAAACCTATAATCTGTATGTTTGCAAGATTTCCGCGGTGTGAAGTTAGCCACGATTTTTTAAAATGTCTGTAACTTTTTTATTATAACGGCGCTAATTTTTAAAACTACGGCGCTAATTGGCGCTAATTAGGCGCTAATTGATGGCATCATTAAATTTTGTAAATTTGAAAAAGTCGCGGCTGCGTGAAGTTGGCCGCGATTTTTTAAAGTGTCTGTAACTTTTTTATTATAACGGCGCTAATTTTTAAAATTACGGCGCTAATTGGCGCTAATTAGGCGCTAATTGATGGCATCATTAAATTTTGTAAATTCGAAAAAGTCGCGGCTGCGTGAAGTTGGCCGCGACTTTTTTTAAATGCGTGTAACTTTTTTATTATAAAGGCGCTAATTTTAAAAGCAACGGCGCCAATTGGCGCTAATTAGGCGCTAATTAATGCAATTTAAAATAATTGCACTTTCGAAAAAGTCGCGGCCACCTTCACGCACCTAATAAAAACAGTGAAGTAATGTTTTTATTCGTGAATTTTTTGAATGTACACTGTACATTCATAAAATTAATTGTACAGATTGGTCTAAATTCGAAGTATTTGTAAGTAAATTAGTCAAGTTTTAGGTCTCTACGGTCACTTTCTTAAGATAAATACACCTACTGCGACCTATTGGTCTATTGTACCCTCTAGTGGTAGCCCCTTAAAGAAGTTCTGTGTTTTTGAAAAACTCCAGGATCTTCTTTAAGGGTGTTTTTTTTACTCTTCTTGGTTAACTTTTTTCACCCCCAGAAGTCTACGCCGATAGGGTATGAATCCTTCACACTGGCATATTACGTGAAGAGGAGTTTCTTCTTCCTCACCACATCCTCTGCATATACCGGTCTCTAAGAGCCCTTTTATGTAGAAGTGTTTGTTTAGCCCACAGTGTCCTGTGGCGAGTCCTCTGGCTGCTCTGATGTCTGCTCTACTCATCCTGAGCATTTCTTCGGTCTTTTCTTTAGAGACCATTAACAGATAGCCTTAGTATAGAGTTTATAATAGTAAATTTAGTATAGACAGAAACGTACTGTTAAAACCAACTATACCTTCTTTTTTTTAATCATACGAAATTGTATAGATTTTTAATAACAGTTTGTAAAAAAGTTGATAGGTAATTACAAATTCTTTGTGAATGTCTGAAATATGAACGATAACTTATTTAAAAGGAAAATTTTCGCAGCTTTCAGAAAATTTATGTTTTGTACAAATATTACAAGAAGTAATAAAGATACTTTTGTAATAAAAACATCCGAATAAGCAATGTTAAACTTACCTTCTTTATTGTATATTGTAAAAGAATTAGTTGTGTGCTATAAAGGTTTAATATTATATATTTATTGTTTCAAAGTTCAGAAAATATGATATATTTATCAAAGTCTATTTAAAAACAAATATCAATTTCTTTTTTAAATATTTGTTCAAATTTTTAAAAACATAAAGATATGTTTAATAGTCAAAACTTTGAAAATTTTTATTTCCGTCCCTACAAAAAAACGAAAATCGCTATTACTAACCTGACCACCCTGTACATATACAGAGTGTACCCTCCTAGACAAGTTATTTAATTAATTTGTTATTAGTAATAATACCAAACTTGTATTTTTTAATAGATCAATCGAGTATTTGTTGTTCAAATATTGTTTAATTCCATTTGTTTTTATTGTAAAACCATTAATAGGTGTTTGTACAATATTTTATAGAATTAATATACATAAACATTTTTAACGATGGTCTCTTAAAAAAGTTATTTTTAAATAAATTGATTTTAAACCAAAGGACAGAAAGATAATAATATTTAAAGACCAGAAAAAGCCATATATTCAGGATGTCCCATTTAAAGACGCGACGCGGATAAAAGAATTCATTATATTTGAAAATAATTTTATGTTATGGAACCAAAGGCCGTAAACAACATTTATTTTAAAGTTTTTTTTGTCTACTAACCAAATATTTGTGGAATACTTAAAATACCGTTTCGGGCGTGATCCCCTATACAAATCGATGTTTTTGCAATGTGGCAATAATTAAAGTAATCAAACCTTTTCAATAAGCTAAAATTAAACAAATCAAAAGCAACTGAAATTGGTTTGGTTTTATTTTATTTCGCAATAAAGTTCAAATCGTTATAATCTACTGGTAAGGTTTGTATCTATCTTCTTCTATCTATATATATAAAAGAGCTTGTTTGTGTGTTTGTTTGTTTGTTTGTTTGTTTGTTCGCTATAGAATCCTAGGTCCGTTGACCGATCGGGACAAAATTTTGCACAGTTACTATTTAGGACCTTGCAGATCTAACGCCAAACTTTAAGTACAAGCACATATTACCAATTAAAAAAAAAAAAAATTACTTGGACGGGATTCGATCATACGTCAGCAAATACCTGGTCATAACACGATACGGCGCGGTGTATTTCTCAAGTAAAGATTGTTTTGTATACAATTAGTAATAAATGTACATGAAGTATTATTTTTATTAGTACATTTTTAATTGAAACAAGACGAAAGAAAATAAATTTGAGTTATTATTCAATTTTTAAGCAATAAATAGTTATTTTTTAATGAATTATAAGAAAATGAAAAGATGATTGATCAGAGTATGTCATTTGTGTATGATTTGGAATTATTGGGCTTATTCAAGTTAAAACAGTAATTAAAATTGTAATCGCCCGTGCAACGCCGGGTAAATCACCTTGTACACTATAAAAGTTCAAAATATACAATAAAGTATGAAATCACATATTTCTTCACACGATAAGACTGTTTAAGAGCCTCTGAGACTGCGTTAAGCGAAATAGATTCACTCTTATGACGCACTTATTAGCATTTAATTATTTCAGGTAATTGCTGCATTTAAAAACAAATGACGTTTCTTATACGGTCAAACAAAATATTGCTTTTGATGTGATAATTTTAATGCGTCGAACTACTTTTCTTAAAGCAAAGTTGTGGCTCATAATTGAATACAACCTACCACAACAAAGAACATCAAACGAATATAAATAGGTAAGACGACGAGCAACATCTTAAGGCGAACCTCTGTGTAATGTAATACCCATAAAGATGACAACGTCGCAGTTTCCTTTAATAGAAAAGTTTTATGCCCATTTATTTAATTAAATAGACGAAAAAATGTAAGAGGCTTTAGTGTGGATAAAGTGTTAGTAGATAAAATACGGAGAAAAAAATAGCTTTGGTAATAAATGAAATAGATTTGCAATGTAAAACCATGTAAATATGATGTTCTTATATTAAGAATTTCAAGTGTATGTAAAAGATGGATGAGTGATAGGTTATTTCACTTGAAAAAAAGACTAATTTTAAACCTCTAAAGTTACCGTTTCGATTTAATGTTGTATTTGTATGTATAGTGAGTTTCTAATATTGAATATTTGTGTGACATAATATTATCGCTGGTCATCTTTAAAGGCTCATAGATTAAGCAGTAAACTTCCAGTCCTTAGGTCTTAGGTACTAAAAATTTTAATGTACAAAAGTATCATAGCACCATCATTTCGAATACTGCTCTAGTATTTAATTTCTCTGGGAAACACTAATGATTTAGACCGGCTTCAAAAATTGCTAAATAAGGCTATGAGAATTATTTTACCGTGTTGCAGATACACTAAAATTACCCCAATGCTAGATACTCTACAGTAGCTTAGTATTAAACAACGGATAATTTTTAATACGACTATTTTCATTTTCAAGATTATAAATAACTTACTTCCAAATTCTTTGTTAAAATGTACAGGGTGAATCGTTAGTGCGGGATCGGTCGATTGTGGCTAAACGGTTTGAGATAGAAAGTTGATTCAAACGCTATTTTATATAGTTTTTTCTTCCGAACACGATAAAAATATTTTAAAATATACAGGGTGAGTCACCTTTCTGGAACTAATAGCAACTTTTATATTTCAAAGACAACTAGGGATTGTAATACCGGTTTACCGGTTTACCGGTAAATCGCAAAAAATGCTCTTCAAATTTTACCAGTAATTTGCCAGTTTTTTACCGGTAATTCCGGTAATTCCGGTAATTTTACAACATCTTTCTAATCATGATAAAAATCTAAATCAAATAATCGAAAAAAAATTGACGTATTTTCAAAGAGAAAAAATAAGGGGAAAGCATACAAATGGCATATGATTGTTTGATTGTTTACTCACTACTCGACCAACAAGTGTAGTAGAATCCGAAAAAGCTTTTTCCGCGGCTGGATTATTTTGTACAAAAATTAGGTCGCAATTAGGAGACGATAGTTAAAATAAATTATATTTTCTACGTGGTTATTTTTTAAGAAAAGTTTAAAATAAAAAATATTGTTAATAGTTTGACAACATAGGTATATTATGTTAAATCATTTTATATTTTATGTTCAGAATAGTTTTATTTTCATGTGTTTTTTATAATGCTGGATTATATTTTTTGTAATATTTTTATTTTATATATTATATATTGTCATTTTATATTGTGTTATATTAATATTACATAAAAATATATTAGATACGTTAATGGCTGTTAACTAATATATTGTATGAAACTAATTGGGATAGTTTAGGCTTCAACTATCTCAATCAGTTCTATAATAAATAAATGTATATAAATATATTTATTTTTAATATGGTTTTCGGAGTTTATCTGGGTAATATTTAAATTGGCTCGACGTTTCGGCAAGCTCTCACTATAGGGGAGACACGGATAAACTCAGAAAACTACATTAAAAATGTTAGTAACCGCAAACAATCTAAAAAGAAACAATATAATATAAATATATATAATAATATGATTTACCGGTAAATTACCGGTAAACCGGTTTTGATTGACAGTTTTACCGAATTACCGGTAATTCAAAAAGTCGGTAAATTTACAATCCCTAAATACAACACCCTATAACTCAATTTTTCAAATGCAAACCCCTGTATTTGCTTATGTCATCGAATTTTTTCTTTAAGAGAGCTTATTTTTTTTGTTAAGTATGTCCTATACCACACCTAGTTGCCATAATTTGAAATAAGAAGAAAATAAATTTAAAATTTGTTTGATACGGACTGTAAAGAAACAATCTGTAGATATGTTTATGCACTAATAATTAGATATATTAATGTATTTATACATCGCTTTGATTCTGGGATGAATTATATAGTTATAGATATTATATTCAGTCGAAATTATCCTTGACACTAATTAATCCAAACACACTTCGACGGAATATTTTGCAAAAACTTCTACAACAATTTTTGTAAATAAAATCACGTAATTGCATCTTTAAAAAAAACAAATTACAAACTTTGACGTCATTAACTTAACGTTTCCTTAATGCCATTGAAAAAAAATAGTTATAATTTAAATAACATTGTTTTTGTGGAAAAAATACCAATATTTCAAGATTTTGTTTAATCTGGTGTATACATGACATTAATTTAAATACTAAGCGTTACACAAATTTGGATTTGAAGAGTCTACAAGTCAACGACTGGCAATTACATTAGTTCGTATGACGTTGAGGTTTTCCTGAAATCCATTAAATTACTTGGTAATTTCGATCTGACAAGTTTGTTAAGAAATGACTCTAAACATTTTTTTAAGGGCAGTGATGTGACTCAATGTTTGCAGAGTTAACGTTTTGAAAAGGAACGGCAACATATAATTGATAAAATTATGTTTCGCAAACTTCGCGTACAACGTATCACATAAAAAAACAAAGGAGCATCGACACACATGATGTTAAATTACTAGGCCCCATTAGTTAATTGTTTACAGTTTTACTTCTTGGTTAAATATTTGTCGACCGTTGCCATTAATTAATATATTGAAGGTCATATTTACGCAACTAATTATAGTGTATTTTCAACGATATTAAGCCATTATAGTTATTAGACCATTTCTGGCGATACGAAAAATTGAGAACAATGTGGAAAAAGGCCTAATTGACTCTTTGAAGGCGTCTGTCTAATCCAATTTGCATTTAATTTACGCGGAAACGCCTGTTGCGATGTTTTAGAAAATGAAATACAGGAAAATTTTACCTGAAACTCGAACCTATCGCCTGGCTTATTAACAAAGGAAATTAGTATTTTTAGCACAGTAAGTGTCTTACGATTTCCTAGTAAGAATGCACCAGGCCTGTTACAGCTTAGGTATTTTTTACAAAATGTTTAGAGCGTTGCAGGTCCTTTTTTCCATGTTCGATTAGCAAATTTTGTTTTTAATTTTTTCTTTACAAATAGTACCTTAAAAATTTGAATTAATCAATAATATCATTTTTCGGTGTGAAAAAATCAAAAATTAGATGTAGGTACATAAGTACATAGTTTTAGAGATCGAAATTTCGAACATACAATTAACAAACAAAAAAAGTAAAAAATAAAAACACTTGAAATTGCAGTAATTTGTTGATTTCTAGTTTATTTATTAAACGATTTTTGTTTGAAATCGTTATTATTATTTTTTTTTTCGATATAATATGAATGGGCTTAATTTATTTTTATATTAATAAATTAATCAATCTAACTGATACTTCATAATTAAAAGTTTATTGACGACTTTTAATTACATTTTATTACATTTTGTCGATTCATGATGTTTCCACACATTAATTATTTTGTTTGCTTTCTTCATAAGAAATGTTTTTGGGAAAGAAAATTAATATATAACCGGTGCGGCAGTGAAGAGAGCGATTAAGAATACGCCTTTTATAATAAACACCAAAGCGCTATATCTTAAAATAAAGGCAACGTGTTGCGAAATACTCTAGAACTCGTATTTAGCAGGAGGCAATTATGTTAATTACCATCTAATTATTACATACAACAAAATAAATACATTGAATCAATAAAAACGCCGCCAGACAAATTACGTTTTTGTTCTGTTTTTTATTGTTTTAATAAGAGATCTCAATCGAGAGGTTTTAAAATATTTAATAAGATCTTCAGTTATCCCTGCGTTAACAAAAAACATTTTAATAATGCCGCAAAGGATTTGTTCGCATAAATTAGGGTTTTTGTCAACACTAAGACTTTTTTTGTAGAAGTTTTGTGGTTGCTAATAGCGTACTTTGTTGATTCTTGTATCATTAAATACAGTTTCAGTATATTTTAATGTTTTCGAATACGCCAGCAGCCAGCAGCAAAACAAATATATAAATATATTAATTAACAAGGTGTCATAAACTCGAGGCTCCATATTGAAATCTTACTTATTGTAAGAGATATGAAGTCAGTTTAATTGAAGTAAGTTGCGAAATTTAGTGCTGAATTAGAATCTATTATGGTGCCTTTCCACGTGAAAGTAAACTACTCTCGATAGCAGCGTCGCCAAGGATAAAGCCAATCGCGAGTTACTCTCAGGGGCTGTATCCTTGGCGACGCTGCTATCGAGAGTAGTTTACTCTCACGTGGAAAGGCACCATTAGGAACATTTTTGAGCCTCGAATTACATATATTTGTAATGTTCCTGAGCGCTTAAAGAAAGTTCATGTCACAACATTTCTCGTCAAGGATCATCCGAGAGGCTATTGAAATAGGAGTAGAAAAGAGGTCTAACAATATCAATAAACCGAATGATGATCAAAGACTGCCAGCAGCATGGAAGCGTAGCGGATTATGAATGAAGTTGGCCATGAATAGTACGTTAGGTGGCGCCCTCAGTGATGTATTTTAAATGTCATTTATGTTCATAAATGTCATGTTATTACTAAAAATGGCAGTTAAATGTTCAAATTAAGAAAAATTCAACAAATATTTTCATGAATGGTTGTAACAATTATTCTTCATGATTTAATTCGCAATTGTCACTGAGTTTGGGAAAAGTATAAATATTTTTTAGCAAATCAACAAAACCGTCAAAAAGTTGCGAGATTGGTAAAACACATATTTACTTCAGGAAATTTCCCATAAGCGAAGTCGATTGCTGTTGGTTGTTTTTACAGATAAATAGTATTCGTCCAAAGTTTTATGGTATTACTGGAAGAATTATGTGACTAACTATCAATTTAAAAAACGTAGTTATTGATATCTCTTATCTATGATTGATACTTCATAGGGAGCGCCAGTTGACGTACTTTTTGACGTTTACCTGGGAATGACGTTTATGGTCAATTGGGACCAAGGATAGTAAACTAATAGAATGACCCATCCGACGAAATTCGTTATCATATTAATGACGAAAGAGTTATTAATGACTTCAGCTATGATAACATCCTACAAATGTTATTTATAGAGTGACAGATGTGTCGTATGTCACACATGTATAAAACGTTCAGGTGTATGTAAATCGACCCATTTGGTGTACGGGAAACCTTATCTTGGGCAAACGAGTTAAAAAGAACTTATTTAGTCAAAAAAGGTTTTTTTGTGAGCTATTTAATAAATGTCATACTACCTATACACAGGTTAAAATTTTCTGCTAACAGTTTGTTTTTTTACTAAACTCTCTCTTAAAAGTAGTCAAATTATAAAACATGACGACCAACATTTTGTTCCATTTTTCAGTAATATAGGATTGCTAAACAATTTTTTAATTTAACGTCTTAATCATTTTAAATAGTCAAAAAAAAATTGTGTAAAGTGGATGGAACAAATTTGTCTTGTGACCGTTAAATACAGTGAGTCTTTGGCATTTCTTAATCCATGATTGTCGTAGATGTTCTTCTTTTGGAAATCTATGATACGTGATGTTTTGGCCTTTAGTTTGCTCACTGTTATTAGAGCAATTCGCCACAGCGCAACCCCTGCCTCCTCTTAATGTATTCATGGTTTAACTTTAACACGATACAGTTTATTAGGGTGGAAACTGGGTAATTTATGCTTGTAAGAGACCGGTGTCGCTGTCATATGAACGCTGGAAACTGTATGATTTTAATTAATTTCTTGTAATATGTTTTTTTTTACAATAAAGTACTATAGGTACACAAGCTTTTAAAACTGCTGTTGCATCAAAAATAGGTCATGTTTTTAAGGCAGTTGCAGTTACGGGACAATGAATAAAAACCTTGTATAAAAGATCTACAAAGCAAAACATATTACAAGAAAAAAAATCGCATTCTTATGGGTATAAAAATAATATCTTTACATCCTTGCAGCAATAACGCTACATGTAAATCGTGTAGGTTTCTATGTGGCATATTATATTCTCAGTCTCAGTATTGTAAGCGCAAAAAGCTATGTTTTTAAACATTAAAAATCATTACTTACGATTAAAACTCTTTTTTGAATAATGTTTTTGACTTAAGTCAAAATTTAAATGTCATGCATTATAAAATCTAAGGCATCGGTTAAAATCTTAAAACGTCACTTCCGGAAAACTTAGTAATACATTTAGGCCTAGTTCTGTGGCCTGGTGCCCACAGAAGTTGCACCACCTCAGCTTAACAACTTAAGTGTTACTTAAATCGTAAAGTGAAGCTTACTGTATTGCACAGGTGTTGCTTATCTCTAAACACAGAACATATCTCTAAAGTTCCGCTTAAATTTAAGCGATAGAATTCTGCTGCTTAACCCTTAAAAGAATGAGTTGTTCTGTGATTACTTGAATGGGTAAAGCCTTTTTTGATTTGTGAAATTCGTTTTGTTTTAAGTTCCTGTCAAGTAAATTGAAGATCTGATAATCATCAAACTTTTAGTAAAGTAATATTAGCTAAGTTTTCAAAAAATTTCGGTATTTGACAAGTCAAAGTGACGTTACTCAGAAAAGTTTTGCTGTGTTGCCACATGTATAAAGCCTTTTTGCTAAGTTTGAGTGGTGCAATGTTTCCATAATTTAAGTGACACTTAAATATAAGTAACACTTACTAAAGTGACACATTTAAGGAAGGGTGGTGCAATTGGGCCTTAGTCTTATGGAAATGGGCCATCCTATTAGTTTACTATCCTTGAATTGGGATGGCCATATAAGTAGCGAAGCAAGTAGCTGAGCGGATTATGAATGAAGTTGGCCATGTTTTAAATTTATTTTGGCGATATCTAGTGGTCGAATTAGCGACATGAAAGAATAAAATCTGGCAACACTGTGTAAAAGTGTTAACTGCTAAACAGTGTGCATTCCTCAAATAAATCTGTGCTCAATTCGACTCTTGTTGGTTGTGAGTACAAAATATTACGTATTGTAGACTTTGCATTGATTTAAACTTTATAATAGCGTAAAACACGCTTGATTCTTAATTTTTTTAACTAAAAGTGTATTTTTCCGTCATGAACTTTGCCGGTAAAGTTGTTCTCATAACAGGAGCAAGTTCCGGTATTGGCGCTGCAACTGCTAAACAGTTTGCTAAGGTTGGCGCTAGTTTAGCTTTGGCGGGAAGAAATGTAGACAATTTAAAAAAAGTTGCCGCAGAATGCCAACTTCCAGAAAATACTCCAGCTCCATATCTGGTCACTGGAGAATTAACAAATGAAAGCGACACGAAAAGTTTATTTGAAAATACCATCAAGCATTTTGGAAAACTGGACGTCCTCGTCAATAACGCAGGAGTTATTGAAACTGGAAGTGTTGAAAACACTTCTTTGAATCAGTTCGACCGCATGATGAATATAAACGTCCGTGTCGTTTATCAACTTACAACTTTAGCTGTGCCATATCTTATTCAGACCAAAGGAAACATTGTTAATGTGTCTAGTGTTAATGGAATGAGAGCATTTTCGGGAGTTTCAGCCTATTGTATGTCGAAAGCCGCTGTGGATCATTTTACTCGCTGTACCGCCCTTGATTTAGCACCCAAGCAAGTACGCGTTAACACTGTTAACCCAGGAGTGACCATTACCAATTTGCACAAACGGGGTGGTATGAACGAGGAACAATACACACAGTTTTTGGAAAAGTCGAAGAAAACTCACGCACTTGGAAGACCCGGAAATGCTGATGAAGTTGCCAATACGATTGTGTTTTTAGCCAGCGATAACGCAAGCTTTATCACAGGTGCTTCTATTCCTGTTGATGGTGGTCGCCACGCCATGTGCCCAAGATAAATATTTCCTTCCGCTTGTTTGTTGTCATTATTATCGGTTTGTTTAAATGAGAATATTTTGAAAAATAAAAAATGTAATTCAAATCACGTGTTTGTTTTCTTTTTCATATTGTTTAAAACGTAGGTAAATAAGCAAACATTGAACAAGTATTCACGTTAGGACAACCACATTAAATCGTTTCATCGCTTTATGGAAATAATAAACAAAGTTATGCAGTACAGTTTTATTGACAAACAGCCGTCAATTAATAACAAATAATGAAAAAGTGGTTAATAAAACGTACATGAATCATTTACCCAACAATAATTAAAATAATTTATCACATAATATCTTGTTTGCTCCCAGAGTTGGCGTTGGATGCTTCAAGGTGTTGTTGGATCAGTTTGCTTGCTTCTCAGATGCGTTTTTAGGTATTTCATATTTTCCGCATCTCCCAGATTGTTGATGTAGTGGATCACTTGTCAAAAGATGTCGTGGAAAGTTGTCCATGTTTCACAGTTTCTCTCAAAGGTCGGAAGCGTCCTCCTGGGAAGGAACACGTGGGCGTTGTCATTGTGTGCGGTTTGAGATGTGGACTGGCTGCCCATCTCTTCATGAAGCTGTTGAATGATTAGTTCAAAATTTTCTTCTGCTTGCTCATAGGAATTTGTGGTGAAGTAATCATCTGTGAATTCCATTTCATGGACCAGAATTTCTTTATGCAAATTGGTTATGTCTTTCCATTGTTCGGAAAATGATATTATTTCATATTGCAAATGTAGTTGAGTTCGGGGTTGGCCAGTTCTTGTTTTGATGTCGTTAATCGTTTTATACAGGAACTGGAGTTCGATGCGCTGCCTCTGTAGTTGTCGATCTTGATCGGTGATAATGGAAGATTTTGGTTTTTCTCCCGTAAGTATAGGAAATGCTGACCTTGTTTTTTGGCACTCGTGGATATACGTTGACGCTTCTTTGTGGACCTCCTTAACTTGGTCGTAGTAATTTTGCGTTAAGTATTGATATTCTGGAAGCAGTTTGTATTTTGGAATTGCTCCCAGTATTGTTGTAGCATAGCCTTGCGACCTGCTAAACATTCCGGCGTTTTTCAGGTTGTAGAATCTTTTTTCATATTTGTCAGAACCTTCTGTATCATTTCGTCAGTTGGCGCTGTTCTTTGATTTTTTGTTCCGCCATTTTTAGTGTTGCTTTTATGTTTTGGGGTTTTAAGACTGGAGTTTATTTAAGGGATGGTGGGATGGTAGTAAAAAATGTTATGAGTTTAGTTTTTTGTGTTTTGTGGACGTCTTCTCCACGGACGTAGTTAAATCGTTGTTGAATACTTGAACGTAGTTGAAGATGGAAATCTTCTCCAAGAGGGTTGGTCTTCTACTCGGACGGTAGTTGACGATGGATGTTTTTTCCACCAGGTTTGGTTGGACGTATGTACCTGTCGATGTGTGTCTCCTCCACCAGGGTTGGTTACGACGTAGACAGCTGAAGGTTGTTGTCTACGTAGACGGTTGACGACGGTGTAGACTCCACCAGGTTGTATGATTCACTAGCAAGGGTGTGAGGCTGGCGATGGCGTGGACTCCACCAGGATTGGTTTGGACTTCGGTAGCTGTAAGGGATGTCTTCTCCAGACGGCTGATTCAACAATCTACATCTAAAAATGTAGTACTACCTATAAATTCTTTTAGTAAAAGATCTTGGGTCACAAAATTCCAAATTTTTATATTAAATAATAAATTAATTTAAATAAATAAGTTATTTAAGTCACTAATTGAACCTTCTGCTTTGTTCCTGTTGAACCTTGAGGGGTGGTGTGTTTTAGTCAAGGCTAACTGTCTTAGAAACTTTCAGCATCTTGTTGGAGTCGTCGGTAGACCTCCAGTAAACGGTTTGGAATGCATTTCTTCCGGCGATGTATCGAGTGCGTCACCAACGAGAGCTTTCGGAGACATGTCGTTATGCAAATAAAAACTAGGAGTAAAGATCATTTAGTGCTAAGTTTTTTACAAACCCCATTGGTCTTTTATAAAACTTGCCTTCGGCACTTGATCTTTTATTTAAACTAGGTTCTGATACAACTTTTAGAGACGAGTCATGATAAGTTATTACGTCATTAGATTATTTTAAGACCGGGGGGTCACCGACTACCTTTGTATTCATGCAAGTGTCGGAGTACTTACTTTGATTCACACTTTACAATTTGCTTAACTTTTACACCATTCAAATTTATTTATAGATATCTATCATATCAATGATATATTTCATAATTCTACTGTATTTTCCTGGAACAAACAATGTGTTATTCGTTAAAGTATCGCATTTATGAGATAAAGATAATACATGATTTGTGTTATTAAAATGCACTTTTTAGCTCGAAAATATACAGTAACTTTTAAATAATAAAACAGTTTGAACCAAAACATAATGTACACGTACATTTAACGCTAAATGAAAGATAAATTCAACAACTCGTAGTTTATTTCTCGTGTAAGCTTCACTTTACGTGCTTGTACTTTAATTAGATTACTACGGTCAAGTGAACAAAGAAATAAAATAAAACAAGGAGCATAGCTTTCGGTTGAAAGCAAATGAGTACAGAACTGTAAAAACCGGTGTAAACGAAAGTGTTGCTTTAGTGGGGAAAAAATAAGAGTTTAAGTTGCTATTAGTTTTGAAATTCTCAAAATTAGTTAAATTCTTTATTTAGCTATAAATTTATTTAAATAATATATGTTCAATAATATAATTTGCAATTTTTAATTCTATTTATTTTCTCATTACAATGGTTCTTAGCTTATCCGTTTCATAATATCATGTTTGATTGGAAGGTTTTTTTATAGTTTTTTACCGCTGATCCTTTACAATAACTTGCTAAGGTCCTCAAATCACTCAAAAAGTTTTTCTTATGTCTTTTATTCATTTTTTTAACGTTTGTACCCAATATATTTAATGGACTTCGTATCGTCTCTTAAATTAATTGTTAGACCCTTTCTAGCAAACCAAAACTAAACTAAAACCTCGTTACTTGTTATTTTGAAACGACCAGCGTAGCCCTTCGGACTACACTGGAGAGGACCAGCCCCAAAGGGCTCCGTCCGCTCTTCCGCTGGAAGCGCCAAGGCGAGTAAAAATTTTTTCGGTGTCCGTCCTGAAAATTAGTTGTTTCCGATAAATCTCTAGCCTAGAAAATTCATCTTTATCCTGGGCCGGAAAGTAGCTAGTTGCCATGGTGATGAGTTGTTTTGTCGATTTGCGCTGTCCAACAAGCGTCATTATACCACCAAGCGAGTTTTCACCTGTAGTTTGTTAAGTTATTGTTTAATTATGGATGGTGATGATAGTGATTTTGGTGTCAGTGGCGGACACAGATAAAATATTGTACGTAACATACAAGTGAAGTGTCTTTACTGGACTCGCATCTTTTCATAACTCGCCTACGGCTCGTCCAAAAACGGTCTACTTGTCAGGTAAAGTATCACTTTCCGGTCTTGTAACGTATATAACTATTACATTATGATTCGTTGTATTTTAATAGAAAATAAACTTAAAATCAAATGAGTATGTGAGTTAACTTAACAATTGTTGAAGTTGCTCGTCCTTTTATTTATTTATACAGGGTGTTTCTTAAATCTTGCGAAAAACTTCAGGAAGTGATTCCTTATCGAAAATTAAGGGAGTAATTTTATATAAAATTTTGTCCTTGGACGTCTTCTTTCGGACTTACACTCCCCTAAAGGGGAGCGGTAAAATTCGGTTTTTACTTTATTTCTCAAATTTGGGTAAATGTAGGAGAATGATTTTTGGTAGATGTTTTGTACTTATTAAAAGGTTTCCCATAGTTATACTTTCAATAAACTCCCACCTTCACAGGAAGTTGAAAAGTGCGACCCCTGTTGGTTTTTTAATCAGAACTTTTGGGTGGATTAGAATTTTGCAATTTAAAATTATTTTTTTTAAGCTTAATTTTTTTTAGAAACTTTCTTTATTCTCTAGTTTTTCTTGCAAAACCTACAGTTTTTGAGTAAAAAATAAAATAAGTTAACATGCACCCTGTAAAAATAAATAAAAGGACGAGCAACTTCCACAATTGTTAAATTAACTCACATACCTATATACTCATTTTATTTTAAGTTTATTTCTTATTTAAATACTTCGAATCGTAAGTGACTAGTTGTACACACAAAAATCCTAATAAACTTGGACATATCTTTTGTTGGAAGCAAATATTCTTGTCATAGTAATACATACTTTTATAATTAGCTTGTAGAAGTTTTTTTTTTTGAGATACGTTCATATACTGCAGAAATATAATAATTATATTTCTGCAGTATATGAACGTAACAAAACAACAACTTCCAATTATTGGAAGTTGTTGTTTTGTGGTATATACGAAACAGGCTTATTAAATTTATTACGCTTTTGTTACAAGATGTTGGTTACGGTTTTCCAAACATTGGAAAATGTGAATGCTCGTTGAATTTTTATAAAATTACTGCCAATTATTTACCAAGTTAGCTAAAATATTTTACAAAAACGCATTAAGTTTAATTAATGTTTGCATATTTTAGCATCCAAGCATTGGTTTTGACGCATGGCAACGTATTCATTAAATGAGCAGTTTAAAATTTCATCTTTCAAATCAATATTTTCGATATTTGAAATCATATTTAGCTCAATAAACTACATAAAATTAAGAAAACTCCCCAACAGACATACTGGATAACTCCGACATGTGTGTAAAAATCAAAATCAGAAAATCTTGACTTTACGAATAGAAAGTAATTGGACTATACGGTTGTTACTTTTTCAAGCTTCCCACAGGATTGTGACTTGCTGTGCGAATCTCATAGGTATTACAACTGATTAGATGAATTGAAGTCGACAGTTTTCAGCGCAGCTGCGAAACTTGAAACAGAAATTCGATTACATATTTGCTGTTTATTTGATACATGGTAAAATTTTATTTTGTAATTGTAGATATTTGACGGCTACGTACTATTACGTTGAGCGTTTTTTTTTTTATTAAACTAATTTGCTGTGAATTAACAAACAAAACAAATGTAGTCAGATGACATATTTTCGTTTATTGTAACAATCATTTTCAGTTGTGTTCGTTATTTTTATGTTTTTTATTAGTTATTTATCATGTTCTGTTTTATTTGTATAGAACATGATTTTGTTAAATGTTTTCAATAAATCTCAGAGTCATATTTAAATAATTTCGAGTTTTTCTCTAAAACGATGGTTCCTGTCAAAAAACTTTAAGTTACCAAAAATATACATTCTAGATCTACCTATCCGACTGTTACAATAAAAAATTGAAATTACGATCGACAAAAAAAACAGCAGGTTATTTCTCTGCTATTATCGATTGCAGCGCCCTCTATGGTGGGATATCACTCAAACTTATGCATAAGAACACGCTTGCCTATTGTAGAATACGTGCCAAATATAAATGTTGTAGGTCAAAGCGTTCTTGATTTATCAATAAAACAACAATTTTTCATCCCCTCTTCATGGGGCTGTAACTTAACAACGATGCAACTTTCTACAAGGCATGATGGGCTAAATCGTTCTATTTTTCAATGTAGATTCACCAGTAGAAATTACGCTACACCGTTCAGAAACACCCTGTATATTTCAAATTATTGCCCCAATCCTGGGATCCCGTACAATCCCGGGAAGAAGTCTGGTATAAGCAAGAATGTCCAATATGAGTCACCCTAATCATTAAAGACAAACATTTTGCATGTCTACAAAATCTGGCTAAAATAATCTTAAACTATTTTGAAGAATTTCTATAGTTTAACAATTTTTTGTAATTCTGCGAGTTAAAACCAACATCTTATCTTATACAAAAAAAAAGCTTAACACAGTTTTTACACCTTGCAACTCAACGCAGCACTAGAAGAAAACTTCTACCTTATACTTTTCTATTTAGAATCTAGAAAATTTGAAGCAATAAAAAGCACTGTCGTAATTCCTTTGTTTTTGGCACTATCGCCATATTTCTCTTAACTACTTTAGTACAGAAAGAAGTAGATTATGGGTGTTTTTGGATAATTGTTGACCCAGTTCTACAACATGAGAAGTATATTAATGCAGTTGTAACTCGAGTAAATTTATTTCCTTTACCCTCCATAAAGTCGACTTTTTTAAGTTCTGCAACTTTAAAGTATAGGAAAAAGCAACTGATGACAAATTAAGGATTGAAAATTTAATTTCCACATGATCACATATACCAAAAAGTTTTACAATACTTAAGATTTTCACAAAATTTATTTTAAGAGGAAACTGTTTGTCAAACTTGGTGCACATGAAATAATCTACGACGTGCTGATAAAACACAATTTATTCATAGCACAATTTGATAATGATTTATATTCCTGTTATTCAAATTATTATTTCAGTTCTTATAAAAACTATTGCAGATATCTGAAACCTTCTTGGATATGATTAATAAGCACAAAATTTAGCAACTTTGCCCAATTTAAACCTGTGGTCATGTCATATCTTTAAACATGTAATACTTCAAAAGAGCCAAGTCATGAGGATTTTAACTCTAGTAAAACACATTGACGTTTAACAATGGAGTACAACGTATGAAGTATTTTATACCTCTTAATGTCAAAATTTATTATGCTTGCAACATTCATTATAATACGTTATTGTACTTGGCATCAAGTACGTATACACACGCTCACAACAAAACAGAAACCTCTGGTAGCTGTAACCAATTATGTTAGTCAAAGCGCCGGCAGCCGCCTTTTCGCCGAGAAACAAACGGTTTCCATAGTCTGCCAACTTCATTTATGTACAATTCGTGACAGCGGGTCTTAAAACACTGTAAATTTAATGAAGCGAGCTGTTTATGCGAAATCTTTTAGGCCCAGCGTGGGAATTTTGTTTAACACGAGGCAGCAAAGAGTTAGATTAGGACGAAATTTCGTAATTTTATGCTACATTAAATTTTAAAATTACAACTTTTTAGTAAATGAAAGTAGATGGAAAAAAATGCTGCTAAGAATAGTAAATAAAGCATGGCAGGAAAACGATATTTCAAAGGACTGGCAGGTATCTGTTGTATTACCGATATTCAAACTGGCGATTGTAAAAAATGCGAAAATTATAGAGGCATATATCTTCTTGGTGTAGTAGAAGAATTGTTTGAAAGAATTTTAGAGAAGAGATTAGGCAAACAATTCGAAAGAAATTTGGAAGAGGCGCAATGTGGCTTTAGACCGGGTAAAAGCACGCAGGATCTAATTTTTACGTTAAGACAGTTAAGTGAAATAGAAAAGCATACCTCGACACCGAAAGGTACAAGAGGAACCGATTAAGAAGAAGAAAAACTTTTTAGAAAAATTCAAATTTAGTTAGTTTTAATAATCTTTGAAACAATCGAAAAATTAATGAATAATCACTTAACAGTTAGGTATTTATTTACAACATGATGTTCTACGGTTTGATACAAAACCTAAAAAATTTTATTCTGCTCATATTTTTTCATTAATTTTCGCCATACTACTTGGGCCTAAAACAAAACAAAAAATTATTTAAAACATCAAATGGATGGTTTATTTAAAATTCCTTCCCAAAAATTTGTCTTGTAAAAACAAACGTAACCATAAAATCTTTCAATTGTTTTATTTTTTTTAATAGCCTAGCAAATGTTTAAATAAGAATTTGTGAAACCTTTAGTAGTAAAAATCTTTCCTTATTAAATAATAATTACCAAATATAGACGTGACAGTATAAAATAATTTAAATTAAAACCGCTGAACTTGAAAATCAGTTAACTTAGTAATTCAATGTAAAGTTAAAAATGTTATTCCAAAATATTTGATAACTAAACATTTGTAAATAAATTAAACAAATTTAACGCAATGCAAATATTTTTTTAAATGAACAAATAGATAAATAAATAACGACTGCAACTTACTTGAAACTGGTTTTGTGTTTAGGTTTAGACAAGATACTGCGAAAGAAGATAAATGACTTTTAATTGAGCTTATTCACATTAACTATGAATCACTTAAATAATTACCCAATTTGTCGAATATTCACACATGTTGTGATAATCGCTGCTCGTCAATAAGCTAAGAGAGTATGATATTTTGCAATCTCATTTATACTGTGACAACGTTTCACAGAAGCGGAAAAAAGCACAAAGCGCTAAGTTTTTTTTATTTGAAATTTACCCTCATCAATACTTTTACTAAAATATAACAGAAGTGTTGACAATGATCTGGTTTTTGTGTCAACAACTTTTAAATTTAAGAGATTTTTTGCCACCAAGAAAACTGTTTGAATATTGACGGTGTTTTTTTACACTTATCTTTAACAATAGGTTCTATTTTTATACCTTATCCATTCTATATTTATAACTCTTTCTATGGCGCGCCAATAGTAACGAAATAAATTTTGTGATATTCTTAACAAAAGATGTAAAACCCAATAACGCTGAAGATTCATAAAAGGGTCTTAAGTATTAATATTATGCCTTAGTAATCGCGAGCGAAGGGTACAGTAAATTAAATTTTTGGAGTGTTATTCATTGTAGCGTTTTGATAACGATTAAATTTACTCGATTCGTCTCTATAATTGAAGATAACGTATTTTAGGGAAAATCACATTTTATATCAACATGAAAAGTCCTGAACCGAGAGTGTACAAACTTGTTTATTTAATTCTTCTGTGTCTAATTAAAAACAGTATTCTACTTAATTTCATGCAAGTTTTTATTAAATATGTTACTGATTAGTTTAAGGAAAGCTGGCTACAAAACCGATTAGTGTGCTAGAGTTGAGCATCACTTGATCTACCGATGGTTTTGCACATACGAATGCTTTTATAAGCATGTTTAACTTAATTTCCCTACAGAACGATAATACTCGACATGTTTCTCTAGCACTAGATGGTATTATGGCGACAAATGTAACTCAAAGGTTTAAAGTTCTTAATCTATACTTGTCTTTAAGAAAATGTGTCATAAATATTCCAATATCAAGTGTAATAAGAGTATAAAAATCCTCTAAAATTTATACCTTTAATAAAGGTCAGAGTTTTTTTTTGTAAATAAAGTACAGTAGAAGCAAATATTATACTCCTATGTTGCATAATAATATCAAAGGTTTTATAATTTTTGTAGTAATTGTCAAAAAAACATATTTTAAACAATTGTTACAGAGCACCAAATAAAAATCCTGCGGTAAAAAAAGTAATTATTTGTTTTAAGGCGCCCTGTGAGTGTTTTTCCACCATATTTATATCCATATCGTTTATTATTCATGCATACAAACATGAAGCGTTCATTTATGAAAGTAGAAAGAAATTATTACATGTTTTAGTATTCGACTGTAAAGTTTTTATTCATCTAAATTAAGAAAAACATAAATAAATTTTAAGTAAAATGTTGCTAAAATAAATTGTACAAGTCTTTTTTTTTTATTGGAACAGTCGACAAAATTAGTATTTACTTAATGCGTTTAAAAGTGGTCCAATACAATACATATTTTGTATTCTGCCTATAACCTATCTATCACCATTTATCTAAATATTTGTTGTTAACTTGAACAAATATTTACAGACAGGGTGATTCAAATTCGAGGGTAACCATGGGGATCTCGCTTATTACTGAAGATAGAGAGTAGGTTTAAATTTGGCAAAGTTGCTAAATTTTATGCTCATCAATAATATCGAAACAGATTTGAAATACCTTTAAGGGTTTTTGAAAAAAATGGAAAAAAAACTGAAAAGTTTATTTTTCGTTTTTTTGCTATAACTTTTTTATTTATAAATTTTTTTAGTCTGTGAAAACTTTTACTTCGTCACTTTTTATTTTACTTTTAATGGTACCATCAATTTTTTGCTGTAGCGATTCCGTTTTGTTTTATAGGTACTAACTTTTTAATTTCTGATTGGCGACAAACTTGATTTTCATCTAGTTAGCTAAAACTTTTTTTTCTGATTTCAAAAATGTATTACATGATTATTTTATTTACATAAACCACGTATTTATTTGAAAAAAAAGTTTTCATTTATTCAACATATCTAATAACTAGATGAAAATCAAGTTTGTCGCCCATAAGATATTAAATAAAAAGTTAGTACTTATAAAACAAAACGGAATCAGCACAGCGAAACATTGATGGCACCATTAAAAGTAAAATAAGTGGCCAAGTAAAAGTTTTAACTGATTTAAAAAAAATATATAAATAAAAAAGTTATACCTACTTAGCAAAAAAACTAAGTCATTTTTTCAGATTTTTTCAATTTTTTAAAAAACAGTTGAAGTTATTTTAAATCTGTTTTAATATTATTGATGAGCATAAAAATTAAACCAACCCTCTATCTTCAGTAATAAGCAAGATCCCCATGGTCGCCCTCGAATTTGAATCACCCTGTATAACCATTAAAATTTCCAATTCTTATTTTCTTGTGCATTTTTAAAATCAGCGCCTTGTAAATGTGTTTAATCCTTTACCACTAAAACACATACTTATATTAAAACGGTTGTTTAATAATACCAGTAGCTATTTTGTACGCCTATTATGTCTCTATCTTCTAAAACATGTTTAAAATCCCTGCTCTTCAAACAAATCGATCAACTCCAATGCTCATATTTACTTTCACAGCAAATTCCTAACTGCATTTCATTGTAAAATAGCAAATATATGAGCGCAGAATTTTGTAACAAAGGGCTATATAAAGACTATACATTTTGTAAATTGAAAACAGAAAAATTAGTGTCACGTGTATGTATCGATATTTTTTTAAATTTCACGTCCCACGCGATAAGCTTTTCTCATATATTCCGTTTACCCTTTCAAAAACCTACGCGTACTTCTTACCAGCGTAAAACTTTTTCAGGATCGCAAACAAAGTAAAGTCCGACAGGGCGAGTAGAATAAATGTGACTGCAATTTAAAGCCGAATTAATAAGTTATAGCCACCGCAATAACATACTTGTAACATGGCGCATTATCCTGATGAAACAGACCCCAATTCTTCGCTAATGTGGGCCGTTTTTCGCGAATTTTCTTGTACAGCTGATCAAGTAAGTTATTTTGTCCTATAGACCAATTTTATTGTTACTTATCATGTCTAAGCTCTTTATAAAACTGCACCTCAAAAGAATGCAATCCACCATAAAAAGAAAAAATCTGATCCCAATTACCAATTTGAATTCAAGCAGAAACACTTCATTGACGAAGTCCGTAGGACAACTAATACTATTGGAAAAGTAAATTGTTTGAGTTTGAATAATTGATCTTTCACTGGAATAGAAAACTCAATGAGTTTTACTCGTTGCTGGATATCAAATGTAGCCATTTTAATCTCCAAGGGATGCTCTATAACCTACAAAAAAAGAAAATGAAAAAGATTGAATACGACAAGTTATGACTTTTTTAAACCCTTTGGTCTTTCGGTGGCCACCCGTTATAAGTACACTAATTATTAATGTGCACACTACCGCACAGACTCTGCTTTTAAACTTTTGCTTAAACTAACTCAAAAGGTTTAACCCTTTTAAGTCTTCTTACCAATCCTGTAGTGTCCGGGAGCTGGATCACCTCGACATGTTGATGGAGCCTTTCTTCATGGCTCTTGGCAAACTTCTTGATGGTGTTGATTTCAGAGTCCATGTTGAGGTCCCGATGTATGTCACTATTTCTGCAATACCTAGGTGCATCAGCGATGTGCCTTAGTGTTTTTTTCTGGAATCTCTAGATGATCTGAATATTACTCTGTTTGGTGCATTCCCATAGCTGTATCCCATAGGTCCATACAGGCTTTAAAATTTGCTTGTAAAGCAAAAGTTTGTTATGTAGGGACAGAGGAAATTCTTCCCGATTAGCCAGTACATTTTTTGTATTTGATGCCTCTATTCTTCCCTTTTTTTCTTGACACGAGCCTTCCAGCGTAGCGTCCGATGTAATACCCAAGTATTTTGCTGTGCTAGAGTATGGAATTTGTTTATTATCTAAGTTAATTGGTACATGCTCAATTCTCTTGTTGGTAAAATTGACATGTACTAACTTAGTTTTATTTAACTTGATACGCCATGTTTTTGTCTGGTTGTTGATTTGATTGGCAGCTGCTTGTAATTTCTCAGACGATTCTATATTGTTTCTTCCTACTGCTAAAATAGCTGTGTCGTCGACAAAGGTCGGTATAGTATTGTTTTCTAATTTTGGAATATCACAAGTATACAATAGGTATAGGACTGGACCTAGTGCGCTTCCTTGTGGAACCCCTGCTTTAATTTCTTAGTCCTGAATAATATTCTTCTTGCTTTATTGTGAAGTGTCTCTCTGAGATTTATTTATTTATTTATTTACAAAGGACAGAACAAAACAGGCCAAGCCCAAATTATGTTCTCGTTAATAATAGAATACATCGGTTGTAAAGTGTGATTAAATTAAAATAAGATTACTTTAGAGTAATGTTTAAATGAATGAAATGATAGACTGAATATATCATTCTTTATGAATGTTTGGTTATATGAGTAAAGAATTCTGTTGATTGGCGAGTTAAAAAAGGCATTTGTGCTACAAGGTGTTATATAAAAGAGAGAATGGTGTCGTATGCCTAATCTCGGTACGTTAAAATTTATTAATGATAAAATATTAGGACAATCTATTTTGTAGTTAATAATTTTGTAAAGAAATATTATATCACTAAGTGTTCTACGAGATTTTAAGGAGAGCATGTTTAGGTCTTTACAATGTTGTTCATATGATTTCTCTGGAAGTTTGTATTTTTTTTGCAAAAATGATATGAATTTCTTTTGAATTCCCTCGATTTTACTATCGTAGGTGTCATATTGTGGGTTCCATATGATAGAAGCAAAATTTAAAATACTATTAACATAGGAATAATAAAGTGTTCTAATAGCATTAACATTATTGAAATGTTTTGAGGAGCGTATGATGAAGCCAAGCATTTTAAGAGATTTATTCTTAATGTATTCGATATGTTCCGCAAAAACGAGTTTACAGTCTAATAAAATTCCCAAGTCTTTTACCAATGTGGTGTTCATCAGAGTTGCATTATTCAAAGAATAGTTATATAGGATTATATTTTTGTTTCGTGTAAAATTAATTTTATAGCACTTACTAACATTCAAGGCAAGTTTGTTTATTTGACAGTATTTTTCTAATCTGTGGAGATCCTCTTGTAGCAGTAGACAATCGGTAGTATTTGTTATTGTTCTAAATATTTTTAAATCATCAGCGTATTGTAGGTATTCACAATTTAAAAAGCAATGCTGTATGTCATTGACGTAAATATTAAATAGCAATGGTGCTAAGAGACTGCCCTGAGGGACTCCGGATGTTACTTTGACAAATGTAGAAATGAAACCATTTAATTTTACAGCCTGTGATCTATTAGATATGTATGATTTTATCCATCTTAAAAGATCTCCACAGATGCCTATGTCGTGTAATTTGACTATTAAAATTGAATGATCTAACCGGTCGAATGCCTTACTAAAATCCGTATATATAGCATCGACCTGTAGTCTTTTATCTAATGACTTAAGAACATATTCAGTAAATGATACCAGATTAGTCTCAACTGAACGACCTGGGGTGAAGCCATGTTGTTGACTGGAGATATAAGGTTGAAATATAGTAAAAATTTTATCATACATTACAGACTCGAATAACTTTGCTGTGCAGCAGAGGATAGAAACAGGTCTATAGTTTTCTGATGTAAGACTAAAGAATTTGGGAGTATTGTTTTGGAAGGAGCGATCTTAGTTTATAATTTAAACCGTCATGCTACACTTTGACGAAGGCCTGCGCTACGTCTAGAAAGATAGTAGAACAAACTTTCTTTTCTTCTAGGGCTTTTTCTAGGACATTCGTAATTCTATGTACTTCGTCAATGGTTGAAGGTTTATTTCTAAATCCAAATTGATGAAAGGGAATTAGTTCTTTTTCTTTTATTATAGGTTTCATTCTTTACAGCAACAGCTTTTCGAACAGTTTTGATATAACACGCAATAATGAGATTGGGCGGTAAGATGAGACTTCATGGGGACCGATAATTTAAAACAAAAAGTGTTTCATTTTGCGTAAGCGTTCCACTTTACACGCGCATCGACGGTTTCGCCCATTTAGGACATGAACATAAAAAGAAAATATAGATATGTTATTGCCATAATATCATGCACCAATATCCATCTAGTATCCCTCACGTATACAGAATTTCACGTTAAATTTCTGTTTCAATGAACAAATGGTCTCATATTTGTGCGATAAAATCCCGATTTTTGTTAGGATAAAATATGGGGCGAGCGCTATTCGGCAAGGCAATATATCATTTTTCAAAACATATTTTATTTTTAGAATCATACGCTTTTTGCGGACATGAATGATCATCATATTAATACGGAAGTGGGATACTGTATCCTGCAATATGTAGGTTTACGCAGGGCTCACAAGCCAATGATATTGGATATAAATGTTAAGTTTGTTAACACAATTAGACAAACAACCTTTAAAAAATTCCTTTGTTATAGTTTTGCCTCTTTTACGCTTGCAAAATAGGGCAAAAAAAGTTTGTTACGCAGTGCAACATAAAAACTAAACTAAACAACATCAAAAACGTCCCAACCGATAAACACTCCACAATAACTAACTTATTTCCATTTCTGTCAATATGTTTATCCAACGCTGTCATGTTAATCAAAACAATGAAACGCCTACAAACGTAAATTCCAGTAAAACGTTGTTGATAATTAACTGATAATTCATTGTTAATTACAGTACCAAAAATCGATCAATGAACTACGCCCTAAAGTTAAAAGGCTTATGCAAGAATTGCTCACTCTTTTTATTGAAGAAAAATTAAATTTTTTGTTAAGTGTGCTTAGACATGCATAAATTGAATTTTGTTAGGGTTTTCTTCAGAAATACGAACCTAGTGAATGTAATTAAACTAGATGCACAGAGGATAGTTACAGCAAAACTGAACACAGATTAATGATTTTTTTTTATCTGTTTTTTTTTTTTATTGCACCTAGCTTCTTTAGCCAACCAGCAATTTGTCTTTATGATAGTTCTACTTAAGTTAAGAGTCCACCCGTTGGTGTCTTCTTTTTTTCTTCTGTATTCTTCTTTTCAAGAACGACACTTTACACAACCGCACAGTGCTCTGCTTTACACTAACTCGCTAACTCAAACGGCTTGGTCCGTTTAAGCCTTCTCACTAGATGTTGGTGGTCCAAGAGCTGCAGGGCTTCGGTGTTGATGTGGTCATGCAGCATTTGTTCATGTTTGTTGGCAAAGTTTTGGATTTCTTCGTCGACTGTTGGCATCCTCAGGTCCTTGTGGAGGTCGACATTCCTCACGTACCACGGGGCAGTCAAAGGCCTGTGCTACGTCTAGAAATAATGAAGAACAGATCTTTTTTTCCTCAAGTGCCTTTTCTATTTCGTGTGTTATTCTGTGCACTTGATCGATAGTGGAGTGCTTGCTTCTAAATCCAAATTGGTGTTCAGGTATTAGGTTTTTACTGTTTATAATTGGTTTCAGTCTTTTCAATAAGAGTTTTTCAAATAATTTAGATCTATATTAATGATTGCCCGAAGTATTCAACAGGGTTCCAGACAATTGCTTCATCACGATAATTCATCTTTTCATACGGCAGCTTAATTCTCCAGTTTTTGGTTGAAAAAAAGATAAAACATCCACCGTACTCACCTGACTTGACATTGCGCGAGTTTTGATTATTTTTTAGACTCAAAAAATTCAGCTTCATTCTTGTATAATAAGACTTAAAGAATAACTTAAATAAGCAAAGTTAGACAGAATTACAAAATAAATTAAATGCTGTAAATAAAATTACCAGAATTGCCAACGTTTTGAGATTTTCTAAGAAATTTAGACATATTACTTAATTGTTTTAAAAGTCATTGTATTTCTTTTATAATTCTACTCATGTTTGTTATTTTAAGTAACTCTTTAAGTTTTATATTTACAAACCTACCCATGAAACGTGGTACATAATTACCATTCTGTATAAACAGTTTCATTTTTGTTAATGTACCGAAGTAAAACAATTATTCAATGCTAAAAATGTGTACAGTGCCCAATGTGCAGTATACAGGGTGTGTAAAAATTGGCGGAAGCGCTACAAGTGGCGATGTTCTTCGTAAAATTCTAAGTCGAAAATCATGATACGAAAATGTTGTACCATGCTTGCTGTGTCTGCAAGAGGTCCTCAAAGTTTTGACATTTAGTCCTTTAATAAGCGTTATTATTTAATACTTGCAAATGAAAAAGCTGCAATTTGGAATAAAAATAAATTTCGAATAGTAATTTTTCCTAGATATTGTGTTCTTCCTTTCAAAATTTGGTGTTGAAAATATGTAAATCACTGATTTGAATGAAAATAATACATATGGCAACATTGTCGTTGGCTGTCATCTCTGTTTTTCTCGTCATTATTTCTAGTTTGTGTTAGACGATACCCAAAAGTTTGCAGCTATGTTTACGAACTGAAGGCTTTCAGTTCGAACAAAAATTGTAAATACTTAAGTAAAAATTGCTGACAAAAAAAATGTCCAAACGCAAATCAATGTATGCAAAGTTGCCTTTTTTTTTAAATGGTTCCTGAGGCCATAGGAAGCATGGTACAACATTTTTGTATCAAGATTTTCGACGAAGAACATCGTCACGTGTAGCGCTTCCGCCAATTTATACACACCCTGTATATAAATTTACGTAAAGAAGTTTACCACAATTTTCGTCCATATTCAGCTACATGTAGTAATCTGCTGATTAAAAGCGAATTAACTACGTCCACAGACGTGTCAAGTATTAAACAACCAATTAGGTAGGTATACATTAATATTCACTTTATTACGCCACAATTCTGCTTGCAAAAGATTAATATCTATTTTAGTTAAGACTGTGCAGCCAACTATCAAATTTACATATTTCATGAATAATAATCTTTCAAAATTTACAATATCAAAAAAGTTTAATTCTTGAGAATAAAGTATTACATAAGCAAGCCTAAAAAAAATCAGATTTCTGGAGCCAAGTTAAAAGATAGACAGTATTAAATTGAAAAAAAATACAGTTACATAAATAAGTGTCAATACTATTGCTAAAAAATATTTAAATATTTTGGGAAGTAATTCCTAGTTCTGAATTAAAAATGTTCCCCTAATATTAATTAATAATTTGCTAGTGGTTCAAGCTTCAAACTAAAATAAGAAGTTTTAACCGAATAAAACAATGCGTTGAAACTTTAAATTATTCATTGTGCACCAATTTCTTTCAAGGACCGATAACTTTGAGTTTGTGATTTAACACTTAATGCTTCAAATGAATTTGAAAAATGAACTCAACAAAATAAGTCTTAACTATTCTCGGCAATTGGCAGCGTTATTTAAAATGTTGGAGTTGTAATTTCATTTTAGCAACTTTATTTGCTTCCAGGTTTTTAGTTAAAACTTTTTTTGAAACATTAGCCTGTTATTTAAACTACAGAATTAACAGCGTCATTCAAAAAGTCTGCAACAAATGGAAAAGTTTTTTATTATCGATTTGTCAAAAAAGTTTTTTTATTATCGATTTCTCAGAAAATTTTATTCTTAATAAAAGTTGGTGCATGGTCTGAAACTAATTTAAATATGAAAAAAAGTTTAATAAAAAGTCATAGGACACTAGATTATAGCGATTTTTGATATATTCGCAATAGTAAAGTGTCCTTATTTTAAGAGATACAAAAAACTTGTTTAAGAAAAATTTTATTTAGAATCTAAACCTAAGCCTTGATTTAAATTTTGACGATCAAATTCCAGCTATTATTTTTTAAGAAATTTTAACATTCAAAAAAACTACAACAAATGGGAAACATTTTTATTATCGATTTCTCAAAAAAATTTATTCTTGATAAAAGTTGGTGCATCGTCTAAAACTAATTTAAAGATAAAAAAAAGTTTAATAAAAAGTCATAGGACCCTAGATTTTAGTGGATTTTTGATTTTTTGAATGTTAAAATTTCTTAAAAAATAATAATTGGAATTTGACAGTCAGAATTTAAACCTAGCTTTATTTTCAAATTCTAAACAACTTTTTTTGTATCTCTTAAAATAAGGGCACTTTACTATTGCGAATATTTCAAAAATCGCTATAATCTAGTGTCCTATGACTTTTTATTAAACTTTTTTTCATCTTTAAATTAGTTTTAGACCCTGCATCAACATTTATTTAGAATAAAATTTTCTGAGAAATCGATAATAAAAAACTTTTCCATTTGTTGCAAACTTTTTAAGTGACGCTATTTGTTTAAATTAATGATTGTTTAGGAGTTTTTTTTTAATATACAGGGTGGTTCACATAAAAGAGCCACTATTGGAATCTCGTAAAGGGTAAGACCTACAAAAAAGTTTAAATTCAACAAATTGATCCCCTTAAAGTGATTCTTTAACGTTTTATTAAAGTTCCATGGCACGCTAGATAATAAACAAAAATAAAAATGGGCATATTTTAAACTCGTTAATAACTCGGATATACTTGATGGTACAAAAATATTTTGGAAAAAAAGTTGCATATTCTTTGACGTACTTTAAAATGAAGGCATTCATATGTTTCGATATTGTTTAAATTCGTAGATAAGTTACAAACTTGTTTTTTTTTTAAGGAAACCCTTGGCTATAACCTCATGAAAAAAAATCCGTCTTTTCAATAATATAAGGTTTAATGTATTTATTTTGATATTTGGACTCATAAAAATTGTGCCGTGAATTAAAACAATATAAAAACAAATGAAAGTTCTACAGCCCGTAAAAAATTTATAACTTTTTCCCCAATTTTTTTTTTGCGCCTTCAAGTATAACTGAGTTGATAAAAATTTTAAAAAATGCCCATTTTAATATTTGTTTATTATCTAGCGTGCCATGGAACTTTTTTGAAACATAAAAGCATCACTAAATAGGCGTCAGAAAGGGGAATAATACGTCTAATTTAAACTTCTTTGTAGCTCTAATCAACCGTTTACAAGATCCCAATAGTGGCCCTTCTATGTGGACCACCCTGTATATAACGTCAATTTGTAAACAAAAAAGCCTTAAATTGCAAATTTTTGTGTCATTGGACGTTGTGATTTAGATATATTTATACCAGAAAATTTTCACACCGTTAGAAACAGATCACAGTAGCGTGTTTTTGCCCGTAATTGCAGCACGATCTCAAACAAAAATTTGCCACGTCTTTCATGCAGGTAACGTATTTCGTATTTAAATGTAACGAGGTTATTTCCAAAAAAAATTGGGAAGCTTTTAAAGTATGTATGACATGGCGGTAAACGTGCCCTATTCTTCCTGACAGCAACGTCTTGAAAAATTTCGAACGTCCAAGTGTTTGACATTTATTAAGTTAAATCGTACGTTTGTTTGTTTCGCTCTCTCGTTCAACAACCTCTTACAAAAAAAGTACAGCACATTTTTCGATACTTTCGTGTTGAAGTTTATTTAAATTTGATTTTTATTTAAAATGTTAATATGATTTGAAAACTACCATAAAATACAATGTTTTGTAAATTTATTTTCTGTGATAAAATATTTAATTAAGTGCGTATCTCTTAAATAATAGTATATTTTCCAACAAGAGATGAAAGGCCAGTTTTTTTTGTGAGGTGAGATCTCACGAACGAAAAAAAACTGATTTCATCTCGAGTCGTAAATGCTATTTTTTCTACGAAATTAAAATTATATTATAGAACGAACGTTAATGTAAACGAACCAAATGACAATTATTATGTATAATGTATTAATTAATCATTTCATTTCCATAGCGACACCACCATACTGACATTGACATAAATAAAATTATAACCTGCAAACGACATAATATATTTAATAGTAATTTTTGTACTATTCTTAGGCTTTTATATAAAATGCTACATTAATATTAAATTATTTGATTACAATATTAACGCAATTTTAATTTATTATGAGTTTAAGCTAAAAAAAATCGTAAATTTTACAATTTGATTTTGACATTGACATTATTTTCGCCACTAGAGACGAAAGTAAAACTTTCATGTAGGATAGGCAGTGAGAAAATAACCTTATATTATAATATCATAAGTGACAAAAAATGTAATAATTTAATATCGATTCTTATTTTTGTTAACTTTTACGTTTGTTGGAACTTTAAAAATACAGAGTGTTTCATGGCAATCTCGGTTATCATAAAAGAAAGCTACGTAGTTGGTTATTTCAAATTTGAAATCAAAATTTGCAAGCCCGCTAAGTTCCAAGAGTTTTTCGAAATAATAATCAGTTTTTGCAAATTCGTTTTCGCATTCAAGACCAACCATAGAAATAATAATATTTTAATTATTAAGGGAGACTGGAACAGATTTGAGATTTAATTTTTTTAAACGTTTAATAATAATTTTTTTAAATAAAAAAAATATGGTATTAACTTATGAAGATCCTTTTACAACTTGCTGTTTGTATTTCTATGTTTTACAGCTCTATTAACAAACAAAAATATAAAATATGATGTTTTGAAAAGTGTTCCATGGTACAACATGGTCATGTACCATGGAACACACCCTCTTGTACATTGGAACACGGGGAAATGGCTGTAAAAAATAATTTAAAATACAGTTTTTAATTCTACAAAGAATAATATTCCGGAACTGCGAAATGTGTCTTGATAAAATAGCCAATTTAACATTGTACACTTTGCAGGCTTCTGTAACTGATGTTTTTGTTCCGGGGGCAGTCAAAACTGCTTCTACAGCTTTTCTCATAGCAACTGGATCAATTGGGGCCTTCTTAACGCCACTCTTACTTCTTGGCATAGCGATCTGTTACAAAAAAAAAAAGGGATAGGATTGTATATCTTGGAACATGTTCCATGGTACATGATGTTGTGTGTTCCAAGCTACAAGAGGGAGCAAAAATAAATAAACATGTCGGTCTAAGATAGTGGTTAGAATAAAACATTAACTACAGTACATGAATCTACTCAACACAAGATCAGCAACACCTTGTAAATGATGATATCGTCACACAACTTTGTTTTCGTTCAAAAAATCGATTAACAACACTCGAAATATTTACTTTTGATACTTCAAAAACAGTTTCATCAACTCAAGGCGCGTTTTCGAGTCAAACAAGACAGATCTGCCGTTAGAGACACCTAGCGACATTCTTCACATCATGGTGATGGATTTAACCCACCAAGTGCCAGCACTATTTGGAAATCCGCAAATGTTCCAAGGTACACTATGCTCAAGGTACAACAGTCTCCCCTATTATTCTTTATTTGCTGTAAAATAAAAATCAACCAATTCATATGAGACGAGTTGCAATTCAGTTAGTAAGGAAAATAAACAGAAAGTTAGAACCTCTTTCCTTTCATCTGTATATATAAAACTTGTTCCGAAACCAAATACAAAATACATTCATAAACCCTAAGGCTAATATGAAATTAATTATTTTAGAACAAACGAAGCCGCACGCGAAACAATCGTTTTTTTAAATTTCTGAATTCTGTATTAAACAGATGAATGAAATAACGGCATTCTCGTTCTTACATTTTCCTTAAACTTGTCCGACGCCTCCACCAAAACTGTCACGAGCCCAATTTTTATTTGTCCATTGTCTTCTGCGGGTCTTCGTGTGTCTTTGCATAAATATTTCATAAAACGAGGGTTTGTTTTCTACTCTTCTTTTACAGACTCCAAGGATAATACGATCCCACTTTTCTTTATAAGATTGACTTTTTCCCAAATGTTTAGTTTAAACCTCATTTAAATACATGGTGTGTATTATAAATTGGCGGAAGCGCTACAAGTGGCGATGTTCTTCGTAAAATTCTAAGTCGAAAATCATGATACGAAAATGTTGTACCATGCTTGCTGTGTCTGCAAGAGGTCCTCAAAGTTTTGACATTCAGTCCTTTAATAAGCATTATTATTTAATATTTGTTAACGAAAAAGCTGCGATTTGGATTAAAAATAAATTTCGAATAATATTTTTTCCTAGATATTGTGTTTTTCCTTTAAAAAATATGTTAATCACAGATTCGAATGAAAATAATACATATGGCAACATTGGCAACATTGTCATTTGCTGTCATCTCTGTGTGTCTCGTAATTATCTCTAGTTTGTATTAGTTATTGTGTGCTACATTTTTATTAGTTGTGTTTCTAAAGGCTTTTAGTTCGAACAAATATTATAAATACCTAAGTAAAAATTGCTGATAGAAATATGTCCAAACGCAAATCAATGGATCCAATGTTGCCAATTTTTTGTTTTTTTCAATGGTTCCTGAGGCCATATGAAGCATGGTACAAAATTTTTGTATTAAGAAAGAGGTTCTGACACAAATAAGTTTGAACGACTACTGTAAATATACCGTTAAAATCCACATCGACCTAGATTTGCTCGCAGGCCTGTTAATATATGATAAGGGATTGACTCAAATATTTAGAGTTCTATCACATTAATAACAGAACATTCAAATGGACGCCGAAAGGTACTTAAATGTATTTTGCAGATATGTCCAAACTTTTGTGAATATACAAGATGATTCAAATACAATATTACAATATTTTATAATGTCGTAATCGTAATCGCAGAAGCTACAGAGTAAAAAATATAGTATGCATTGTAAGCCAACTATGGTATGGTATCCATTAAAAATGCATTATAACAGTATAACAGTTTAGCATTCAAACAATGTTAAACCAAAAATTCATCCATTTTGCATTGCGTATAAACATTTTAATTTTCATCGGTAAGTTTTTTTTTTCTATCAAAAACTACAACGTCGATATTTAGGATTTAAATATTTTGCTAATTTCAATTATTTACTTTATCTGTATAACCGTTTCCCAAATTGGGTTCCACGAAACCTTGGGGTTCACCGAAGCAATAAAAGGGGTTCCGTGAGCAAATGGTAAAAAATTAACAAGCACAATTACTTGATAATTGAATATTAATACGCAGTAAATGAATTTTGTGTCTTATAATTTTTTTATTAAGAGTCAGTTATCATCAGAGGCTAAAATAATCGAAATTTTAATAAGAACTAAACGAAAACCAAATTTGTATGATTCGTTTGAGATTGTAATAAAATTAAACAATAATTTGTTTTACCAAGGTCAACCGATTTAATCGCTTTTTTATTAACAATTTATTCTAATGAACGTTTAGTGTTACAATAATACTTTTGTCTTTTTAGTTAATTACGGCAGAATTGAATTTAGTTTAAATGCATAGTTTTTATGTACAGGGTAGTCCAAATTCGATGGGATAACATGGGTATCTCACACAGGGTGGATAAAAATCATGATTTAAATCAGATTTTTTTGATTTAAATCAAATGTACCATATTATCGAATTTAGTGACATATTCACATGCTATTTCTGTTTTGTGCTAATATATTTAATAACCAATATATTTAATTCATTGGTGAATTTTTCTCAAAATGAAAAATTAAATATAATGATTAAGAATTTTGGAAAAATCAGTGCTAAATGGTGAGGTTTAATTAATTATATACAGGGTGTCATTAGTGCAGGATCGGTCGATTGTGGCTAAACGGCTTGAGATATGAAGTTGATTCAAATGCTATTTTATACAGTTTTTTCTAAACAACACAATAAAAATATTTTCAAATATACAGGGTGAGTCACCTTTCTGGAACTAATAGCAACTTTTATATTTCAAATACAACACCCAATTTTTTATTTATTATTTTTAATCGCCTTAATTTTAGCTTTGCATCAATATAAAATACTACAGGTTTTTATACGGCGTTGTAAAAAAAACAATTATTTGCTAAATTATTCAATGTTTTAAGTCTTTATTTAAAAAATTCTCCTGAAGTTATTTTGAAATACAGAGTTGTAATTTGGTATGGACATGCATTCTCTGTTCGCTCGATATGAAAAAATTTGAATCACACATACAGGGGTGTTTATAAATAGGTGGCAACTTCCATGACTTTCAAAAGCTCGTAACTCGATTTTTTCAAATGCAAACCCCTGTATTTTTTTATGTCATCGAATCCATCTTTAAAAGAGCTTCATATTTTGTTAAGTATGTCCTATACACAAAACTCATACTTTTCGACATATTCGACATTTTTTTTTCAAATCGTTATTGAAGCAATAGAATGCCGTGGAAATTGAAAAAACTGATTATTCACTACGCTAACGTCAAAAACTTGTCATTTATATTTTGAATTATTGCATTTCCACAATGAATATTACTTTACAAGAGCAAATTAATATGGTTTATTCACCATTTCGTGATTATTGACTAATAGTAATATAATTTTATTTTATTATAAACTAGGCGATTTACCCGGCGTTGCACGGGTGATTACAATTCTCTTTTATCAATCACAGACTACTCGCGCTCCGCGCTCGCGCCCGGCGGACGTTCCCAAACGTTCAATTACAGACTACTCGCGCTCCGCGCTCGCGCTCGGCGAACGTTTCCGGCCGTTCCCGGGCATTTACGGCCGTTCTTTATACGACGTTTGATCCGTCAGGTCCTAAATAGTAACTGTGCAAAATTTGGTCCCGATCGGTCAACGGACCTAGGATTCTATAGCGAACAAACAAACACACAAACAAACAAACAAGCTCTTTTATACATATAGATTAATATTATATTGTACTCATATAATCTGTGATTTAAATTGAATTTTTTTTTTTTAAAATCACTTGATTTAAATCAATGATTTTTTTTTTAAAATCACTTGATTTAAATCATGATTTAAATCGTGATTTAAATCAATTGATTTAAATCTGCTCAACCCTGATTATCTCACATAATATTTAAGATAGAGAAACAATTAAATTACAAAAAACAATGTGCAGTTTCTTGAGACAAACTCAGAACCGTTTTTAAAAATATTCCATCTTTTCCGATTTTTGAATGATCAGAAAAAAGGTGTTTTTTGTCATATTAATAATGTGTCATATCTCCGTTATTGTTGTGTATCGAAAAAATTTATGAAGATTATTTTTAGATATTTTTAAGATAGAAACTTATGAAAAAAAAGATTGGTTGTGTGTGTGTGATGATACTAAAAGTCTCTACTGTTGTCCTTGTTTATTATTTGCAAATGATGATCAAATAGAATGAACAAAATCAGGCGTTAAAAATTTAATTCATTTAACAGAAAAAATCAAAAAACATAAAAGTTCAAGTTTGCTCCACCTTTTTTTTTGAAAATAATATGTGCACCCCCAAAATATCAACCCACGCGCCACCACTGTAAGGGCTACATTTTCTTTGAGAAGTCTTAAGAAATTCGCTTTGAGATTAGATTCACAATAGATCATGTAACACTTTGCACCACCTACATTTTTAAAATATTAAGCAGGGCGTTTTTTACGGTTGGTCAAACTTGTAAAACTTTAAACATCGATAACTCTTTTTTTTTAATACAACGCCCTATATTTTTTTACACAGTCTTATAGTTAATTGTCTTTTGAAAACATAAGGGCTGTTTTTCACCTAAAATTGATATTTTTCGAGATATCGCAATTTTAGTGTTAATTATTAGGGCAAAGTAATATTTTCGAGTAGGCTATTAAGGAAGACAGCGGTAATTTGAAACAATTGAAAGAAAAAACAAGAAACTTATAGTTTTATCGTTTGCCTATACAGGGTTCTCGTTTTTCGCGGGCCACTATGGGGATCTCGTAAACGGTAAGAGTTGCAACTTCGGTTAAATTGGGGCAAAGTTGTTTATTCAGGTGCTTAATAATTTGACGCAAACAGAACTTATCTAGCTCTTTTATTTTTGAGATATCGCGAGGCGAGGATTATAGTGGTGTAACTGCACATTTCTAAATTTTACAGCAGCGCATATTTAAAATTGCGTTATTGGAAAACTAATTAAAATACTTGTTACAAGTTCATTTAATATAACATCAGCTAGAATACAACGTAACTTATTCATATAGTACATTTAATTGGTTTAAAAAAATACATATTTGGTTGAATTTTTTTTTTATATGAAAATCAAAAATTCAGATAGAACATTTTGACGAAAATATATGTTTGTAATACCAATTATTTATTCTATCTGCATTAAATTCAACTAAAAATTACTCATTCTTGAGTTACAAACCTATCAAAATAAGTATAAACATAAAATATTATTTCAAAATACATATAACATATAATGAATTAGGTATTCTTATACGATTACATAAAAAATTCTTACTATTTATTTTTATTATTTTTATATAATTTCTTCAGAAGTTTTTCATCTTTGTACTCAAAAAATAAGGTCTTTATGAAGGTGACGTCAATTTCTGGCATGTATTTAAATAATTTATAGAGGTGAACAACTTTGTCTATTTGTAAAAGGCACTTAACAGGGGTTGCACAAATCTTCACCGAGGGTAATGTGTGAGAAATGCTTGTTGATGTGCTGTGTTGTCTTGTTTCTTTGAACAATGCACCAAGCAAAAATTCAGTTTGATCATCAGAATAGTCAAGTTTATAATAGACAATATATGGATGTTTAGACAAATATTTTAATTGTTTTACCGAATTGTATGGTACACTTTTGAAGTGTAACGTCTCAGTACTTTTTTGGTATTCCCAAAAGTCTTTTCTTTGCATTTGTAAGATTTTAAGAGGCTTCTTTTTATTAACGATTTTCAGTGCTCTAACAAGTCCAAGGGGACTAAAAATGTCCATGACCGATATTTTTTTTTCTATCTGTGAGTGTATGTTATCCACTTCTTGAATGGCGCTGTGTCCAGGTTCTGAAAACCTTTGTATAATTTCATTTATGTTTGTGTGTGTTTCGATAAATTTTTTAATCGCGAAACTCATTATGGAATTTCGGTTTTGTGGTACGCATGAGTCTGACCAAAGGATAATTTTGGTAATCGTAGGAATATCTTTCACAACTTTTTCCAAGATTTTAATGACAGCGGATGCGAGGTCATTACCTTTTCTTCCTTGCATTCCTTCGCACCAAATAGCGCAGTATCCTGTTTTATTTAAGTTGCAATGAGCAGTCATATTATATGTATTGAGCTTTTTACTGTAAAAAAAACAAGAAATTCCTGATCTAGGTAACGCGAATACATTTTCCATATCAAAACTTATTATTGCTGTTCTGGGGTCCATATTTTTGCGGTCGTTTTCCCGGAGTTGATAACACATAGTTTTGAAAACTATGTGCTTTTGAAAGGCTTCTGTGCCTTCAGAGTTCTCGTTTTCTGTTTTTTTCAGACGTTGTTCTTCGCATAAATCACACCTATCAGACTTTGGTTTTAAAAAGCCAATATTGAATTGATAGTTAAATATTTTTCTACAGTAACTTTTTTTCACTGGTTCCAAATGTTGTTCCTGGCACCATTCTAAATATAATTCATATAGCCTGGATAAATTTAAAGTAGGTTCAAAATACTCTTTGTTGGTACGTTTTCGGCAGTAATGTGATTCAATACGAGGTATGCTGTTTATATGGTCCTTTACAGACTCGACCTTTTCATTACAATATTTTTTCTTAATGTGTTTGCCTCGTTGTAGTTCCTTAGGAGTACCAGTCAATTCTTCCCTTTTAACTTCATGAAAATAGGAGATTCTCCTTTGGCTAATGTCTAAGGTTCCCAAAAAAAAGTTTTTACAGACTTTAACTTTTTCGTCGTTCAAGTGAAAAAAATATAAATACGAGTATTTACGCCTGGAATTTTTATTAGATGTAGTTGATCGTTTCTTCAAAATTCTTTGAGTATTCTTATTGTAAAAATGTTGTTTGAAATCATCAGATAAAAGCCAAAATTTTTGATGGATTATCTCCCTCTGCTGATCAGCAATTAATTTGCTGCATTTATATTTGCATGATTCTATGCAGTTTTTTTTTGGAATAAACTTTTCTTTGGCCACAGAGTCTACCTTTAGAATTAATATATTCTTTTCCGTGCTGACGCGATTCTTTCCTTATATTTCTTTTCCATTCCTCTGGGTTCCTTTTCCTTTTTCTTGTTAAGCTACAAACAAAATGCAAAAGAGAAATTATGCTAAATAAAGGGAGTATTATTATTACATATTGATATTATTTTAATTTACAATACTACATATATACCTTTTTTTTGGTTCTGAGTTTATTTCTTGTTGATCTATACTTTCATTCTGACCATCGAAGGCTATTTCGGACTCTGTTTCTGTAGTACTTGTATGGGCCTTTTCCTGCAGCACTAGGTTTTCATCTTCCCCAAAATCGTCTATTAAGTTGGGTGATAACTCCAACGAAATAGGTCTCGTTTTGTCAGCAGTGTTGGGAATGTAGTCCGGATCCCGGTCGGAATCATGTCCATTAAAAAAGGGATCACTATCGGATTCTTCCTTCTCATAATTTCTGTGAAAGTAAGGTTATATAGGTATTTTACTACCATGCCTTAATACTATATAAAGTTGAATTGAAACTGATATTGTAAAGTAAAGAACATTTCATTTGAAAAGGGTACTTACTGTTGGTAATCCATATTATTGTATTATTTGCCGAAAAACTGAAGCACAACGCGCGATAACTAGAAGCAATGGCTTTAATACTATATTGTTCTATCTGCAAAAATGATAAAACTTGATTGGCTCAGCACATACACCAACATAGCACCAACAAAACGAAACAATTGTAGTTAGAACAAAATTGAAGTGTGATTTTGGTGCCAAAAAATTCACTTTAGAAAGAAGGATATCGTTTAGATAGAACAACATAACATTGAAGAATACGAATTTGATGATTTTTGTATTTAAAAAAAAAATGCAGATAGAACAGTATAATCCTCACCTCGCGATATAGGGAAAATAGTAAAAAAGTGGACTTTTGTTTTTTGCCCGTAACTTTTTCATTTGATGTCAAATCCACTTTTTTACTTTTTCCCCTATATCTCAAAAACTAAAAAAGCTAGATAAGTTCTGTTTGCGTCAAATTTTTAAGCACCTGAATAAACAACTTTGCCCCAATTTAACCGAAGTCGTAACTCTTACCATTTACGAGATCCCCATAGTGGCCCGCGAAAAACGAGAACCCTGTATACTATATTTTGTACACCCTGTACGTAACATGTCAACAACAAATGCTCTTTGAGAAATGATTTAGTAAACTATTTTATTACTTTACTTTCACAATCAAATTTAATATACAGGTAAAAAAAAAAAAAAAAAAAGGTAAAAAAAAAAAAAAAAAACGAAAATTTAATATTCTACTTTTGTGCTAGAATATCAATGAAGTTAATATATATTTCCTGTAAAATATTTCTTAGAATTTGTACGTTTAAAACAATTCGCAATAACAGAGCATGTGATTCATTACAACATACTTTAAACTTCTTTTATTATTCACGCTATGTAAGCAACTGTGTCATTTAAAAGTTACAAGAAGGCACTGATGTATTTTGTACAAACTTAGATTTAAATTAGACGAAATCGTATTACATTAATCGCCGATTCGCTTAACTGAACTGGATTTACTTATGATGTAATTTGAAGTTTCGGAAACGTAAATACTCTATATTAAGAATTGTAATGATATAAATCATACAATTTTATCATAATCTGTGAGAAATCCAATTTCAATTGCAGTTCAGTTAATTCAATTTAGTTTTGTAGGTGAAACGGCTTCAGTAAATCTAATTATAGTTGCACTTGTTACATTTCTTAATTTGAACGTCCAGTTCAAAGCGTAAACAAATAATTTTGTAATTATTCTTTAACAACTTTGATTTATTTATGATGCCTCACGTAAAATCCTCTTCTCTGTTTCAACAAATGGAGCTATTCAGAATTTCCCAAATTCCAGGCAACATAAATTTGACACATTAAAGGCTTTTTTGTGCGATCGTACTAGAAACAGCTGTTTGACGGACGCGTTAGCAACCATAAAGTACTGCATTACCGGCCCTATCCTTAGCAACGGCCGTAAAAGTTACTTTTCATGCCGTTACCCTTAGCAACGGCCGAAAAAGTAACTTTTACGGCCGTTGCTAAGGAGAGGGCCGGTAATGCAGTACATACGCCGTCATCTGTCAGTGACAGAATGTCACGTAGTTTCTAACCTATAATTTTGAAAATTACTAAAAATTAAATTGTTTTTAATTCGATCGCACAAAAAATGTAATATGCACCTCGGCCAAAACGTACTTTTTCGGCCTTGCCTGTTTGCTGGCCTTAACTACGTCTCGGCCAGCAAAACAGCCGCGGCAGAAAAAGTTACACTTTTTGGCCTTGATACATAAATAACTATTTTTGCATTATTTTTTTTATTATTATAAAGGGTGATTGAAATTCCAGTTTAAGCATTAGGATCTCGCTTATTATAGTACCTTGAGTATAGGGTAAAATTTGGCAAAGTTAATAAATTTTGTACTCAAATGATCATCTGAAGAGAAATTGGAAATATCTCAAACGGTAACCGAGAAAATTAGGAAAAACCGGAAAATACAATTTTTATAAATCCTCCTTTGGAGTATGAAATATTTCAAATGTGTTAAAACATCGCCCAAGCAACTTTTTAAGCCGAATTGGATGGTGGTCACAAATTTTTCCTAGATCGATTCGTTTTTGTTTTATGACAACCAACTTTGTTTTTTCTTATGTTCGCAATTTTTGCTATTTACATAATCAAATAGCATGAATCCATTGATGTTTTACGCAAAGTATTTTACTTCCTTATTCACTGTCAAATTTAAAAAAAAAGGGTTTTAAACAATATCCATTATAAATCTGGTAGGCCGGTCGTTGTAGTTTATGTTGTTTCCATGACAACCAATCAACAAACTAAAAGATTTGAAAGTCTGTTACTTGTCATCGTAATAAATTAGTAAAAATGAACTATAATAACGACGAAAAACGCGTTGTTGCCAATTTTTTATTCATTGAATAAGAATTCTATATTGTCAAGTGAACGATATGCAGAAACATATACCGAAAGAAGACAACTCTCCCACACATGTTTTTGTATGTGGACAGAAACTTAGGTAGATATGGGGCTTTTGCCAAAATTAGAGAAAAATATGGCAGAAATGTTTCAAATGACAATAAAACAACATTTTTATTACAAACATATCCGGAAAACACACTATTTTTCTACATTAAACATAAACTTGAGTAAATTTGTATAAAGTAGTGATAACGCATAACAAAACTTAAAAGCACGGTATAAGAAATTCGCAGCATATCGCGTTTTTCTTCGTTATTAAAGTTCATTTTTTCGACTTTATTAATGTGACAAGTAGAGCTTTCAAAACTTTTAGTTTGTTGATTGGGTGTCATGGAAACAATATAAACTACAACGACCAGCATACCTGATTTATAATGGTTTTTGTTTAAAACCTTTTTTCTAAATTTGAAAATGAATAAAAAAGTAAAATACCATGTAGGATACATCAATGGATTCAGAAAAATAAATGCTATTAGATAATGTAAATAGCAAAAAATCTTAGGCAACAAAGCTGTAGATATATATGATTCGTCGAGTTTTGTACACACAGATGCATAATGTTTCGACTGTTTAAACTAAATACTAAAGAAAATCAAGGTGGTAAATGTTATTTCGGAAAAAAGCTAAATAAATGTTTAAATATAAAAGTATTTTAAACAAAAAATGTAACTATGTCTACGAAAATAAAACCAAATTTTAGAAACCATCAAAGAAGGCAGATTCAAATCTATTTTGCTATGTTAAAATGTTGTTCTTTCAATACCAGCTTGTCTTATTTTTAACTCACAACCACAGTTTTACCGCCGAAAACAAATGCTTAAGCAGTTATATTTAGATATACATTTTAAACTCCCTATGTACATAAAATTTATTTTTGAACGAAAATTGCATTTAAAATTAGGTTTATGGACTTTATTATACAAAAATAACTAAAATAAATTGCTGCCATATTTTATGAAAGCTATTAAAGCACGTTTTTATGAATCACCGTCGATAACTAAGAGCTTGGTGTTCACAACAACCAATAAATACATTATTTCAGCTCAAACTGACACCTAAATTATAACACTAACGTTACAATCAATTTTATTAGCCATTAGAATTATTTCGGTTTATTATAGTTGCGCCACAACAACTTGAACAAAGTTCCAGTGGAATTCAAACGAAGGCCAATTTATTCAACGCAGTGAGTCTTCAAGATTATTCCGCCACTTACCTCTTCACAATATATATCAACGTAATCTGTTTTAATGAAATTTATTATGGAAATTTGATTATATGTAATACTTCCGCTTAAAAGATCGTTGAAATATTTACAGTGCATTTGTTTCAGGATACGCTGTAAACTATGGCTAATTTTACAACAAAAGAACCGTACGTCTACCCGTTAGAGGCTCAACAAAGGGGTACAGACAATGCCAAAGAAAACTGCATAGCGACATACGGACCGACAGTACTCTCTAATCTGACAGACGGTATATTCAACGAAACCCTTGGTAAGTATTTTTACTTCATTTGCTACAAAATTGATACCTTTACTATATTTTTTTTTGTACGGCCCATACTTTTTTTTCGGTTCGTTGCAACGTACAAATTAATATACGAATAAAACATCAAATTAGTATGCATATATTCGAACCCACGCAAATGGAACTTGTGCATATGTCCCAGAGATCGTTAACACCTTAACTTTTTTTGTTTTTATAAATAACGCTAACAAACCGAATGTATCATCAAATTCGAAGAACCTACACGCGATGGCGTAAATATATATTTAAAATTTTTATGAATTTTAAAAATGTTGTATTCGCCTTATTCATCATGTCTTAGATACAGTTTTTAGTTAAAAGATAAATGTTCTTTACATTCGGTCATGTATATTTTTAATATAATTGTTACCAGAAAATTATATAAGTTGGACCAATAAAATGGGCGATTTCATTTCATCAAAATTTATTAATTATTTATACAGGGTGCCCCTGTTATCACCGCAAATATTTTAAATTGTGATAGAGGACCTTATTGTAAGAAAAAAATTCAATAAAACTTTTTACTAAAATCGAATGCTAAGCAGATATCAACACGTACTTGATTTTTTTACACTTCTGCATTTATAAGACTCTGTCGCCGAAAATATCAATTCAATCGTAAAATACCTTACAGCTTTTCAATAAAGCATAAAATTCTCTAAAAATTGGTTCTTATTATTTTTTGTCTACAAGCAATGGTTTAAAAGTTATAAAACAGTTTGTACAAAAAAAATGTTAAAAATTTAAAAACTTTAATTGTTTCTTAAACTTTGCAACCGCTGTATCTTTAAAACTAAAGGTTGAAGAACGGACGGCCCATTCCAGATAGCAAATTTTATGGGCTACAACTTTGGTCCAGTGAAATTTTTGGAAAATCAAACCGATTTTTCGGAAAAGTTGAAAATAAGGAACAGAGTGCATAAAAAATTCCGAGAAATAATGTTTTGTATTTAAAAATGCTTTTTAACGGAGTGCGATTATGACTGAAAATGATGGATGTCATTTTGAACAGTAAGTAATTTTTCCGACGACCACTATGTAAAGCGAGTAATTTCGCACTTACTACTACTGAAAATGACAAATTGCGCATGACACCAGAAATTGTGTGTAAAGTGCACTTTGCACACAATTTCCTGCACTTTGCACACATTTTCCGCTACTTTACACACGCTGAACGCGCTGTCAAGCAAATCTAACCTCACAAATGTCAAGTGTCACCAACGTCAAAAAAATGTTATTTTCACAATTTTTTTGCAGATTTAATGATTATGTCTAAATGGTCGTCGGAAAAGCATAGTGTACAACTCGTGCTGAAAGAATATTTCACACGAGTATGACTGAGCCACTCGCCTGACGGCTCGCGGCTCAACTGAAGTTTAAATGACATTTGTTGATAAAGATTTTTTTTTGTTTTCCACCGCATGCTTGAAAATTTTGTGAAACATAACCTATTTTAGTTAAACTATTATTTTTTATTTCTTATTAGTTTTGCACTAAAATTAACTTATGATTACATCATTGAATACAGAAAAATAATGTCTACCAGATATAGTAAAAAAAATAAGATGGTGCCATTTAAAAAAAAAATGACTATCGTTTGACATTTAAGTTGACCTTGAAAAAAATTGAAATCCAATTCAGTTTATAGTATTTGAGAAGACATTTCATTTAGTTTTTTGTTCACCAAAATCGGACCACAAATAACGGAGTTACAGCTTGCGGCGTTTTTTGTGTGACAGCCTGTATAAGATATTTTATTTTAAGTACCTACTTACATAAACGTGAAACATATATCTACAGTATTTTAGGTATAATTTTTAATAATCAAAAATTGTGCAAAATTCGGCAAATACTAGTAGAATATGGCAGTATCGTAGAAGGACGTGTTTTGGGAATTATTGTCAATATCAACCCATCTTACAGGTTGAGACAAATTTCGCTTGAATTAGGTGTCTTTCAGTTCAAATATTACTTTTATCGCAGGAAATCAAAAAATACTTTTAAAAGATGGCAATAATTATAAGAAGACTGTGTTTTGGGGATGTTCAATATCAAACCAACTTACAGATAAGACTAATTTAGGTTAATTAAAGTAGGTGTATCTAAGTCAACGGTATTTAAGATATTAAAAAAACAAAAAAGATATATATAATCGAGGTGTTCATGATCTCTAGAACTTTAGTGAAATACTGTGGGACATTGCTCTGTAAATTATTTAATTTTGTTGAGTTTAGTGTACCCATGACTCTTATTTTCCTTTAAATAGTTAGTGCTCGTAATCATCTTCATAAGACGGCTAGACAATTGCACCTTATTTTACGAAGAACACAGGTGTAGAATATTTATTACGTAGTAAGAAATAAATATTACACACTTACAACAAACTTCATTATATTTCAACTGCTTGTACATGTCTCCATAGTTCATTCTATACCAACTGGCTCAACTCTTAAGAAATTTCAGTTCATGGTGTCATCCCTTATAAATTGTATATTCCCTCTTTATCGTCTTTACTTAAAAGCGCATATCTCACGAGTAATTGGTTTTAGGCAAATGTAAACGTAAATTTTGTTGCTCTAGAAGTTGAAGTTTCCATAAATAAATTCCTTTTTGAGTTTTAAAAATTATAGTTAATGATTTGTCAATTCACATTTACCGCTATGCACTAAGAAAATTTAAAAAAAGTAAGTAAAAAAGTAAATAAAATATTTAATATTATTTTGTTCGTCCAAAATTTTTCTCACATATACAGGGTGTTTCTAGAATATTGCTAAAACATTCGGGAGGCAATTCCAAAAAAAATCAAGGAGCTTTTAAATTTATTTTTTTTTCTTAGACGTCTCCTTTTCTCAAATTTGGATATATTTAGGAGAATGATATTTGGTAGACGTTTTGTACTTATTAAAAGGAAAAGGTTTCCCATAGTTATATTTTTAATCATCTCCCACCTTCTAAGAATTGAAAAAAGCAACACCTGTTGGTTTTCTATTAACATTTTAATGCTTAATTTGAAAACAAAATTATTGTTTTTTAGCGACTTTGGCTTTCGAGATATCTTCTTCTTCTTCTTCTTCCTTCTTGACTATAGGCGATTCGCCTGTTTATTCTTCGTCCACTTGCCTATTGCTCTACGTTGAGGTTGTCGCTCCATCTTTTCCTAGGGCGTCCAACGCTCCTGCGTCCCAGTGGAGACTTATCGCGGGCGATTTTTACTATTCTCCCGTCGTCCATTCTATTAATATGTTCATTCCATTCTTTTCTTCTGTCTGTTACCCAGTTATTAATATCGTCTACTTTGCACGTTTTTCTTATTTCTTCATTTCTCTCCCTGTGTAGAAGTGTTTTACCCGTAATTCTGCGCAATACTTTCATTTCTGTTGTTTCTAGTTGTCTTTTAGTTTTTGACGTTTCTGGTCTGGTCTCCGCTGTATATGTCATGATAGGTCTAATTGTTGCTTTGTAGATTCTAGACTTGGCCTCAATTCCCAAGTTTTTGTTGCACCATATTGTATTATTTAGACATCCTGCTATCCTTGTTGCTTTAGTTGTTTGTTCCCTTACCTCTGCTTCCACATCGCCAAAGCCCGAAAGTTCTATCCCGAGATATTTGAATTTCATTTGCTGTTGGATAACCTCTCCATCGACTTCTAGTTTGCACCTCAAGGGTGTTTTTGAAGTTGTCATACATTTTGTTTTTGTGGAAGATATTGTCATGTTAAGTGATTTAGCTGTACAGTTGAACGAGTGTAAGAGTCTTTGTAAGTCGTCTTCACTCTCTGCAACGAGTGCAGCATCGTCGGCATAGCATACAATTTTTACCTCTCTATCTCCCATTTTGTATCCTCTCAATGATCGGACCTTCTGTATAATTTCGTCCATTATGATGTTGAAGAGAAGTGGGCTTAATGACTCCCCCTGGCGGATACCGCTACCAACTGGTATTGGTTCGGTAAGTCCTTCATCTAATTTTGCCTGTATTTGGTTTGCTGCATACATGTTCTCTATAGTCTTAATTATATTGTATGGGATTTGTCTATTATAAAGTATGTGTAGAACATCTTTTAGTTGGACTCGGTCAAACGCTTTCGAGATATGACGTAACTTAAATTTTTTTAAATGGAAACCTTAGTTTGCCATGACTTTATATGAGAGAGCGTTTTTTTAGCTTATTAAAAATATATAGTTTTATGTCTATGTGTTGAAACAAATAACCGAGATATGGCTAATTTTGTAAAAAAAAATACTACATAGCATATTGTTCTATTTAAATAAATAAAGAAGTGATTGAAAATTTTCAAAAATTATGAAATTTCTTGATCTGTAGTGCCAAAACGGAAAGCGATATAAATAAACACAAGCGTTCTTTTCTCAAAAATATTACCCAAGATACCGATATCAGATTTTGCTAATTATTACTATAACCGAGATACTTCGTAAAACATTCTAATTTGGTCCACCATGCACCATGTTAATACTAAATCAATGAAAAATCGATTGGCGTCGTTTCGTCTTACATCGGGCTTTTTATGAATGTAACTGTAACGTAAATCGGGAACCTCTGCGTATCTAATTTAAAGCTAACATTTTTAAATTAAACGCGCGTATGAGTTAGATGTATCTTAAAAATGCATTAGCATTTGAATCAATAACTTGCAAAGTGGCGGCGAAGCGAGACCACGTGCACTGCACACACTTAATACAAAATCTTTATGCACATAACTGCTTTAGTACTAATCTACATTTTGATTTAATTTCCTGCAGTTGGACAATTAATTTGCGTCGTGTCGGGAACAGTGTTCGTCTTTGGCTAGGTCAAGCTGGACAAGTGGACAGTACTGAAGCTAGCCACATGAGTGGCGTTAATTAATACAAAGTGGCTGTTCGTTTTCAACTCTTTTTGGTTGCTTTTGCGAAGATTGGTATGGGTAGCGTTGGAAAGAAATTGGAAACGTATTATTTAAAACTGCATTATTGTACCCATTTGGTGGCAGTTTTTGTTGTTTAAATTTTAACTGCAATAGATAAGGACTTGATTCTCACAATCAGTAAATTTAACTTGACCATCCATACACCTTTCAGAAAAGACTACTTCAAATTAGTATATTACATAACAAGAGTTATAAGAAGCATATTACGCACGAATGGAAAAATTTCCACAAGTGCGTAATTGCTTTACAACTCGTGTTATGCAGCTTACTTTTTCTACGGTCACATAATACCTACGATTTTAACGGCTTTTTGGCTAATATACACATGTAATTACGCTGTCTTGTCAATTTTGACGTAAGCCTACTTTGACATTTCTAGACAAGTGTGCGTTTTGCTTGCCGTGCGTTATAACTCACTTACTAGGCATGCAGGAAGTTTGACGTGAATTTACTTTGATCATTTCTTTAAAACAAACTGCGCATTTTGCTTACCGTGCTTAAGGACCCACTTACTACGCATGCAGGCTGTACGGTAAGAGTCATTTACATTAGTGAATAGAATTACTTTGGTTAAAATTGACCCAAAGAACAAATTAAGTACTGGATTATGTGCCAAGTTATCTTAAAAATTATCTACTAAGTTGTAAATAGTATTAACTAATAATCATTTCCAAACTACTCGTTACTTGATAAATTACCATAGCTTCTTAATTTGAAATTGTTCGAGAATTAATTGCAAACAGTTTTTGTGTAATCTAAAAACGGACAATAAAAAGAGAAGTTCGTTATTCCAAAGCACCTCTGGAAAGGTTTTTATTAGTGAAGCCTGTAATTGCACTGTGCAGACCTTATTACTATATTCAAACGTATGGTAATATCCCATTTCACTCGATGATTCAAAGCGGAACTCAAAACTGATTGTCAATAAACTTTTTTTTTACTTTCAACAAAATTTGACGTTCAGTGGCACTTTGTTTTCACATCAACGATTAACTAAGTATATTAATATCTGATTTAAATTATCAATAACAATTTTTATCGAATGTAAATTTTAACAAATTGAGATATGCGTCAAACGCGTTATGCTTTATAAGAGAAAAGATGATGGAGGTGTTGATGATCTCTGGGAGACGTTGGATATTCAACGTATTTAGCGTCCTGATAATTATTTCTATGTAGACTTATTTTTAAAAATACCCACAAGCAAAAATTTTTTGCAGAAAAATTAGGTCAAACTGTTCACAAATTGTTTTGTCAAGTGATAAATTGTTCCGCTTTAGAAACAAGTAGCTGCACCATCTTATTGAATATAAACTTACATTTTTTATTATTTTTTATTTAGTCATGAGTCCTAGGACTATTGAGTTGTGCTGACTTTTTTCATGTTTTTCTGTCTTTTGCTAGCTTTTTTATGTCTTTCCATTTGATGTTTCTATCCGCTGCTGCTTTTTTAACTTCGTCTTGCCAGGTTTTTCTCGGTCTACCTCTTTTGTTTTTTCCCTGTGTTCTTGCTTCATACGCTTTACTGGTTAACCTTTCTTCTTTCATCCTATACAGGTGACCCAACCATCCCAGCTGTCTTGCTTGTTTCAACTGATTTTATCTTTAATTGTTCTCTATATGTTTCATTTCTGATTCTTATTTGTTTTTTTCTTGGATTTTTCTTTAAAATCTCATTTCTACTGCATTCACTCGGCTACTATTTTTATTTGTGAGTGCCCACGTTTCACATCCGTATAAAAGTGCCGGAGTTACTACCTTTTTACCACTTCCACTTTTGTTCGTTTTGGGACTTCTCTATTTCCAAAACATGTTGTTCTTAAACTGTTAAATATTATTCCCACGTTTCTTATCCTTTCGCTTATTTCCTCGTCCATTCCTCCATTTTTCTCTATGATCACTAGGTACTAAATATTTAAAGCTTTCTATCTGTTCCAACCTAAGCCCTTTAAAAGCGATATTATGCTCTTTGTTCTCTGTTGTAATGATCATAGTTTTTCCAATACCTAGTTTAGCGTTTCTGGATTATGTTACAGATTATTTTCTGTTTTCTCGACTAAGATCATGTCGTCTGCGAACATTAACTCAGTTATATTTATTTTTTCCATTTCCCAGCTACCTACGTAAAACGGTCTCATTTTTTGTTTTACTTCTTTAATTACGCTATCTATAACAATTGCGAATAATAATAGACTTGGCACGCAGTTTTGTTTTAAGCCCTCTTTTGTTTCAAACTCTGCCGATTTTTCATTCTGGGTTCTTACAATATTAGTTGATTGTTTCTATTTCTATTCCTTTCCTTCTTAGGCCCCTCCACACGTCTTTTCTTTTCATTTTATCGAATACTTTTTCCAAGTCTATAAAACAAATGTATTTTCTTGTTTTTTGTTAAGCTCTTTTCGAATATTTGTCTTAATATAAAGACTGGGTCTTATGTACTCCTTCCTCTTCTGAAACCGTATTGGAATTCTTCTAGTGTATTTTCTGTTTTTTTCCTCTAATCTGGCGTCCATTACTCTTGCCTGTATTTTCATTTTCCCTGGTACACTCATTAATGTTATTCATCTATAGTTAGAACAATTCCTTTTTCCCCTTTCTTGTATAATAGTAGGATTATTCCAGTGTTCCAATCCCTTGGTACTTTTCTTGATTTTATTACTTCGTTCAATAGAGCCCTAGTGATTCTTTCCCTAACTCTTCCATGTATTTAATAATTTCCGGTGTTATATCATCTTTACCTGCGGCTTTTACTATCTTTAATTTTGTATTGATTTTTCTAATTCTTCCATTGTTTTTTCCGTTATCTTCTGCAATCCTCTGTCGATCTTTCATTTGTTACTTCGTATATTTCATCTGTCTCCGCTAGCTGCTTAAAGTAACGTCTCCAATGAAGACTCTCCATCTTTCCATTCCATTTTTATCTTTTATTTTTTTTATTCCATATTCGTTTTTCTTTCTTAGCTGCTTTAAGATGCCAGAGAACAACTTTTGATTCTCATTGAAATTCTCTTTCATGTTCTGCCCAAACTTGATACATGATTTTTCCTTTGCTTCCCTTACTGCCAACTTCACTTTTTTTTTCTTTGTAAAGGGTTTTCCAATAAGAATGATATGATTTTTAAATGAAATTTTAACCATGGTTAAGATGTTATAAATGTCATTAGTTGTCATTTGTATTAACTATACCCTGACAATTCATCATGGTTAAATACACCCTTTAAGAACGTTTGGTTATTATCCAAAAGTTTTATAAAAACAGACGTTCTTTAGTAAACACTCAACCCCACCATGCCATAAACCACACCATATAGTGACCTTTTGCGAATGCAAGGGCTTCTCGTGAATCTCTTGTGGATTGTTTTCACACCAAAAACGACAATTTTGTTTGTTAACAAATCCACTCAACCAGAAATGAGCTTAATCTGAAAAGATAATTTTATGCCCAAAATTACGATTCGTTTCAAGTTGTTCTAAAGCCCAAGCAGCAAAGTCACGGCGCTTACGATGGTCAAGTGGCTTCAGTTCTTGAGTCAATACAATCTTATACGGGTGTAAATTCAAGTCTTTTCGCAAAATACGCCACGTGGTCGTTCTTCTGTGCCTAATTCTTGAGCACGACGAGGAATAGATAAATTTGGAACCTCTTCAACGCTATCTCTTATAGCAGCAATGTTCTCTTCACTTCTTGCATTTCGACGTCTTGTTGGTGTTTTCGCATCGCAAAGAGTAAAATCCCTTTCAAATTTTTCAACGATTCTATGAATAGCAAGCACAGAAGGGCGATTATATGGACCATAGTCTTCGCGAAGTGCACGTTGAGTAAAAAAAGAACGTCTGTTTTCATAAAACTTTTGGATAATAACCAAACGTTTTTGAAGGGTGTATTTAACCATGATGAATTGTCAGGGTATAGTCAATACAAATGACAACTAATGACATTTATAACATCTTAACCATGCTTAAAATTTCATTTAAAAATCATATCATTCTTATTGGAAAACCCTTTATTTGTTGTGATCCTCTGCTTTCTTTGTATTTAGATAATTTCCATTTTTTTCCCTTGATGATCTTTTGTAGTTCTCTAATCCACCAAATTGTTTTTTGTGGTTGTGTTCGCTATTTTGATATTCCGCAGCTCTCTATTGCAGCCTCTAACAATGTTTCTTCGAAGTTTTTCCTTTACATTAACTTCTCATAATTAAATAAATTCTCCGATAACAACGCTTGGAATTAATATTCTCTAAAACAATGTAGACACCGTTTTATAATAACACGCCAAATACTAATTGTTTAATTCCTACTAAACACGTAAAAACTTCTTTGCTTCTTTAAACATTCTTCTATCTCTAACGGTTTTTGGAGATCCCCATATTCTTCATCTTGAAACATGCACCCTACATACCGGAAACGATAAGAAAAATTGTACTTCCTCAAACTGAACCAGCCCGTTTGCAGATGATATTCCAATCTAAGATGTCAGTTTTGTAAATAAAATGTCTAAAGCATTTTAGAATTGCACAATAAAATATCAGATGAAGTTTTTTTACGATTGGCAGCCTTACATCAAGACGAATGCACAAAACGTTTTTAAGAAACCAAGTAAATTCCTTGTCACTGCAATATACCTCGGTAAACAGTTCTTTATGCTTCTGCAAAGACATCTATTGTATCATAAACTTTGCCCAGTAAATCTAGACGTGATCAATCTTTACGACCCATCAATAAACTACATATTGTTTTATTACTGGGTTAACAAACGCTATTTGTTCCGGTTCCGGAAAATTCACGCCTTCGACGAGTTTTCTATACCCCTCAAGTCAAAACTGATAAATACCCAATACGAATAAAATTTTTAACAATACAAAAAAATTATTGGTCTAAATTTTAGACGTGTGTAGCAGTATTTTTAAACCTATGTTCTGCGAGCATCCTATAGATGTGTCGCGAAAAATAAAGTCACAAATAAATACATTCCTTTTTATGTATGTCCAAGTACCAAGTTACATAAAAAATGCAATTTTTTTAACTTACCATTTTAGCTAAAATTTTTCAATTAAATATTTTTGTAAATTTTGAATAGTAGACAGTCTATTTTTACTAACGCAAGAAATTATGGTTTGTATTAATAAATAAAGTATGAGAAAATTCATGACTATATCATTGAATTTAGTAAATTGGTAAACTGTTGTAAATTGTGGTCGTTTTAACTTGTATAAAAACTACAGAAGACGATTTAAAACTTCTTATGTTATTTATAGCTTAAATAATCATTATTAGCTCTCCAATCATCTAAATAACAATATTTTTCATGTACACATTGAGGAATCCCCAAGCTTTACATAAATTTCCAAAACTGTATAAACAACAAACTAACACTAAGCACAACTGAATGTTTGCAATAGAACGGAAGTGAAAAATCCGTTTTACAATATATTTTAAAACTGCATGAAATAGAATGCCTAAAATAAATGAAATGTTTCATAATTTTATTGAATGGTTGGTACCCTATCATAAATTTTATTACTTGGAATGTCTGTCGTTGCAAGGGGGCGGGTTTTCAGTGTAGTCAAGTCGACTAGCCCGTTTTATCCTCTAACTTCGATAAGAATTCTTTTTTTTATGTGAATTACCATTTGGGTAGACTAAAAGTGGCGCCCCAAAAAAAGGGCCGACCAAAAAAAAAGGCCGCCCGGAGTGGACCGCCTCCCCTGTCCTCGCCCAGCTACGCCACTGCAGTTATGAATAAAAGTAAAGGTATCTATGTAAATAGTGTCTTTTGTTTTCTAGTTGGATGTGTTAAGCATTTATAACGCATTTCCATGTGAAAGTTTGAAGTTACTGATACGAAGGGTTTAACAACTTCCGCGTTAAAAAGCAATTTAACGCTCATCGGCCGTTAAAAAAGACTAAAGTTCTTGTTATCAGTCCACGGTGCGAGATAAAACGTAATACGGCCGTAGAATTTGAACTTAATTTTCTTGATTCAATTTTAATTTCATCACTTTAATCCATTTTGTATTTTTTAAGGCGATATCTACTGACACAAATCTTAAAAAATTTATAAGTAGGTCAACTGAATCATATTTTAAACAAATCTTATTTTATTATTATCTACTTTAATTTTACAAAAGTTGCATGATACAAAACAAAAAAATTGAAAGTGACTAGAACCCTTTTTGTTTAATTTGATATAGTATCTTCGTACATGCATAGCGTTTAAAGCAGTGTTACCCAAGGTGGGGCGCACGCCCCACAGGGGGCAATATAAATATTTTGGGGGGCAATATGAGCATTTTGAGGGGCAATAAAAAAATATATTGATATACAGGGTGTCCCAAATTCGGGTAAATGCATGGGGATCCTGCTTATCTTAAGAGCTACGAGGTCGGTTAAATTAGGGCAAAGGTGCGAAATTAGATGCTCATCAAATATCTGCACAGTTATTTAAGAAAAACTGAAAAAATTGATTTCGCCGTATTTAAAAATATGAAGTTGATGATGTTTCTGAAGAGACGAAAGATTGTTGAAAATTTTATGTTATCTCAAAATGTGAAGTGTACGAAGTTGCCATAGAGAAGTGCTTCCAGATTGTCGATATCTTAAAAAACGAAAATCAATTTTTTCAGTTTTTCTTGAATAACTTTTGAACCAAGACAGCCATGAAAATTTTCTTTGCAGATATTTGATGAGCATCTAATTTCGCAACTTTGCCCTAATTTCGCTGACCTCGTAGCTCTTAAGATAAGCAAGATCCCCATGCATTTACTCGAAATTGGGACACCCTGTATACAATAAACTTAAAAATTATTTAGATGAAGCTCAAATTTCAATGAAAAATGTTACATCTTGTGCTGCAAATGGTGCTCCTGTTATGATGGGCAAGAAACGTGGCTGTTTAAAATTAATGAAGGACGACAATGCTGAAATGTTGCTTGTGCATGGTGTTATTCACAGAAAAAAAATGGTTTCCAAAAAACTTTCATTTGTTCTAAATGAGATATTGAATTCAGTTATAAAACGTATCAAAGCTAATGCCAAATGTAGTCTCTTTAAACAATTTTGTGAGAATAAAAATGTTGACCATATTAGACTATTGCTTCACACTGAGGTAAGATGGCTGTCACAGGGTAATTGCTTAAGAAAATTCATGGAACTATTTAATATTCTTAGTGAGTTTTTAAATGACAAACCTGAAATGAAACTCCTACAATCAGTCGATGGTCTAACATTTGTGAGTTATTTGACAGATAGATATCTTCGAAAAGCTGAATACGTTAAATAAGCAACTGCAAGGAGCAAATAAGACCCTTGTTGATGCAAAGGCTAAGATATTTGGCTTCATTGCTTTTTTGCAATTACGTCAAACGAATGTTTTTGCCAAAAAAATTGACCAATTTTATTGTCTAAATAAGCGAGACTGTGAGGTAACTGATGCTGCTGTGCTAGTTATTGCGGATCATCTGAGCAAAATGTCCTCCAATTTAAATAAAAAGTTTTCTGATTTAAAGAAAATTGATTTTTCATGTTGGATAACTCAGCCGATGCTAGTAAACTTAAGTGTTGTGGCGATGCGGTACCTAGAAAGACTATCGGAAATGCAAAATGACGAATCTGTTAGAACTGTATTAACATAAAAGGAAAATGGCATGGCTTTGTGGCGAGACAGAAACCAAATGCCCAAATTCAACTAGTTTTGCAAAAAAACTGCTGTTGCCCTTTCCATCGTCATATTTAGTAGAATGTGAATTTAGCGCTGCAAATGACTTGTTACAGAAAACAATAAATCGTCTGGATATCACAAGCCGTGGGGATTTGAGATTAAAATTGACTAAATTAGTACCTCGAATAAAATCTCTTTGCAGCAGACATCAAGCTCAAGGAACACATTAAATAGAATTTTGTTATAGTTAAGTGCGATTTATGTTTTGTAATATACAAAGTGTTATATACAATTTATTTTCATTGAATAAAGTAAAATTAAAAATAGTTTTACCTATGTTCCTTTCTTTATTCGTAGTTTTTATTAAATTTATCATTTTTCGAAATTTGGTCGACTTTTATGATAGGGGGGCATTGAAAACTTTTTTGACGTGTTGAGGTGGGGCATGATTCAAAAAAGATTGGGAAACACTGGTTTAAAGGGTAAGAATTTATCGAGAAATTTTGGTTTGTCTATCTGTAACATAACTTTTCAAAAATTATATGTCTCATGTGAAGTGTGACATAAAATCATTTCAAAGGAAGTTTTTTACGATTTCCAATGAATATTTTAAACTAGTTCGATATATTTTCATTCCATTAAAGCAAAAATAATCACATAATCTATTAGAAACACCTAAAGTTCTACAGTTAAGCAAATAATGCAATTACAGTAGAACTTATATAGCGTTGGATTTATACAGATCTCGGTAGAATCAATCCTTGTCTAATTCACGGTTCTTTGTTGTTAATCAAGTATAAACTGATTTATAACTTATCTTAAGCACAGTACAAATTGTTCAAATGTCCAGTATTTTGTTCACACATTACCAAGCAATTCGACTAAAGTTTATTTCTATAAAATAGACATGGACCATCAAACAGTTGCAAATTAATTTCTTTTTTGGCAAAGCTTTTTACTAAAGAAGGCACCAATCAAATCCTACATTTAATTGAAACTTGGGACCTCAAATCTTCTCTTAATCGTTATTAAAACATTCTGATGCTGTTCAATAACATATTACACAAGGTTTTGATGACTTTTTCGATAGTTTTGAATCTTCACTCTAAATACCTACATACTAGGGATTCTGTCTCGGGAATTTCCCTGGACTTAAGTCCCGGGAATTCCCAAGACTTTCTTAGTCTCGAGTCACGGGACATTTAAGTTCGAGACTCGAGACGAGACTTAAATGTTACAGAACACTGAAATTATTTTTTCACACATCTATTTTTTAAACAAATTTTACTGCCACGAGAGCAAAAATATTTTGTTTCATATTTTTTATGTTTATAGTTTATACTTAGTATTTACTTTTTACTTTATTTAAATTGTCTACCTGCCTTATTTAATTATTTATATTAATTTTTTGTCTGCTTTAAAGGTAAAGAAGATTTGTTAAGTTTATTAGTTAAAATATATTTTACTTATGCCTGTTGTGTTTTAAAGTTTAAGGAAAATTGCTAAGTTTGTTTAAAATAGCTATTTACATACGCAATAAATTGTGACCCCATTAAAATAGGTTGTTGGTGCATATTTGGAGAGTAGATTTTTGACAACCAAAGAAGAGGAAAACCTTGTTCATTCTGATTTCGTTCATTTCACAAGAACACCCAGAATGTAAATACTGCAACCGACTTACGGACCCCGAAAACTATGTGTCTTGGTTAATACTTCCAAACCTTTTTGAACCCTTTAGGACCCCATCATAATACAATATTTATTTTTTGAGAAAATATTATTCATGAATGAAATATTTTTGGTTTAGAACCGCTTATTTAAGTCGTTAAATCTAATTACCAAAAGCAGCATGAAAAAAAAATAGACACCGCTACATATTAATCAAAATTACACTTTAAAAGTAATTTGCATCATCAGTCACTTCAAAACAAAGTTCTAATTAACAAAATTCTTTTTCCGTTTCAGGTTGGATGTGCCCTGCTATCTGGGATGAAATTATGTGCTGGCCAATTACACCCGCTAATACTCTTGCCACAAATTACTGTCCTAGTTATTTGGCGGGATTCGACAGACCAGTAAGTCGCTTCAAAAATTATTGTGTATTTTATTTCCACATAAATATAACACATGGAAAAAGAATATCCTAACCACTTGAAGTAAAATGAGTTGGCGTTTTATCTGAGTCGATTGTAATAAATATGCAGAATAATCGTTCCACACCTACTTAATTTTTTATTGTACTCTATCATTTCAAAATTACACAAACAAAATTTTTAAATGTAGATGATAATTAATCGCTTAAACGTAATTTGAATTATTAAAGACTTTTTTGATATAAAGATAATATTAATTGGCTTGCTATTTATCTTCTTTTTTTTAAATATTATGTCGGCGTAGTTTAGGACCTCTGTTTTTGGTTTTCAGAGAAACACCACAATGTTTTTGAGAATAATGCCTTATAACTTTTTTCTTGTTGCTTTTAAACATTGTGTTAACAAAAAGTAACTTTTCCTGCACCTTTTGAAACAATGAAAATCTTATGATCGTGAATAAAAATTGTTTAAATTTATTGACTTCAGAAATGTATTTTTGAAAAAAAAAAGTTTTTAATCGGTAAAAACGATTTTGCACAAAAGAACACGTTAAAAAAATGCACACTCGAAGATTTTCATCCCTCCGTAAACATAAAAAAGAATAAAGTAGATGTTGAAACAAAAATTGTCCGAAAAGGTATTTTATAAGAAATAAGAGCAAATGTACCATTTAACAAATACTAAGATCGCCAGGGTCATTATCGATTCATTTTTCGAGCCTATTTTGATTCACGTCCATAACAGCTCAGATTTTAAAAATACTAATCTTTGCCGATTTATTGAGTACGTAACTTCAAAATATCAGATTTACATTTAATCCTAAATGAGACTTTTTAGGCAAACAAAAACTTTACTATTTCAAAGAAAAATTGAATGTGTTGTGCTGTTGTGTTGAGTTGCCAAGTGCAACATTATTACACAATAACTCTTCCTGAAGAATACAAAAATCACCTTCAAAATAATGTTTTAGATGACAGTTTTGTCACTTTTTCATCACTTAAGATCAGTAGCAAGAAACGTTATATTTACTATCGCTTACAATACAATTAAATAAAGTACTTTTGTTTTAATAGAATTAGTTTTAGTTCAATGTATTATTGCCTAAATTAAAACTGTATATTACAAAAATAGTAATATGTATTCTACACTTCCCGGATACTTTTAGACATTGGCCTGTTTTTTTATTTGAAAAATTGGTAATTACAATTATTAACGGGCGAAGCGAAACAATTGCTGATTAAAGTTGAGAGGAAAAAAAATTCAGCGGAGGCCAATTATTGACAAGGGCCCACTGAAAGTTTTAATTACCCCCCTAAGATGGAGGGCTGGATCCGCCTTTGGCATGTTTAGCTAATGTATCTCAAAATGTGGTATAAATTTCAGAAAAATAAAACCACTCGTTTTTGCGTGCACGCATTTATAATTATTATAAATACTAAAATCGTGTAAGCTCCGACCTCTGTTGGTGATATTTTCTACTTATGTATTGTACCAGGAGCACATAAAGGAGGTGACAAGAAAGCTACGACATATGCGACTGTTACAACCAAGTGTTAAAAAGAGACAAACAGCGTCTTGCATTTCGAAACTAGATATAAATATCGACGTCTGACCAAAAATCTATCTCCTTCTAACTCATCAACAATGTAGCGTACATTTGATGTCCGTATTTTAAGCATGTTTACATTCGTTCAACCATAACAGCTGATCTTAAATGATTTTAAAAAGTTAAATTTTAGCTTTAATAACGTCATTCAGAGTAAAATAAGAAATATGAGCCTCATAAATTTAAATATTCTTTCAATAAATGCAAAATTCATGATATACATTAAGAAAAGTTTTGCATTACAAAAAACGCGGTAATTTCAAAAATTAAAAACTACTTACAACTTTTCTCAAACCTTGGACTATTTTTTAAATAACAATTATTTAACCTCAGTTGGTTGAAATAATGATTAACAAGTTTTTAATAAAACGTGTGAATGGAATGTTATGTCATTTTTTTAAATTTACAATATTTTGGCTACAGTCTTTGGGAAAAATTTTGAAGCTCTCTATAAAATTTTTATAGGGGGCCCCAAAACTAATTTTTGCACCCGGGCCCCGACATATAGATGATCGGCCTTGCAAGAAACAAAAGCTAAAAGAATAAAATTTGTTTTTCCAAATACATACCTGCAATAATTGTAACTTTTAAAATTCTTTACCTAAAACATATTTTGTAGAAAATCCGGACAAGGGAGGATCACGATATGTTATCGCTAAAATCACTGTGTTTATTGCATCAAAATGATCAAAAATAAATGCTTTGCAGAATTAGAGTTATACGTGCCATTAATGATTTACTGAGTAAAAATAGGAGTTAACTGAGAAATTGAAAAATAAAGGTCATTTTTGCGATCGCGTTGTCCATCAAAACCGTTATAGATAAAAACCGACATTTCTCTACATACCAATGCGCGCGTCCTTTACAAGTAAAATGATGCAACATTTTTGAAAATATTTCTAACGGTTCCGAAGAAAAACGCGAATAACGAGACCCCCTTAAAAGCACCATGATTTGAGAAATTGTGGTATATCTGTTATAAATAAATCTTTGCGATTTGCAAAGGCGTTTAAAACAGGAAAAACTGCTCTGACAGGGGTCTCGTTTTTCACGTTTTTCTCCGGAACCGTTCAAAATTTTTTCAAAAACTTTGCAGTATTTTACTTGCAAAGAATGCGCTCATTGGTAAATAGAAGAATTTTGATTTTATCTTCAACAGTATCATGGCCAACGCGATCGCAAAAATCACCTCTACTTTTCAAATGTCTCAATTTTTTTATATTTTTTCTCTGTAGCATCAATGGCACAAATAACTCTGCTAGTCATTTATTTTTGATGTTCTTGATGCAATAAACACAGCCTTGATCAGAATCTAATTGCAAGGAAGTAAAATAATTTAACAACTTTTAAGATAATAAATAATTTACTATAATGCTAGATAGGTACGAATAAAATTATTGCATTTAATGACTGCACTTTCATTTGTTAATTGTTCTGTAATTTTTTTAGAACTTAATAACAAAATTAACAGGACTGTTGTCAAGGCAATAAGAAAAACAATTTTATATATTTTTTAATAAAACAAGATGTGAATGTCACTTTTATTAAAAACTTTAAATACACAATTCATCATCTCCATCTTCAATCTTTTTTTAAACTTATAATTTATTCATCATCAACATCTTCTTCCATGTCTTCCTCTATCTCTTCTTCATCTTCATTTTTATCTTTACCTAAATTTTGAAAGCCTTTTTCTTTCCTCCAACATGATGTTAATTCAAAATGGAATGTTGCCATCTTGATATCTAGATGCTTCAACAATTTTGCTTGCTCCGGTGTAAGAACCTGATCCTTCTTACACACTTCGTAATCTTTTAATAATGTTACAACACCTGAAACATTTGTATGGTAAGAATGTATAGGATAAAGTAAACATTTTAAAAACACTGCCATAATAAAAACTAAAATAAAAATTATCAAGGACTGATTTCAACCTAAAATTAATTAAGGGTAAATAAAAGTTCTATACAACACACAAACACTAAGTCGAGTTAATTTTAGAACACTTTATTACCAACAAAAAATTAAATTGTGTCTAATGTTACAACGATTTTGATAAATGATGTTTTTAGTAATATTTATAGTTATCTCATGATCAATAATATCTGCAAAAGTACATGAGTAAAATATAACTGAATGTTTACCTTTTTCTAGTTTAGTTGGCATCCCTAGTTGTCGTAAATGTGGTTCTAACGAATGTGCGAATTGTTTTAATGGTCCTTCTGGCAAATTTACTGTACTTGTAGCTTTAAAACCTGATCTTGCATGGTTTTCAACAGAAAAACTATTAAACCATTCAATGACTTCATCTTTCGGATGATCAGTAAACAATAATCCACAATTTCCCTTTATACACTTTGCTAGCTACAAAAAAAAAAACTTATTACAGCTTACATTGCTATTTATAATGTTGTTTTACCTTGTGTAAATCATCTTCCACTTCTTCCTCTGGTGTTCGTCCTAAACCTAATGCAATAATTTTATTTTTACCAAAAAAGAATCTACTAGGTTTCCAGTCTCTTCGAACATCTTGCATTTTTTCTGTTCTCAAATTTTGATAAGTAAATACATATATTCCATCGAACTTTTGTACACAACTTCTAACATCTTCCACAATTTTTTGTTTAAGTGCCAAGCCTTTTTTATCGGTTTTAGTCAATGAAACTAAAAATAATAAATAATTTGAGGTTAGAAACTTAGGTTAGAATCAATTGATATCGTTTAAACTCAACTAATTTACATTTATTGCACTTACTTTTCTTATCTCGTTTGGATTTAGGCATTTTGCACTATGTGTATTACAGTTGCTTGCACAAAAATACTTATTTTTCAATAAATTACAAACACGACCACGCTTGAACCACAGAACATGTCTTCTATTGCTACCAAAACTCAAATTAAACTCAACAAGGATAAACTAATGCTTTGGCCTGTACAAAAGATAGAGATAGAATATATATGTTACTGCACATGCTTCAATACCTTAAGGTAACTTCACATGCGCGCAAAATAAACGCAAAGAGGTAATCGATTATATTCAAACAGTTTTACCGCCAAATGAATTATATTTTAGGTATTTAACTTAAAACAATACTTAAAATGTACGTTTGTTAATTTTTTAGCACAACAATGCGACAAGAATGTGCACAGAAGGTGGCAAGTGGTTCTTTCACAAAGAATACAACAGATTTTGGACAAACTACACGGAATGCTTCAAAAGTGAGCGCACAGTCGTGTTGGTTGATATATCACAAGATGTACTAAGATTAAATGGTTCAATTCACACACAATCGTATTTACCGCTACTCAAAAGTATTTCTAGAATTGGATATGCAGTGTCGTTATGTACACTCATTGTAGCTTTCACAATAATGTTTTCAATAAAGTAAGTTAAACTATAAAATGATAGACGTATTTTGTCCCTATTTGATCATGTTTTATAAAAACCCAAAAAATGTTACTCTCCATGCAATATAACTGTGGCACTGCAAATAAACGAACCAATCACATTTATTGTATGTTTGTATGTGCTACGCTACTACGTCGTCTTTAAATCGCAGCGAACTCGAACTGTGATTGGTTCATTTATTAGGCACCGTCGTATTGCTTGCATGGAGACTTACTTTAGAGTAAAACGGATAATAGAAAGTTCGGATAAACGATGCAGGAGGTCTAATCGTTCAGTAATTGAAAATCAACTGAATTATTATTTACAGGAAACTTCATTGCTCTAGGAATAGACTGCATATGAACTTATTTGCTTCATTTATATTCCGAGCATTCATATCTTTACTAAAAGATTTACTCTTTGTGGCTGGAGTTGGATTGGTAACGGATCTTGAATATAGAGATGGAGGAATTGTATTTAATGAAGACTACGAGGTTAGTTACTTTATCATTAAATTTGGTACTTATTTCAGGATTGTATTTCTTGTTAACTTTTGTTTACCAAAGGCATTTTTTTTATAACTTTATATCTTTAACCTTTAACAGTTAATTACAACCCACTGAATCCTCAGACTTAGATCTTGACATTCAATGATATTTTTATTCCCTTCGAATTTGATTTTTAGAGCTTTATCCAACTGGATTTTAATTATAATTATTTTTATTTTTTTAGTCCAACAACTGGAACTGTAAACTGGTGACGAGTGTATGGGAATTTTTCATAACAGCAAATTATTCTTGGATTTTAATGGAAGGAATTTATTTGCATAATTTAATATTTCGAGCCCTATTCACAGATTCAAACAGCAAAATAATACACTATATAGTATTGGGATGGGGTAAGTTGAAAACAATTGCTTAATACTAAAAAATCAAACCTATTGTTGGTTCTAGGTCTACCAATACTTGTGATTGTTCCATGGATCATAACAAGGGTGATGGTAGAAGATACTTATTGTTGGACCACACATGATGACAAAATAATGACATTCTTAATAATAAGAATACCAACAATGATCTCAATTTTGGTAAAAAAAATACCTCTTCTGTGTGTTTTTTTTTTCTATTACACAGGAATATTAACTAAACGTTAAAGTTATATAGCAATTATATCGTATTAAATTAACCCATGGCTAAACCTATCTAAAATGACATTTTTTTAATTTTTTTTATCCCAAACAATAGTCAATGAAAAAAGTCAACAACCAATAGAATAATAGGCATAAAACTCAAATTTTTCAGTTAACTGAACAATTAAAATTAGTCGTTTATACCAGTCAACTAAAACTCAGTCATTAACATTTTAATTTGATTTAATAATCCTTAACAATATCTTTATCTTAAATTAATGAATGTTATCTTTAAAACATAAATTAATGGCATCAGATTATTTATGTTTGCAAAAATTCTATCCCTTAATTTTTTATATTTTTTTTTCAGATAAATCTTGTTCTTTTTGTGAAAATTGCTGTGGTGTTATTCAGCAAACTTCGATCTTCATTATTAGAAGAACTCCAAACATATCAAAAATGGGCAAGGTCTACTTTGATTCTTGTGCCACTGTTTGGTGTGCACTATGCAATCTTTTTGGGCATGTCTTTTTATATGGGTAAAAATGAAATAGTTGAACTTGTTTGGTTAACTTGTGACCAGCTATTTGCAAGTTTTCAGGTAAGTTTGTCATAAAATTGAGTTTAAAATAAATTGTGAATGTACGAGATTTTTGTCTTATTCTCCTCATATATTTTTTTAAATAATTACACAGTAATAAGTAATTAAAAAATAACAAAAGAAGTTCTTTTGTGTATAGGTTTGTTTAATATGTTTAAAGTGATTATTTTTGAACTTTCAACACTTAATCCTTCAGAATGAAGTTTTTTTCAAACTATGCAGGGTGACCCAGATTACATTTCCAGCATGGGGATCTCGCTTATTATAAGAGATACAGGTTTATTTAAATTAGATTAATTATTCCTTAGTATGAGAGAAGCCACAATCAATTTTTAAAAGTACAAAATTCCTTGTACTTTCACTTGACTTACCCCTTTAATAAGTTTGTTTCATGGCCAACTTAGAATAATATCGGTAAAATACGGTTTTTCTTGAGTTCCTGAGTTATTTATAAAAATAAAAATAGATATAACATATGATATTTCGTTAGAGAGAGAAAAAAAAGCACATCAAACCATTCCAAAGCCAACTTGACCGCCCATAAGAAAAAATGAAGTTAGGGGTGATATCTCAAAAATGAAAAGTGATAAAAAAAGATCTAAGATAATACTTACATTCTACATAAAAAGTACGTTCAAAAGGTACAAATGAAATTGATTTAATGATTAAGACAAGAGAGTTAAGAGAAACAAGAGAAATTCGACATTTTCATATTTTTTGCTATAACATCTGAAGTACGAGGAATTTTGTACTTTTAAAAATTGATTGTGGCTTCTCTCATGCTAAGGAATAATTCTTCTAGTTTAAACAAACCTGTATCTCCTATAATAAGTGAGATCACCATGCTGGAAATGTAGTCTGACAAAAACTTCAGTCTAAAGGATTAAGCGTTGAAAGTTCAAAAATAATCACTTTAAAAATATTAAACAAACCTATACACAAAATAACTTCTTTTGTTATTTTTTGCTTATAAAATCAGAACTAGCCATGAGAATTAAAACACAAAAGCATCACCTTAGCAAGCATTTGTTTTTTTTTTTTTTTCTCAATCAACCACGATAACAAAAATATAACACACTATACAACTGGCTATATTCTTGTAGGGGTTTTTCGTTGCTGTACTGTACTGCTTCCTGAATGGAGAAGTACGATCAGAACTGAAGCCTCATTTCCACGAATTTTTTACTTACTGTGCGACCAGCACTTGCTTTAAACATTGCTGTCCGTGCAAAGAAGCTTTTTTTAGGTAAGTAATTATAATTTGGTTGTCGATTCAAAATTGGTGGAAAATAGGTAAATGGAATTGTCTTAGGTCAGCTAGAAGTAGGTCGTCCGTTTGCACGATGATGTCGAGCAGCTCCATTTGCAATAATGGAGTCAATCATCATCGTATTAAAGGCCGTTGGGACTGCTTACCACACACTAAACATTCCACTGTTCAAGGTATGAATATAATTTTTAACAGAACAGTGTACTGTACCAATGTACTTTAATTCTTTTTTTTTATGTTAAACTGTCTTTCTCCTTTTTTTCTCACTTTCTTTTTCCTTATGGATGATGGACAGAAATTGATACGAACAAATTAAATATAGAGCCACATTTTTTAAACTGTACCTTGTAGAGTCCTAAAACTTCATAAGATGCTGCCAGGAACTCTGTGAAGCTAAAAAATTAAAGATCACAAGAAAGGTGTTTTTAGAATATTTGTCATTTTAATGTATTATCAACCTCTTTTTCACTCCATGGTTTAGGCAAATTGCCTGTTCCCTCTTCCCTCTTCACAATGTATTATTATATTTATTATCATCTTTTCATGGGTCTTCCTACTTCTCTTCTTCCTCTTGGCCCTATACTTTCTTATCATCTTTGGCAGTCTGTGATGTTCCAGTCTGTTAATGTGTCCTTTGTATTTTTTCTCCCAGATCGTAAACTTCTAGTTCTGTGTGTATTATCATTCAATGTATAATAATTTCAAATCCCATCAAATAAAATCTCACAATCAATTGCCACCAATTTATGATTTTGGACCATTCAACAAAACTTTTAAAATATTTTGGAACACCTTATAGGAGTTTTGCAATTTTAATAAGTGTTTTCTTACGTTTTTTACTGCTATTTATGTTTACACTAAAATTGAATTGTTTTTCACTACAGGTTATTTTAATATTTTATCATTCATAGACCAACAAAATAAAGATCATGTGTGCCAACGAGGTGTCCAAAGTTGGCATGATCTTTCTCCTCATCGAAGCTCCAGAAGCTCAATTATAAGGCAACAGTATAGATGCTGTTCAAATGGAAATACGGCAGTAAGTAAATTACAAAACTTTAGATGCCTTTAGAGCAGTGTTTTTTATGTAATCTGTGTGCCACGAAAAAGAAACTCATACAGGGTGTGCCAATAGTGCGATAAAGTCCATTATTGCCCTTAATGTCAACTCATTAAAAAAATGTTTTTAATGAAACTTATAGTATTTCTAGACGTGCATGTTTACAAAATTAGTTTCAAGTATACAGGGTGTTTCTTAAAAGTGGGGCGTCACTAAGGGAATTTTTTTTAAATTAAACACCCAGTATATTTTTGCATAATCGAATTCAGCAAGAAAATCTCTATATGACAGTATTTTGTTTTTTTCATTTTTTTGCGACGTTGCCAATTTATCTCAAAAAATCTTTGAATTCCCAGAAAAACAGGGTACAATACTTGTCAAGAGCACAACGTTATGAATAATAATTGGCAAATGATATTTTGTACATACAAAGTCAAAAGGTGGAGTCATAGTCTAAATCAGCGGTGGGCAAACTTTTTTTGAAGCGGGCCACTTTTCGCAAAAACTGTGACTAAAAGGGCCGCACTAAAAAAAAATTATAATAATAACAACTTATTAATTATGTGTAAGTTGGAAGCGACAAATATTTAGGCATAAAAAAGCTTAACATATATATGTTTACTAATATAGTAATTCATGGAGGGCCGCATGTAAGACTATCAAGGGCCGCATGCGGCCCGCGGGCCGCGGTTTGCCCACCGCTGGTCTAAATACATCAAAATTAATTTATATTATACAGGGTGTTTCTTATAGATGTGCCAACTTCCCAATTTTCAAACATCAATAACTTTATTTTTTCAAATGGAACACCCTGCATATTATTACGTCATTTTGTTGCATTTTTGTTTTTCTTCAACTTTTCTTAATACTTACCTATACCTAAAATGAATATTTTCTGAGATATTTACATTTTACTTATTCTTATAAGCGTTGTGTAGGAATTTCCTAGTTTTCTCGGAGTAGGACCCGACTTTGACAATAGAAACAATAATTTCTGTAGTAACAAATGTCAGAGTAAATTGCTGTCAATTGTTAAAACATAAATAAATGAGTAAAACATATTCAATATGAATTTTCCAAAAGAAGAATTGATTGATACGGCCTATGTTCAGGGTGGCGTATTTTCGATGCCCATACAGGGGGGTATCTCGGTTATTATCAGAGATAGAAAAAACCAAGTACGTAGTCTCGATTTCTTTTTTCGAGAGGAATTCATTGTCGTAAACAGATTTTTGATATCTTTTTAATTTTCGAAATATAGCCAAAAACCGATTTTTGTCAATTTTCAAAAAAATTAAACATCTAATACCGTTAAATTTAAAAGCATCAGTTTTTAAATATTCGAGAACTTCATAAAAGCGATTTAAAATAGGTACTACTTTAGTGGAATATGCACCTACATGACTGTTGACTGAAATTGATTAAAAGTTGCAGGTAATTGGTTATAAAATACATTTTTGTACATCTAATACAATGAATTTCAGAACATCAGTGTTTTAAGCTATTTCAAAGCTTTGTAAAGTTATGATTACACGTAGTTAGTACTTAGTATGATGTACACAGACGTATTATATTGTATTATTAAACTTAATTTGATCCTGACTATAATTCTAGTTGAAAAATGATATTTGGTTATTAATTAAAAAATATCACTACATAAAAAGTATAAAAGTTTATTTTGGTTGCAGTCTTAGTCAAGGCCCTGTAAGCAATTATTACAATTTTAAAAATTTATTTTCAGACAACTGAATCCACCTCCTGCTTAAATGGTGAGCAGGAACGTAGTAAATCTGAACCACAGTTAGGAATGGAACTAATAAGCATGCTACCAGACGAAAATTGAAACCGTCAAGCAGCAAAAATACATCACAGATCTAAAAACGTTATATACTAATATCATCAAAAGTCGAATATAATCCCATGAAAAGAACACAAAAAGTGATTCTAATGTACATTTAAAATGCAAAAATAAAATGAAACAATCGTCCAGTAACTACATTTTACATTATAAATAATTGTTAAAGGCTCGTACTAATTTTATTTCTTTAACAGTATAAAACGAAAGAATTGTACTGTGAAAAAATTCATGCTAGAGAAATTGATGGTCATAAATGTTTTAGTTGTCCCTAAGTCCGAAAGAATTGTCTTTGTCATGACATTTGTCTGTCTGACTGTTGGTTTGTTAGCCTGTTTGTAGATCTTGGGTCTACGCGGCTTTATTAAATTGAATGTTGTATAGCGTTCAGCATTTCAGGCATCCTGAAAAATCAGCACTACCGGCTTTAAAAATACTATCCTAAAAGATTTTAGGACAGTTATTTGTTCAGTGAAATATTTTTATTAAATAAAATTGAATATTAAATATATTTGATCTTAAAGTTTATGAGTAACTTTGTTAACTGGAATGAAACAGGTATAATGAAATGTGATATATAGAAATGATAAAAATATATGTGTTTAGTTAAATTGTGTAGGTAATGAAACATCCAAAAGAAATGGTTTTTTGAGTTAATTTAAAAAATTACTTTCCTACTCAGTTTTGTCTTTTCTTGAAATTTTTATTTCTGCAAACCAAACTGTTATGCTATGAAATTGTTTTAGTTCAAAATTAATAGATAAATGATTTTGTAATTAAACACACAAAATGAATCACAAAACAAACAATCAATGAAAAGTAATTTACATTATTAAATGTGAATATATTATTTCTAAAATTACATAAAAAACTTAAGTTATATTTATTAAACTGTAAATCACAAGACTACATTTTTGTCAAGTATTTCATTATTCAGCAAACTGAAAAAGAGTTTTTTTTTCTAATAATTTAAATCATAGAACATAGTTTTATTACTAAAAAAAATATTCAGCTTGAGAATGAAAAATTGTCTTCTTAATTCAAATGTTTGAGTGATATTTGGGAATTATTTCCTAAAACAAAAAACTGTCAATTAAATATACAGGCTGACAATAATCCACCATGTTACGTAGGTAACTGTGCTATTATAAAAATAAGAGAGTCGGTTAGCAAAGTTGCACAAAATTGGATAAGAAATTATTGTTGTCAACCTTTATATTAATTGACTGTCGTGACAGAGTTTTTACCATAGGAGGTGAACTTTTTATAAAATAAATGGATTATGTGCACTGATTATTCTTATTTTCAATATTTCAAATCCAAGAATTGTGGGAAATAATATTTGTAGTGGAGATACATTTTCCTTTAAAAAAAAATCCTTTTTTGCACCTGTTTGATACAGCTGTAAGTTATTATTTATTTTTTAGTGTATATTGTTAAATCGTATATTTTATTGTCTTGTTAACTGTTTCACATCACTGTCCCTATTATTAATACATTTTGTGTTATTTATAAAATAACACAATACACCAAGACTGTTATTATATTTATCAAACAATGATTTCCAGCTAGTTGGTAAATGTTTTAATTTTATATTTTTACAAAAATATAACGTTGTATTTTTATTAAAAGATGGTTATGTATGTAAATGTAATTCAATAAAGATTGATAATTTGGAGAGCTAAAGTTTTTTTTAAGATTGTAAACGACCCACATAAAATTTTGTTTGTATAATTTTAAAAAGAAATTCTTATAAAATGATTATGAACAGTTGATAATTCATTTATATGAATACTTGAAAGAGCCCCTTAAAATAATTTTAAAAAGGTTGAAATTTCAACTTCTAAAATGATGAAATTTAACTTTACATAATTAGTAATTGAAGACCTTGGTGCAAGAAAGGGATATGTGCAAAAAAGTAAAAAAATAAGACTTGTACAGAAATGGATTTTAAAATTTGCGCTTTTCATATCGTGCAAATGTGGGATAAGTAGGGCTTAGAAAAATAATTTCTATAAGCCCTCCTTATCCCACATTTGCACCATATGAAAAGCGCTTATTTTAAAACCCATTTCTGTACAAGTTTTTTTTTTACATTTTTGCACATATCCCCTTCTTGCACCAAGGTCTTCAATTATTTAATTTTGATTGATATATAAATGTTAATTTATAACTAGAGCTGCAGTCCATTTAGCCCATATGCTTAATGCACAATGAAAAATATACAGGGTGTTTCAGACCACCCGTACCAGCACTTTTATTCGAAAATCCAAGGTCTGACAAAGACAAAATTTCATCATTTATGAAATTTTGCTATAACTTCTCTATTAGATTAGAACAAAATGTTATATAGGTTTTTTATACAGATTTTTATGCTTAATTGAAAAACAAAAGTACATTGTTTTAGCCATCTTGACTTTCGAGATATGGATTAAACATACATTTTTTTAAATGGAAACCCTAGTTGACCATGATTTTATGTGAAAGAGTATTTTTTTAGCTTTACAAAAATATATAGTTTTATATATTTGTTGCAAAACATAACCGAGATATGGCCAATTTTGTAAAAATTCGATCATCAATGTTTGCCATGATTTCGTAAACAAGTGATGTTTGCAATTATTAAACAACTAAACGTCATTTAGAAGTACATTTGTCAACTTTAAAGCAAATCCGGGTATTCTTTTGTATTTTATAATTGTGGTATTGTGAACATGGCTAAATTTGAACTTTTTGAAAAGTTTAATATGTTAGAATATTACTTTGTAAGTGATAAAAACGTAGCAGTTGCTACAGAATTTACCTGGCAATGAGGTTTAGTTGTTTAATAATTGCAAACATCACTTGTTTACGAAATCATGGCAAACTTTGTTGATCGAATTTTTACAAAATTGGCTATATCTCAGTTATTTTTTGCAAAAAATATATAAAACTATATATTTTTGAAAAGTTAAAAAAATACTCTTTCACATAAAGTCATGGCCGACTGGGTTTCCATTTAAAAATATAAAAGTTTACTCCATATCTCGAAAGTCAAGATGGCTAAAAAAAAATACTTTTGTTTTTCAATTAAGCATAAAAATCTGTATAAAACCTATTTAACATTTTGTTCTAATTTAATAAATAGATAAGATACAGCAAATTTTCAAAAATTATGAAATTTCATTTTTCGTCTGTAGTGCAAAATGGAATCCGATAGAAAAGCTCTGATTGCATAGATGTTTTTTTCTCAAAAAAATTGCCCAAGAGACCGAAATCAGATTTTCACTATCTATTGCGGTAACCGAGATACCCCGTAAAACATTCGAATTTGGTCCACCCTGTACATACAAAAGCCACTTAATGTGTCGAGGTATCTCTTAGTTATTATAATTTTTATTGAATCAAGTATAATTTTTTGCAATGAATAGTTTATTACTCTTCAGTTGTACATATTTTACCCCCACTTAATCGATCTAATTTGTTACTCAATAAGATTACTACAGACGAAAATGGTCTAGCATTTCTACAGGAGATCCCGCATTGAAAAAAAGGGATTTTTTAAATCATTCAAACCTGTTATATCTGATAGTGATATCCTATTGCCTATTGGTGGTATTATGTAAATCGTTGGCCACCACTGCTTTAAAAATACAATACAAAATTGTAATTGTATTTGCATCTGTAATCATTCTATTTGATGAGCTTTTGGGTACCGACATTAATTTTAATAATAAAAATTCAAATATTTCATTATAAAATTTATTAATAACAGTACAATATGACTTTTTTGTAATCCCATTTTATTTTAAAAAAATAGCATTCATTAAAAAAGTATCAAACAACGCAATAAAGCACATTTTATATACAAATGAAAGATAAACATAACAACTTATGACTAAAAGAACATTTCTTCAGTTATCAACATGAGAACATGACTAACAACACATTTACAAAGAATCAAAATAAATCAAATTCATTTTAAGCGTCATTATCTGAAATTAAACAGATCTAAATGAGCATTCATTTCGATTCCCAAAAATGGTTGCAAGCCAAAAGGACAGTTATACTTAATATTATCACTCTTTTGTTTTAAATCTACGCAGCACCCTTACAATCTTCTTTAGAACTGACATTTTTGTTCAGCATTAGGGATTTTTTGTTTCTTAAATCGTTAAATCCCATGATGCTACCACTTATAACTACACCACTTACTTTGACTGTTGGATTCTTATTACCCAAAACAGGAAAAAATGTTCTAATATCATTATTAGGCGGTCTAGGTCTATTCTTCTCCTTTGTCCCTTTATTCGGTTTATCAGGACTCTTTACCTGTAACATCAATGCATTTAATAGCATTACCATCAATCGTTTTTCATCCTTGCATACACACAGAAATTTTTATAATAACAGGCCTCAGAACTTAATTTTTTAGCAAAAAAATGTAATAAAAACATTTTATGAGAAATTTTATACGGTAATCTATGCTTTGTTCGGACCGTCATGGCCCATGTTAAGACATGGAATAATAAAACAACATCAAATTTTTTAAACTCATAATAAAAGACGTTTAAAATTATCCATAAACATACAAAAGATTTAATAAATGTAATTGTATAGTGAGTGGGTTATAAATAGGGGTGGGCGATATATCAATATATAATTTTGATATAGATTTTTTTTTTAGTTCACCAGTCTCTTTTTTCAGTTTTTTTACAAACTTGTTTAGCAGTGGCGTAGCGAGGGTAAGTGGCACCCGGGGCATATTATTTTTTTGAGCCCCCCCTCGTCTGTATTTTTATTGGAGTTTTTGAGTTTCAATTAAAATAATGTTATGTTGTATATAAATTGTTTCTGGGTTGGAACTTGGAACCCGATAAAGGAGGACAAAACTTCGGTTATGAAGAAACATTCGACGCGGTTCCAACCCGGAAACAACATACAGGGTTTGAAATTCGAGTTTAAGCATGGGGATCTCGCTTATTATAATAGCTAGAGTATAGGTTTAAATTTGGCAAAGTTGCTAATCGATGCTCATTGATAATCCAAAGAGAAATTGGAATTATCTCAAACAGTATCCGAAAAAATTTGGAAAAACTGGAAAATACGATTTTTGAAAATCGTCTGTAACTCCTTTGGAGTTTGAAATATTTTAAAAGTGTAAAAACATTGCCGGAGCAACTTTTTCATACAAATTGTTTTGAATTTTCAAAGGCTACTACCGATATTTTAGGTAAAATACTCGCAAATAATCATAAGAAACGAAATAACTTTAAAAATATTATATTTAGACATAAAACATGCTTAATAACTTTAGAAGATAATTAAATTTTCTACAAGAAAATGTAAAAATATATAGGGTGTTCAATTTTTTTTAAAATGACTTACATGCGTTTAAAGTTTAGCGAAATGGACCGAGTAAAACGAACACCCTGTATATTATTTTAAAGGTTTAACCAATCAACAATCACTATGACATTATTGTCTAATAAATTACCAGAGTAAATTGCTCTGGTGTTGTTATGTTAATAAATATAAATATTTTTATGAAGGTCTGCATCTGTCAAAATTTTCAAAAAAACGTTAATAACTCAAAAACGGTTCATTTTAGACATAAACAACCTATAATATTTTTGAAAGAGAAAATAATTTTACATTCAAAAATTACAAAATATACAGGGTGTTTCAAATAAAAAAACAATGTTTGGTATCAGAGCGCAAAACAAAACACTGTGTATGGTTGAAAATAATTTTAGGTTATGTAGTAAATGATTACAAACAACTTTTATATTTAACTTTTTTTAATATTCAATATTATTACTAATACTTATAACAGCTCTATCGAATAATTCGTCTTGGCTGGGACACCCTGTATAAAGATTTATATTAAATTAAATTATTAATAACAATATTATATTTTTATTACCCGAAAATTAGCCACTATTCTCTTTAAAAAAATATAACGTGGGGGGGCGCTATAAGAGTACTTAGTAGCAGGGCGCTAAGTACCCTAGGGCCGGCCCTGATAGTGGCAGCCATGCAGTCTGAGAAAGCATTGATAACCTTTAATACTACGATACGTTACTTCTTAAAACCATACCAGTGCTATTTGGATATACTTTTAATTTATCAATAAATTATTTCACCTTAATGTAAGTTTTTCCACACGACCTACTGTTTTTGTTAATGTTACCGATTTTGCCTACATCACTTACTTTGACTGTTGGATTCTTATTGCCCAAAACAGGAAAAAATTTTCTAATATCATTATCAGGCGGTCTAGGTTTATTCTTCTCCTTTGTCCCTTTATTTGGTTTATCAGGACTCTTTACCTGTAACATCAATGCATTAATATTATTAACATTACCATCAACCGTTTTTCATTCTTGCATAAACACAGAAATTTATATAAAGTAGGCCTGAGGACTTTTATTTCTTTTTAACAAAAAAATTGAATAAAAACCATTTGAAGTGAAATTTTATACGGTAATCTATGCTTTGCTTAGACTGTCATGGCTGCCACTATGAGCACATGTTAAGACATGGAATAAAACAACATCAAATTCTTGAAAATCATAATAAAAGACATTTAAAATTATCCATAAACATACAAAGGATTTATGAAACGTAATTGTATAGTGAGTGGGTTACAAACCTTTTATGACAGTTAAACTCAAACGCTGCACACTAACATGTAAACGTAAAGGCAGCCTTGCAGTCTTGAGCAAAGCATAGATTATTTGGAAATACTTTTTATTTATTAATAAATTATTTCACCTTAATGTAAGTTCCTCCACACGTCCTAACATGCTCTGCCCACCATCTATCATACGGCCCTGGGGCTCTGTTCATAGCCTTTCGAACCATTCCAAAATACGGCTTCATTATTTGACAGGGACCATTACAGCGCCACCAATGTTGTTGGTACAATCGAACTTCATCATGAAAATCATGATATACAGTTATGTTGATGCCTAAAACAACAAGTAATACACAATACATATCGACTTAAATGTACAAACAATACACATACCAGCTTCTGCATTGATTCGATACATATGTTTATGAAATTCTGGTCCATGCCCATCTCTGTCTTTATTGTTATGTGTAACAAATAAATACGCATGGATCATTTCATGCAATAATGTTTCCACTAGATCTTTGCGTGGTCTTAATTTCAGCAAAGGTTTACTAAGTGTAATTTTGCAGATTCCTTGTCTGCTTTGATACAAACATCTACCAGCACTGCTCGTCATCCTTTTACTACTCCAATGAACACTAACAGTGGCTAATGTGTTCCAAAAATATCTTTTATTAAATGTTGCAAACAACGTGAAGATATCCGGTATTGGATCAACCAATTTCCATGATGAGTCAATCAGAGATTTTTTGGCGTTTTTATGTCCATTTTTTGTCTTATAAATTAAGCTGTTATTGTTATTACAGCTATTCACATTTGCTTCTTGTTTAAACAGGCTCATTTTCAACTAAAACATTCATTGAAAATAAATAAACATGAATTTAAGCACGGTTTATTAAACGTAAAATGTAGGTTTCCACGAGTTTTTACGCAGCACTTTATACAACGCGCTCCAAAGCAATATTAATGTGACGTCACATACCTTAAATTATTTGCAATTATTTGTGTTTCTGGTTACCACTAACACTAAACCATCACCATTTCAAAACGTCCACTTTAGCGGGCTAGCTAAAGACGTAGCCGCATGAAAAGTTGGAACATTTAAATGTGGAATGTTAAAATCCGGAAAATGCACCGCTAGAATCATTTAAATTAGTGTTCTGTGATTTAAATCTTGAATCCTTCAACGCTGGAATCATGAAGACGTCCGGATTTCCCCGGACATGTCCGGTTTTTATACTTCGGCGGGGAAGTCCGGGCGGATTTTTAAAATGTGTCCGGATTTTCGATAAGTTTTTATAAAATAAAAAAATGCATAATTTTCATTGTCAGTGGAACACCGTTAGTTTAATGTTAGTGTCATAGTGTGCAACAGTTGGCATTATTGTTGCTCATAGAAATTATGCTACATCGTTCAGAAACACCCTGTATATATATATACAGGATGGTCCACATAGAAGGGCCACTATTGGGATCTCGTAAACGGTAAGAGCTACAAAGAAGTTTAAATTAGACAAATTATTCCATTTTCGGAGACCGATTCATTGAAGCTTTAATGTTTTTAAAAATTTCCATGGCGCGCTAGATGATCAACAAAAATCAAAATAGGCATTTTTTTTAATCGTTAATAACTCGGTTATACTTGATGGTACAAAAATAGTTTTGGGGGAAAAGTTGTAGATTTTTTTACGCACTATAAAATGAAAACATTCATTTGTTTCAATATTGTTTCAATTCTTAGATGAATTACAAACTTGCATTTTTTTAAATGGAAACCCTAGTCGGCCATGACTTTATGAGAAAGAGTATTTTTTTAGCTTTTCAAAAATATATAGTTTTATATATTTGTTGCAAAAAATAGCCGAGATATAGCCAATTTTGTAAAAATTTGATCATCAAAGTTTGCCATGATTTCGTTAACAAGTGATGTTTACAACAATAACAGAGATTCGACACATTATCGATATGACAAAAAAGCACGTTTTTTTGTAATAACTCAAAAACCGGAAATAACAGAATATTTTTGAAAACGGTTCTGAGTTTGTCCCAAAAAAACTGCACATTTGGTAATTTTACCATTCTCTATCTTGAATATTAAGCGAGATACCAATGTAATCCCATCGAATTTGGACCACCCTGTACAACATTTTTGTCTGAATTCAGTATACTTTTTAAAAACATGAATAGCTTATTACTTTCCATAGTTATACATATTTTATCCCACTTAATCAATTTAATTTATTACTTAATAACATTGCTACTGATAAAAATTGATTTTTTAAATTGATTTTATTAATTAAATCACTTAAATCATTCAAACCTGTTATTTCTGACATCCTATTGGCATTATGTAAATCGTTGGACATCACTGCTTTAAAAATGAAATACTACATTGTAATTATATTTGCATCTGTAATCATTCTATTTGATGAGTTTTTGGGTACGGACATTAGTTTTAATAAAAAAGTTCGAATATTTCATAATAAAATTTATTAATAAGCAGTACAAAATGACTCTTTTGTCATCACATTTTATTTAAAAAAATTGTATTTATTAAAAAAGTATAAAACATAACGCGACTAAGCACATTTGGCATGCAAATAAAACTAAAACATAATAACTTATGACTAAAAGAAAATTCCTTCAGTTATCAACATGAGAACATAACTAACAACACATTTACAAAGAATTCAAAATTTAGTATCAAATTCATTTTGAACTTCATTATCTGAAATTAAACACAGATCTAAATGAGCATTCATTTCGATTTCCAGAAACGGTTGCAAGCAAAAAGGACAGTTATACTTAATATTATCACTCTTTTGTTTTAACTCTATGGATTCACTTGACGCAGCACCTTTACAATCTTCTTTAGAACTGACATTTTTTTCAAAGTCATTTTGGCTGCTAAAGACACCGTTCATGCAATCATCTAAATGAGCTGTCAATTCACTCTTAAGAATTTTTTTGTTGCACACTAGGCAGGAAACTTCACGTTCGGCTGCTCCTAAATCATGTTTAGATTCAATATCGGTACACATATTAGATAAACAAATTTCTACGTGATCATTTAGTTCCGCTGCTGAAATGAAAACGTCACACACAGGACATTCGCTTAAAGCATTATCACGAATTTTATTAATGTCATTTATATTCGATCGACAAGCATCTAAATGTTTCCAGAATATTTTTTTATCTACTTCTTGGTGGCACTTATCACAAACTTTAGTACCTTGTTCTGAAATGGTGGGCACTGGTTTATCACATACGAAATCGGTATTAATTTCGTCAGCAAAATCTTTTAAGTTTAAGCAAGAGTCTAAATGAGAATTTACAATATGAGGTGGAAACTGTGCAGAACAAACTGGACAACACACCAAACTTTCTGTTGCTTTTTCTAAATCAACTTTTGGTTTCTTACTAGGCGAACTTGGACTTTCCAAGGATGAACGTTTGTTGTCGTTTTGCGTATTATTAAATTTATTCAGCCAGTGATCTCGAACTTTAGTATAATCATTTCTCGTTGAGGGAGTTACGTTTGTTATTTGTTTCAAACTGTGCCCCGAACCAGCAAAAATAGCAGCAGACACCGGTTTTGTAATAGTAGCTGTTGGATGTATTTTAGTACTAGGCTTTTTGTTTATAACGAAGGTGCTGCTTGAATTCGCTACAGCATTAGGGGTTTTTTTGTTTCTTAAATCGTTAAATCCCATGATATTACCACTTATAACTTGATGGTTTGAAAGATCCGTCTTGTTGCTACTGTTTTTGTTAATGTTACCGATGTTGCCTACACCACCGCTTCCTTTGACTGTTGAATTGTTATTACCCAAATAATTCCTAATATCATTATCAGGATTGACCGGTTTATTTTGCTCCTTTGTTCCTTTATTCGGTTTATCAGGACTCTTTACCTGTAACATCAATGCATTTAATAACATTACCATCAACCGTTTTTCATTCTTGCATTAACACAAAAATTTACCTATATAAGAACAGGCCTCAGAACTTTTTATTTTTAAACAAAAAAAATTTATGAAAAACATTTTTTGAGAGAAATTCTATACGGCAATCTATGCTTTACTCGGACTGTCATGGCTGCTACTATGAGCACATGTTAAGACATGGAATAATAATTTTTACATTTTTTGATCAATCATAATAAAAGACGTTTAAAATGTTACATAAACATACAAAGGATTTAATAAACGTAATTGTATAGTGAGTGGGTTACAAATCTTTTATGATAGTTAAACTCAACCCAAACGCTGCACACTAATCTGTAAACATAGTGGCAGCCTTGCAGTCTGAGCAAAGCATAGATTACCTTTAATACTCCTTTAAACAATACCAGTGCTATTTGGAAATACTTTTTATTTATTAATAAATTATTTCACCTTAATGTAAGTTCCTCCGCACGTTCTAACATGCTCTGCCCACCATCTGTCATATGGCCCTGGGGCTCTGTTCATAGCCCTTCGAACCATTCCAAAATACGGCTTCCTGTTTTGACAAGGACCATTACAGCGCCACCAATGTTGTTTGTACAATCGAACTTCATCATGAAAATCATGATATACAGTTATATTGGTACCTAAAACAACAAGTAATACACAATACATATCGACTTAAACATACAAATAATACACGTACCTGCTTCTGCATTTATTCTGAACATATGTTTATGAAATTCTGGTCCATGTCCGTCTCGGTCTTTATTGTTATGCGTAACAAATAAATAAGCGTGGATCATTTCATGCAATAATGTTTCCACAAGATCTTTGCGTGGTCTTAATTTCAGCAAAGGCTCACTAAGTGTTATTTTGCACATTCCATGTCTGCCTTGATACGAACATATACCAGCACATGTCGTCATCCTTTTACTCCAATTAACACAAACAGTGACCAATTTGTTCCAAAAATATCTGTCATTAAATGCCACAAACAACGTGAAGATATTGGGTGTTGGATCAACCAATTCCCATGATGGGTCAATCAGAGATTTTGTGTCGTTTTTATGTCCATTTTTTGTCTTATAAATTAAGCTGTTATTATCACTGTTCACATTTGCTTCGTGTTCAAACTGCTGCTGAAGCAATAATGCCATCTTGTAATCCGACAGACTCATTTTCAATTAAAAAAAACATTTACAATTATAAACATGAATATCAGCACGGTTTATTACACGTAAAATGTAGGTTTCCACCACGTTTCCACGAGTTTAATTGAGACTTAACAGTGTTCTGTGGATTTAACAAGGTGACACTAACCACAGAACACTACACTAACTTTAACTTGCTTTAACTGTCAGTCAACAATTCAACATCGTGCATATTGCATATGCAACTACAATTTAAAAGGCGAGTAGTGCAATTGTCTCGTGAATAAACGTCAAATAATAGTTCTTTTGTCTCAGGTTAAAATGTTAAATATTGTGAAATCTTCTTTTAATTCTTAGTTGTTCCCGAGTAATTCTAATCTAAATGTCGAATTTCTAATATTAAATTTTTGCGGCTACAAAAGTATATTAGGTAAGTAATGCATTTTTCTATGTAGGTCATTATCATCGTTCTGACCATAGAACAGTTCTGACTTCATTGAATTCCCCTTCCACAGCATATGACGATCATAGCACGTTTATGAATTGCGTCAGTCCAAGGCCATAATTTTCCAAATGTTAAAATTCATAGTCTTGTGATACCTTATCCAACGAACAAGCTAAGGATCAGTCCGCGGTAATTTTTTTGTGTGACCTAGACAACCTTTAGTTTTAGCCAACCATGTCCCTACGTGAGTAGTTATATTTCCCCATTTATTTTTAATTTTTGTTTAATTAAAATCCTTGTTATTATTTATATAACAATCATTATGTAAAATTTGCATTACCTTTTTGTTAATCCAACGTGATTACTTAATGTAATTAAAATGATGTGGAATATGCATATATATTTTTTATAGCAGCAACCATGTCGGAACCAAAGATCTTCACATATGAAGATGAATCTCATGCAGACAAATTAGCAAGAAAATCAAAAGAAATGCCCTTTTTTCCAATTGGTATGTATACTTGGAAGTTTTAGTTTGTACAGATATGTACCTGATTTAATTATTACAAAATTACATAACAAATAATAGAATGAAGTCGTGAACTTTTTCAAGAATTGCAGTAAATAAATGCTAAATTTAAACATCTTGCAATTATGTACTCATATTATTAAGTAAAAGAAAGCAATATGTTTCTTATTTGCCTAAACTTTGTGATATTTTTAAGTATTAATATATTGATGTTTATTATGCACTGTTTAAGTATAAGAAAACAAATTGTTTGTTAACTTTGCTACACCTAATTAAAACTTGCCAAGACAATTTTATTTAAATATGAGAAACTTTTTCAAATCACATCAATTTAGTAATAAAACTCCCATGTAATGACTCATTACAAATCATTTATCAACATTGATGTGATAAGATTTATTAAGTTAATAGATGTTACAACACTGTGTTCTGTTTTGATGAGTGACATTTGTCTATAAAAATGTGTGAACAGTTTACTAGTAAATAAACGATGACACGTTTCAATTTTTTATATTGCGTATTGTTTAATCAATTATGCAAAATTTGCAGCCGTAGAATCTAATAAATGTTTAAAGAGTTTAAATTGCCATTTTGCACTGTAAATTATTTACAGATTTTATTCCAAATACTGCAATGGACTTTCAAATTAATTTTTTTTTTTTAAATTTTAATTTGTTTTTGAATGTGTTCTACATTTTAAACTGTTTTTTTATTGGCTTTCTGTGATTTTCATTCAAATATGTTACAGGTATAGCAGGCTTAATAGCAGCATGTGGATTTGGTGCTTACAAGTTCAATAAACGAGGAAAAATGAGTCCTAGCGTATTTTTAATGCAGCTTCGTGTAGGAGCTCAAGGAACAGTTGTAGGTGTATTAACATTAGGACTTATATACACAATGGCAAAACAACATCTTTTTAATGAAAAGAAGACAACAAATTAGCAAAGATTACAAAAAACTTATAGTTTAGATAATTTATTGTGATTCGTATAAGTTATTTATTATACGTAGAAGTATTTGATATGAAATAACTGTTACCATGAAAAGTTTAATTACGTACACGTTGACAAAAATACATTTGTAAGTTTAACTGCTTTATAGCATCGCAATACTCTTTAAGTCTAAATTCCATATTTTTTTAGCAAAATTCTGTAATTTTAAGTATTTATAAAACACTCATTAATTTAGTATGAATTATTCGTTGATTTGTTTGTCAATAAATATATTTATTTTTGAAGGAAAGTATGTTTTATTTACCAGTACATATTTCTTATCATAATCTCCGAAGTTGATGTGGAACAATTTTGATTGATATTAAATTTGCTTTTATTATGGTTTCTTTATTAGAAAACACAACAATAATTACATCTTAACATTATAGTTCAAATTAAATAAAACAAAAACAATTGCAGACTTGTTTCCAGCAGTTTTTTATGTGTATGTGAACTAATGCTTGGTTACAAATCCTATTTACACTTGAGGGTTTTCACTGCAGCACTGCTTGTAAATAATAAAAAGAAGTTAATTAAAATGAGTTAATAAATGCTTTTTTAAATGAGGCATTGTCTTCGGTACAAATTCACATTTATGACACTTCAATGGAGTATTCATCAAGTTTTTACATTCTTCTGGAGAATAAAGTGCAATTTTTCCATTTTCCTTCAAGTCTTTTTGAACATCTATAACAATTAAATTGTAAGCAGAGTACACGATAAATGAACAGTAACGAACCTTTTGAATCCAAGAAAAATTTTGTGTTAAAACTATTCCAATGTTTTTTGGTTTTAACACTAGGTGAATTCATATCATCACTTATCACATGAAGGTGTAGTCTAGACATGCTTGGCTCGGAATGATATCCCATTTTAAATTGTCTATCTTTATGTTCATCTTCGCTAATTAGTTTATTTCCTACGTCGTCCATATGCCCAAGCAACTTTATATGTTTCTTAGTTAATGCTTTTAAGTTGCTTATATTTTCGTTAGATAATACCAAATAATGGTGCTCTGCTTTCGGATATTTATCTTTAATTACAGTAACCAATTCATCAGCAAAAACAACATTATCGGGGTCTTTCATGGAATCTAACAACCCCAGAGACCAATGACCACTGGTTTTGGATTTCTTTGTTGATTCTTCTGGTTCTGCATCAAGTAATCTTTTTGGAGTCATTTCAAAGTATCGAAAATGTATTTCATTTACTAAGCACCTGCAACATTGTGTTAATCTTAACCTCAAATAACAATCCATTGTTGGGAGATTTAAAATTCCTTAGGTTGCTATTAGTTTCATTTTATTGTTGGTAGCATCGCTTGAGTAGATAGGTTTGTGAGGTTGAGGTTGTTCGCCGCTTCATCAAAACATGTCTGCTCAGTAGTAGTTCGATTGTTGAAGAGGAGAGTACACGGTTGATTTTAAGGCCTTGTGTTTGGTAAGTGTGTTGTTAATATTATTATGTTACAGCACACTAACTTTTAATTGTTTGATACATTGTAGTCTCGAATTTTATTTAATTTGGTGGTAATTTTTCGTTTTTGTGTAATACTGTTTTATTCATGTTTCATACAGATTATTAACTAAAAATGGGGGACAGTGATGATGAACACGATAATAAAGACGATAACGATGGTGTAAACTTAACTGGATTTTTATTTGGCAATATAGACGAATCTGGTCAATTAGAGAGCGATGTATTCGATTCTGAATCACAGAAGCAACTTGCTTCTCTCGGGAGGTAAGTTACTAACCGTTATTGATGATAGCGAAGAAATGCAGTAAAATATTGCAGATTGGCATTGGGAAACTTGCTTAAAGAAATGATAGGTGAAGAAGAAGTTAAATGTGATGATGGATCGGACAGTGATTATGAATCTCAGGAACGAGATAAAACTGAAAGCGATGGAAACAATCATTTTGATCCTAGTGGGTCATCGCAAGAATCAGGATGTATGTATGGTTAAATAAAATTGTGACATTTGATTGTTTTTATTTTTATTATTGTAGTTGCTGAAGAAAAGTCTCCTTCAGCAGTTGATTATTCTGATATAAATGAACTGGCAGATGAAGACTCAAATGATGAACAGGTGGGTTAATTGTTAAATCTCTTAACTGATAAGAATAATGAAGTTATTCGATGTATTAGTAATTACCTTTGGTAATGAAATTATCATCGACATTGATAAATTGCAATAAAATTTGAAATTTCAAAGACATTTGTATTATGTGCTTTATAAAAAAGAGAACATCCGTTAAAGGTTTATGATTTATTGAACGTAGAATGTGTTCATTATGTTGCTTTATGATACTTAATTTTAACCTCGTGTATAAGCTCTTATTTTTTGTAAATATTAGAGTATCCTATTCAGTAATTTTGTAAGTGTATCAGAAAGTTATTTTTCTTTAGCCTCACATCTTACGGTAAAAAAAGGCGTAAAATTAAGAAGGAATAGAATAGAATGCAATCTTCAATCAAACATTCCCTTTTTTCTTAAAGCATTTCTTTAATTTTAGGTTAAGCCTTCAACCATGAATATTAAAACCGAGCCAGATTCAAAGTTAATGCCACCACCACCAGTGCGTCAGACTTCAGAAGAAATGCCAGCTAGCAATTATGCAGATACTGGTAAAGTTGTTAAAGGAATGGAAGGAAGCGAGTCAAAGCGTAAATTGGAAACACCCTTAGCAGCTATGTTACCATCTAAATATGCTAACGTGGATGTCACAGATCTCTTTCCAGATTTTAGACATGGAAAGGTAATATATTTTAGCTTTTATTTTCAAGAATTGCTTTTTATTGCATGTTTAACTTTAAAATGTTGATGTAACCTTTGATTTTCTAAGGATAACATTATTTTTCAAAGAAACCTCCATAAGATGAACAGTTTAATGAATATGATGCTGTTTTATTTACTTTTGATTTTTTTAATCGGTGCATCCCTTTTTTTTACCATAGGTTTTATGTTACCAGTTTTGTTGATCTAATATACAGGGTGTCCCAGCCAAGACGAATTATTTGGTAGCTTTTGTTATGTTATAAGTAAAAACTCTATGAAATTATTATTAATAACGGAACTATCGAATAAATCGCTTTGGCTGGGGGACACCCTGTATATGCACACATTTTATACAAGATCCTTTTTAATGTCATTCTGTCTATTTCTTTTTAAATCTCTTTCTACATTTTGTTTTGACCCATTTAGGATTTTTGTTACCGTCCTGATCCTTTGCCCCGCATTAATCCTTATCATCCTGTTTTCTTCATATTACTTTCAGTCTTTTTACTATTTAATCGTTTTTTCCTTCTCATACATAATTTTCCACTTAAAGCATATATGTTGCCTGTTACCCTTTATGAAATATAAGAATGAGATCATTTCTTTTAAAAATTGTGCAGTATACAATTTATAAACAGTATTAGTGGGGTAAATCAATATGATTACTAATTTTTAAACAATCAATGTAAGGTCAATACGTTTTAAGTTTTAAAAATGGATTAACTTAATGTTGAATTTACTTGGGTATTGTAGCTAAAGCAAATTACTGAATCAAGTAGCTAAACTCTAGCAAATTACTGAATTGTAGCTAAATTTGTCAAATTTTTGGTTTAATGAGTGTCTACACCGAATATAGTAAAATTGTTTAGTAATTGACAAAAATGGAATACTGCGCTCAAGCAAATACTTAACTCAATAAGTCACTAAATTATTTACCAGCGCAACTATTAAACGAAACTGTTCACATGTTGCAAATAGCTAAATTCACTTACTTGATTAAGTAACTTGCTTGTTAAGTGGTATATCACTATATTACTATTCGTACAGTACATAGTAGCTAATACTATACACATGTAAAGTCGGCATTATGCACAAGCGATGGAATAATATTTTTACCAAAAATAGTAATTTTGTGATCACTTATAAACTGTAGCTTGTAATTGATATTTTACTATTTTACTTTATTCGATAGTTCACTTTTAAATGCATACTGTACGAGTGGTGATATACTGATGTACCACTTAACAAAAAACAATGTATTTAAGTGGGTTTGTGCAGAATATACCATTTATTTAGCCATATGGAGATCTCCCTAATATTATATTAGCAAAGAGTTACCTATAATGGAGCTTAATTTGTTGTAATATTCAGATGTTTTAAAAAATGTGTCAATGTTGATTAGAAGAGGCTTTTGTTTTGCTAATTAAAAATTGTGCTGTTTATGGCCAATTAGTTAAAATTCATTTTATTGGCATAGATACATTAATTATTTTTCATAAGAAGATATATTATTGAAAAGAAAAAAACAAAAGATGGCTGTAATAACTTGAAGCTGAGGATGTTATGCAAAAAATGATACCACTAGTTTATTTGTTTCGCAAAAATCAAGTAACATTTTTCAAAACATTTGAATATAGCAACTGATTGAGCTCTATTATGTGTAACTTTTTGATAATTTAACCAAATCTGTATCTCATACTTAACTTGTTAATTTGCAAGGTTTGATAGCTTATTTTTAAGCACCCTGTAATCACAATGAAACGAGTAGCCTAAAAACTTTTTTTTACAGGTTTTAAGATTCGCTCGACTTTTCGGTCCTGGCAAACCCAGCAGTTTACCTCAAATATGGCGTAATGTAAGAAAGAAAAAGAAGAAACGGAGACATAAAGAAAGCAGCAATCAGCACGATTCAGATTCACAGTCGGAGGACGAAAAACCTAGATTGAGAGGCTGGCATTTTAACTATGGTCCCATTCCACCTCCACAGCAGTGGCAAAGCGATGATGAGGTAAAAAAAGAGATTTGAATGATTTAGTGTTTATTTTTAAATGTATTTCTAATAGTCGTAACTGTTAACCCCTTAATGCAGTGGTTTCCAACCTTTTTGTAACTCCGCCCCCCTTTTTTATGAAAAAATTTTTGCGCCCCCCTCCCTTTTCGTAACAATCTAATTTCATAAATACCATATACCATATTCTGTATAAGTAAAGTTCTTTCTGTTGTTTGTATTCAAAAATAGTATGTTGGTAATAGCTGCGCGCCCCCCTTGCAATAGTCTCGCGCCCCCCTAGGGGGGCGCGCCCCACAGGTTGGAAACCACTGCCTTAATGCACTCTTTTTTAAAACTTCCAGTAAAAAAAGCAATTTTTATTCTTGCAGAAAATTGAACTTTATGTGCTTATTTCAACAACATACATTTTAAATAGAATTTTAATTGGGTGTAATATACAGGGTGTTTCAGTAATAAAAGTGGCACTATTGCAATGCATAAAAATATTGCAATTACAAGGTTGGTTACATAAAATAAAGTTTAGCTGTCTAGGAGTGTATTTAAATTATTTAAAACATTTGTTTTGTTTAAAAGTTTCATGACTTGCGTGATATAACGAAAAAACCGAAATAGATTAAAAATTTTAAACTCAAATACCTCGACTATCGTTGCTAATACACAAAAATGCAAAAAGAAAATATTGCTATAAAATGTTGATAGGCAAGCTATTATTTATAAATACCATGCAAAATATTTAATAAAACAACTTTTTTTAATGGCAGTCTTAGTAGGTGATGGCAGATATAAAGATTATTTTTTTCTCTCTACAATGATATATTATTTTATGTGTTTATTTACAAAAATAGTGAAATAACTAGAAAAATTACAAAATTTAAGATAAAAATCAACGTAGCCATGGAAAAAATAATTGTCGACTTCAATTGTTTTATTTTGGATGATTTTCTTGGCTGTTGTTCTGCATTAGATTCAGTAACTATCAAATTTTCCAAGTCATTGTCTAAAATATTTACGAAAGTATACAGGGTAATTCAAATTCGAGGGCAACCATGGGAATCTCGCTTATTATAATAGCTAGACAGCGGTCGCCAAACTTTTTGACCTCACGGACCAGTTAATTCATAATTTAAATCCCGCGGACCACTAATAGGATTTTTTAAGTTTTAATGCATCTTAACCCCTTAACGCCCAAGCCCGAGTCACACTCGGGCAAGCGTACGTGCGTTTTTGCCCAAACCCGAGTGAGACTCGGGCAACACTATATTTTAGATTACCGGTATGTACGTGCCCGAGTGCGACTCTGGAACACCATTACTAGAAGCCAACACGTTGTAAAACGTATAACTGTTAAAATTATTTTCATATTTTGTCATTTTAGTTTATTTCGGAAGTCAAAACTTTACGTAGATAAGTGTTGTTATTTACCCAAGTCATTTACGATAATTTTGCGACATTTTTCAAACCTTTCAAAACTTGTTATTTATTATAAATTTTTGTTCATGCATGTAAGAAAACTACAAAATTTTGTCGATTCAAAATTTTAATAGTACAACAGCTAATTTCGTTATTTTTGTAAGAAAATAAATATTGCAATTCTGGACGTTCCGAATTTTAGGTTTTGTACTCACAGAAATAAGTTTTGAGTTAGGAATTACGCGATTTACTATACGATCTATTCAGTGTTGCCAATGTCATCTAGTACAAACAAAATCCGTTAATTGGCAACACTGAATATATTTGGTTTCTTAGCAACCGTTCTGTAGACAAGGATTCAAAAATATACCTTGCTCACTTGTTGTGTAAATAACTATTATTTGAAGTATATGTGAAAATATTCAGTTAATATCTTATGTATGCTTTTTAATAATAATAATTATGAAAATAAAATACTTATCAGCCATTCCTGTTCACTTTTTATTTCAAAATTGTAAAAAAATAAAGAAATACACAAAACCCAGTCAACATTTCACTTAGTAATAGTTTTAGAGTAATTTAAATTTACACAGGCCATCTACACATAAAATTTTAACTTCAATTCAAAAGAAGGTTTTCAAAGTGTAGGTGGTTGTTTTTCTAAACCACTAGGACTTAAGAAACATCATTAAAAAGGTAGTTTCACAGTCAAACCACCATGGACGAAAGGGCTAACAAGAATGTTATAAATATTTTTATAACACATCGTAGTTATTATTTTGGTCTTTTCTTTTTATTTCTAATTTTAAAAATATTTAAATATTAAAAATTAACAATAAAAAAAAATGATTTTTTTCGGCCAATTTTTTCTTAAAAAAACGAGCGTTAAGGGGTTAAAACATAACTTAACATGATGAGTAAGTATATTCCACATTTTTCTGCAGACCAGCGAAATTTTCTCGCGGACCACTAGTGGTCCGCGGACCACCAGTTTGGCAACCGCTGAGCTAGAGTATAGGTTTAAATTTGGCAAAGTTGCTAAATTTCGTGCTCATTCATAATCCGAAGAGAAATTGGAAATATCTCAAACGGTATTCAAGAAAATTAGGAAAAACTGGAAAAGACGATTTTTGAAAATCGTCTATAACTCCTTTGGAGTTTAAAATATTTTAAATGTGTAGAAACATTGCTTAAGCAACATTTTAAGCCGCATCGGACGGTGGTCACAAATTTTTCCTAGTTCAATTTGTTTTTGTTTTTTTGACAACCAACTTTATTTTTTTTTATGGGCGCAATTTTTGCTATTTACATGATCAAATAGCATTAATTTTTGAATTCATTGATGTATCACACATCATATTCTACTTCTTCTTTCATTGTCAAATTTGAAAAAATGCGTTTTTAACAACAATCACGATAAATCAGGTAGGCCGATCATTGTACTTTATGTTGTTTCCATGACAACCAATCAACAAACTGAAAGTTTTAAAGGCCTATTACTTGTCACATTAATAAATTCGTAAAAATGAACTTTAATAACGAAGAAAAACGCGATTTGCTGCGAATTTTTTACACCGTTCTTTTAAGTTTTGTTATACTTTATCACATGCTTTTAACAAATCTACTTAAGTTTCTGTTTAATGTAATAAAATAGTGTTTTTTCCGAATCTGTTTGTAATAAAAATGTTTTTTTAATTGTAATCTGAGACTTTTCTGCCATATTTTTCTTTAAGTTTGGCAAAAATCCCATATTTAGCCAAATTTCTGTCCAACGTACAAAAATATGTGTGCGAGGGTTGTCTTCTTTCTGGATATGTTTCTGCATATCGTTGACTTGACAATATAGAATTCCTATCCAATGAATTCAGAAAAATAAATGCGATTTGATTATGTAAATAGCAAAAATTGTGCCCATAAGAAAAAATAAAGTTGGTTATCATAAAACAAAAACGAATCGACCTAGAATAATTTAGTGATTACTATCCGATGCAGCTTAAAAAGTTGCTTTAGCAATGTTCTTACGCATTTAAAATATTTTATACTCCAAAGAAGTTACAAACTATTTTCAAAAATCGTATTTTTCGGTTCTTCCTAATTTTTTTGAATACCATTGAGATATTTCCAATTTCAATTCAGATTATTAATGAGCACCAAATTTAGCAACTTTGCCAAATTTAAATTTATACTCTAAATATTATAATAAGCGAGATCCCCATGGTCACCCTCGAATTTGAATCACCCTGTACATACAAAGTAACTGCTACTGGATAGGATAATACCCCCTTACTCTTTTGCCGAATGTTATCGCAGTGTAAATAGCCACAGATATATTATTTTTATTTGTTACCAACCAGACAAAAAATATTGCCGTAAACTGTTCAGACATAAAATATTTGAAATGAAGAATGAAACATCACACTAATGTTGCCCGAGACATTAGAATAAAACAATCTAACGTCGACCGTTACGTACACGAAGCTGTTACATTTGATAGAACAGAAAACCGTGATGTCCGTCACGTTCACGGAGCTGTACAATTCTGCAAGGTTTTAGTGCCCTTACACATCACGGACCTGTGCATTCAGCGGTTAAAATGATTTTTTTGTGTTCTGTAGGAAAAGTTTCTAAAACCAATAGAAATGGGATCTAAGGATAATAAAAAAGAATCAACAGCAAAAGACGACACTGGACCAAAAGTAGCTGATTGGAGATTTGGCCCTGCGCAAATTTGGTATGACATGCTAGAAGTACCCGAAACAGGCGATGGCTTTAATTATGGGTTTAAAATTACGGAGAAGGTAAACTTAACGATTACTTAATTTGTTACATATTTTAAAGCTTTAAAAACTGATAAACTTATATTTTGGTGTTGTAAAAACTATTTTGGCCATGTTTTAAATTTCAGCAGGAAGAACCAGAAGAGGAGGAACCAAAAGATGATGAAATATTTCCTGATGATGCATTTTTAATGGTGACACAACTCCATTGGGAAGACGACATTGTTTGGGATGGAAACGACATTAAACACAAGGTAAAGATTTATTATATCCAGTTTTTAAACTTAATTAACCTACATAAGATTGCATTTTAACTAATACTGGTGTGCGTTTATTATTTTATGGTAATAATATTATAATAAAATAGTACTGAAGGCGGTAAATAATTTTTCTACAGTATGTCCAGAAAACTGAAGCAATGATTTCCAAAACAGAATGGAAAATGTACATTAAACTTTTTTAAATCGTATAATTTTGTTTATTTTAAAAGAACTTTAGATTGTGCCGTTGTATGCTATTTTATTATATATTAGTTATGGATGAATTGTATTGTAGGTGTTACAGAAACTGAATTCCAAAACCAATGCGGCTGGGTGGGTTCCCAGTAGTGGCAATCGGACAGCACAAGCTTTTAGTCAGCCAGGAAAAGGTGGGGCTATGCCTGGTAGTAGTATGCGCATTCCCACTGTACCGGCACCTCCATTGCCTGGGGCTAAGACATCTAAAGGACAAATGTAAGCTCTACTTTGAATTAATAAATCAAAGTTTTGATATTGAGCAAAGCACATTTGAATAAGGTAACAAGACGGTGCCCCTCCACATCCTTATTTTTTTAAATATTTTAATAATAGCTATTTCAGTTGTTTCATTGGTTTTTAGTTTGTCTTCTCTTTGTTGCTTAACTAATTTGTCAATTGCAGAGCAAGCCTGGGAATTTGTTTTTCAATAAATATCGAGGATCTTCAGTTAAAGTGTCATTAGGATTCGACCGCGAGTTGGCAGCTTAAAAGGCCAAAAAATTTAGATGCTTTGCTTTTTTTAGGATTTTACAAAGTCAAAAGGCCAGAGAACAGGAACATGATGATACCTGGTATTCTATATTTCCCGTTGAGAATGAAGATTTGGTGTATGGACACTGGGAAAACGATGTCATATGGGATGCGGAAAATATGAACCACGTTCCAAAACCTACAATTTTAACTCTCGATCCGAACGATGAAAATATCATTCTTGGAATTCCCGATGATATTGATCCTTCAAAACAAATTGCAGGTAGTAGTAGCAGCTTGTGATTAATATATTTTTCCAGAAGTCATAGAAAAAAGTTGGCAGTAATGAACTTTTAATGGTGACTAAGTTTATAGTGACTAAGTTTTTGCGACAAAGTTTTTGCGACTAAGTTTATTGCGACTAAGTTCATTGCGACTAAGTTTATTGCGACTAAGTTTAATGTGACTAAGTTTATTGTGACTAAGTTTATTGTGACTAAGTTTATTAATTGGTTTATTTTAATTTGATCTTTTTCATTTAAATTTGATTTTTTATGTATGAATTAAATTGAGTGGTAATTGAATGTCTTTTTTTTTTCTCCAAGGACAAGCCACGCCAGTCAAAGTTAAAATACCGCACCCGCACGTAAAAAAATCGAAGCTCTTATTAGGCAAAGCTGGAGTTATAAACGTTCTTCAGGAAGACACACCTCCTCCACCTCCAAAATCACCCGATCGAGATCCGTTCAATATTTCCAATGATATGTAAGTAATTTAACATGAAAATTTGAGTACAATTTTACGCATATAATTTGATATTTGGACGCTAAACAAGTTGAAATCATTTAAAATAATAAAAACAAACACCAATTTTTGCTACACAAAAATCTTTCTTGTAATTGTTTTCGTTAAAACAAATACTACCGAGATGTAAGATTATTAAAAATGTTGCTGTGAAAGATTATTGGAGAGATGCAGAATTTAAAAAAAAATCTTATAATTACACCTCTCTGTCGCTAAGGTGTGAGGTTTTTGTTTCTTATTTTGTATGCTCCATCTCTTGTTAGTTCTCTAACCTTACTCCACTCGATCCCTTCCTTTGTGGCAGCTTCTTTCACCTCCTCATTTCAAGTTTTCCTTGGTCTTCCTTTTCAATTTTTTTCTCGTCTGTGCTTCATATACTTTTTTAGGTATCCTATCTATACCGGGTGATTCAGTTTGACTGTCGCACCCCTATAACTTTTTAATTATTGAAAATAAGCCCAGCAAACCTTATATTTTTGGAATCGGTGACAAATTCTCTATTAAGTGATGTGCATTTGTTATTTCGACGATGACGTATGTCAAATCTGCGATAGGCAACTGTTTTTTTTTAAAGTACATAGTATACATTTTTTTGTTGATTCATATAGAGAATTTAATTCTGAATCCGACCATGTATTAAAAAAGTAAGCGTACATAAGAAAATTTTCGAGATAAATCAGTTCAAAGTTTATTTAAATTATAGCAAACAGTCTATTTAACATAACAAGAAATGATCAAATCTTAAACATGATACTATAACTATCAATGGAAATGTCATAAAAATTAATTTTTAATAAAAATAAAAACAAAAAATAAACCTTGAACGAAAATTTTCTTATGTGTGCATACTTTTTTAATACATGGTCGTATTCAGAATTAAATTCTCTATCCGAATCAACAAAAAAATGTATACTATGTAATTTAAAAAAAAACAGTTGCCTATCGCAGATTTGACATACGTCATCGTAGAGGTAACAAAAGCACATCACGTAATAGAGAATTTGTCGCCGTTTCCAAAAATATAAGGTTTGTTGGGGTTATTTTCAATAATTAAAAAGTTATAGGGGTGCGACAGTCAAACTGAATCACCCGGTATACATGATATAGCCATTTAGTTGTGCCTATTGGATGTTCCTTCTATTGGTTGTGCTTTTAAATTTTTCTTATGGGTGCCACACTGAAAAGTAAACAATTTGCCCCACTATAAAGTCATAGTGTTTTTTATATCATTTTAGTGGTTTTAATAAACAGGCTATTGAACATCTTCTTAATGGGGTTCTCTTGTACCTTTCGGTGTTGAAGTATGTTTTCCTAGTTCTTCATTATGTTTCTCCATCCTATCATTGGCTAACTGTGGCACTCTCTCCAGACTCCTTTGTCTTCTAGTCTATGTCTCATTTCGTTTTTTGTTCTCTCACTCGCACTTGTTTACGAAATTATGGCAAACTTTGATGATCGAATTTTTACAAAATTGGCCATATCTCGGTTATTTTTTCCAACAAATAGATAAAACTATATATTTTTGAAAAGCTAAACAAATACTCTTTCACATAAAGTCGTGGCCAACTAGGGTTTCCATTTAAAAAAATGTAAGTTTACTCCATATCTCAAAAGTCAAGGTGGCTAAAAAGAAATACTTTTGTTTTTGAATTGAGCATGAAAACCTGTATAAATAACGTTTATAGCATTTTGTTCTAATTTAATAAATAAAGAAGTTGTAGCAAATTTTCAAAAATGATGAAATTTAATTTTTCGTCTGTGGTGCCAAAATGGAATCTGATAGAAAAAATCTGATGGCATAGGCGTTATTTTCTCAAAAAAATAGCCCAAGACACCGAAATCAGATTTTCGCTATCTATTGTGGTAACCGAGACACCCCGTAAAACATTCGAATTTGGTCCACCCGGTACCATTGTTTTTTCACCTCACTGTCTTACGTACAAAATCAGGTCCTGCGTGCTTCTTCCCGGTTGAAGGCCGCATTGTGCCTCTTCCAAATTTCTTGCAATTTTATTTTTAATGTCTTCTCTAAAATTATTTTACATAATTTTTCTGCTACTCTTAAAAGTGATATGCCTGTATAATTTTTTACTTTTGCCGGTCTTGAATATCGGTTATACAACCGACACCTCCCAGTCCTTTAGTGTTTCTTTTTCTTGCCATGCTTTATTTATTATGGACTATTAATTGCGATTTAAACTTGTACAAATGTATTGTAATATCTAATACATTTTTGTATTTATGTAGATATTACATGCCACGGTCTTCAGAGACTTACTTACGATTAAAAGTAGGCGGTGGTAATTTGATACAACATTCGACTCCAGTTGTGGAACTGAGAGCTCCATTCATACAAACTCACATGGGACCGATGCGTCTACGTAATTTCCACAGACCACCATTGAAACGTTTTTCGCATGGACCGTTAGCGCAACCCGTACCACATCCTGTTTTTCCTCTCATTAAACATATCAGGAAAAAGGCGAAGGTATTTCACGCAATTTTTTATGTTCGTTTTAAGTAAAACAAATTTCACAGCAACGGGAAACGGAGAGGATGGCCTCCGGTGGTGGCGACGTATTTTTCATGCGAACTCCCGAAGACTTAACGGGTAGAGACGGCGATGTCATTATGGTCGAGTTTTGTGAAGAGCATCCTCCGCTTACGAATCAAGTATGTGGGTCGTTGGTGTTTGTTTTTCGAGGATTTATGCAATTTTTTGTAGGTGGGAATGTGTTCGAAATTGAAAAACTATTACAAAAGGAAAGCGGGCAAAGACTTGGGTCCTCCTACCTATCGATACGGCGAAGTTGCTTACGCTCATACTTCGCCGTTTTTGGGCATTTTACATCCAGGTCAGTCGATCCAAGCCGTGGAGAATAATATGTACAGGTATGCACCTTTTTTACAGGTTTGAGCGAGTTTTCTGTAGATAAAAACTTAAACTAGAATTTCACACAAAGTCCTCATTGATGCCTACGTTTTTGTGATGCATTTTTTTATTTAGTATGGTCAAAAAAGCTTAAACAATGTTTTTAGGACACCTGTTTATGAGCACACAGTACCCCAAACCGACTTCGTAGTTATTAGAACAAGACAACAGTATTACATAAGAGAAATAGACTCCCTGTTTGTTGCCGGTCAACAGTGCCCTCTTTATGAAGTTCCTGGTCCCAATTCAAAGCGAGCTAACAATTTTGTTCGAGATTTTCTGCAGGTGATGAGACATATTTGTATATCAGGGTAGCCTTGGAAAAAACAAAGCTGCGTTTGTGCTATTGTTTGTGGCCATTGTTTTTTTCTTCATCTGTTCAAGTAGTTGTGTTTTGTTAATAAAATTGAAATTTTAGGTGTTTATATACAGATTATTTTGGAAAAGTCGCGATAATCCTAGAAGGATCAAAATGGATGATATTAAAAAAGCATTTCCGTCTCATTCCGAGAGCAGCATCAGAAAGCGTTTAAAGTTGTGTGCGGACTTTAAAAGAACAGGTAAATGTTATAGTAACCTTGAAGTATGTTTACAGAAGTTTGAAATCGATTGTTTTGTGATAAGGTATGGATTCCAATTGGTGGGTTATAAAACCGGAATTCCGATTACCAACGGAAGAAGAAATTCGAGCTATGGTCTCTCCGGAACAGTGCTGCTCATATTTTAGCATGGTTGCTGCAGAACAACGGCTTAAGGTACTTCTTTCTGTGTTTATAACAGGGTTGAGCAGCTTTAAATCAATTGATTTAAATCATGATTTAAATCAAATCACGATTTAAATAATGATTTAAATCAAGTGATTTAATAAAAAATCATTGATTTAAAAAAACAACATTGATTTAAATCACGATTTAAATCAAGTGATTTAAAAAATAGTCAATTTAAATGCTCATATTTTAGTATGGTCGCTGCAGAACAACGGCTTAAGGTACTTCTTTCTGTGTTTATAACAGGGTTGAGCAGATTTAAATCAATTGATTTAAATCACGATTTAAATCAAGTGATTTAAAAAAAATTTAAATCACAGATTATAAAGGGTGTCCCAAATTACATTTCCAGCATGGGGATCTCGCTTATTATAAGAGATACAGGTTTGTTTAAATTAGATGAATTATTCCTTAGTATGAGAGGAGCCACAATCAATTTTTAAAAGTACAACATTCCTCGTGCTTCAGATGTTATAGCTAAAAATATGAAAATGTCGAATTTCTTTTTTCTCTTATAACTTTTTTGTCTTAATCATAACAACAATTTTATTTGTACTTTCTTAAGGTACTTTTTAATGGAGAATGTAACTGTCATTTTAGTTTTTTTTTTAACACCTCTAATTTTTGAGATATTACCCCTAATTTCATTTTTTCTTATGGGCTGTGAAGTTGGCTATGGAATATTTAAATGTGCTTTTTTTTCTCGTTTAAATAAGATATTACTTGCTATACCTATTTTTATAAACAAGTCAAAATGAAAAAAAAACTTATTTTACCCATCACTTATCAAACTATCTATGAAAATAAAAACAAAAAACAACTAATTAAATGTCAAATGACAGTTACCGTTTGTCTGCGGTATCATTTATTAGAATTTTTTATTATTGTTGTGTAATTCGATAGTCTTTGTAGTAATCGTTATAATGATGGCTACATTTAAAAATAGCGAAAAATTTGACATGTTGAGATGCTACATTCTTTACCATAAAAACTGTGTGGAAGCTGAGTGAATATACTTAGAGCTATATCTTGAAAAAAGGCAACCAAGAGTGTGTAATTACAGAAATTTGGAAATAAATTTAAAAAATATGGTTTCTTCGAGAAACCAACCAAAAATCCAAAACAAATCCATAAAGAATTAGAATTATCTATTTTACACAGTTTCTATTGTAAAGAATGTAGCATTTCAACATTAAATTTTTTTAATACCTACTATAAAATTCTAATAAATGATACCGCAGACAAATAGTAACTATCATTTGACATTTAATTAGTAGTTTTTTGTTTTTATTTTCATAGATAGCTTGATAAGTGATGGGTAAAATACGTTGTTTTTTCATTTTGTGACTTGTTTATTAAAATAAGTATAGCAAGTAATATCTTATTTGAACGAGAAAATAAAGCACATTTAAATATTCCATAGCCAACTTCGCGGCCCATAAGAAAAAATGAAATTGGGGGTAATATCTCGAAAATGGTAGGTGTTAAAAAAAATCTAAAATGACAGTTACATTCTTCATGAAAAAGTACCTTATGAAAGTTCAAATAAAATTATTCTATTGATTAAGACAAAAAAGTTATGAAAAAAAGAAATTCGACATTTTCACATTTTTTGCTATAACATCTGAAGCACGATGAATTTTGTACTTTTAAAACTTGATTGTGGCTCCTCTCATACTAAGGAATAATTCATCTAATTTAAACAAACCTGTATCTCTTGTAATAAGCGAGATCCCCATGCTGGAAATGTAATCTGGGACACCCTGTATGTGTACAATAAAATATTTATAATAAAACTAAATTTTATTACTATTAGTAATTAAATACACGAAATGGTGAATAAACCATATCAATTTGCTCTTGTAACGTAAAATTCATTGTGGAAATGCAATAATTCAAGAAATAAATGACAAGTTTTTGACGTTAGCGAAGTGAACAGTCAGTTTTTTCGATTTCCACGGCACTCTATTTGCTTCAATAACGGTTAGAAGAAAAAATGTCGAATATCTCTAAAAGTATGAGTTTTGGGTAGAAGACATACTTAATAAAAAATTAAGCTCTCTTAAAGACGAATTCGATGACGAAAAAAAATACAGGGGTTTGCATTTGAAAAAATCGAGTTACGAGCTTTTGAAAATAATGGAAGTTGCCACCTATTTTTGAACACCTCTGTATGCGTGATTCAAATTTTTTCATATCGAGTGAATAGAGCAATGTTTTCTGCATGTCCATACCAAATTAAAACTCTGTACTCCGAAATAACTTCAGGAGAATTTTTTAAATAAAGGCTTAAAACCTTGAATAATTTTTTTTTTGACAATGCCAAATAAAAACCTGTAGTATTTTATATTGATGCAAAGCTTAAATAAAGGCGGACAAGAATATTAAATAAAAAATGGGGTGTGTTTGAAATTTAAAAGTTGCTATTAGTTCCAGAGAGGTGACTGTATATTTGAAAATATTTTTATCGTGTTCGGAAGAAAAAACTATGAATAGAGTTTGAATCAACTTTCTATCTCAAACCGTTTAGTCACAATCGACCGATCCCGCACTAATGACTCACCCTGTATATAATTAATTATACATCACTATTAAGCCACAGCTTATACAGCTCGGGCACTCTCAGGCGGCATTTTTGATCTGGTCGTTTTCGATCCACTGGCGTTATTTCTCTCGCACTGAGAATAGAAGTCGGGACCGGACTTAAAATATTTGTATACTATCGCAAGTGAGCGATAACAGTACAGTATTAAAAACTGATGTCCACGTAACAGATTTAACTGTATAATGATTTCAATACCACCTCTGTGTTTTAATTTCAAAGGCGGGGCTAAGAAGTGGCTCGTGTGGATCGGCGCAAACCGTTCTCGCAGAGAGAGTGCCCGAGCTGAGTGTTAAGTTAAGCTGTGATTAAGCACTGATTTTTTACAAAATTCTTAATCATTATATTTAATTTTTCATTCTAACAAAAATTCACCACTGAATTAAATATATTGTTTATTAAATATATTAGCACAAAACAGAAATAGCATGTGAATATGTCACTAAATTCGATAATATGGTACATTTGATTTAAATCATATAAATCGATTTTTTTGATTGTTTTAAAAAAATCATGATTTTTATCCACCCTGGTTTATAATTTTATTAATGTTAAATTTTTTGGCAATTTTATAGGATGCTGGGTACGGAGAAAAATTTTTATTCACACCAGCCGAAGATGACGACGAAGAAATGCAACTGAAAATGGATGATGAGGTGAAGGTGGCCCCGTGGAATACAACGAGAGCATATATTCAGGCAATGAAAGGAAAATGTTTGTTGCAACTCACAGGACCGGCCGATCCCACGGGTTGCGGGGAAGGTTTCAGTTATGTTCGAGTCCCCAACAAACCTACTGTAAGAAAACTTTGATTGTTCTGTAAGACTTTGAAATCAATGGTTTTTATTTTCTGCAGCAAAGTAAAGAGGAGCAAGAATCTCAGCCGAAACGAACCGTCACAGGGACAGACGCCGATTTACGTAGATTATCTCTTAATAATGCCAAAGCCCTTTTACGTAAATTCGGTGTACCAGAAGAAGAGGTAAGAAAATTAATAAAATACTCGTTTGCGTCAATAACATAATTTTATCCATTGCAGATTAAAAAACTATCACGTTGGGAAGTCATTGATGTTGTAAGAACTCTTTCGACAGAAAAAGCAAAGGCTGGAGAAGAGGGAATGGACAAGTTTTCCCGGGGTAATCGATTTTCCATCGCGGAACATCAAGAAAGGTATTGTAGTCATGTTAATTTATGGCATATTGATCTGTAATGTGTTTTTTTTTTCTTTCTCTTAGGTACAAAGAAGAGTGTCAACGTATTTTTGATCTTCAAAATCGTGTTCTTGCGAGTGCCGAGGTGTTAAGTACAGATGAAGGTGAAAGTTCCGACGAAGATAGTGATGAAGATATCGAAGAAATGGGTAAAAATATCGAAAATATGCTGGCAAACAAAAAGACGAGCACTCAGGTTAGTTTTTCATGTTTAATATTGTATGTAAAATATGTGTTTGTCTTCAATTCTCAGTGCTACACTTTCAAAGCTTTGTGCTTTTTTGTGAATATGAAAAATTGGTTGAAAACAAATGGTTTATGATCTAAATTTTAAAGAGAAGCACAGTAAATCAGATTAGTAGTGTTAAGGATTTCTCGATAGTTTTCATTTCTCGAGGAAAGAAAATGTTACCTCTTATTTCTCAAGAATTCTTTTACGATATTGAAATAACATTTGCTCATTTGGATTCAGCTTAAAAGGTTATATGAGCCGCTCAGTTGCCAAATCGATTTACTCTACAAAACAAAAAGTAGAGAAAATTCATAAAATAGTATGCAGGGTGGTCCAAATTCGATGGGATTATATGGGTATCTCGCTTAATAGTCAAAATAGAGAAAAGGTTAAATTACCAAATATGTGCAGTTTTTTGGGAAAAACTCAGAACCGTTTTCAAAAATATTCTATCATTTCCTGTTTTTCAGTTATTAAAAAAAAACTGTTTTTTGTCATATTTATAATGTGTCATATCTCCGTTATCGTTGAAAATATCAAAAAAATTTATGGAGATTATTTTTAGATATTTTTATGTAGACTTTGATTGTACTAAAAAAGTTTTTTTTACTCTTGCCGTTAAAAAGTTATGACACAAACTTACCTATTTTTAAATGGGAACGATAGTTGGCTGTGACCTATTTAAAATCTTTATTTTTTTTCCATTCCAAATATACAAGGTGATTGATTGAGACCAGTACTTAAAAATATATGAAAAAGGATATGGATCAAAAATTTTGGTTATGACCATAATGGCATCTGATCTGTTTATTGAAAATATTTTCAATATGGCGACACTTCCGAAAATACCGGAAGTTGACATCTATTTTCTTATTTCAAATACAATGGTCTATTTTTTATTGCGTATTTGGATTTAGCACGTTATTTTAGATACCTAAGTGCAGTCATTTTGTAGATTTTTGGACTTTTTTGAAAATTTTTTGATTTTCATTGTGATGCCATTTTTGAAGAAAAAACGCTTAAATTTAGACCATGCCTAGAACAAACCTTGGAGTACATCCTGGAATTTTTGCAATCGATGAATTACTTACAGGGTGTCCAAAATTTAATTTTCTTTTAATACAACTTCGGACCACTAAAACTCGTTTTTTTCAAATACAATTCCCAAACTTTTTTTTCATTTTCTAATGCAAAATTACATTCTGCATCAATCTGTATTAGCGTTTCCTATACCTATCTGCAACAATTTTCGAGTTATTAAGTATTTTTGATAAAAGTTAAGAGAAATTGCAACATTTTTAAATAGTTGGCCTTGAAAATGGCAACAAATGCCAAAACTTAATAACCGTCAACCACTTTTATCGCGTTTGTCTGAAGTATCCATGAAAATGGATTATCAAGAGTATCCAAACACAAATATTTTGAATTTATTTTACATTCATGGACAATTTCAGAAGGTTATTGAAAGTGCAAACGAATAGTTGTGCATTTTTAATGTAGCTTGTACAGCATAGTATGTTAAACCCGAGTCTTGCGCTGCCAATCGAATTGACCACTGAGGATGGTCATTAAAATATTCCAGGATGTTAACTTTGTTAGTTTCATTATTTGTCACACGCTTGGGTCGAATAATATCAGATTTCACTCTTCTAAATTGCAAAAAAATTGATTCTATTCATTAAAATTTCTGTCTGGTCATTACAGTCAAATAAGGATACTTCTCACTGAACACGCGGCAAGTTCTTTTAATAATCTTGTTACATTCTTCATAAATATAAAATAAGTTTAAAATATTGATTTTACATTTTCATGGATACTTCAGACAAACGCGATAAAAGTGGTTTACAGTTATGAATATTGGCATTTGTTGTCATTTCCAAGGCCGATTATTTAAAAATGTTGCAATTTCTCTTAACTTTATCAAAAATTCTTAATAACTTGAAAATTGTTGCAGATAGGTATGGGAAACACTAATACAGATTGATGCAGAATGTAATTTTGCATTAGAAAATGAAAAAAAAAAGTTTGGGCATTGTATTTGAAAAAAACGAATTTTAGTGATCTGAAGTTGTATAAAAAAAAAATTTAAATTTTGGACCCTGTAAGTAATGCATCTATTGCAAAAATTCCAGGATGTACTCCAAGGTTTCTTCTAGGCATGGTCTACATTTAAGTGTTTTTTCTTCAAAAATTGCGGCGTTAGATAATATTAAGGATCACGATGATAATCAAAATATTTTCAAAAGAGTCCAAAAATCTAAAAAATTACCACTTAGGTATAGAAAATGCTAATAAAAGTCCCTCTAAAATAACGTGTCAAATCCAAAAATGCAATAAAATATAAACCATTGTATTTAAAATAAGAAAGTAGACGTCAACTTCCGGTATGTCAGGAAGTGTCGCCATATTGAAAATATTTTCATTAAACAGATCAGATGTCATTATCGTTGTAACAAAAATTTCAGATCAAACCCTTTTTCATTCTTCATATATTTTTAAGTATCGGTCTCAATCAATCACCCTGTATAAGGGTTGATGTATTTATTTTCAATAATATGCAAGTTACAAAGGTTTTTAATTTTTTTTTAAATATAAGCTTCTGTAAAAACAAAAAGTAGGCTGTGAAAATTAAAAAAAAAACATGATTTGAACAGAAGATGAACAACAATATAGGCGGCAACATGGACGGTTACAAATAGTTGATAAAAGCAAGAATAACTTTGATATCGATTGCCAAAAAATAAATTTCATGAGAAATAAGAAAAACAAATTTTATACTTTTTTCTCGAGAAAAGATGCTACAATTCTCGAGAAATTAGAAAAACAAGTTATACATTTTTCTCGAGATATTTTTGAGAAGGAACACTATAAAGATTAGGGATTTTTGAATTAAACATTTAATATTTTTGTTTCTCTACTTTAAGACATTTTTCATTGTAACAATTTAATATTTTCAGCTGTCATTGGAGCGAGAAGAACAAGAACGACAGGAGCTTAGAAAAATGATAATGGAAGGTAACGAAAGCGAAAAGAAGATGAAGGACAAGAAAAAAGATGATGATGACAACCAAGATCAGTCAGGGTATTCACAACAAGGTAACGCAAAAATTAACATGCGTCGCTAATGCTTCATATTAATGAATTTGTATAAAACTTTACAGGCCGTGTTTTAAAGATCGTCCGAACGTTTAGGAATCCCGAAGGCAAGGAATTCACACGTGTAGAAATAGTCAGGAAAACCGGTGTCATCGATGCGTACGTTAAAATACGCAGTACCAAAGACGATCAGTTCATCAGACAATTCGCGACACTGGATGAGGCTCAGAAAGAAGAGATGAAGCGAGAGAAACGAAGAATTCAGGAGCAATTACGAAGAATTAAGCGCAATCAGGAGAGGGAACGGCTCGCTGGTTTATCAATGGGTTCGTCCAATCCTAATTTGTCTTTAGGAGGGAATTCGAGTTTCGAACACAGCAAATGTACCCTAGAAGGTAAGGTTTTATGTTCTTTGGGGAAATTTCACTAATAAACAAGATTGAAACGTGTAACAAATTGGAGAAAGTATTCAATACACATTTATCAATCACTGTATTTAAATCAGGCTTCAAAACCGAAAAAAACAGAGAACCAGAGGAAATAATGGTTCAGTTTTTTCTCTTTACAATGATAAAGTATTTCATGTTTATTTACCAAAAAAATTGCAAAATCTAAGATAAAAATCAACATTGCCGTGAAAATAATAATAACCGACTTCCATTGTTTTATTACGACCATTGCTAGTCTATCTTTTGTCACTCTTTAAACAGTGACATTAAAACGAGTGTAATAAGAAATTAAAATAAACATACTAATTGTTAGAATATGAATGTATTTTATACCTCTTACTAAACATTAGCAAAAAAAGGTTTTTAAACATGTTCATGAGTTGATTTACATTATTTCGAGCTAACACAGTTATTTGTTTGATTGATGATAAAAAAAAACGTACAATTTAAATAGATTGGTAAATTTAAGATTTGTTTCATCGATAGTGCTCAAACTACAAACCACAATTTTTAATGCTTAGGTGATATCTAGATAATGTTTCTCTGCTACATTTGGACAAAACATCTAAAGGAACATCTCCAAGTGCTCCTTTTATTATGTCTTGTAGCTCTCGGATGTTTTGAGGCATCTTAATTTATTTTGATTGTTTTAATTTCACGTTACATTTGTTTTAACGATACTTAGGAGTGACAGGATAAACTAGCAATGGTCGAAATAAAACAATTGAAGTCATTACCTATCAAGACTACCATTTAAAAAAAGTTTTATTAAATATCACGCATGGTAATATACAGGGTGTTTCGTAAAAAGTGCGAAAAAATTCGGGAAGTGATTCCTTATCGAAAATTAAGAGGAGTCTTTTATAAAACAAAATTTTCTTAGACGTCTTCTTTCGGAGTTACACCCCCCTAAAGGGGAGCAATAAAATTAGGTTTTTATTTTATTTCTCAAATTTGGATAAATGTAGGAAAATGATATTTGGTAGATGTTTTATACTTATGAAAAAGTTTCCCATAGTAATATTTTCAATCATCTCCCACCTTCACAGGGGGCTGAAAAATCAGACCCCTGTTGTTTTTTTTATCAGAAATTTTTGGTGGGTTAAAATTTTGCAATTTAAACATTTTTGTTTAAAGGCTTAATTTATTTAGAAACTTTTTTTATGCTTTATTTTTTCTCGTAAAACCTACAGTTTTTCAGTAAAAAATAATATAAGTGAACATGCAACATTAAATATTGCAATATAAAACGATAAATTTTGGTGGTTACCTAACAAACCATGGTTACCACCAAAATGGATCGTTTTATATTGGCATATTGGTGCATGTTTACTTATAATATTTTTTACTCAAAAACTGTAGGTTTTACGAGAAAAGTTAAACAATAAAAAAAGTTTCTGAATAAATCAAGCTTTTAAACAAAAAATATTTAAATTGCAAAATTTTAACCCACCAAAAAGTTCTGATAAAAAACCAACAGGGGTCGAACTTTTCAGCCCCCTGTGAAGGTGGGAGATGATTGAAAATATTACTACGGGAAACCTTTTAATAAGTATAAAACATCTACCAAATATCATTCTCCTACACATATCCAAATTTGAGAAATAAAATGAAAACCTTATTTTACCGCTCCCATTAATGGTGCCTGTACACCTGAGAGTAAAGTACTCTCGAGAGTAGCGTCGCCAAGGATACAGCCAATCGCGAGTTACTCTCAGGGGCTGTATCTTTGGCGACGCTACTCTCGAGAGTACTTTACTCTCAGGTGTACAGGCACCATTAGGGGGGGTGTAAGTCCGAAAGGAGACGTCTAAGGAAAAAAAAATTATTTGAAAGACCCCCCTTAATTTTCGGTAAGGAATCACCTCCCGAATTTTTTCGCACTTTTTACGAAACACCCTCTATAAATAAAAATTTGACTATCACTATTTTATAGCATACAAAATTGGGCAAACATATTTTTTTTTATTTTGGTATACATATTAGCAATGATAGCCAAGATATTTGACTTTAAACATTTTGAGCGTTTTCAATTTTTTCATTACATCATGCAAGCCATGGAATTTTTAAACAAAACAATATCTTGTTTAAAATACACTGTTAAATAGCAAAATTTTGTCCCAATTAACCAACCTTGTATTATTTTCATTATTTAAGGAGATTGCCCTATCGAAAAGGAAAACCCCTGTATATCATGTTTAAAAATTGTGTCAAATAGGCAGAGTTAAGAGGATACCTTTAGGGTTTTCATTGAGTAAACTGAATCTCCTAAATGAATCTTAAACTCAGTATTTTGAAGATGATTTAAAAATTCTTTTGATACTGTTTAAGACTTGATAAAATTTGTCTTGGCTAAAGCTTTCCATTTTTGTAGCTTTTAAAAATATTGGTTTCAACTTTGGGTAGAAATAACATTTAACCGTTTTGAAAAAGCAGTATCGTGCCCTGCAAAAATTTTGTTTGTAGATTCTATAATGAGCAGTGGTCCACCTTTAATATCGACTCCAACCAGTAGCAAATCCCTAGTAACAACACCACCGAAATCAAGAAGGAAAGCTAAACTTAAGCCCGATTTGAAACTCAAGTGCGGAGCTTGCGGAAACGTAGGACACATGAGAACGAATAAGTCGTGCCCGTTATATCAGAACAGTGGTCCGGCTCCTCCTGTAAACGTGGCTATGACTGAAGAACAGGAAGAAGAAATCGAGAAACAACTTAACACTGATGATGAAGATCTAGTCAACGTTGACGGTACCAAAGTAAAATTGTCTGGAAAATTATTAAAGGTAACATCTATGGAGATATTTTATTATTGTAGTATTTAAAAAAGAAAATTGGTACAGAAATAAGTAATTATAATAGGTTTTAAATTCATCATTTGTTTGCAGCATGCTGAAGAAATGAAGCGACGTACCTTGTTGCTGAAAGTTCCTAAGGACGCAATGAATTCCCGTAAAAGACGGCGCGGTAATTCGGACTTGCACTGTGATTATTTGAAAAGACAAAACAGACCAGCGAATCGTCGTCGAACAGATCCTGTTGTTGTCCTTTCGACTATTCTAGAAGCTATATTAAATGAACTTAGGGATATGCCCGATGTACAGCCATTTTTATTCCCTGTAAATTCTAAGGTAAGTGAACAAATGTTTTGTTTATTTTCCAGTCGGAAGTGTCATAATGACCATTGTATGTAATATGGTGATGAACTCACAGCAATGTCTGATAATGAATAAATATCACTTGTTTGTGCAATGGTTGCCGACTTCAGTTTGTATAAATACCGGGTGATTCAGTTTGACTGTCGCAACCCCTATAACTTTTTAATTATTGAAAATAACCCCAGCAAACCTTATATTTTTGGAAACGGCGACAAATTCTCTATTAAATGATGTGCATTTGTTATCTCTACGATGACGTATGTCAAATCCGCGATAGGCAGCTGTTTTTTTTTTAAAATTACATAGTACACATTTTTTTGTTGATTCGGATAGAGAATTTAATTCTGAATCTGACCATGTATTAAAAAAGTATGCTTACATAAGAAATTTTTCGAGAAAAATCAGTTCAAAGTTCATTCAAATCATAGCAAACAGCTGATTTAACATAACAAAAAACGATCAAATCTTAAAAATTTTACTATAACTATCAATGGAAATGTATTAAAAATAAATTTTTAATAAAAATAAAAACAAATAATACAGGGGTTTGGAGCAGTCCAATTTTTTAATCCGCTGCCGGCATCAAAATGCCTGCTCCAGCTCCGCTCCAGCTCCCCTCCAGCTCTGCTCCATGCTCCAAATATTGTTAAAATTTAAAAAAAAAGTTTTTTGATTAAAAAAAATTGTTTTATCGGATATGTAGAAGTTGGTCAAAAATAACTATATTTGGCCCTAACAAACAGGAAATTATGCAAAGAGGAGCATTGCAATCCTTGCAATAATGCGACGTTTCTTTTCTTTTATCATGCTTATTACAAACAACGCTTCTTCTAACTTTTTGTTTACTTCCTGCTTCTGTTGGAATTTTACTAAACTGTTAAATAAAATATAATAATTACCTTTGTATTTTAAAATAAAATCAACTATAAGCACAATAAACACGTTAGAACTGAGACTGACTAATGCACTGATATGCACGCGAGTTTAAACGATTTTACACGAATCTATAGAGCCTAATAAACGTATTTTAACCTATCAAACGGAAGCGGACGGTGTTCGTCGTCTAAATATAATAAGTTCGATAAAACACGGCCTTTGGCAGTTGGTCACAAAATTTTATTGCGGAAATATACGGTCTTCGGGCTGAAAGGGTTAAAAGAACAAATTATTGATCTTCAAAGGTTTAAAAAAAATTTAGAAAAATGTATTTTTTTTAAATAATAAAAAATGAAAATTTTGGACGTATCAACTTCTGCCATAACACCACTCAAATAGCAATACTTTCTAAAATAGCTTTGTACATTTTTTTTTTGTGTTTCTGGTTATGTTCTTATTCCAAAAAGAAAATTAATGGAAGAAATGTATATTTCTTTAAATATATTTTTTTTAAAGTAAAAGATCATATTTTTCTGAGCGTAAATGCGCAGTACGAATCCATGGTTTATAAAACCACGGGCTTACAACTATAATTGTTTTGAGATGTTAAACTCTAATTGCAATAATTTTCTTGCAGTTGGTGATTGATTATTACAATATTATACATCGACCAATGGATTTACAAACAATAAGAGAAAATTTAAGGCAGAAAAAGTACCAAAGTCGAGAAGAATTCTTAGCAGATATAAATCAAATTGTTGAAAATTCTACTTTATATAACGGTCAGTAATAACAAAATAACAGTGAAAATAAACTCAAACACAAGTTTATTACAGGTGCGAAAAGTAGTTTAACAATAGCCTCCCAGAGAATGTTAAATAAATGCATCGAAAGATTAGGAGATAAAGAAGAAAGACTTATGCGATTAGAAAAAGCGATCAATCCGCTCCTGGATGACAACGATCAAGTAGCGTTGACATTTATTTTGGACAACGTGGTCAATACTAAATTAAAAACGATGTCGGAGTCATGGCCATTTCTTAAACCAGTTAACAAGAAGCTTGTTAAAGATTATTACAACATCATCAAGAGGCCAATGGATTTGGAGACCATATCGAAAAAAGTTGCAGGTAAATTTTTGGGGGAAGTTTGCAAATATGTGGCAAAATGTCTTATTAACACTCACAATTATACAAAACAAAAGAGCTGCAAGAAGCATTTAAAAGCAATCAAACTTTTGTTTCTTGCCAATTGAATTGTCTGATAACTTGTCTTTTGTTTTGAATTTATTGTTTTGTTTTTCAGCTCACAAATATCACAGCAGGCATGAATTTTTGGTGGATGTACAACAAATATTAGAAAACTGCATTTTATATAACGGAAAAGATTCACCGTTTACGCATAAAGCAGAATCGTTGGTCAAGATTTGTAAAGCAACATTAGATGAGGTACTTGGCTTGAAAATTTTAGTGACGATGATTTTAATGACTTTGTTTGCAGTACGATGAACATTTAACGCAATTAGAAAACAAAGTGTCTTTGGCCCAAGAAAGAGCTCTACAGGAAGACGATAACACGTGGATGGGAGCCGATGAGGAAAATTATACAATTGCCGAACCTGATAGAATGGTGAGTCTTCTTTCAAGTTTCAATCACACATACAGGGTGATTCAAATTCGAGGGCGGCCATGGGGATCTCGCTTATTATAATAGCTAGAGTATAGGTTTAAATTTGGCAAAGTTGCTAAATTTTGTGTTCATTAATAATCCGAAGAGAAATTGGAAGTATCTCAAACGGTATCTGAGAAAATTAGGAAAAACCAGAAAATACGATTTTTGAAAATAGTTTATAACTTCTTTGGACTATAAAATATTTCAAATGTGTTAAAACATTGCTAAAGCAACTTTTTAAGCCGCATCGAATAGTAATCACTAATTAAATCTAGGTCGATTCGTTTTTGTTTTATAATAACCAACTTTATTTTTTCTTATGGGCGCAATTTTTGCTATTTACATAATCAAATCGCATTTATTTTTCTGAATTCATTGATGTATCACACATGGTATTTTAGTTCTTTATTCATTGTCAAATTTAAAAAAATGCATTTTAAACAACAACCCCTATAAATCAGGTAGGTCGGTCATTGTAGTTAATGTTGTTTCCATGACAACCAATCAACAAATTAAAAGTCTATTACTTGTCACATTAATAAATTCGTAAAAATGAACTTTAATAACGAAGAAAAACAAGATATGCGGCGAATTTTTTATTCATTGAATAGGAATTATACATTGTCAAGTCAGCGATATGCAGAAACATATCTAGAAAGAAGACAACCCTCGCACACATATTTCTGTACGTTGGACAGATACTTGGGGAAATATGGGATTTTTGCCAAACCCAGAAGATAGATAATATGGCAAAAGGGTTTCAGATTAAAATTTAAGAAAACATTTTTATTACAAACAGATCAGGAAAAAACAATATTTTTCTACGTTAAACAGAAACTTAAGTAAATTTGTTAAAAACATGTGATAAAGTATAACAAAAGTTAAAAGAACGGTATAAAAAATTCGCAGCAAATCGCATTTTTCTTCATTATTAAAGTTCATTTTTACGAATTTATTAATGTGACAAGTAATAGGCTTTCAAAAGTTTCAGTTTGTTGATTGGTTGTCATGGAAACAACATAAAGTACAATGATCGGCCTACCTGATTTATCGTGGTTGTTGTTTAAAATGCATTTTTTCAAATTAGACAATGAAAGAAGAAGTAAAATACCATATGTGATACATCAAAGAATTCAGAAAAATAAATGCTACTTGATTATGTAAATAGCAAAAATTGTAGTCATAAGAAAAAATAAAGTTGGTTGTCATAAAACAAAAACGAAAGGATGTGGGAAAAATTTATGACCACGGTCTCATGCGGCTTAAAAAGTTGCTTGGGCAATGTTTTTATATATTTAAAATAATTCAAACTCCAAAGGAGTTAAAGACAATTTTCAAAAATCGAATTTTCCGGTTTTTCCTAAATTTTTTGAATACCGTTTGACATATTTCCAATTTCTCATCAGATTATTATTGAGTACGAAATTTAGCAACTCTACCAAATTTAAACCTATACTCTAGCTATTATAGTAAGCGAGATCGCTATGATCGCCCTCGAATTTAAATCACCCTGTACTGTGTCTGCTACGACTAACTCTTTTACAGCATAAAGTGTTCATAAACTCGTTAATCCTGTTAATTTTGAATATGTATGTAGGTAAATGGTGATTTTTAACTTTTGTTTATAAAATTCTTTTTTATCTTTTGTAACAGGGGAACTTTTATTAGACGTAAAATGCATCTTTGTTAAGGCCTGCTTCATTCTCGAAAATTAAAAATTAGCTAAAAATGATTTTTAAGTTGAGCAAACTAAACCCCAAATATGAATTTGTAACACTTCTTGTAGGACATATTTATTTATCATATTTTTGTTGTTACAGAGTCAAACAGGTTCTCCTGATAATCCATATGCAAAAGGAATGTTGGAAGATTATGATTACGTAGATGTGGAAGGAGGATTATCAGGAAGTTACATGTCTACCAGTCCACCGTCGAAGATGCGCAGAGGTCGTGGAAGACCCAAGAAGAAGACAGTAGCTACTCTCGAAGAAGGTTCGTTTTAATTTTCCAAAAGCAACACTTGGAAGATTTTTTAAAAATTAAATAATTGTGGAATTTTGTAGATTTGCAGTTCTCCAGTGAAGAAGAGTTGGATGAAGTTCCTCTTCACGAATTTGAAGATAGCAAAGGAGGCATTTTAATATCTGCCGAAATACCTGAAGAACCTGGTGCTGACGATGACAGCCAACAAGTCGCTGAAGCAATGGTTCAGCTCGGTACAATGGGATATTACCACCACACCGAAGGAGATCCAAACGCATCTTTAATATTTAAAGGTAGGTGTTTAATTGTTATCGTACTAGCTTAACACTCCTATTGTGCTCTATTTTTTTGTTACACTTATCGTGTTTGGGTCAAGTTAAACCTAAATTGAAAAATTATTTATAAATATATACATTTCTTGCTGTTAATATTTTAAATAAATGAAAAAAAATTTTTTTATAAAACTTATCAGAAGGTAAACTTATGTTGCTTATTAATTTCTTAGTTTAGTAAGGTTGTGCAGTACCTCCACAGTTAAAATAATGTATTGTGACAAATTTTTGCAAATCAAGTAATAATGAAACACGTGTATTTTGCATAAATATTTACAACATTTGAAGCAACTAATATTTGTTCTGTTGTCTTTAAAACAGGGATAAAAGTTCTCTTTTGTTTTTTGCTTCTGTTTATTTATGACTTGCAATTGTTGAACTATTTTGTTAGCATTTTACATTGACGTATGTGTTTTTTCCCTATTTATTAAGAAATGTTCTGTATTCTATAAAATTTGCCATTCTGGATCTTGCCAGCAGAGTAGGAACACATACAGTGTGTCCAAACGGTATGGAATATGCTATATATCTCAGTATATATCCACTTTAGGGAAAATTGTTTTGAATAAAGTTGTTTGTTACTCAGTTTTCCACCATAAGACAAAATTATTTTTTTTTCTAATAACAAAAGCGCAATGAAAAACAATTGAATTTTTTTAAATGTTAAGGTACCCCTATATTATACTCATTTGCTAGAGAATTTTTTTCTCTTTTCAATGATGCAAAACTTTAGTACCATTACTTAAGCAAGTTTTTGAGGAAAACGCAAAAATTATTTTAATTGATTAGTATTTATTTCTAACAAAAACATCATAACTAATTTTTTTTATGAAATCTGTGTTCAAACTGTGAACTGTTACGGCTTGGCAATGATAAACTCGGTTTTTAAAGCCGTTTATAACATTCCCAACCATTTCAGGTGTAATTTCTCTAATACGATCTTTTACATTTTCAATATTTTCCGGCCTCTTAGCATAAACTTAATTTTTAAGGTGACCCCATCATTGAAAAGAGAAAAAAAATCTATCAAATGAGTATAATATAGGGGTTTTGCGCTTTGTTATTCGAAAAAGAAAAAAAAAATGTCTTATGGTGGAACACTAAGTACCAAACCACTCTTATCCAAAACATTTTTCCCTAAAGTGGATATTTACTGAGATATATAGCATATTCCATATCTTTTGGACACACTGTATATTCCCCCTTAAGTTATATTATAATATAAAATCATTGTAGCCGTTTTGTCATCTCTATTACTCAGTATCATTATTATACATTATACTCATTAGTGTCACATTTTTGGGGCATATGAATCTACATTCGACATACAAAATTATAGATTGGAAAGCCCCTATTTGAGAACCATAACTGTCCTCATAAACGGTAAAAAAAGTTAAAGGCAACTTAAGTTCTTAGAGGTTTTGACCCAGAGTTGTTTTGTTCCATATCACGTGTAGATCATTTTGAGAAAATCAACTTTAAAAGTTATATAAAATTGCAATTCATTAATAGATTTTTTGATATGGAACAAAGAACTTTGTTATTACCCAACGAATTCAAATTTGGGTTTGTTGAAGAATATGGAACACTAAATATAATCTTTATACTGATAAGTCAATTTACCACAAAATGGTATATGGAACAAAGTAACTCGCAGACGACGAATGGTAAACTCATTTTATTTAATTTTTTAGAGGAGAGCTTGGATGTTGATCCCAATTACGACCCATCAGATTTTCTCATGTCGGGATTGCCTCTGCGCAAAACCGAAGGTATTAAACACGAAGAAATGTCAGTCGATGGACATAACATGAGTGGGATGAAAATTCACGATGATTTAGCAGTAAGTGAAAGTGATGACGAAGGTGTCCACGCCTCAACGTCTGGCATGGCTCAACCAATTCCAGATGAAGAAGATGCTGGTGATGGCGATTTATGGTTTTAAGTCATGTTTATTTTTTTTAAATTATGTTTTTTTGTTATCAGTAATTGTATAAATATTTGATGTTTTGTACATATAGATCCTAGGAATTGATAGATTTTATCTAAAGTTTAATTTTTTATTTCGTAAAAATATTTTTAATTGTACTTTCATTTAATTTAATTTGAACAGTAGCACTTAATTGTATTTAATGTATCTAGATTGAAAAATATCTTACTATACTATAGTTTTGCAACAAAACACTGTCTATGGAAAAAATAAATGTGTACAGATTTTAATGTATGATGCCAATAAATACCTAGAATTTTTCCATTCTTATTTGTTTTATTTGTCTATATTTTAATTAAAATCTTCCATATTCATCTTGCGCCAGATTCAAATTTTGGCGCGGAAATCCACGTGTTAGGGCCAGACGTCACAAACTATCCCATGCAACTCATGTGTTCCTGATACTTTAAATCAAATTCTCGGACTAAAATAATAACACCGCAAAAGTCGGCCGTGACGTCATAAAAGATCTCTTCACACTTCTATGATCCTGATACTTCAACCACATTTCTACCTTCGACTGCTACATCGCACGTATCATTTCAATTTTTGAATCTTAATGCCAAAAATTGAACAAAAGTATTAGGATCACAGAAGTTGCAGGAGGTTGTTTGTGACGTTACATGGCGAACTGGCACCCTGGTGGTGAATAGCCAAACTATTTTGTCTTTACAGTTTTCTGCAATTTTTGATTAACTTTTACAGTTTTCTTGTTATTGGTTTTGTTCTTACACATTTTATGCGTTGAGTGTTGCATATGATGAAATATTGTAATGTTTTTAATTATATCAATAACGAGTGTAAAGACAACAATTTCTCTTCCCATTTATTTTCATCAGCTAAATTTCGGACGCAAAGGCTTGTCTAATCTAAATAAATAACAACACCATACATCACAAAATAATTTAATAATAAACTTAATTGAGAACATAATAGTTACAACTGATATTTTCTTATACCTCAAAACGTTATATGAATATTTCCAAGACGATTCAACTAAATTCGGTTCAGACGTGATGTAACAATTAATTACCTATTTGATGTTATCACTATTGTTTACCAAAATTAATAAACAAAATGAACCGAATCAATTGAATATTCCTGAATCATTTAACTTATGCATACCTGAGTCCAATACAAAATAAAGTGTTCAGAATGTTAAAACAGGCACAGATAGATACAAAACAGAATTGGTTAAATCCGATTTACATGCACATTCAAATATAAAATGTGGGGCACAAGTTTTACAAAAATATACATAATGACATGTACATGAAATTGCAAAATAATATGATTAAGTTGTGCGGGAACTATTTCAAAAGAACTAGATTCCCTCGGCTCCCACTTCTGGTGTTTTACTACTCACAATAAGTAAATCCATGCCCATTTCATTGCCGAACATAGCAACCCAATTAATGAATGACTATCACGGTACCGTAGCAAATATTAACTACTGACTAAAACAGTGGTGCGCAAATTACATGTCACGTTCAAATTTTAAGGGTTTTACGAAAGGCAAGTGTATGCCTACAACAAATATTTCACTACCGATCAGCTCCTATGAATGCCTTTAAAGGGGCTTATCTCTAATACTTTGTTAAAAAAAAAGTACTACCTTTTATGTTGACAAATTAGTTTTATGTATTTTGTGCATTAAAACTGCAGTTTTTTAAGCTAAAAATCTAATTAATGGTGATTTAAAATAATTTAGTATTAAAACTGCAACACTGAAACAAATCTAATCAGGAAAAATTTTGGTACAAATCAAATCGCATTAATATTTGTAATATTTTACCTGAGCTGTTATCATGGGCGTACGCAGAAAATTTTCCAGAGGGGGGCAAAGCACAGAGACAAATAATAATATGGATAATTTTATAATTTTTTCAATTTGTTTTTACAAGTACTTTCACATATTTCATTTTTACTTGATTCCAGGGGAGCAAGTGCCCCGTTTGTCCCCCCCCTTGCCGACGCCCATGGCAGTAATATTAAACAAAAGAAATATGAAGCTATAACTGTAACTAAAAAAAATCATCCTTTGATTTAGTTCAGTTGTAAGGCAATATCTGACTAGACCAATAATGAAATAAGAACATTACAAACTTTTTCCCTTAACAATTTTCTTTGGATAGATATTACGTTTACTGTTGCACACATATTGGGCTAAAAATTTAGGAACACATTTTGTTTTACAAAATTTCTTAGGATCTCTTAACTGCAAGACGCGTTTACCACTTCTTGTGATTCACATGAAGCTGCATCAAAATTGTATTAAAAAATTGTTTGCGCACCACTGGACTAAATGATAGACCAATTACGATGTATCAACTATACATTTTCTAGAATCATACAACTAAATCACTTTATAAATTTTACAACTGAATATAAAACATGTAAAACGGGAACTAACTTCATTAGACTTGAAATACTACAAATAATGAAGCTAAGAAATAAAATGTTTGTTACAATGTTACAATCAATTAAATACGCGCAACATTTTTTTTTTCTTTTCGAAAATTAATTTATAACATAACTTATACAAAAACAATACTAACTTTTACTTTAAGTTAGAATTTACAAAGTCTAAAATTAACAATCTTAGTACAAATAAACTCATAATATTTGTCAGATTGAATATTGAAGTAACCGTTGTTTCTCTTAAAAATGTTAAAACAATACTTTCATTGCTTTATCAACAAAAGTTTCTTCAATTAATTGGTTTAATTAAAAATAACGCAAAATATATTCTTCGTTTACAAATATTAACAAACTTACAAAATTAAAAACAAACTGAAATTTAACTTTTAATAAAATACTGAATCAATTGCCAATTACATTACGATTATTTGTGTTAAAGTCGTAATTCATGAATATCTGTAAACTTAAGGGTGTCTTTTTCAAATCAATTCAATAATAAAAATATTTTTTATGGCTGTAAAAATTTATTGGAAATAACGAGTTGAAACAACATAAATATTTTTTCTGGTCAAAGTATTATGACTTTTGTTTTGTACTCGCATTAAATTAAATATTAAAGTTCAACATGGTAAAGGTGCAAAAGATGAAACTGCATAGTATAAAATTATTACGATAGATAAAACACGTATAATATATAATTTAACTAGACATGTCTAATATAATTTGAATATATTACATAATAATTTTTTGGTATTTAATGGTTTGTTTATGTTATGTACGCATCTTAGGAAGTGCACTTAAAATGTCATTCATTTGAAACTAATAGAAACAGTAACCATTTCACAACATGTATAAACATTAGATAACTGATAAATCATTTCTTCCTTATCACAATCGATTTTCGTTCATAATCAGGTTTTATGAAAAAATATGAAATTTTATTATATAAATATATTAAGTCTACCTTTTCCTCCTAGTTTTTCTAGTGGACGCTGCAACAGCCTTCTTTCTAATTTTTGATTGCGGCGACTCTAAGCTATCTTGATTACCGTCAATTTTACTATTATTATTACTATTATCGAGCTTCCTCTTTCTCTGTGTTCGATTTGGTAACACGATAAACGGTAAAGGATCGACGTCAATCTCTTGCCGTCTCCTAAGTCTTTCACTTCTTCTTACCGGTTCAATTAAGTTTTTAACTTTCATTTTTCTACCACCAGATGAACGTTTAGATTCCGTAGAAGGATGTGTTACAGTTTGTTCAATGAAAGTGTAAGTATCCTCTACGTCTAGTTTGGTCGATTCCGGTTCACACTTTTCTGAACCTTGAATCGACTCGGATATTCTTGTGGTAACCGAGTTACTGGGTGATATTTGGTTTGGATCAAGTGGGCTCGAACTCATGGTTTCAAGATACTCCTGAACCCGTACTTCTCCGAAACAGAATATGTTGTCTTTCTGTTCGGAAGACCCAGAACTAACTTTCAAGTTGGAGCTCCGGTCGGAGCTGTGTTTTTCAGATTTGTCCTCAGTCTTTTTCTTATCCAGTGAAAGTTTTGGTCTGCTAGAAAGTGGAGTGGTGGGATCGCTTTTAAGCGATCCTTCGCTGGTAAAACTAGAAGATGAACTCGTATTGTCCGAGGAACTCTTTTTCAGTCGTCGTCGTTGAGCTAATTTTGCGTTAAGCACGTCTTGCAGCCGAAAACCTTCTCTGTGTGCTTTGTGGAAGGCGTTGAAAGTGGTTTGTAAACCTTTTTCAGTGGACCCACTAGAGGAAAGCACATCAGGTGTCATAAGAGGCGTTTGTGGGAATTTTTGACTACCTTGAACCCACGAATTGTTGCGCAAATCGATCATGCGCAATCTTTGTTCGGGATTAACAGTAAGCAATCCCTGAACCACAGCCTTTGCCTCCTGGCTAACTCCATGCCATGCTGGCGAGGAAAAACTAAAATCTCCTCCTTTTATTCTAGTCATAACGGCAGCCGCACTTCCATCTCGTGATCCTGCATGAAATGGAGCTTTACCACATAACATTGTATATAAAATTACACCTAAGCTCCACAGGTCACAGTTCTCGTCGTAACCTTGTGGATCTCCGTTTAAAACTTCAGGGGCAGCATAATGTAGCGTAAAACAGGGAGTGTGTAAAGATTCCTTTTCCTGCTTTAACCTGGCGAAACCAAAATCAACAACTTTAATGTCTGCGTTGTCTTCATTAGTCGTAAACAATAAATTCTCAGGCTTCAAGTCTCTATGTACAACGCCTCTAGAATGCATAAAACTCACAGCCGAAACAAGTTTCCGCAGAATATGAGAAGCTTCACATTCTGTAAACTTGGATTTTTTGCGTATTCTATCTAACAATTCTCCACCTTTCAGTAATTCCAACACTAAATATGTATGTCCTTCATCTACAATCACATCGTGCAGATTAACAATGTTGGGATGTCCTTGACAGGCCCTCAACAATGTTATCTCCTGTGTACAGTCGGTTTTTCGACTTACTATCTTCACAGCATACTCTTTTCTAGAAACCTTGTGTACGCAACGCCTACAAACGGAAAAAGATCCATCGCCAAGTATTTTTTCGTTCAGATCAATCTCGTAAGTTTGAAAAAATGGAGAATCGTTCAGGTGACATTGCATCAGAGTTGAAGTATCATCGTGCCGCACAACAGGCTTAAGAAGTTCATCGGAGATTACGTTTTTTGAGAAAAGAACAGATGGGGCTACGTACGAGTAACCTTTAAAAAGTTTGTCGTAATTATCTGGTGGCACTGCTGGTGAGTCTGCCGGTGGCATTTGGGTGAATTCGTCACTGAAATTTGACACGTCTGTTTCATACCTGTAACAAAGCAAAAACTTAAAATCGGCTTCCGTATTATACTTAAAAACATTTAGATTTCCAACACAAATTAAATTTGAAAGTTTAAGACTTAAAACCGTTAACACAACATCCAACAAAAATTTCTTGACAAACTGTAATTTAACTCAAAAACCGCGAATGTTTAAGATCAATAGCTCATTTTTTTTCCCCCAACCTTTAAATTTATCCATATTTTATTACATCATCACTTGCTTAATTTATGATATCATTTATAAATCCTTTAAAAGAAATCAATTCAGCGACCTTTAAGACTATTACAAAATTGAATAATAAAAAACAACAATCAAACAGCAAATGTAGATGGTAATAATACCAAAAGAAATTTATTTAAACAACAGTCTCATGATTTTTTCCAAGAACAGTTAGCTATGATATTAAACAAATGCCACTTTCACTTGTTTTATGCAACTCTGTATGGTTAATCTCATATTCCATCGATTTTAAGATGCACCTCTTCCCCAATTAAATATTTCTAAAAACAGAGTGAGTTTTAGAATCAATGGGGCATTTTACATTCTTAGAATCAACTTTTTTTTTTGTTGGTAAATCAAAAACTGCATATAAATACATTGAAAATTATGAAAATATTAACCTTATGATCAAGTTAGTAATAAAATCAGAGTTAACAGATCAGTGAAAGCTGTCACAAAGTATCTGAGATCAATTTGGGATCTCATTAATCTTTAATTATGTCATTAAACATAAAATTGTGAAGTAAATGATGTTTTTAAAGTGCCAATTAAATATCATTAGAGAGTAAATAATCTTTTATAGTTCTTTTCGTGCATAAAATAATAAGCAATGCCAAAAATGTGCACAATTTTTTCCTTTTGTAAGCTAAATTAAGTGTTGTTTTATTTTCCCCCAGTAGTTTGAGTGTTTAAGACAGCAGTGCTCAAATTTTATCATACCGCAGAATAAGCACAATTATTGTTTTTATACCAGCATTGGCAATGTTCAGTTTGCAAATCAAAGCCAATCAGGTGATTCCCCTGAGCAAGGGACAAGGACTGCACAAAATTAAATTGGAGCAAGGGTTTTGGAAAAAAATTAAAATGAAAGTGGAAAAGAAGTAATACATATTAAATCTTGAAAGGCTCATATTTTTGTCTAAGGTATTTTATCTTTATTTTCTGTTTATGATATTCGATAAACTAAGATAAATTAGTTATTGGATTTAAGATGATAATAATTACGTTCATTATACACTGAAGCATATGTTACATTTAAACAAAGATAGTATGTTGCGTCTTAGTTCTTGGTTTCGTTGGAGGCAGGTAAAGTGACCCAAAACTGTTTATATTATGTATCGGCCAGACGCAACCCCTTGCGGGGGCACTCGAGATATACAGTTCACATTCGACAGTCTTTAGTATAACTTGTTAGAATTATACATGTTATGTGTACGTGATGCTGTGAGGTTATAAGATAAAGGGTTGGCTAGCCATTGTGTAGTGCATGTAGTATGCGATTGTATTAGATGGCCATTAGTAAAGTAATACTGCAGTTATTGGGTATTATTATGTTATTGTGTTATTGTGCTATTTGTGTTATTGTGTTTTGGATTGCAATCATTTGGTAATGTACTAATCATGCTGCTAATTTCTCTCCATTTCTCCATACAGAGTGCTGGGGGGGTAGTGGGCTTGCGGGTCCACCTCCCGGCCGTAGGTGCCCCTGTGTGGGGTACACCTGGGTGAGGAGGCGCTTTAAGCGTGGGGATCCGGATGTACACCGGAGGGTCCACCCAGGTGCCATCAAAGCATGCCAACGGTACCCAACGTGACCAGAGAGTCTGATAGCTGTTGTCCAGGTTGCTGATCTGGAGTGTTGTCCAGGGGTTGACTGGATGAGATCCAGGGTGTATGTTAATACACGTGCTAATTTATGTAATGCGTGGGACGCCATGCTTTGCCTTTCAGCTTTGTGTGCGAGCGAGACCACCTTGTTGCTTTATGCTTGGCTTTATTGGAGATATATGTGTGTTCAATGTTACTATAATATGGTGATGGGCTTATATTAACCCTGGCAATCCAGCATCACACGCGGGGGTGGGTTCCCCCCGGTGAGTACATAATTGTTACTAATTATTTAATGTTATCAGTGGCACAAGCTTCTTTGTTTTATGTACGCTGCATACACCTTTGCACCAATCGCTTGGCTTCAGCCTCTGCCTGCCTCGGGAACCCGTGTTTATAATAAATAACGCTAAACTTGTAAGTAAAATAATACGAGCCATGTAAATTAAAGTAGTTAACGCCCCAGTTATTAATTATTCAAAAAGGCATCCTAACAATCTTTTTTCTGCAAAATTAACAAATGAATTTTTATTGTGACATCAAAGTTTTATGTACTATCAGTGGTACACACTTATAGCAACAATGGTTCATAAATATATAGCTCATATTTGAAACCACTGTTTTAATAGATGCAGTTTGTTGTTTTGTTAATTACAGAACAATTGATCCAAAAATATCTCCAACAGTAGAAATATTACACAAAACTTGTACCTATTGTTTGTTTATTTTTAAAATTAAATATGCACTTACTTAATAATAGGTTTAAAGGGAGACGGTATCTTCTTTTTGGCTAAAGCATCCCAGTCTATGTGTTTAAAGAACGTATGACGTTTCAATTCTGCTGCATCGCCTTCACCACCGCCCAATCTTTTTCTGGGGTCCTTGACGAGTAATCTACTAATAAAATCAGCAACATCCTTTCCAAGCGCTGCAACAAAAATAGACAATATTAACTTTATTTAGAAATGATACACAAAACGAAATGAAAATAAAAAATTACTTCAGCTAAAGCAGCCGTCTGCTTTGACCAATTAACCTTTAGCTTACACAGTACCAAAGGTCGAACTTTTTGTGTCACAATTAACTTTGTAAAGAACCACGTTCATAATTAATTTAACAATGCACATTGGACGGTAGGTTTTATCATTTTAAGAGTAACAATGAGTAAAAACAGTTATGTAACACAGTCTTAAAATGAATTACAACACTTTCAAATGAGTTTTAAAAGGTAATTAATTATTCCTGTTTTAAAAAGGCAAATGAGCAGCAAAATATCTAAAAAGTTGTTCAAGATGTATCTAATAATACTGTCTAAAAATTTGAAGAGACTCAGGACTGCAATTTTTTTAATACTAAAGTAGTTTGATGCAAATAAAAAAAAAATTAATTAACAATCAAACCAACACATACCTTCTGGTATCGGTGGGGTAGTTTTCAAAATCCTCCGTGAAATTTCCTGTTGTGTGTTCTTTTCGCCCTCGACAGTAAAGGGCGAAGCACCAGTGAGGAGCTCATAAGTTAAGACGCCCACTGACCACCAGTCCACGGCCTGAAACAAAGAAAACGATTTTAAAACAAAAGCACACAAAAGTGGTTATTTATTTTTGGCTTGAACTTCATATTCCATTGACCTGCTTAAAAGACGGCAAGTCACAGGCATTTAATGCCAATTTTATTTTTAAAATGTCTGCCTTACTCTGAGTAAAGTGTTCCAGACGAAATTTCGAAAACAAAACGCGGATTTAGGTTGAATAGCGATTTTATTTTGGACGTTGGCCAATACGACAAAGGTAATAACTGATAAACCTACATGTGTTTTATGCATACTGTAACAAAGAATGGCAATGTATTCAGATTTTGACTTTTTAATACAAAAGCAAGGACCAAGGTACTAAAAATATTTTACATCGGGTCAAAAACATATCTACAAGTGTTCTAAACTTCAGAGTTTTCATCTTGGAAACTTTTCAAACAAATTTAGAGCAATCCTAATTAATTTGGGGATATTTTTAGAACACCAAAACGTAATATTTTGTCATTTTGCTTAGATAAAAGCACTTCCTATTAATTAAATTAGTAGCAACAGTTATGAATTTTTTACCTCATATTTTAATAGAAGGGAAGTTTTTCAATTACTGCAGAGGTTCCCAACTTTTTTTTTGAATGTAAACCCTTTTTATACTATACTTATTTCCAGGGTGGATAAAAATCATGACTTTTTTTTTAATTAAAAAAATCGATTTATTTGTTTAAAATAAGATTTTCTTGATTTAAATCAAATGTACCATATTATCGCATTTAGTAAAAATGTTGGTTTTTGACAAATTTTAAGAAAATTAATAAAAATAGATATGGCACCCATACATTTTTGAAATCAGAAAAAATAAGCTCTTTAATGAACTCATAGCCAACTATGATTGCCATAAAAACAAGTAATAAAAACTCAGTGAGTGTTTTAGCGCAATTTTTTCACCTCATGGGTGAAGCATAAAGGAAAGACTTTTGATTAATTCTTTTTCTAATATTATTGTAAATTTTAGAAGCTATCGATTGCAATTTGTTTCAACTCGATAGCTATTATGGTTGCCGAGAAATTTGCAAAAAACGGAATTTTGTAGGAATTTCCAGGAAATCCAAAATCTTTTCCTGGATTTTTTTTGTGCGTTCCCGAGATTAGACCTTCCCTAACATAATGCCGAAAACCCGAAGTCTCTAGGTGGTCTGGTTGAGGAGTAGATAAAAGTGCAAGATTGGTGCGCACAGACGCACAGAACAGAAATCATGAGTTTTATGAGTTTTCCGGAATTTCCAGGAACTCCAAAACTTTTTCTGGATTTTTTGTGCGTTCCCGAGATTAGACCTTCCTTAACATAATGCCGAAAACCCGAAGTCTCTAGGTGGTCTGGTTAAGGAGTAGATAGAAGTGCGATTGGTGCGCACAGACGCACAGAACAGAAGTCATGAGTTAACAAGCGCAATTTCGCTAGAAAATTGCGCTAAAAAAAGCAAATTTGGCTTATATCTCAAAAACCGAGTAAGCCATGACCTTTTGGATATTTTTTTCTTATTCTACGTACAATTATCTACAGGAATCATTTTACAGTTTGGTTTTACGGTAGGTGTCTATGGAATTATTTAAATCGCCTGTTTTTAGTTTTTTCAAAATATTTAAAAAATTTGAGGGTGTAGGTGAAATGTCAAAATGGCATTAAATTTGTATTGAAATTATGCCCAACTTTGCTAATTTAACGTGTATGTTCTGTGAATTTAACCGACCATGTAACTCTTATAAGTTATAATAACAAAATTACCCAAATAACACATGTAGATTATGGCCACCCTGTTTTTTTTTTTTTTTTTTTGTTAATTTGAGAAAATAAAATTTTATTTTATTATAAATATTTTATTGTACTCATGTAATCAGTAATTTAAAAAAAATCATTTGATTTAAATCATGTGTTTTTTTAACCACTTGATTTAAATCATAATTTAAATCGTGATTTAAATCAATTGATTAAAATCTGCTTAACCCTGCTTATTTCTAACAACTTGATCTATATTTTCTCAAGTCTTAAAAAATAAATAACCGAATTTAATATAATCTTCACTACATAGTTTCATATTTTTTATATTTATTTTTATGCCTCTTTTAAGTGTTTATTTAAAAAAATTGTCAGCTAAACTTTTACAGACGTTTTAGGTTTCACCTTTTGCAAAATCACTATTTTTTATTCTTCCTTTATTCAACTAACGACCTAATAACGGGGAATACATTTAAAAAATACCAAATGTAAATTTAAAACAGCAAACCAAACCGTAATTTCCAACAGTTTAGTAGTTTACAAAAATATATACCTAAGCAAACGCCCAACAAATATTTTATTGCGAATCGTTTTAAATATTTTAATAATCCTTTGGTAGGCTAGCGAATCCTGGTAGAAAATTTACAGTAAAACTAATACACTTGAAATTCCTATTGGAAAAATACAAGACAACGGTATTTCCCATAGCCGTCACGCCCAAAAAGTAGCAATTGTAACTGTACCGACCATCCCAAATTAAAAATAAATAAATAAAGCGGCGAACCTTTAAACGTGATATAACTTTTACGTTTTTTACCCAAAAAAGACCCATAAAAAGAGGTAATACGATTCACAACACCCTAAAACTACCAGTCAACCATCAACATAAATGTGATAATACGCGAATAACAATGTAATCGCGCTTGAACATTAGAAGAATGGCATTCCTTTATATAATTTAATCTCTTTAACTTTTATTTTCGAAAGCACTTTCTTTTCGTCCTTTAAAATCATGCATTATTCTTACAATGAGGCTAGCAAATTATTAACCAGCATTTTGCTAAAAGCGTACAGATATGTCGGATCGTTTCTCCGCCGCAGAGAGTTTCTGAAGCAATTTTTCGTAAAAATGGTCCTTGACAACAAAAAATTGAGGTAACCCTAATCGTCAAACGCAATGTCAACCTCGCCAAAACTAATAATTATACAACCATAACTATCTAAGCCGTGTAGTGCTGCCCGATACGCGGCAAAACACGAAGACCGTGCTCTTCGGCAACAGTGAAAATAAGCGAAGCTTCAGGTGCCGAATGTTGAAAACTGGTATGAAGTAATTTGTTTAAGAATCATGAAACACATCCGCGTGCGGCGTTAAAAAGTAAACCTAACTGTGAAAATACAGTTAAGAAATGATAAAAATGCGGCGATTCCGCTACACTGTTAAAAAACTAAAGTAGGTCACCACCAAGTTGCTACATTGCTGTGTACCTCGTTAAGTAGGACGAAGAGAGTGACGGCGATGGACGTAACGCGTTGCAATCGCTTCGACAGAGAAAATAACATTATTAACAGTGAAAGTAGGATATCTCTAGGTATCAATGTGTACACCGTGCATTTGCAATCTCAAGTAAAATCTAAAAATAATATAGAAATTATGAAGTAATATAAACTCCCCTACAAGTCCCAAATTACTTCAAATCAAATACGCCTAGCCAATTTATTTAATCTTTACAACGACGAAGCTTGCAGAGGTATTTTGCATATCACAAAAATAAAAAATCTTACTGCACAAAGTAAAAAAAACTGGATTAACTTTGGAGACCAACGAAAATAAAATCGTGCCACAGATTTTTCCAATGCATCAGTTATTAATGCTCCTTTCTCTCATGGGTCAGAATACAGCCAGATGGATGAACAGACGCAGTGCCCATAAAAGGCTACTTTATGTCAATAATTTTCTGTGTGGTTACTTTTATAGAACTATGATTTAAATTTGCAAGGTCACAGATAGAGGTGACACTTAACTTTTACTCTCTGCGTTTGTAAAGCGTTTTCTTTCAATTACATTAATAAAAAAGCGGTCACATCTTCAACATCCGAAGTACAAATGTTAAATCGGGTGCTAACTGACCCAGCAGATTAGCGGGAGTTCCCAGGTGGACGAATTTTCTAATATACAGCAGTGTTTTTCAACCTGTGTGCCGTGCCGCGGCACACTGGCGTGTCGCGGAAAATAAAATAAAAAATAAATAAAACAGTTTTTGCAAGAATATGAGGATCTCGCTTATTGTAATTGCTAGAGTGTAAGTTTAAATTTGGAAAAGTTGCTGAATTGGTTGCTTATTAATAATCTAAAAAGAAGTCTTAAAAATCGTCTAGAACAGTGGTTCTTAAACTTTTAGTAGTCGCGGCCCCCTAAATATCCTAAATTATTTTTGCGGTCCCCTAGTTTGTAGTAACAAAAATATTACGGTTTATTTAAGAAGATATCTCTCCGAATCTCCGATGGTTCGAGTAAAATAAGGAGCAAAAAATATTTTTTTTGAGATTTCAATATTTTAAAAAGTAAAATCGTTTTACAAATTTTTCGCGGCCCTTCTTAAAATCTTTTACGGCCCCCCTTAAAATCCTTCACGGCCCCCCGGTTAAGAATTAATTGCTGGTCTAGAACACTTTATGAGTATGAAATGTCTTGCCTAAACAACTTTTGCCGAATCGCATGGTAATCACTAGTTTTTTCTAGGTCGATTCGTTTTTGTTTTATGATAACCAAGTTTTTTTTTTCCTTTGGGCGCAATTTTTACTATTTATTAATGTAGAAGTCAAATACCATGTCTGATACATCAATAATTTTGGAAAAAGGTCTGTTTGATTATGTAAATAAAAAAATTGCGAATCGGCCTAAAAAAAAAATTGTGATGAGTGATGACCATTCGTTTCGGCTTAAAAAGTTTTTTAGGCTATGTTTTTTTTACACATTGGAAATATTTTATACTTCAGAGGAGTCGAAGACGATTTAAAAAAATCGTATTTTCAAGTTTTTCCAAATTGCTTTGAATACCGTTTGAGATATTTTCAATTTCTCTTCGGATTATTTATTAGCATCAAATTAGCACTTTATTTATTTAGTCGTGAGTCCTTCTACTATTAGGTGTAGGACTGTTGAGTTGTGTTGTGCTGACTTTTTTCCATGTTTTTCTGTATTGTGGTAGCCTTTTTATGTCTTTCCATTTGATGTTACTACTAAGTCTAAATCTATACTCTAGGTACTATAATGAGCGAGATTCCAATGCTTAAACTCGAATTTCAAACATCCTGTACAGAGTGTAGCGCGAAATTTTGGTGTTGTTAAAATTAAAAGTGTGTCGCGACATTGAAAAGGTTGAAAAACACTGCACAAAACATTAAAACTTCAAGAAAAAAACAAATTTCCAATCTTCGTCGATATGGCTGTCTAATCAAACTTATACGAGTAATATTTATTGGTGCTATTTAAGTCTTATCCTACTTTAAATCCTTGAAACAAATAAACAGCTTTACAAGAACGAATAAACGATTCCAGTGAAAAATTCGTTCCAAGTACATTCAATTCAAGAAAAACCACAATACGTTCGTAGTCTTTAGGAAATATAAAAACAAAAAAATTCATTAGAAATACACATTTTTCTCGGGATACGTTTTTATCCTTAAAGCGAAAGCATTTACAATCGCGAATACGTGAAACACTTGCAGATACAAAGCGGATAGTACCGGTTCCTAAGAAGACAAGATACCTAATCCATTCAGGTGAACGTTATCGTCTTCTAGCTAGACAACAGAGCATAATTCCTAAAAATTCAATTTATGCAAATCACTTTTTACGAAAGCAATGTTAGCAAACAGTGTTCATTTATTTATTTAAATAACGCCTATTATTTATTACAACACAAGCGTAGCTAATCAGCGGAAAATATCAGAACTACCGTTTCATAACCGAGAAACTACTGTGATTCCATTTAAATTTTAAGGTCACATATATTCGAAGTAAAAATTTTACGCGATATACATTTAAATTTTAAATATATTCAAATAACAGCTTTTACCAGAGAACAACTCGAAAAGTAACAGCCGTTCTCAGCTGCAGTTATTTAATTATTAACACAATAAAATCATTATACAAAAGATTCTTGCCGTTGTAACTTGGCGTCTACAATGCGCCATTAGCGAGTCAATAGACATTCATTAATAATTACTACATTCTCTCTAGCATATTAGTTAAACCAAGACGGAGTCATACAGTTTTGCTACATCCGTTTTCATACATCATAAACGATTTTTACATACATATATTAATGTCACAGTCGGCAAGACTATAAACTGGAAATAACAATGTTATTCTAAATCCATTTTTTATGTAAATACTTTGTCCTCATTTTGGAAGACGGAAAGTGGGGAGGGAATACCCGCATGTCGTGTTGCCTGCCGCTTGCAAGATATCAACTCGGCAACGTACTATGTCGAACACAAATCGAACTTAAAATAATGCAACAATATTTGTTGAACAACAGCAGATAATGATTTCGTTAACGATTACAGATAACGATCGCGTTAACGCATTCAAGACGAATTATCTCATGACATTCGTCTTAAAGATTTCCATAGTCATAAACTACTCCGGTTATTGTCTCACTGTAATTAAACTAAACCGGATAAGTGCAGTTTTTATGCTGCGTAATTGTTATAACAGCTTCGAAAAGAATTACTTGAGCGTTTAGTAAACACACTACCTACAAATCTTGGCCTTATTATTACAAACACGCTCTAAAGACAATGATACAGGTAGTATTATTTACTTTTAAGTTGTTAAAGACTAGACCGGGTGATTCAGTTTGACTGTCGCACCCCTATAACTTTTTAATTATTGAAAATAACACCAACAAACCTTATATTTTTGGAAACTACGATAAATTCTCTATTAAATGATGCGCATTTGTTATATCTACGATGACGTATGTCGAATACGCGATAGGTAACTGTTTTTTTTCTTCTTTCAAATTACATAGTATACATGTGTTTGTTGATTCGGATAGAGAATTTAATTCTGAATCCGACCATGTATTAAAAAAGTATGCATACATAAGAAATTTTTCGAGAAAAATCAGTTCAAAGTTTATTCAAATTATAGCACTATTAGAAAGAGGTTTGAATAATAAAAGAATCTTCATAGTGCCCGACAGCCAAGCGGCGTTAAAAGCTCTTGGCTCGTCGAAAGTAAACTCAGGACTTGTTCTGAACTGCATACGGGCACTTAACTTGCTAGGAAGCAGGAATAAGGCTAAACTGGTATCGTGCCCATGGCACACTAATATACCAGGGAACGAGAAGGTAGATCGCCCAGCCAAAATTGGCAGCGAGACACCTTTCTTCGGACCAGAACATGCAGTTGGTACATCCTATGTAACAGCAAAGCGGTGTCTTAATGACATATTAATACAAGGGCATAATGCTCATAGGAAAAAAGTTGCAAGACAAGCCCATTCTAAGGCGATCCTGTCAATGCTCAAAAGAAAAGACAGAAGAAATGCTCAGGATGAGCAGAGCAGTCACAGGACTCGCCACAGGACACTGTAGGCTAAACAAACACTTCTACATAACAGGGCTCTCAGAGACCGATATACGCAGAGGATGTAGTGAAGAAGAAACTCCTCTTCACGTAATATGCCAGTGTGAAGGATTCACACCCTATCGGCGTAGACTTGTGGGTATGGAAAAAGCCAACCAAGAAGAGGTTAAGAAAAACACCCTTAAAGAAAATCCTCGAGTTTTTCAAAAACACAGGACTTCTTAGGGGGCTAGTACCAGAGGGTACAATAGACCAATAGGTCGCAGTGCAGGAACCCGAAAGGGGACCACCTCCGCGGAAATAATAATATTAAGGAGGAACTTTTTTTAGTGGTCATCGCATAAAAGGATTAAAAGAGAGGGCGCAATAAAAATTGAAATGGAAAATGGGGACGAAAGTTCAGAAAGATTGAAAAACACTAAGAGATGGGGTGACTACATTTATCTTAAAAAAAAAAAAATTATTGCAAATATCCTGTAAAACTAGAATCTTGGAACCAATTAAAAAAATTACAATTCAAGTGAAAGTGTAAAAAAAATTATATATTAACGCTTATTTATTAACGATTAATAAAACTTAAAATCGTTGGTTATTAGTTGTATTTTTCTTCGTTATTTTGGGACCAGACGGTCTTAAACCAGAAAAGACTACAGTTGTTTTATAAAACAATTCAAAACGACCATTATACCTACACTTACCTTGATAAATATGAATTTAATCTGTAATATATTCCAGTTTAGCGAATTGTTAAGATGGTCGGAATTTGATATTGTTGCCATCAACTTTTACTTTCGCATCCGGTACAACCGGAAGCGGTTAGCACATCAGTTTTTAAATGGTAAAATAAAATATTTTCTTAGCTTTATTAAGTTTAACTATTATACTTAAATCAAGAGTTTTAACTTTTAAATCTCTTTTACAAAATTACAGAAACAAGATGTGAATTAAATTAAATCATTGCACTAAATTCTCTTTTCTTGCAGAATCGAGCTAATAACAAGATGAAATAATCTATTTACGTGTTTATATTTATATAAATTCCGTTCAGCGATACTAAATCTTCGGCTGAAACATTTCAAACTTCATTTGCCACTTAACATACTTTTGTAATTAAACTTACGAAGAAACTTGAAAGCACATTACTATATCACAAACAGCTTTTACGTTTTCAGTCCTACAGGATTAGCTGCAAATGAACACGTATGTGCAATCAATTTCACCTTTACCAGCGAGAGTAAAATAAAATAACGCTAGTTACTTAAAACAAAGTTGGGCTAGAAGCAAATTAATAGCTTTCACGATTGAGGTGACCTCTGAAAAGAAATTTTTAGAACAGGCCGGACTTGGAACTGCGAATGCATATGTAATACCGGCATAAATATTGCAAAACACCTCGGCGATTTGAACTTTCACAGAAGGTTTTTTATTGTAGCATTTATATGTGCATAAATTATCGTTCTGAACTAAAACTTCAAATAATAGCAGTCGAGAATAAATATTTTAGCACCTATTAACCTTTAATTTGCCCAAGGTTCCAATTCAGTTGTGTAAAATAAATTTAACTCAAAAAACTTCCAGCCTTAAGTCTTTCATTACAATCTAACAATTAATTAAAATACTGTATTATTATAAAAAAAGGGCGGGAAGAATTCCCGACGGCTAACTTCTCGACAGACTATTTTCCCGATAGTCAAACTTCCCGAAACCAACTTTCCGACAGACAAACTTCCCGAAATGCAACTTCCCAACATTCTAACTTCTCCACAGCCCAAAAACCAAAAACTAAAATGAACCTGATAATGTAGGAAATAATAAATAAAATATTTATTATGAAAACATATTTTGATGTTAATAATGTTAAATATAAGAAAAGAGGGTTAATGTTGGGGTTACCACCTACCTACCTACTATTTTAATCAAATGGCAAGGATTTATAAATGTAAATAGGTTTGTGACAGGTAAGCAAATAATTAACAGTAACAGTTACATTATTATTTAGCCCCCAACGCAAGGATTTATAATTATAAAGAATTGGGTCCAAATAACACATTTTATTTTCGGGAAGTTGACCGTCGGGAAGTTGGCTTTCGGGAATATGACCCACACCCATTAAAAATATAAGCAAATATGGCTTTTAATCTTGCTAAATAATGAACTTTAAACTACACTTAGGCCCGATTACATAAACGCTAAACCTGGAATAAATCCTGGGTTAAACGAATTAAGCCGGGTTTAACCCAGGGTTAATCCCAGGTTTAGCGTTTATGCAATCGAATCTTAATGATTTAAATACTTTAAAACTTAAAAATCTAATTTGTCACTAGAAAACGATACATACTCCAAAACTGTCTTTGTAACAACTTTAAAAAAATAAATAAACCTACTTCTGTGTTTACAAATTATGCAAACAGTAACAAAGATAATTTATGTTAAGCTAATTTGCACTAACGTACATCAGTGGCGTTTGATATGTTTATGAACTATAAGTTATCTACTTATGAGATATTCTAATAACTTAAGCACTTAAAAACCAATAAACTAATATAATATACAACTTTTGCCATGGCATAGTTGGCATTAACAAAGTTAGAAACGATTGGGAAATAACAAGGATCTTACAGGAATTTCAAAGCTTTTGAGACGATTCATAATTCTGTACAAAAATTTAACGCATCGTATCTGACATTCTAAAGCTACTTACAAATTTTGGTGTCGACTGATTTAGTTGAAATATTTGTCAAATTTGCCAATTTTGCAGTTTTTAGCTTACTATAGGTGCGCTGATAAATGTATTTTTCACAATTAATATAGAATGTTAAGTCATATAAACCTTTAAAACATTTTATAAAGATAATATGCACAAAATTATCCATCTTGTTATATAATACAACGAATTTTTGAATTAGACAATAAACACTGATTTTCTACGACCACTAATATAAATGACTTACCGTACAGCCTGCATGCATAGTAAGTGGGTATTACGCACAGTAAGCAAAAAGCACAGTTTTTTTTGAGAAATGATCAAAGTAGATTCACGTCAAACACTTCCTGCATGCCCTAGTAAGTGAGTTATAATGCACGATAAGCAAAACGCACACTTGTCTAAAAATGTCAAAATTGACAAAACAATGTAATTACACGTGTATGTTAGCCAAAAAGCCGTTAAAATCGTAGGTATTATGTGATCGTAGAAAAAGTAAGCTACTTAACACGAGTTGTAAAGCAATGACAACTCTTATTATGTAATATACTATAAACGATCGTTGAAAACAGTTTGGTAAAGGAAAACATTGTTTAACTGTATGGTTTCAATTAAATTTGAGAAAACAAATTCGTTTGAAAAAATAGAAGCACAAAAAAGGTAAGTGTGAATTGTCCCATTTTACAGCAACTTTCGCCTTTTTTAATACGGATTAATTTAAACACCGGCTTAAATAAACAACCATATAAAATTTTTGCAAATGTCATTTCGATCAAAACCTACTAAATTTGACTTTCATGACATGTACAAGTGTTAATCTCAAGTTGCACTCTTATAAATCTTTAAAAATATCCTTAACCTCAATTAAATTTACTTCAAAATTTAGCCTCATTTGCATTTAAGCAAATTATCACTTTAAAATCAGATTTCTAAATAATGGAGGCTTACTTATCATTTAAAAAAGTCTTCAAGCATCATCAAAACTCCCAGAAAATTGTTAACATGCAACTGAAAATGTTTATACCAACAACTAAGACGTTAATTTCACTACTGACTTAGGTTAAGACAACCTCGCATTTGTTTTAAAGTGCTCGATTTGATCAAGAAAGTAGTATAATAAAATATATACCCACGCATTAAATCAACACTTTGAAGCAGGAAAACATGAATTTACGCGACTATTACACACAAAAAAACATCCTGCATGCTCGCCAAAGTAGCTCTATAAACTGCAAAACTTTCAGAATCATAAAAAAAAATCAAATATGATCCACTTTGCAAAGAATAACGACGCACTTCAACCACCAATCAGATTCTATTAAATCGAATTTATTACTGCAACAAGTTGCGTCCGTGATTAAGTCTCACTTCATGTTCAAAGAAATCGTATGCAAACGTTAGTGATTAAAACTGTATTTGACATTATTTACATTGGCATTGGCCTCCGCGATGATGTCCAAGACGACGCAAATGAAGGCGCCAGCAAGGAAGAACTACATTCATACGGAAGCGCTTATTGAGATGGGGAATGATTACGGTACTTAAGACGCCACCGTGGGCACCACTAAGCCATTTGCTTGAGTGTCCCGTATTAATAAACGTTTATAAAGTATGCGAAGAGATGAAAAAGTTATCCCGTTCAAGTGCATTTGCGGTAATCTAAAAACTGCAACGAAAATATTCATTCGCGATCAACCTAATGCTCGATACTTCTTACGAGTGCAAATCATTAAGTAATTTATTTAGCCATAAAAAAGTAATAGTTCTTATTTTTACTGTGAAGGAGTTGCTTCACGACGATTGAAAAGTGCATAAGGCTCATAAAGTTCAACAAATTATCCAGGATTCTGGTTTTGTTAAGCTGAGGCATCATCCTTATAATACTGGTTTAGAACTCTGCAACTTTCAATTGTTCACTATAGCAATCGGAATTGGTGATGAAGTATCTACGTAGACTCAAATATTTAAAATTGTGGTTTAAACTCCCAACACTGCAAAAAGCGCCTTATAATTTTTTTTTACAGTAATAAGTCACTGTAATTTTAGGACGCCACTAATAAATGTTTGATGAGTAAGGAGATATCAAAAGAAACTAAGACGCGAGTTTTTAATGCAGTGTACGTACCCATTCTCACGTACAGTTCAGAAACTTGGACACTAACACAAAAACAAAGAATACAGATACAAGAAATGAGATTTCTGAGAAAAATAGAGGGATGTAGACTGATCGATGAAATCAGTAACGAAAAAATTCGGAATAACCTAGGAGAAACAGATATTAAGAAAAAGATGGAGACGATTCAATTATGATGGCTTGGACATCTACTACGCATGCCAGAAAGTTGATACGCGAAGATAGGTTGGAAAATGCAGATGGAGGGAAAAAGAAATAGAGTAAGACCAAGAATAAAATGGGAAAAAGAAGTGAGGCAGAGACTAGAAGAAAAAGGGGTCAGCTGGAGAGATGTGCCACAATTAGCGAACGATAGGTCGGAAGGGAGAAACACTGAAAAGCATACCTCAACACCGAAAGGTACAACAGGAACCGATTAAGGAGAATTTTAGGACAAGCGAACTATGTGAAATAATTTTATGATTTAAAATTACCGTTTTACTTTAATTAGTTGACAACCATTTGATAACTACAATTTTAGCAAACAATTTTTAGGTAGTGAAACTTCTAGAAAGTCTTACTGTAAAATTTGTTATTCAAGATCAGTCCCACGTTCTCGAGTCCTACAATACGTTTTTTTCCTTGAGGTGATCCTTACAAATATATTTTTATTAATGTACTTTACGTTTTACTGGTTTTGTTAAGACGAATTTGGAATTACAAAGACTTTCCGCCTACCGCTAAGCGCCAGTGGGATTTGTCCAATCAATAAAATATAACTCTACTAATTGCCATGAACACATCGGTTAATTATAACGATAAATTAAACACATAATAACTGGAGTAAGTACTAGTCCCTGACATCTTATACCGTTACGAAAGCTACTTTTAATGAAGCTACCAACTTGTTAGTGTTATGAATTGCTATTATGTTTCTGCACGGAAACCAACCGGTATATGTTCAGGCACATCTGGTGACTGGGTAGTTCAAGACTTTCTTAGACGAAAGCTTTTGGACAAATTTAGCTTTAATTAACAGCAACTAATAGGCGAGCGGCTTGGTAACTTGCTAAATTAGATATTTCTCCGATGATTCGAGTAAAATAAGGAGCAAAAAATATATTTTTATAAGATTTCAATATTTTAAAAAGTAAAGTTTTATAAATTTTTTGCGGCCCCTCTTAAAATGTTTCACGGCTCCCCGGTTAAGAATCGCTGGTCTTGGATATATACACTGTACATGACATATTAGAGGTGTGTTTTCCAACAATTACAGTGTAATAAAACTCTTGAATTATTTTTCCCCTTTAAGAAACAGTCTTTATGACAATCCTCGGAAACATAGAACTTTTAATTAAAACGCTAGTTACGATACGAAATTTTCCAGTGTGTACAGAAATCATAAAACAATCGAGAACTACTATGTAGGTTATTTTCATTTGTTTTCATGAGCTACCTTCCTCCACATTGTTATCTACATTTGTTTGAATATTTGTGTTTGTAACATACTCCGAAAAGTAACTTAGGCTACTCCATAGATGATAGTGTGTACCAAATTTAAAGAAAATTGTTTTTTGGGTGGTGATACTATTTAAAACATGTATTTTATTATCAGCACATGAAACGTAATATTTAGCTAAATTATCATGCGTACAGATTTTTCAGGTTGAGTAAATGTTCCAATCTTGATTTCATAGTTATCTTTGGTATTATCAGTTTTATTAACACGACGCTTTTGTTTTTTACACAAATAGCTAGGTCAAATCCAACATTAAAATGAAGACAAATCATTTTATTTAGACCTTAACTTCCTTATTTAAATAACGTAATAAAAATATCGTTACTAAATGCAGCTTATAAAATATTGACACTACTAATACCGGAAAGGCTAAAAGAATACACGAGCACAGAGCTCGGTGAATACCAACATTGATCTTACCATGAAAAATAAAAAAATCAGTAATAATACAAAAATGCGACTCTATAAAACCGCGATACAACCTGTGGTGATACATATACGGAGCAGAGACGATGTGTATGACAAAAAAGGAATAAGAAAATTTTAAAATATTTGAAAGAAAAATAGTGATGAAAATTTATGGGACGAGAAAAATTAGAGGAGGAATACAAAAGGTTAACAAATAACGAAATTAAAACAATATTAAAAGGGGAAGATATAGCCAAAGCAATAAAAGCTGCAAGAATTCGATGGTATGGACATACAAGTAGAAGAGAGGGACAGGCTACACTAAAAAGGATCTCAAAATGGAAACCACAAGCTACAAGATCGAGAGGAAGACCAAAAATACGCTGGGAAGACCAAGTGATCGTCGATATAGGAAAAATAGGAATAACAGGATGGAGAAAGAAAATGCTTGATAGGAAAACACAGAAGCGTCGTACAAGATGCAAAAACAAACAACAACCTATAGGAAGTGAAAAAACAGAAATAGCGGAGTGACTAACCGAAAAAATAATAGTCAGTAGCAGGGGTTTGGATCAGTCAAATTTTTTAATTGCTCAGCTCCGGCATCAAAATGCCTGTTCCAGCTCCGCTCCATGCTCCAAATATTGTTAACATTAAAAAAAAAAAGTTTTTTGATTTAGAAAAATTGTTTTTAAAAACCAAGTTTTAATTTTATCGGATATGTAAAAGTTGTTAAAAAAACAATATTTGACCCTAACAAACAAGCGAAGGTAAATAAATGTTTGAAAAAACCAATTATTGATCTTCAAACGTTGAAAAAAAGGGAAAAAAGTAGTTTTTAAAAAAATTGTACATAATAAACTGTAGCAGTGGAGCAATCAAAATTATTTGCTCCTGCTCCTGCTCGGGGCAAAAACCCATTGCTCCACTGCTCCGTGCTCCAGCTCCAAGCTCCGCTCCAAACCCTGGTCAGTAGGGCTCCAAAGAGCGGCTATAATTCCCATATGGAATGCACAGCCATTAATAATATAATAATAAAAAGTTTTACATTTTTCTACGGGCCCCTCTGACTAAAATAGCTCGGTGGCCCATCGGGGAATCGTCCCTCTATTATTAATGAAATAAAAAGTACATTTTTCAGTTTTTTTCTTTTAAATTTTGATGAACGTAATTGCAGATTTTCGGAATATGCTTTGATATTATTAATTATTCAGCATAACATAAAACAACTTTAATTAATTTAAATACGTGCTTTATATCTAATAAATAAGCGAAATTCCGATGATTGTCCTCGAATTTGAAATTAGTGTTTCCTGTAAAAATCAATTACTTAAATAATTGTAACGCTGAAGTTACAAAATTTGTATTAAAAAAACTTGCTTTCATTTTTGCGTGGAACAGGAATAGCAACTCGATCGAAACGATTTGGATTAGCGGTTGAGATGGTCCCACGCCTTTAAAAGAACTGTTATTTTCGGTACTTTCATAATTTGGCAAGTGATGAACGGATGGATAACTGTCGTAACACTTTTAAACCGAGTTTACTCTCATTGTCCCGCTCTTCCGTTCTACGAAGTGTTCTCACTGACCTTCTGCTGCCTGCAACCTGCTAATTTATGTAATCAATGACGCGCACCAATTAATTTATCTAATTAGGTTTGTAGGTTTCTCATTTTTTATTACCGACTGAGCTGGCCGTTCGATAATAGTAGCGTTACGCGAAGACGGTGTTTTAGTCGGTTCTTGTGGTTTAAAAAATCGAATTATGTAACGTAGGCTGGCTTTGTCTGCTTTTGCTTATTAAAATGCGGATTGTTTAGATATTCTAGCCGTCTTTTAATGGCTAATTGTTGAATGGACGTGGGATAAAACTTTGGCGGAAAAAAAACTGTACGTGTGGAAAAAGCAGTGGGAAATACTTCATGCGTAAATGCAAAGCTTTATGCAGTTGTATTAATTTTTCTGTATGAGAGTGTTCTTTGAACTAGTTTTCAACAGTAACTGACAACTATAAAAAAATAACTTTAAAGGTTTGGTTAATGAGGCGATTTGTTTCATGGCGTTGGCGTCCACTTTAGTATACAGGGCGTCCCAGATAACATTTCCAGCATAGAGATTATAAACGATACAGTTTTGCTTAAACTACTTGAATTATTTTCAAGTATGAGAGGGGCTATAGTCTATTTTTAAGAGTAAAAAATTTGGCGTACTTCAGAATTTATAGCAAAAAAAAAAATGTTGAATTCTTTTTTTTCTCTCATAACGTTTTGTCCTAATCATTAGATGAATTTTATTTGTACTTTCTTAAGGTACGTTTTTATGTAGAATGTATTTATTATTCTAGATTTTTTAAATCACTTTCCAAGTTTGAGATATTATCCCTTATTTAATTTTTTCTTAAGGGCTGTCAAGTTGGTTTTGGAATAGTTAGCATTTTTTCTTCTTGCTAATGAGATATCACTTGCTATAATTATTTATACCTATAAATAAATCAGAAAATTAAAAAAAAACATATTCTACCAATAAAAAGAAATCATTTGTCAAGCTATCTTTAAAGAAAAAAAAAAACAACCAACTAAATGCAAATGACAGTATCATTTGTCTGCGGTATTATACAGTGTGTCCAAAAGGTATGGAATATAGTATATATCTCAGTAAATATCCACCTTAGGGAAAAATGTTTTGAATAAAAGGTGTTTTGGTACTTAGTTTTCCAACAACATAAGACAAGATTTAAACTCTATTTTTTCGAATAGCAAAAGCGCAATGAAAAACAATTGAATTTAAATGACAAAATACTTATATACTCATTTGATAAATAATTTTTTTCTCTTTTCAATGATGCAAAACTTTAGTACCTTTAGTTAAGCAACTTTTTAAGAAAAACGCAAAAAATACTCTCAAATTATTTTAATTGTTTAGTATTTGTTTCCAACAAAAGCATCATAGGAACTAAAAATTTTTGACGAAATCTATAATAAGTGTGCCAACTGTGAACCATTCACAGCTAGGCAATGATAAACTCGGTTTTTAAACCCGTTAATAACATTCCCAACCATTTCAGGTGTAATAGACCTCATCTCTTCTCTAATAAGATCTTTTAAATTCTCAGGCCTCTTAATATAAACTTTATTTTTAAGGTGACCAATTATTGAAAAGAGAAAAAATTCTTTATCAAATGAGTATAATAAAGGAGTATGTTGTCATTTTAAAAAATTCAATTGTTTTTCATTGCGCTTTTGTTATTCGAAAAAAAAAATAATTGTCTTATGGTGGAAAAGTAAGTACCAAACAACTTTTATTCAAAACATTTTTCCCTAAAGCGGATATTTACAGAGATATATAGCATATTCCATACCTTTTGGACACACTGTATATTAGAATTTCATAATTTTTGGTGTAATTTGATAGTCTTTGTAGCAATGTTGTTGTAATTATGGCGATATTTACAAATAATGAACAAATTTACATATTGAGATGCTACATTACTTAGCATAAAAACTGTGTAGATCCTCAGCTAATGTACTTAGGGCTATTTCCTGAGAGAAGGTAACTACGCAGATCACAATTATATTAATAACGTAATACTATAAAGTTATTATTTCTTCTTTCAAAATGAAGGTTATTAGGAACACATCCATAAATGTTTTTCTCTAAAATATTTAGCTATTGTTAATTCATGTTTCATAGTTATCTTAGAATAATGTTAATAAAATATTAGTTCCTTGATTTTTGTGATAATTAGTTTACAGATATGTTAGTGATAACAGAAAAAAAACACACTTAACCATTCCAAAGCCAACTTGATTCATAGCTAACTAAATAATATTGGTAAAATACGGTTTTTCTTGATTTTTTAAATAGAAATAGATATGGCAAGTAATATCTCATTAGAAAGAGAAAAAAAGCGCGTTCCACTATTCCAAAGCGAACTTGATGTCTCATAAGGAAAAATTAAATTAGGGGTAATATCTCAAAAAAGAAGTGATAAAAAAATCCAAGATAACAGTTACATTTTACATAAAAAAAAGTTCCTTGAAGAAGGTACAAATAAAATTGATCTAAAGATGAAGACAAAATTATGAAAGAAAAAAGAAATTTGACATTTTCATATTTTTTGCTATAACTTCCAAAGTGCGAAGAATTTTTACTTCTAAAAAATATATTGTAGCTTCTCTAATACTTGTGAATAATTCCTCTAATTTAAGCAAACCTGTATCTCTTATAGTTAGCGAGATCGCCATGTTTTGCACTGTATGTGCGATTAAAATTGATTTAAAAAGTGTTGACTTGGTGTGACCAAAACGAACGAAACAATTAAAAACAAAACGCACCCCAACAAGCCGAGTAACGTAATACAGGTGTTGTTCTGGATCGGCGTACACGAAATTAATTTGAACGCACGTGTTTGCTGTATGATAATACTCCGCGAGTTTCTTTGGAGAAACGTGACCAGGTTAACGCCATATGGTATACACGATGATTGTCGATGCATTCTGAAAGAACAGAACTATATTTTTAAATTGCCAATGCAAATTTAAACGAGAGTCTTGCAACCAATTTACGTGTGCACATGTTCTGTTTTTTTATCTAAACAGTCACTGGATTCAATTTAAAAAATGTAATCAGCATTTTATTCTGCAAGTGGTAGATAACGATTTTGATATGGCTAAGTGTCGAATATGTTTATATGTTATTTCTGTATTTAATTTGACGCGAATTCCTCTCTCCGTTACAAAGAAACTAGAGTAAAAATTTGGACTTGCAGATAGTGTTATGATGCTTAAAAAATAATTATATCTATAGAGTAAAGTGCCCTAATATGGAACAGTTATCTATTATGGAATACATCAGTTTTATGACAATGAATAAGCGATATCTGTTGAAAAGTATATGTACCTATTTGTACATAGATCACACATTCCCAAATGTAAAGTAGTTAAAAAATATTCACTAGATTACATAACAGTTTCAAATATATTTTTGACGTGCTACTGAGTTTTTAGGCTAAATCTTTCAGTGCAAATTATTATATGCTAGGGTAAATGATATAAAATATTTTATTGCATTTTTATTTAGCATGAGCCTTTACATTTCAATTAAATAGACCAAAATTTTGATTGGGCTTATTTCATGTTTTACATATACCGATTTTTGAAATGTCACATTGATGCCTAATACGGAATACATAGAGGTGCCTTATAATGAATATGATTATGGTCACTAAGTACAGAAACATGGGTTCAGTGTCAAAAGTGTCAGAAATGGGCAGACGAAAAATGTGCAAAATACCCAAAAAAACAATTCTATTGTCCTACCTGTAAAAAATAAATAAATTATCAACATTTAGCTCAAATGACACTTGAATTATAATTTAATTTACATAAATAACAGAGTTTTGGTTTGGTTTATGTAATAATGCAACTCAGAAAGAAATAAAAGATTAATCTGTGAGCAGTTGTTTATTTTAATGTATATTTCCTATATAATTCTATATTCCATATTAAGAACCCCTAGTATTCCATATTAGGTTCCCCGGGAGCTTAATATGGAATAGTAGTAACATTTTAAAAAAAATAGCTATATAAGAAATATCTAGCGTAATATCGTACCAGAATTCGAGTAATGTGTTGCGTATTCATTACAAATTCCTTATAATTTTTTTTTTGCAAAATTTTGTTGAATAAATGTGAATATTATTGCCGAATACAAAAAAGTATTCCATATTAGGGCACTTTACTCTATTTCTGTATTTAATTTGATGCGAATTCCTCTCTCCGTTACAAAGAAACTAGAGTAAAAATTTGGACTTGCAGATAATATTATGATGCTTAAAAAATAATTATATCTATAATAAAATCTATCTTTCTTCTTACACATTTATTGTTAAGCTGCTATCACAGATGGAGTTTATCAGTTTTTAATTGTTCGTATACAATTATTAAATGGTTTTTGCTCTTTTCTTATAGTTAGAGGTGTATTCTTTATTGCCGTTATTAAATAATTTCATATCTTTAATGCCGATAAGTTCCCAGTTTACTTCGTTTTAATATGTGGAAATTACCAACCTCAACGCTAAAACCTGTTTCCATTGGGTTAGATTATTCGTGTATAACAGTATTGTTTATGAGTAAATTGTTTTTTAATTGAAGAAAAAGGTGTTTGTTTACTGCAGTCAGTTTAAAACTAATGCCGCAAAAGAAAATATCCCCGAATCCGCTTGAGAAACGATGCAAATGTGAAACCCACTAACGAAGTACGTAATAATTTCTGCGTTTTTAATTGAATAATGAAACTTCTGCAACATTCGATTCATACAAATTCTTCCTTTCACTTCTAGATACGGTTTTATTTATGCTAGTTTGCCGATAACATTTAATTTTGTGTGTTTAATGATAAGAACTATAATTTCTGTTGGTTTTTGGTGTTTGTGTTACAAGGTCATCGAAGCTATTTCGTACCCTAAATTGCAATTATTGTTTATTATTATCCTAACAATAGATTCAACGCCTACTTTAACCTCTCCACAATTTGCTTTTGTTACAGATTAATCGCTTTTAAAATTCTGTTTGTACGATTAATAGAATTCTTTGCATTTAACCAAAAATTGCTTGTTATTTTTGCACTTAATTCCGAGACAATATTGTTCAAAACTAAGTTAAAACTGCTTTTACTGCTTGTAAACAGTAGATTATGCATAATTATTACAATACCAATTGTTTTCTTTATAAGAATGCGTGTTAATAATTGGTTCTGTGTCAATTATATAGTCTATTTAGGACAGTTTACCTCAAGTTGTAACATTACCGCGTTCTAAATGGAGTCAGTTGTGTATACCTAGTGTTGTAATAACTTTAAACATATTGCATACAATATGGTTCAGGTCGGCGATCAATTGCTGGCACACTTAACATGACCCACTTCGTCCGATTAGGTTATTTTGCAATTTGCGGTGGATTGTCTAACTCCATAATGTTTATACATTTAAACAAATGACAAAAGTTGCATGTTCTGTTTTATATAAACGTGTCCAAGGACGATTGATTCGTTTAAGTCGGTGTGTTATATGAAGTAAACGGAATTTGATGCACTTCGCATTGACATGTTTTCTTGCTGTGCAAATATTTCTAATTGCAATTGTATTTCGTATTCATGAAATATTCAGCTTGGCTGCCTTGTTATGTCATTTAGTGCAGACGAAGGCCGACCTATAAATAGCTCGAACGACTTTTAAATAGACACAGGCTTAGTAAATTTAAATTTCGTTGGTGCTAATTGCTCATCACGAAAAAATTGGCGCACTTGACGGCTAAGTGTGTATTTATTTTTAAAGTTTTCGTAATTATCTTTGCTTAAAATATAGAACAGTTTGATGGCGGGCGATAATTAAATTTTTAATAGTGTTTAACCGTCAAGTTGGATTATCATTTGTTTACTGATTTTGCCGTACATTCAGGATGTTCCAATCTGTGTGGATATCTCTGCTATTTTCAGTGAAATTGATCAAATGAGAAAAGTTGTACAGGTACAGGACCAAATTCGAATGTGTTACGGGTGGGTTACCATAAAAATTGGCGAAAATCTGATATCGGTCTCTTAGGTTATTTTTTTGAGATTAACCCGCCTGTTATCAGATTTTCTGTATCACTTTCCAATTTGGCACTATAGACGAAAAATAAAACATAACAGTGTTTTAAGACTTAATGTAACTTCTTTATTTATAAAAATAGAACTAAATGTGACATGGGTTTTTTATAAACATTTTTATGCTTAACTTAAATTTTTTTTTTTAACGAATTCGATTTTTGAAATATAAAGGGCGGTCCACATGAAAAGAGCTACAAGGAAGTTTAAATTAGACGAATTGTTTCCCTTTCTGAGACCTATTCAGTGATGCTTTAATGTTTTAAAAAATGACCAAGGCGCGCTAGAAAATAAACAAAAAATAAATCGTTAATAACTCGGTTATACTTGACGGTACAAAATTATTTTTAGGAAAAAAGTTGTTTCTTTCCCCTGTAAATTAAACATTCATTTGTTTTAATATCGTTTAAATCCATGGCACTCTACAGCTTCATAAGGACTTTTTGATGAATTTTATTTGTTTTAAACCTAAATATCAAAATAAATACGTTAAACCTTATATTATTGAAAATAGAAAAAAAAGCTTTATTTATGAGTTTATAACCACTAATGGTTTCTATTTTAAAAATAACGTAACTTTGTAATTTATCTAAGAATTGAAACAATATTGAAACAAATGAATGTGTTCATTTTACAGCGCATAAAAAATCTACAACTCTTTTTCCACAAATATTGTTGTACCATGAAGTATAAAAGCCTCTACACATTAGGCAATTTGTCGGGGCCGACAGTCGGGAACTCCGAGTTGGGTGTTGTCTACACACCTACCGATCAGTCCAACCAACACAGCTAAACGTCATAGCTTTTTATTCATTTTGATGTTAAATTTTCGGTTTAATAGTCCTTATCTAAAGGAATGTAGTGGGGACGTTGGCTTGTTGGATAGACTGGTCAGCCGACCGTTCCAACTGTCGTGTTGGTCGGGTGAAACACTACACATTAAACAATTTATCGGAATGGTCGGCCGGTTGTCCCGACAAATTGGTAGGTCTGTAGACCCCTTAATCGAGTACTAATGATTTAAAAAAAAGCTCACCTTGATTTTTCTTAATTATCTAGCGTGTTATGGAACATTTGTAAAACATTAAATCATTACTAAATAGGTGTCAGAAAGGCGAGCAATTTGTCTAAGTCTTTGTAGCTCTTACCGTTTACGAGATCCCAATAGTGGCCCTTCTGGGTGGACCACCCTGTATAGTAAACATATTTTTTTTTTTAATGGAAACTAGTAGGCTATAATTTTATATAAAATAGCATTATTTTAGCTTTTCAAAACCTGTATTTTTACATATTTGTTGCAAAAATTAACCAAGATGTGGCTAATTTAGTGAAAATGTTATTATTAAAGTTTGCCATGATTTGGTAAACAAGTGATGTTTGCAATTAATAAACAACTAACTTAACGTCTCTGCCAAGTAAATTTTCTTTCAAGCAAATCCGTGTTTTTTTGTATTTTATATCTGTTTATTGTGACATTGTGAACATGGCTTATTGTGGACATTTAAAAAAATTTAATTTGTTAGAAGTTTACATTGTAAATGATAAACACGTGGATGCTGCTGCAGAATTTACTTGGAAATAACGTCAAGTTGTTTTTAAATTGCGCACATCACTAGTTTACAAAATCGTAGCAAACTGTGACAATGAAATTTTCACAAAATTATTTTTTTGCAACAAATATAGAAAACTACATATTTTTAAAAACAAAAAAAAAGCTCTTTCATTTACTTACAGGTAGTTATATACTATAATAGCGTATCTAAAAAAATTACCCAAGAGACTGATATCAAACTTTCGCTAACTATCATGGTAACCGAGATACCCCATAAAACATTCGAATTTGGTCCACCCTGTACAGTTTAAAGGACTTTTGTTTTTCGTGTCATGCCAAGTTCAGATTTTATAGGACAAAAAACCCAAAATAAATCATCATGGTATATCGGCTAATAGTTTTTTGTATCATAAATGCCGGGTTGCACAAAGCCCCGTCAAGATGTAAAGGATAATAGACACAACAAATGATGTACCATTAAAAAATCCTACCAAGAAGGTTTTCCACAAATTAAAAATCTTCCTTATTAAGTAAGAATAGATACGTAAGGAAAGTTTTCTGATATTTTCAGTTTTGTGATCCGATTACCCAGTATAAATTAACAACCTGACCAAATTTAAACCCACCTTCTATCTCAAATAATAAACAAGATCCCAATGGTAGAATTTAAATCAATAAATTTTATAGCGATGCTTTACGATATTAATTCGATCATGAAAATCGTGGCAAAATATTGAGAGCATCTTTACACGGAAATGGAGTAGGTACAGCAATAAACTTTGAAATCATAAAATATAGTTTATGGCCTAGAACTAATGGACGACCTTGAGCCATTGATCGATCGTTATTAGTTGAGCACCTTAACTTACGCGAGAGTACTCTTACAACACTTTATTGTTTTACACAGCAAAGCCAACTGTTTCAACGTAACTCCTCAGTCTGGCAACTAACTGGCGAATTCCACAAGTTTCCAAATATCCGCTGAAGCAACGAATAACTCATATTTCTATCACCGGATCTGCGCGTTTATATAATAAACATTTCGGGACATATTCGCCACAATGTGCCGATGTTGACCTTGCTAAGGTCGGTTGTTAAGCAAGTGGATTAAGAAAATTAAAAAGTTTCTATGTAGCGTTCAATGCCAGTGCATACGGCGTTTCCTAATCGAGTTGCAAAAAAATTACACTCAACTACACTCGAGTTGCTCATTAAACAATATAAAAACTGATCGCAAGGTCTACTTATAAGCTGCACGATACGTTTTTTGAAGGTTATTCAAAAAATCACTCCACTTAACCAAACCGAAGGAAATGCGCAACTAATTAGCTAATAACACCATTAAAAATTGCAATATAATATGTTCATTACACGTAATTTTGTCTAGAAAACTATTAAAAATTTTTGTGTGACATACTTCCGATAATATTTTAACAGGACTTCATAACCACAGATTAATAATTTTATCAGTGGTAATATAACAAAGGCATTCAAAATTATCGATAATTTTTGGTAGATATGCAAGTAAAGCTGAAAGAAACGAGTGATTTTTTCTGATTCAACTTGTATGAGTGAAAAATTATAGATTATTTGCAATGCACGAGTTATATTTTGTCAGAAAATTTCCTTCACCGAACCTACTTGTCAAATTAAGTGTATGTTATGTCAAATTTTTCAAGTACTGTCAGAGTGGTGCGTCAGGGGTGTGGTTTAATCTATATTAAAGTAACGCTACTGGTCGCCGAAATTCGTCAAAAAGACCAAAATATTTAATTCCCTCTCCAAATTTACATTTTCGACTAATCACAAACTCAGATTTCTTAGAAACGACCAATAAACGCTTGAAAATCTGTCAGTGTATGCTAATGTTTATTGGTCGTTTCTAGGAAATCCGAGTTAGGCATTGGTCGAAAACGCAAATTTGACAGGAGGGTCAATATCTGACAGGGGAATGTAAAATTATTACCCTGTAATAATGCTCCTATTCGTAGTTTCTAGAAAATTTAAGATTAGTGATTGGTTGAAAACGAAAATTTGACAGGTGAAGGAAATTTTCAAGTATATCATAGTAACTTCAGAAATTAGTACCTATATTACATCATCCATGCTTAAAAAAAATCATTTTTAAACTTATTTCAAAGTAAGTTAACGCTGTGAAATTACTAATAAATGTGTAAATTTATGCTATCTAAAGTTAATTCATGATTTACAAGGTACGGTGTAAAAAATACACATCCATTTATTATCACAAGTTTAACAATGCATTGCATATCACCACTAGATACATTCAATTTCATTACTTCCGCAAACCATGCACTGTTATATGTAATTACCGTGGCCTGAGTATCGCAACGGATCAACAAAAGCTTAACACGAAGACAACAAAAAACAGATTACACTGCATAATGCTAATACCTTGAACAGTAATCGCTTGGAACACTTTCTTCTAGAGTTTATCCAGGGAAGTACCGACTCGTGTCGTAAATAAAATATTGCACAACTAATACAAGTCGGTAAAGTTGCTTAGTGTTTTTAAATGTGGAACAGTAACACAAGTAAAAATTTAGCTTATGGAGAAAAATACACACATACGAAGTGCCTATGATTGACTGTAATTAGACAACAAATTCTTATGGAACTTCCAAGACAAAACAATAATTATCGGTTGGGCAATGACATGCAATTAACAACTGTACAACAGTTTGGTTGCCGGAGTCTACCATTGGTTTATTTTATATGATAACGCGCTCACATTCAACTAAATAGTTTGTGTCTTGACACAAACAGAACGATTGCGCGACTTCGTACAACTGTTTTGGGTCGTATAGGTTTAAATTTCTTCCTCCTACCATCTCAAGACCACCCCCACCGTAGCTAACTCGTAGAAATCCATGTAAAAACCAAACAATTTAGTTGCTTATGTGCTTGCATCTATGTGACTACTGATTTAGTTTTACATAATGTGAGCGCGGTTTAGCCATTCGCGGATCAAACTATTGCAGAACTGATTAATTGCATGTCAGCGCCTATCCCAGTGTCCAAGATCGCTGTTAAAAATGACACTTTACTTTCAGTATCTACATTTGTGTATGTAGTCTCCTATATTTTTCATTCACCTTATTCGTGACATAAATAAAAGTAATTTCCAGAATTTTTTATTAGATGTTAATTTGGTTGAGTTCTTTTATAGAATCTGTTTTTTTTTGTAGCACAAAATCTTTAACATGCCCTTATAGTATGATTTACGTAAGGAAAGAGGCGATGAATTTATTTAACGTAATTGTGTACCTATAGTTTTCCGTCGACAATCGTTTTCAAGCCCATGATTTATATCGCAAAATAGGGAAATGTTTAGTTTTCGTATTATCTGAAGTTTTACTAATTAACATACAATGTGTCCAAAAGAAATGGAATATGCTATATATCTCAGTAAATATCCACTTTAAGGAAAAATATATTGAATAAAAGTTGTTTGGCACTTAGTTTTTCACCATAAGACAAACTTTAATATTATTATTTTTCGAATAACAAAAGCGCAATGAAAAACAATTGAATTTTTTTAAATGACAAAGTACCCCTATATTATACTCATTTGATAGAGATTTTTTTTTTCTTTTCAATGATGCAAAACTTTAGTACCCTTACTTAAGCAACTTTTTGAGAAAAACGCAAAAATTATTTTAATTGATTAGTATTTATTTCTAACAAAAACATCATAAGAACTAAATTCTTTTGACGAAGTCTACAATAAGTGTTCAAACTGTGAACCAATTACAACTTGGCAATGATAAACTCGGTTTTTAAACTCGTTTATAACATTTCCAACTATTTCAGGTGTAATAATTTCTCTAATACGATCTTTTAAATTTTCGATATTCTCCGGTCTCTTGCATAAACTTAATTTTTAAGGTGAGCCCATCATTGAAAAGAGAAAAATTCTCTATCAAATGAGTATAATATAGGGGTACCTTGCCATTTAAAAAGAATCAATTGGTTTTCATTGCGCTTTTGTTATTCGAAAAAAATTAATTTAAATTTTGTCTTATGGCGAAAAACTAAAAACCAAACAACTTTTATTCAAAACATTTCTCCCTAAAGTGGATATTTACTGAGATATATAGCATATTCCATACCTTTTGGACACACTGTATATGTTTAAACAACGTAATGCGAATAAATACAAAAATAACTGTTAAAATTTGCTATTAAATTGTTTTCTTGTGTCGGCTTATGAAATACTACGCTACATAGCGTTAACCACCAGACGTCTAGACTAAGAAAAAGATGCAATACCCAAAACTTATAAAAGTCAAAGTGGACTGAACCTTTTAACTCTTTTTTTTCTAACAACTGTATTATAACTTATAACAATCACCGTGTGCTTAAAAATTCATGCAGACACAAATCCACGTGCACGTTTCCCAAAGAACACGTGTGCAATCAACGAATCAATGTGATACCTATTCGGTGAAAGTAAAAATCCATAAATAATTAAAATTGTCCTGCACGAAATAACCCAGTTCGGAATTGGACACTATCTGAGAGGCAAATTTAGGTCGACCGCCCCTAAACGATAACAGATAAAACATTTTAAGTGCTGTCGTATCGCATGCGGGGTTCGTTCAAAACGAATCGACCACGGGGAGGGGAAATTTAAAGCTCAACAACCACCCAACTACAAGTAAAGGAGACATAAATCCACAATAAAAATTGTCAAGTCGGTGTAACAAAAGCTGGAATCGTTTATCAGTTATATGCTACGCTAAATATAACTATAGCTTTGATACTATAAATAAACTTCGAGATAAAAATAGATTTCTATACGTATATTATTTTACTATATCTATAACTTAAGAGATAACATTCACATGCCAACTTAACGAACATTCAGTTGCAACGATACATGAAATTGAGCAAACGTTTGAATGATTTGTCAGACAACTCCGTTGACATAAAATAATTATTTTGCTTGTTTTTATTTACTGTTTACTACTCGATTTTCGCGACTTATTGATTGAAATTTTTTCAAAATATTATATAATTTAAAACAGTGGTAATTCTACATATCGATCTTAAAAATATGTTTATTGTGACATTGTGAACATGGCTTATTCTGGACATTTAAAAAAATGTAATATGTTAGAAGTTTACATTGTAAATGATAAACACGTGGATGCTGCTGCAGAATTTACTTGGAAATAACGTTAAGTTGTTTTTAAATTGCGCACATCACTAGTTTACAAAATCGTAGCAAACTGTGACAATAAAATTTTCACAAAATTAGCCATATAGTATATTTCTTTTAAAATTGCTCACAGCGGATTAAGAAGAGGCAGAACTAAACGAAACAAATGCACAATCTCCGTCTCTTTCTTTAAATATTATTTGTGTTTACAATTCAGTCTACGCCAATGAAAGTTGTAATCTAATTGAAGGCGGATTCATGAAGATTATTGCAAGCAGTCGAAATTTGATCCCTAATTATAGGTTCAATAAGGTTTAATTTGGGTTCTTAGGTAAAAGAAAATTAATATCTGTATCAGTGTTTCCCAAAAGTTTTTGCTTGTAAACAATTATAATTTAAAATCTATTATAGCGTATACAAGGTAATAAGCTTTTAGCGAGAACTTGTTTAGAACTACAGCATTATGGTCATTATGCTCAAAGAAAAGCAATTAGGAAGATGTGGTATGCGATTATGATTTTAGGTGTTGTGCCATATAGTCTATTCGGCCAGTGATGAGGTCTATCGGATTAACTGACTGGTGTATAAATGTAAGTACGTAAGCGGTATGTTTCGTGTTTATGTGCTTAGAACTCGATGACACAGAAAAAGACAGAATGCATGTATGTATTTCGTTGCCGCCTTACTGCGCTAATCCGATAGACCTCACCACTGGCCGAACGGACTATACAAATCATTTAAGGTTTTTATAATCCAAGATTGTGTACGTGGGTTGTTCCAACTGCTTAAGCCGATATGAGAAGTCTTATATGGGATATACTATATCACGGTTATTTCTTGCAACTAATATGGAAAACTATATATTTAAAAAAAAAAAAAGCTCTTTCATAACCTACCTAAAGTCATATAGCATATCTTTAAAAAAAAAAAATCTAAGTTTTTATGAGTTCTGAGCTTTTGTCAAACTACAGAACATGCAGTTTGTATCCTTTCCTCCAATTTTCAAACACAAAAACTTGCAAATTTTATAATTACATGAAAAAACGTAAAAGACTTTGTGGAAAAATGGCTCAAGTCACCCCGCGCGGCGGTACTATGTAGGCGTCATCCTCGTTTCCCCCCCCCCACAGATTAAAGATTATTTTTCTTGAAAACAGGTAGATGTCAAAGTATGAATATAACCATTTATTAAACTTACTTGTGATTATATACTCACATTTAGTGATTTTATAATAACGACTGAAAGTGATTTCTTTGATTTCTGAAAAACATGAAAAAGCGACATCAACTTCTGCCATACCGCCACAGATTTATGGTGAACACCATGGGGATCTCTAAACGTAAGAGATACAGAGTTGGTTAAATGGGTCAAAATTATCTATGACTTAAAAGCCACTGTTCTATGAAGAAAAAAAGCTTGAAAAAGTTAATAGCTTTTGCGCTATTGATAAAAAACAAAACACATCAAGTTTTTAACTTTTGCTTATAATTTGCTTATTTCTAATCAAACTCAAAATATTTTTCGACATAATTGAGCGATTTTTTTTGCTTATATTTAAAATTTGTCCCTAAATTTTACCCATCTTCATTTGTTTTTGTTTTTAACATCAAGTTGATGTTTAAAAAAACAATAAGCTAGGTAAAATTTGTTGACAAATTTCAAATATACACAAAAAAGTGCCTCAATTATGTCGAAAAAAATTTTGATTTTGATTGCAAATAAGCAAGTTATAAGCAAAAATTAAAAACCTGATGTGTTTTGTTTCTTATCAGTAGCGCAAAAACTATTAAGTTTTTCAACTTTTCTTAAATATATCAGTTGCTCTTAAATATAAGATCATTATGATTCATTTAACCAACTATATATCTTTTACCGTTTAAGTGATCCCCATGCTGTTCACCATAACTGGGATACCATCAGGCCCGACAAGAGGGGGGGGTTGACGGGGAAAATACCCGGGGCTCCTGGGTTCTAGGGGCCCCGGAGAATGTATTATGGTTATTTCATAACCATAATGATGAAGAAATACAAAAGAAGTCCGAAAAATTACAAAAAGTATATGAAAATGATATTGACCATAATCTTGGTGAAGAAATACTCCATTTAAAATCAATTTATGATGCCAATATACAAAACAAATCTCTCTCGCCCATTGAGTTACTAAACATCATTAAAAAAATGAAACTGGATGTATTGTTTCCCAACATAATAATAGCAATAAGATTATTTTGTACGATCCCTGTAACCGCTGCTGAAGCAGAACGATCCTTTAGTGTTTTAAAAAGGATAAAAGATGTTTTGAGATCCACAATGTCTACCATGTACATAATGGAGCAGATATTTTTACCAAAAACGTTTTATTTAGGTCCTAAACATTCGATTTATGCAAAAATTGGCGAAGGCGTACCTTGTGGGACATATCCTGTATATGCGAAAGTATTAGTAAAGACGCATGACTTAGTAGCTAGGATTTATAAACTAAATTATCTGATAACGATAATAGGGTAGTTGGGCAATCTGTTATAACTATTTTGTGTGTTAACTCTGCAGTACTAAAAAGTTATTTTTAAAATCTTTTGTTTTTAATACCCGAAAGTAAATGGGAGCATTTATTATAAAATTTTCAACTTTAAAAATTCACAACTTTATTAAACATCAAAATATTAAAAGAGTGTAAGTTTAAGGTTTTGTGCATTTGCGCCCTTAAAAGATAAAAAAGTAAAGCGAAGATATGCCAATGTTGAAAAACCAATTCAACAACTGTAATACTATGTAATAATTTAAAAAGAAAACATTGCAATTTAATTGCTTACTTATCACATGCTTACATGTTTATAAATAGACGTTATAAGTTGCAAAAAAAATTGTTACAAAAAATTGTACATTGAATTTAAACAATAGTATTATCACTTAAAATATTAAAATAACTATCAACTTTAGATGCTTAACTTTAGTGTATTTACATAAAATACAAAGGAAGTTGCGTTTGGACAATCATTTCTTTTTAATGAGTATGCTTAAATCAGCATTTGTTTAGACCAAGTAATATAAAACTAAATTTGTAGACAATTTCAATTATGCAAAAACATAGCAAGTGAAAACTACGATTTTTTAATTTAAGGGTTCACCCTCTTCGACTACTATTTCGTTGCTATATATTTTCGCGACGGTGCAGCCGTAACCACAATTTTGAATTAAAGTTTGTTTGAAAAAGCTATAGATATGAAATAAGCCAACTTTGTGACAAGTTTTATCAATACAATCACGTGACCAGTCTCGATCTTAGTTACCTTTGTACTTCGGTTAGGGATTTTGTAGCTTGTTTTTGTTTTCGAAACTATAGACAAGGCGCAATAATAACCAGAAGAAAAATAATTGTATTATTATTATTGACATGTGTGGCAAAAAACAGTCGGTGAACGGTAAATATTTATTTATAATTGTTATGGGGGGTTCTACGCCAACAAACAAGCTTATTTATTTACGACTAAGCGTTTGCTTATGTGGTAACAAAAAAATAGCTTTCGGGATACACGTGTATCTATATAAAACAGAAGGTTCTATGCCTATGGCATACAGCGATACAATTATTACGATTAATTTTGGGTACTATGTTATTAAACAGGTTAGTTGCTTAAAGATTGCAATATTTAAAATAAACAATAAAACTTGTAAGGAATTTACATTAACAAAACAATAATTAAAGCACGAAAAGATAAACAACAAATGGATATAACAATAATCGCAAGCACATATACTCTACAATCAATTAACTACACTTTTACTAATGATTTATACTTTATAAAAGCAAAAAAAAAAAACAATACCACCATGCATGTTTAATCACAAAGGAGAAAGTAATATTACGTTCCACACTTATCAGTTATTGTTATTAGGTTATTACTAATCAACACATATTTAGAAAAACAAAACAATTGTTAATGAGCAGGATGGATGAACATAATTGAAAATAATGCAGCTAATGTTTTAAAACATAAATATCTAATATTAAAATCAGTTAAAACCGTACATTATTAGGAAATTCGGTATTGAACTAAGTACAGAGTGGCTCTTGAAAAACAAAACACGGACGATTAAAAAATTAATCGCCATCGTAGTAGGCTCTCTGTAAAATGTACAAATTAACTCTTGCAATTTTCGCTTCGCAACGCTACGGCATCGGGGAACATCCTTTTCAGAGAGAATATTAGGGATTTTGATACGTATAATTAGAGTAGCCCTTGATAAACAAGACACGAACTATTGAAAAATTAATGCGCCCAAAATTGACATCGAGTAGTCCCTCTGTGAATATATAAATCAAGTGCTGTACTACTGTGCTATAATTTTTAAGTTTTTATTTGTATATATAGGGTGGTCGACATGGAAGGGCCACTATTGGGATCTTGTTAACGGTAAGAGCTGCAAAGAAGTTTAACTTAAGACAAACAAAACAAATGAAAGTTTTCATTTTACAGTGCATAAAAGTTACTAACGATTTAAAAAAATGCTCACTTGAATTTGTTTATTATCTAATGTGCCATGGTGTCTCAGAAAGTGGAACAATTTGTCCTGTCCAATTTAAACTTCTTTGTAGCTCTTACTGTTTACGAGATCCCAATAGTGGCCCTTCTATGTGGACCACCCTGTATATTAAGTCGAAGAAATGTGTCTCTAATCTACAACCGTTTGAAAATTATATATTTCTGCGGTAATTAAGGAACAATAAAAAGATTTGAATAAAAAATTGTTTAGTAAACACTAATTATTTAAAAATAAGGTTATTAGGTACATACGCTTTTATCTAGCAAGCACTAATAACTTGGCTTTAAATTAACATTTTTATAATAAACAAGATGATTTACCCGGCGTTGCACGGGCGATTACAATTTTAATTACTTTTTTAACTTGAATAAGCCCAATAATTCCAAATCATACACAAATGACATACTCTGATCAATCATCTTTCCATTTTCTTATAATTCATTAAAAAATAACTATTTATTGCTTAAAAATTGAATAATAACTCAAATTTATTTTCTTTCGTCTTGTTTCAATTAAAAATGTACTAATAAAAATAATACTTCATGTACATTTATTACTAATTGTATACAAAACAATCTTTACTTGAGAAATACACCGCGCCGTATCGTGTTTCGACCAGGCATTTGCCGACGTAAGATCGAATCCCGTCCAAGTAATTATTTTTTGTTTAAATTGGTAATATGTGCTTGTACTTAAAGTTTGGCGTTAGATCTGCAAGGTCCTAAATAGTAACTGTGCAAAATTTGGTCCCGATCGGTCAACGGACCTAGGATTCTACAGCGAACAAACAAACACACAAACAAGCTCTTTTATATATATAGATATAAGAAGATAGAAGATAGATAGATAAAATATACTGCAAGTGTGTGTTAACTTGTTTGAAATATTATTGACGATAAGGATCTAGCTCGCATATTTAATTTTTGAACGAGCACTTAGCATCGTGCTAAACAAAAATTAAACAAAATGGGATGCAAATAAAAAATACCGAGTGCGTACTGTGGTTGTTTATACTTCATACAAATAATGTACTATTATTTTCACTACAATTACCGGCGTTATATAAAACTGACGTATCTGCCTATGCTTATAGTTTTAATTACGCTTTGCGGCACGTGTTGTCAAGGCAACTAGTAAATAAGTATAATTTATACGCACAGGTAAAAATTAATCACTTGAAAATTATAACCGTTTTACCATAAAATAATACGACCCCACGAATATAGTATCACAGGAAACACACAAAACACCATTTTGATCCAAAATTTAAACAAATTTAACAATAATTTTTAAAGGAAAAACTCTGGATATCTCCTAGGAAATTCATAATGCTATAGGGAAAACAAATTGATGCATTTTAGTTAAAGTCTAAACCGGACTAAATAGGTCAAAATTGTGTATTTTTTAACAAACTGGACTCATTTTTCGTTCAATGTTCTGACCCCAAACCCAACTTTCTCTAGAGCTCAAAAAACGGAATATTGAATTACCTTTTTGGGGATTAAAATTTACTTTACCGCAAATATAACTGAATAATCTGCGCACGATTTACCTATTTTTAGTTCTATCCACCATCACAATCTGAGGGGCGTTTTTCCCAGTCGTCATAACATTGTTCCCGGGAGCCCTGGCACCTAATTTTTGGATTCCCACTCAATCTTAAATCAAAATTTTCACAATGCTACCGAACCTAAAGCTAGCACCTTTTTGTGAGTTTCCGACCCCCGGCATTAATTTACTGTTTTTTCGCATTAACTTAACATACTTAAGCAACACACAAAAAAAAACACAATCTGCATCTTAATGTCCCCATATTTATACAAAATTAGAATTTATGGCTTAAATCTATTCTTAACTATTAATTATTAAAAATGCCTGTCTTACAGTTTCAATAACAATCTGATTGATAATAACCGGAGGTAATACATTACCATTTAGAAAGAAAGAAAAACAATGAATTTAATGTTAATGCTAAAGTATAAACTATTATTTCGAATGCAAATTGAAGTTCTTTCGATAAACAAGGAAACTTTATACGATTAAATTATCTACAATTGGACGTCAGCGATTATACAACCTAAATGGTGCATGTATTATTAGACCTTTTGATATAAAAGGTTTTAGCAAAACAAAAACAGTTTGTGAAGCTAAAAATACTAATGGTTTTCATTATCGACTTGAAAACGTAAACAATTAGCCATTGCTAAATGAAGCAGGAACGTTATCTTCCCAACTGCATAATTAAAAATAAGTGAATAATTATCAGTAAACTACAATTCCAATATCTAACGATTAAGTGAACGCAGCAGAAGTTGTTAAGGAAAAACTAATTTACACCAATTTCGTTAAAAAATTGCGTGTCAAATAATTGAACAAGTTAAAAAATACTGTTATGGGAAATTGACAACCGAACAAAATTGGTGGTCATAGCTAACTCTCAGGAAGCTTTGAATATACTATTTTTTTGATAATTAGATAAATAAATAATGATTACAATGACTTTGTGACAATAAAGGAATTTCCAAGTCCCTATAATCGGGTGTTGTATCTAAATGAAATATTTGGCAATGATGAAATACATTGCCCACTGAAATATTTAAGGAGAGTAAGGGAGAAGGCGGGAGGAGATAAATAAGATAAAAAACAGAAATAAAAGTAAGGCATTAACCAAAAAGTGTAGCTTATGAGATGGCCATCTTGTTGCCATAGAATATAAATTTGGCACAGAAAAATCTTTAAAATAAAAAAGAGAAGGATAGATCCATGTTCCCGTGAAAAAATCAACTCATAGAATTGACTATAAAAAGAAGGAAAACTATAAAAATAATGGCATGATATCAAAGTAGATAAAACAACCACAGAAGATGGATCAAGAACCCAATAGCGAAAGACAGAAATATTTTTCTGATTTAAAAAATCTTTTAAAGTTTACTTCCTTGTTAATATTAAAACTTAGCAGAGAAATAATATAACGCTAGATTTTAGCGTATTTAGAATTATTCGCAAAAGTAAAGTGCCCTTATTTCAAGAGTTTCAAAAATATTTCATGTGGAAAAGTTGTTCAGAACTTAAACATATTAGTTAATATCAAATTTGACGTTGTATTTTGTATTTCCAAATTTATTTTTATATTAATTTAAATATACAAAAAGTCTGCAACAAATTAGAAAAGCTAAATATGAATTTTATAATACTTTTTTTATCATCTTAAAATTAGTAAGGCCATGCACCAACTTTCAATAATAAAAAAATTATCTGAGTAATCGATAATAAAAAATATTTGAATTTTTGGCACCCTCTGAAAGTTTAAAACTAGTAAAAAATAAACCTTAAAACTAAATGTCAAATTACTCATTTATGGTCTTATTATGAATTTTAAACAGCTTTTCACATGAACTGTTTTTGCAGTTTTACTCCATATTTCTAAAATCGCTAAAGTCTAGTGTGATAATCAGGGCATGAAACCGGTTTTTTAAAACGGTTAACCGTTATTTTTTGTCAGAAAAAGTGATTTTTAACCGAAACCGAAACCGTTATTTTTAAAGGTAAAAAAACGGTAACCTTTAACCAAAATAATAAAAAACCGTTTTTTTTTACATCTTTTTTTAATGAAAATTACGATGAAAAATACAAAATCTGTATTATATGCGAAAAGTCATTACTGAACTATTGATTGTACATTTATTATAAAATTATAAATAAATCATATCGTTTCATACTTTGCATTCCTGATCTAAATAATTTTAAAAACCGGTTAATTTAATCGGTTTTTAAAAACCGGTTTATAATTTAAATCGGTTTTTTACACTAAACCGGTTTTTTACGAATAAAACCGGTTTTTCAACAAAAACCGTTACAAAAATAAAGTTTTCGATTTTGGTTAACCGTTAACCAAAATTTTTTTCGGTTTCGAGCTCTGGTGATAATACGAGTTTTTATTGGATTTTTTAAATTTTGAAATTAGTCTTGGGCCATTTTGACAATAATACAATTATCTGGGTTATTAATAGTCATAAACTTTTTAATTTTTTGCAGCCTTTTTGAATGTTAAAATTACTATAAAAATAAATATTAAACGTAAAATTTCATATTTCGTCTCATTTTTGTATTTTTTTCCAGTTCCTAAATTGGGGGAAGTAAACTCCTGGCAATATATTTAAAATCGCTAAAATCTAGTGCCATATGAATTTTCATTGAACTTTTATTAGTCTTAAAATTAGTTTTAGGCCATGCATCCACTTTTATCAATTATAAAATCTTGTAAAAAATCGATAGCAATTTTTTTTTGCAGACTTTTTAAATGACCCTTAGATAAATGAAAGTAATTTATTTCATGACATTTTTTTATCTCCTTGCTAGCTGGGATAATATATCCCATTGGTTTTAAAATCAGGAAACAAAACATCTTTGTGGGGTGTATGTGTCCCATTGGTAGTCAAAGGGTTAAATTTCGATACTACCGCGTTTTACTTATAAACTGTTGAAAGGCATACATTTTATTAGAATTACACGGTTGTCAAATCAATCACTGCCTCATAAAACGGCGTCAAAAAGGCCAAGGTTTTCGTTTATACGCACAGCGAAAGAACATGATGGCGCATACGCCAATATCAAATTTCATTGCATACAAAAATTACTTACGATATCGTGTCCTTGTGTGCCACCCCTCACCACTTCCGGCGCCATATATTCTATGGTTCCACAAAACGAATAGGCACGTTGGTCTCCATCACGTTGGTCCCTGTGCAATTCCTTACTAAGACCAAAATCGGTTAGGACTATGTGACCGGATCCATCTAGAAGAATATTTTCTAATTTGATATCCCGATAGATGATTCCAAGCTGCAATCAAAGAAGGAAACGTGTTATTATACAATGATAGTTTTGCAGGAAACATGATCATAAAGATTGCGTTAGTGTATCACATGTTGGAGGAACACAAAAGACTGGATGAAATATAATACGCGATTCACTACAACTATCGTATCTATTCATAATAAAATGTATGTATCATTCAATAATGCGCTAGGTTTATATCAGAAAATAAAGTATAAGTTAACGAGATACCTAGAAAATCATGTACAATGCAATTAATCTTATTGCACTGGATATCTACTTTAAAAAACACGTAGAAATGCACAGTTGCATGGTTTCAATGCATTAAAAAACAAATGAACTACGAGAGGCTGTTAAAATCTTCCAGGTTTTGACTTAGCTCTGTATGTCAGAAACGGATTTAGATATTTCATTTCCGTTTTCGCCGTTACATTCCTTCGTTATCGTAGTAAGGAGGGAGGAGGGGGGGCGCCCGAGCGGAACTTTTTTTGGGGCGGCAGTTTCAGTCTACCCGAATGAGATAAAAATGAAAATCTCGGGGTAATGAAGGATCAGTAGATATTATATAATAATCAGTATCGGCACTAGCGCTATTAAATTCATAAAAATTCATTGAAAGTTGGAGGATAAAACAGGCTAGTCGATCTGGCTACACTGGAATACCCGCCCCCTTGTAACGACAGAGATTCCAACCAATAAAATTTATGATAGGGTATCAACCATTCAATAAAATTATGAAACATTTCATTTATTTTAGGTATTAAATTCCATGCAGTTTTAAACTCTTTTGTAATAAGGATTTTTCACTTCCGTTCTATTTCAACATTTGGTTTGAGGTGTAAACCCCTTTCTGCATTAACCAATCGTCGCATAGCAATAAAATTCGTCCAATTATTTGTATTTGAAAATGGAGATGTACAAAAGTTTCGTCAGTGGTAAGACAACTTTCAAATCATAGGGCACCAGAAAAAGACTTACTATTTTTCATTACTTGTAGGTGAATACAATTATTTTTGGGAGGTTTTCAAGTACGTGATAAAAATATTGGTCGTACGCGACTGGCCTAAGTGTGTGATAATTAGTGCAATTTGACAGGTATATAAAATCCTTTATCATTTATATTATATTTGGGGTCGTGTCTAAGGCAAGGCAAGGTGCCTTTGAAGAAATTCATAGTAATGTACGCTTTTCGTTTATGAGAACTTTTAAGCTATTCGAAAAAGCAACAAAAGTATAAATCTATAGTATAAACCGACGTTTTTCCGTTTTTTTTTTTTTAATTAAATTTTAGGCTGAAATATGATGTTACTTTTTACTTTTTATATTTATGTTTATATTCAGGGGTTTGGAGCGGAGCTCAAAGCTGGAGCGCGGAGCAGTGGAGCAATGAGTTTTTGCCCGGAGCAAATAATTTTGATTGGTCCACTGCTTCAGTTTTTTTATGTAAAATTTAAAAAAAACTACTTTTGTGTCCTTTTTTCAACGTTTGAAGATCAATAATCTGTTTTTTCAAACATTTATTTAACTTACTTGTTTGTTAGGGTCAAATGTCGTTATTTTTGACCATCTTCTCTACATATCCGATAAAATTAAAACTTTGTTTTTAAAAACTTTTTTTTTTAAAGAAACTTCTTTTAAAAATGTTAACAATATTTGGAGCATGGAGCGGAGCCAGAGCAGGCATCTTGATGCCGGAGCGGAGCTGGAGCGGAGCAATTAAAAAATTCCCTGGTTTATATTTATATTACTACTTTTTTGTAATTTTGCTAAATATATTATGTACGTGTTCCTTTACCTAAATGGAAACTACCAGTGAAAGTTTTTACGCTTATTAAAATTAATTTCGTGGGGGTGGGGGGCGATCTGATTAAAAAAATAAAAATCAGAAAAGTTTCTGCCGTAAAACTGTAATTTTAGATGATGGTAAAGTACTCTACATTATCTAACTTTGCATTAACACAGGTTTGAGCATCTAAAATTAAAAAAAAAAGAGTTGACAACCCTTATTTAGAGGGGCGGCAAATTCAGGGACCGCCCCGGGCGGGACAAACTACGCCACTGCATTCCTTTAATAAATTTAGGTCAATAATGCCCTAAAAGATTTTTTTAGCTTTTTAATAACCGAAGAAATATTTTTTCGATATCGAGTTAACCCTGTATATTTGTGTTAAAATTTGATAGTCATCATATTCACCAGAAAATTTCTGAAATAGAATAAAATACGAGCATAGCGCCCATTAAGTAAGTAAAAAATTGACTTAACAATTTCAAAAATTAAGCCCATTTACCCAGGTATAAAATAATAATTTCATTTTCTGATTAAGTTTAAAGTGAAAATCACCGATACAAATGAGTTTTATCATGCTTATCACACTTGACAATTATACGCAAGTGAAATATTTTAGAAAAATTTAAGTGCAATTAAACTCTGCCCTTTCACAGAAAATATTCCTCCATTCGTTCAATTTATTAATTTCAATTAAAGCCATCTAAGTAACACTTATAAGTCATCGTAAACTTTCCCACGATCTAGCGGAAATCAGTTTACCATATTCGCGTGTTATCGTTTCTATGTCAGTGGCAATATTTTATAAATACACCCATCGGTTTATGTTAAAAACACGTTACTGCCTATGCAGCGTGTTTATATTTTGCAATATTATACTACCCCGTCGTTTCGAATATTAATAATAAACATACAACGTTGTAAAATAAACGCCAACTCGATAAACAATGTTTTCTATGCACGTAACAACTTTAATTTATTATTAAATAATTAATGACAAATAAAAATTAACGCTGACTGTTAAACTGAAAGGAACGTAAATATTTAAAGTACTCTTGCAAAAATATAAACTATAATGAATAAATAATTGCACAGGTATTTTTAATTATGCTCTTTTTAAATATTGGCTAACATAACAAAATTGTAAAAATAAATTAATTCGCAATAAACAGGTTTCATAGTTCAAATTATATTGAATTTACGTTGCGTTATTTGTTAAGAAAATAAACAACTGAAATTATATAAAATCATTAGTAATCTCATATGTTGTGTTAATAATTTAAGCGTCAATGTAAAAAATAATTTTTGGAAACCAACAAGTTTTTGAGACTAATTTATTAAAATAATAAATTGCACAATGTACAATAAAAGTGGCAGTAAAAGCTGCTAAATGGATGCAAAAATGTGTACGAAAGACAATTGCAATATTAGTTTAGTCTTTTCATAACAACGAAAATTTCCTTCGCCTGTCAAATTTGCGTTTTTAACCAATCACTAATCTTAAATCTTCTAGTGACTACCAATAGGAGTATTATTACACGGTAATAATTTGACATGTTCCTGCCAGATGTTGATCCTCCTGTCAAATTTGCGTTTTCGACCAATAACAAACTCAGATTTCCTAGAAACGACCAATAAACATAATCATACACTGATAATATTCTTTTTTCAATTCACAGATTTTCATGACTTTATTGGTCGTTTCTAAGAAATCTGAGTTTGTGATTGGTCGAAAATATAAATTTGGAGAGGGAATTAAATATTTTGGTCTTGATAATTTTTTGACGAATTTCGGCGACCAGCAGCGTTACTTAAATATAAATTAAACCACACCCCTGACGCACCACCCTGACAGTTCTTGTAAAATTTGACATAACATACATTTAATTTGACAGGTAGGTTAGGTGAAGGAAATTTTCTGACAAAATATAACTCGTGCATTGCAAATAATCTATAATTTTTGACAAATCTTCACTCATGCAAGTTTAATCAGAAAAAATCACTCGTGCACTTTGTGCACTCGTGTTTTTTTCAGCTAAAAAAAAAATTATCGATAACTTTCAATGCACTTGTTATGTTACTACTGATAATTAATACACAATTTTTTTCCTAAAAACCTGTAAGTAGATTTCATTTTATATAATTGCAGAATAGACAGCCTTGTTTACAAAAATATAATAACAAGCCTGTTTACGACTGCTAATTTTGTGCACTTTGTAAAACCGGACGGACCATATTGAAACCAAAATTCAAAAGTGCACGTTATTTTGTTCTGGCTTTATCACATTTCCATCGAGAAAAAAGTTGCACTTAAGTATAATATAACCATAAACCAGCGTCAACGGAGATAATTTCATTTTACTTCAGATTCCGTTCTTTTGTACACTGCATATTAAATGATAATTAAATATTAATAAAATAAATAATACATATTCGTTTCAACAGCAAAAAAATATACTGGTACATAAAACCCGGGACTAAATAACGTGCGACGAGGGTTATAAAGGCACACAAGCACATCCCTCATATTTATAGGGTACAAAGAGCCCTCCAACACCCTAAAAACGACTGATTTTAGAATCGTATGGATCAACGTTCTCTCAGGATCAGACATGGAGAAAGTGGCAATACCACTTCACAAAATAAGTAATAATTATACAGATACCAAAACCGTCAGGTTCATTATAGAGTCATACATCCAAAGCATTTTCAAGTACACTCGATTACTTTCCAGTGAAAAGAAAAATTAGCATTGAAAACAAATACGTACACAGGGCCGGCTCTAGGTTGAGATTGCTTCATGCAGCTTACAATGTTAGAGCCCTGTTTTCATTCAAGTCCGTCATTAGTATAATCAACTTTGCCATCTTGGCGTTGTTTTCTTTTTCAGAATAATCAAGCCATTTTTTCTCTTCACATGATCAAAGACCTTTTTTCAGGATTATGTTTCGGCTGTTTTTCACCGTGCCGCCCAAATTTGCGTTATTTATTTTGCCACACTTTCAACTGCCCTCACAATAAAGCAATAAACCTTAATTTCGGTTGTACGAGGCTCTGTTAAAAATTAGCGGAGCGCCAAACATCATTTCCATGGTAACGACAATGATGTAGCTAACGTCCCATCGCACAAAGCTTGATTTAAGTTAACAGAGTCGTCAAACATCGTTTCCATAATAATAGAGTAAAGTCCCCTAATATGGAACAGGTTATGGAATACATCAGTTTTATGACAATGAATAAGCGGTATCTGTTGAAAAGTATATGTACCTATTTGTACATTGATCACACATTCCCAAATGTAAAATAGTTAAAAAAATATTCACTAGATTACATAACAGTTTTAAATATATTTTTGACGTGCTACTGAGTTTTTAGGCTAAATCTCTCATTGCAAAATATTATATGCTAGGGTAAATGATATAAATTATTTTATTGCATGTTTATTTAATATGAGCCTTTACATTTCAATTAAATAGACCAAAATTTTGATTGGGACCATTTCATGTTTTACATATACCGATTTTTGAAATGTCACATTGATGCCTAATATGGAATACATAGAGGTGCCTTATAATTAATATGATTATGGTCACAGTACAGGAATATGGGTTCAGTGCCAAATGTGTCAGAAATGGGCACACAAAAAATGTGCAAAATACCCAAAAAAACAATTATATTATCCTACCTGTAACAAATAAATAAATTATCAACATTAGTTCGAATGGCACTTGAATTATAATTTAATTTACATAAATAACAGAGTTTTGGTTTCGTTTAATAATAATGTAAATCAAAAAGAAATAAAAGATTAATCTATGAGCAGTTGTTTATTTTAATGTATATTTCCTATATAATTCTATATTCCATATTAAGAACCCCTAGTATTCCATATTAGGTTCCCCGGGAGCTTAATATGGAATAGTAGTAACATGTAAAAAAAATAGCTATATAAGAAATATCTACAGTAATATCGTACCAGAATTCGAGTAATGTGTTGCGTATTCATTACAAATTCTTATAATTTTTTTTGCAAAATTTTGTTAAATAAATGTGAATATTATTGCCGAAAACAAAAAAGTATTCCATATTAGGGCACTTTACTCTATCTATCACTGTTATTATTATAGAAACGATGTTTGGCGAATCAATCCAGCTTTATGCAGTCAGACGTTAGTTAACGAGAGCTACCTATCGAAGCTTCGTGCAACTAAACCGGCTCTGCGCAAATGTTATCAACTATTGACAATAAAGACAAAAAAAGTCGAATAATACCAATAATTGTTTAACTACTATACGCAAAATTTGTTACCTGATAATCGTTCCATGTACCCAACAATTACATATTTAAAGCTGACAGATAAAACAAACAAAGTAATAAAAAATCAAACTTTGGTTCCATAAAGGCAACTTGTTGAACAATAAGAGGTAGTTAATCAGAATGAAAGTGCAGTAACTGATATAAAAACGACGCCATCAATGATTTGTAATCAATACGACTGTTGATGTAGGTACCATAAAGTCAAGAAGAATGTTTCACTTTCTGCACAACAACATTTTTCCAACCATGTTTTCGCTTATTTTGATTTCTCGTCTCGACAAAGAAAACAAAAACATGACGACATTAAACCTTTATCGTCTGCGGATATCAATTTTCCGCTTTCAAGTATAAAATAAACAACATGGAAATGGCAAATATATGATTACAAATACATTTTATTTCATAACATAAGAAAATTAAACGTTTCATATCTAATAAACTCCAACCTGAACATCGGAATATTAAATTGTTTTTGTCTATATATCATGAAAGAGGAATAAAAACTTATTACGGTCTTAAAAACGAAAAGTCCTGGATCGTTCAAGGTCTGCAAATGTTTACGGTTTTGTGTTTACTCCTGGCATCAAGGACAATTCAAGGAAAGTAAGATTTCCTGATCTTAAAATATTAATGCTTAGAGAGTTGATTTAAATGTAAGCTCATTTCCAAATTACTACATCGATTTAATTTAGGATAAAATATTTACAATATTGGTTGAATTACTTTTTAAGTTATAAACATATTCGCTTAAAACGTTCGTTATAAACCCATTACTGCTAACGGAAATGACCAGACATGTTCGTACGACGATCAAGTTGAGCCACTTCCGTCGTTTTACTATAATATATTACGATAAAGTTTTATTTTTAATGGGCAAACTAAAAAATGTAATAATAAAGGAAGATAGATATGCTTAAAGACTGCTCTGATTGTCAAATTACATTAAAAAAAAAAAAAAAAATAGATACACGACATTGCAATTCAATGAAAGTCAACACCTGAAACTACAGGCAAATTAACAGAGTATGAGGCTTGCCAAACCATTCAAAATTAAACTAACATACGTACCGAACGAAGCCAAGGCAGGTAAATATATAAATCGTTGAAAATTACCGGTTGCCTTTCAATTACGAACTTTATCGAATAATTAAAATTCCTAACAGGACATAATTGGTAATTCAACCAACCCAGAAGATGATTACATCTTTACACTTTTAATCTATGTTATTTATCGTAAATTAGCTTCTAAAATACCCTAACCTAAATTCGTTTTAAACTGTACTTAAGCATGGAACACCATCAATGAAAAACAGGCAAAATATTTTTTACCACCAACACACTAGCAAAATTTAAAAGTTTGCTTGGCCTAATACAAAATCCATACAAAATTCTGTACGTAAAAATGCATAGTATCACACAGATTTTAATTGTTATGCAAACTGATTATGCTAAAATCGTGCAGAAGAATTTTAAATGAACGACAAAGTTAGCAGCTTGCTGCAGGCAAAATTCTTAATGTCATTGTGACAATTAATGTTGGTACGTAGGTCATTAAAAAGAACAGTAATTTTAAAAGGTTCTACAGGGTGGTCCAATTTTTTGTAGCAGGACTTTAATACAGTCGATAGAAAAACTTTAAAGAGAATATTCCATATCAACATGGGTCCATAAACGGTCCATTTTAAAGATACAGGGTGTTGAAAATTTCTAAAAAATATCGATAATTTTTAAACGTTTCCCAACCAGTAGATATATTTAAACCAAATTTGGTATACAGCACCAACTTACAAGTTACCAAATTCGGTGAAAATGTCATGTCCCACAAGCAACCAGTGCGCGGAGTTGTGAGGGTTCACTTTCAATAACCTTTATAAAAAAACTAGTACGACCCTGTTTAAAATGAACCTCGAACTTGTTTTTGGCTAGACCATTTTATTCTAAACAAAAAGTGTCTCATGATTTTTCTTCGTCTCTGCCACAGTTTGGCCCGGAAATTGATTTATTTTACTATTCTCGCGAAAAATTTGCCTGTATTCCTCTAGCTACTTCCGCGTAGTTCTTATTTGCAAATCCATAAAATAAATGGATATCGGCTTGTTCTTGATTTGTGAAACGAAACGGCATTTTAATCGCTATTAAAAAAGAAACAACAAAACTATGGACCAAAGCACCACTACAATTTAGCGTATTATTTATTTGACATTTGATTTAGTTTTCCATGGTAATGTTGGAAATAAAGAAGTAATTACCGATTTTTGCAGTCTTTAATAACAGAACATGCTAATAATGCGGAAAGAAGTTTCGTTAAATTAAGGATTATTGGTCCGTATTTTGAGCATAACTCTGCAACTTGCAATTTTCTGCTTTTCGCGATCCTTTTAGATCGAACTTATCAGCTAATTTTTAGCGAAAATAGTAAAATAAATTTAATTCTGCGCCAAACTGTGGCAGTTACGAAGAAAAGTCGTGAGACACTTTTTGTTTAGAATAAAATGCTCTACCCAAAAACTAGTACGAGTTTGATTTTAAACAGGGCCGTACTAGTTTTTTATAAAATTTATTGAAACTGAACCCCCACAACTCCGCCACTGGTTGCTTGTGAGGCTTGACATTCTCACCGAATCTGGCAACTTGTAAGGTGGTGCTGTATACCAAATTTTGTTAAAATATACATATCTACTGGTTGGGAAACGGTTAAAAATTATCGATATTTTTTCGAAAATTTCAACACCCTGTATCTTTAAAATGAAGCGTTTTTGGACCCATGTTGATATGGAATATTCGCCTTAAAATAAATGTATGTATCGACTGTTAAAGTCCTACTACAAAAAAGTGGACCACCCTGTATAAGCACTTACACACAAATTATACAATAAGTCATAAAACGTTAAGGCAACATCATTTTATTACTAATAAAGAGAAAATAAACAAATATTTTAAGGAAATTATAAAAAAATAAGCACGAATGCGCAAGCTCCGTTGTGATTTTGTAACAAAAACTTTGATGGTTTATCCAAAAGTGTTTAAGTGTTAAAAGAAAGTGAAATCACATACAACGATTTCTAATAATTATTATCGATTATATTAATACTGACCATAACAAACTAATGCACCTATTACAATAAATACAACAGCGATAATAATTTAATTATTTAAATATTCCCCATACAAATTACATACATTATAGGGCAATATAATTGTTAATTAACAGCAAATAATACAAAGCATACGTGATTATGGACGTAAACTGTGATTAATGATTTAAAACATCAAAAACTATAATACCTACTGTTCATCGTTTAAATAAAATTTCAATGCGTTTTCTAGAACAAAACACTTTTTTCAAATACACCAAAGACACAAATGCCGGTTTTTCTATTCAAGTGAAAATTGAAATTGAGCAACATTGATACTACTTTTCGGAGAAAGTTACTCTACAATAAAACATTAATTGATAACTTTTTTCGAACGCTGTGAAACTACTAAACTATTGTCAGTAAATATTTAGCGACAGAATTGCTTCTGGATAAAACTATTTGAAATTGATGTGATAGCTTACAATTAATCACTCTTATTTTATTATGTATTGAACGATAAAGCGTGGCTAATATAGGACACCACTTGACTTACTTCTTCAAGGATACAACGCAAATATGTTTAAAGCAATAAATAAACCTGTTCGCTGGAGATGTAACATTATTTATTCAAAAAACAGTTGTAAACATATTTTAAGGATTAACTATTTAAAAATGTATTTAATGGAACGAACCAAACGTTTCGGAAATAACAACGGTAAAATTAACTGAAGTAAATAAACGTTTTAACCCATAAACAATACTAATTCATTAATATAGGTTGCTCATGGGTGAGGCATAAAAAATGAGTAGTAATAAAAGCAAAACTGAAAACAAACAAAAAAAATATGACAAAACACCAACAATCGTGCAATATATAATGGATTACCACAGAAATTAATGTACTTTAATCAACTATTTAATGATATTACCACATCCTGATACTACTAAAGACTCAGATAACATCAAAAATAAAATTACGAAGATGTACTTGAAAATGTCCTTTATAATATTAACAATTAAAACATAAACAATGATATCAATGTTTATTAATGATACATAAAATGTAAATTAAATTTTCAAGCTACACGCAAACTAGCTATTAAAATTAACAAAAATACCATTACCTGCTAGCGATATTATAAAATAAAATGTTTCATGTTAAAATCTGCTTTTTATTATATAAAGTAGATTGAAAAATTCATTTCTGTATGGAATACGTTTGTCGATAAATACCAAACTACATCAATGTTGTACAAAATTGTTAAGTAACACAAAATATGTAAGCCTAGAGGTAACTTTTCATTCTTTTACCTGTCCCAACGACAAAGGACGGCCGAAAGGGCGCGAGTTTGTAAGAAGCTAGGCCTTAGAAACTTGCACATTGAAATACTGTTTAAAAAGAGCATATTACCTTGATTATTCTCCTTTAATTGTTAAACATAACGAATTACCATTAGAAAGTTTTTTTGTTGTTGCTTAATTTCTCTTCTTTTTCTTCCATCAAGGCTAGCTAGCACTTTTGTTGGAAAAAAATTGAACTGTACACTTGTTTTGAAAAGCTGAAAGTTTTAATTTAATAACGTAATTGAACCGTAAACTAATCATTTAATGATCCGTATTACAACAACAAAAATGTAAATATTACATCACACTAGAAGCGAAGTGTTCGCCTCAGCTTTTATAATTAATTATCGAACAGGTTTAATTACATGAAACAGAGCGATATGTTGATTAATTATACTTATTGACAATAATACGCTAATGATAGTAATTATATTTAATTTTTACAGAAATGGTAAATGACTTTAATAGGGTTGTCATATTACGAAAATATTGAATGTAGTTACAATAACTTTTTCAACGATTTTAAACTACTACTATTATATTCCATTAACTCTAGATAATAGTAATTATCAGAGAAATTTAAACACCGTAGTCTTACAAAACTATTTAGTTTCAAGAAAAAGATATGTGTGAATACTATTATTATAATTAATGTCTAACTATTGTATCGCTCAGTATTGAATATTGAATTCGTATACTAAAAAAATTACTGTGCATTAAGTTTGACACTTGGATGTGTTAGCCATTAGGGTATTAAAACTAATGAGAAAAAAACAAAATATAAAGAGTATATACCGAAACTTTGAGTAATAACTATAAATACATATTATAAAAAAGAAACGGATTTCTATTAATAAATATCTTGGCATCAGATACAATCCATTTCGATAGAAATAAATAATTTGCATAGAACTGTGCAAAACGCCTAACCAAGAAAATATGGAGATAAGAGTGAAGAACATAAAAAGAAAATGGATTTAATATATACCAAGATTTTGGACACACAGAACGATCTAGAAACAAAAGAATACACCTTCGAAGAAGTGAATACTTTCATTTATTTGGGCGTGACAGTGGGACAAGCTGGAAAGAACAGAGTGAAAGAGAGAATTCTGAAAGGAAATCAGGCATACGACAAAAACAACACCCTACTAAAAAATAAAACACTAAGTAAAACAACAAAAATAAAAATATACAAAACCCTGGTAAGACCCGCCATAGCATATGCTGTGAAAACAATAACAATAAATAAGAAGAGAAAGACTTAAAAATAGTGGAGAGAAAAGTAATGAGAGCAATACTAGGACCTAACGTAACAAGAGATGAATAAGTAAGACTGAGAAGGAACAAAGAAATAGAGGAGGAACTCGGAGGAGAAAATATCATTCGACACATTAAAACAAAACTATTACGATGGGCAGGACACATCATGAGAAGGAAACAAACCGAAATGATCAGGCGGATCCGTATTTGGCCCAGGAACAAGGAAAGACCAAGAAAAAGATGGAGAGACGCCCTGGAGGGAGATACAAAGCCATTGAGAATAAATGACTGGAAATCGAAATGCAAAGATAGGAAAGAATGGAAGAAAATAACGGAGGCAGCCAGGACCAACAACAAGCTTTGAAAATCAGAGGGAGAGGACCGATCCACCTCAATAAATGGATTTTAAAAACGCCTCTGCGCTGGCCATAATTCTGAGGATTATACGGCTCAATGATGATGAATATTTTGGAATTGATTGCCAAACGAAAGAAGAACAGCGCGACAAACCAAAAATTTAGGGTATACATTAAATGAAATACGAATTCAAGTAATTAAAACGAAAGTATGGAAGGAACTGGCAAAGTAGATCAGTAAAAGGTAGAAATAAGGCAACAAAAAGTTTGAAAAACGAAGAGGATAAGAATACCCGAGCAGAAATTCTAACAAATTTTAAATAAGCGATTGAAAATCCTTTATGGTGTACAGCACTCGAAGCTCGAAGATGAATAAAAATAAGAAGAAAAGATTAAAAAGTTTGCACGACCAATGAAAGAGCGCTTCAATCGAAACATATCGATAGTTCTATGCAGCTACAGTAGATTTAGATTCTACTGAGAAGTCACAAGATGGGCACGAAATATTACAGCCAACATGTGATATTCTCCAAATTTGTGTAAAATACTAACTAATTTTTGTCGGTTTATAATCTACAATGTCTTTAAGGCAACGACTTGCAACGCATATTTTAACAGTCCAGTTACCCGGATATAAGAAATTACCATCATGAATTCACCCAATCGACCCCCCCGTTACTTCGTTATTCTTCACATTCGGCAGAATTGTATTCAACAACAAACGAATCAATCGGTGTACCAAATCTGCCCTCTTTCTTGGCACCACAATGTAGAGCACACCGTACGCATCTTGCAATGGTAGATGTGGACTTGAATATATGTACAGGTACTAAATATACCCCTGATTAAAGGTTACATTAGAGGACTATTGTGAGCCAACGAGACAGCCAGGTGTTAAAATTGAAACCGCAGGTCCCTGCACGACTTTGGCCCCTATTCAATCCCGCTTTAAGCGTCGAACGCTTCTTGGTGAGGGCACCTGGTAACTTATGGTGTTTTTGTTAACATGCACAGCGCGGCTGCTGCTCGGAATGATAATATCCGACAGAATTAAATTGAAGTCTGTAAGCCGATACAGATGATTACCGTTATGGCAACACTAAACTGAACAAAAACAATAAATAACAAACAAACGCCACCCACCATGTCTTACACAACAAAACGGATAAGGCAACAATATGACACAATTTTTCTTGTGGACGTATTGTACTCCCTCAACATCCCATTTTGCAATGGGTTTCTAATATCAAACTTAACTAAGAGACTTGATTAAACTAACAGTATCTATTTTGAAATACACACACATGTTTAAGCTAATTATGATACGATTGCATTGTAAATTGTAATGAACAAAAAGATAGTTTTGAGATTCACATCTAAGTAGCGTTATTTAAACGTGAACATTATATTTTAAGTAGCACGTGAAGGCAATGTTTAATTTTTCATCCTAATGGCTACAATTGAGTGTGTGTCGTTACATGACTGATAAATTAATTGCCCATTTTGTTTAACAGTACAGTAACAATAATTGCATCCGCTTTTAAATTTTTTAAATCAATTTTCGGAATAGGATTTTCAAGTGCTAGACAATTTTAAAGATCATATTTGCGTCACTGGTGCATACTATTTAAAAATAAGCAAATGAGTACACATTTCATAGTAGAGCACCCTATATGTATAGTTGTCACCTTGTAAGGTGACAACTATCTACCCTCTTTTTAGGACTCTGTTGAATTAGAAAAGATGAAGAGAATTGCAAAATAAAATGAATTACACCTACAAATCAATCAGTTTTGCCAACCTTCTAAATAAGTATTGCAATAAAAGCTGAAAAATGTCAAAATTTCACACACAAATATCTTTATAGCTGCGTTGGATAAAGTAAAGTTATAAACAAGTAATTTTTAATACTTTACTAGATTCTGATTAAAATACTAATATAATTTCAAGTTACGGAGAGTCAGACTAAACTGAAATACCCATGAAATAAAAAGAAATCTGTATAAAAATACAGTCAATTATGATTGCCATTTAATAAAATATAAGTTTGGTCTGAATCTCGTTGTCATAGATATTTCTATTTATAAATGTTGCCATTTTTCAGGGTTTTTTTTGACAGTTCTCTTAGAAAAATTAGAATACTGGTTAATTTTTCAAACGGCAGTCAGCATCTTATGTAATTCTGCCCAACTTTGTTAATTTAGACGACTTTCAAGTCTTGTAATACCAAAATTACCCATTTAATGGAGTAGATTATTGTATTTTTCCCACATTCCAATTCTACTTCAAATTCTTGTTACAACAAGCAAGCAAGCATTTGTTTTCAAAGTTTGAAATTCAAACCGACGTTACACTTTCAAATAAGTGGAAAACACTTCAATAATATTGGTTTTCAGATAATTTACTAAGCTCTGAAAAAAATATTATTGTCATTTCTATCAAAACATCTCAATAAAACTGTTACCTTCAATAGCCCCAATTTCTTTAAATACACCAACAATAACATATTTAATTAAATGTCATCAAACGAAAACTATTATTTATTGACTTTAGTAAAGCTCTAAATATCTAGCTTTCATTTAAGTTACAAACATATTATAAGTTTCGTAAAGTCCATTAAAATTATACAAAATGTGGCATGATCCAAATGATATCCTACAACTTAAAAATAAAAGTAGCAAATTTCGTTATCACCCCGTATGGTGTGGATATCGCTATAGCAAATGTTGTAATGATCACGCCAGTACATTTACATCACCAGCAAAGCTAACTGTAATTACACTTTTCCATCCATAACAGTTCTCTGTGTTTTTGAACTGTGGGAAACGCGAACGATAAAAATCTCTTAATGAGTAATATAAAACAAATTCATTAAGAAACATCTAATCCCGTTGCACACAGCCTTGCACGTTAACTTGCGAATACTTTCCTTGCGAATTATTTTGTAACAACAATTCGCAATATTCAATATAGGCGACATCAAAACTGTTATTTTTTAAATTTAAAATCTGAAGCAATAAAAGAGTTTACTGCTAGTTCAATGGTACTCTTAAAAGTTTATTGATTGCGTTGACAATGTAGACACGAGAATATCATAAGTTCTTATCGACACATGTTAACGAATTGTTATTCCACTGTTTCTTATCAGCAGTAGTAATAAAAGTGCATCATATAAAGAGAATTAAAAAAAGTACTACTAAACACTTTCATTATGACAATCCAAGTAATAAAACATTTTTATGATTCAATACGATTTCAAAACAAATCTTTAACTATAATATTCGCGGAGCGCGAGTAGTACGAATATCGATTTATTTGAATTTGGAAAGCAATAACGAGTGTTGTAAATAAAAATTGGAGCCGACCGATTAATCACCTTAAAAAAAAAAGACCCACCTGACTGTAATCGATATATCTCGGGAACGAGACCACTTAGTCACATGGGACTTGCCCCAAACGAAAGGCAATTCTTTGCGCAAAAATATTATTACGATTAAAGACTATTCTACGCTCAATGGTCTAACAGACCCGTTGGGTACAAGCGCGCAGCGCGAGTAGTACGAATATTGATTCGGTTTTAAAGAGCAATAACGAGTGTTGTAAATAAAACTTTGAGCTAATCAATTGTTCATCGACCCGCTTAGTTACAATCGATATATCTCGGGAACATAGAGACATGGAACGTGCACCAAACGAAAAGTAATTTCTTGCATAAAGAGAATTTTACGCGCAAAGAGAATTCTACGCGCAAGGCGGGGTCTAGCGGTGAAGGAGCGGTGGAGCCCTGAAGGGGCTACGAAATCGCTAGTTTAAACAGAAACAAAATAAATTTATTACCATCTGATTCTTTTCAGATACTTCGGCGTTATTTAATTATACACAGACGTTTAAGAGTGAATAAAAATGTATCTAACCGTCATGGTACATAAGGATAAGTCAACAGGCAATTTTACGACATTTCAAAGACTCAATACTGTTGGGAAATAAGCTGTTGACTAATGAATTTTAATCTATCCACCAAACATGACTGTCTGACTTATTCATGTAATTGTCACCAGAAAACTTACAAGTTATTTAAACCTAATTACATGTCTGCACTAGCTTGTCTAAAATTAGGTTAAATCGATAAAGATGGAACGCACATTAATAATAATGCGTGCCAGTTTCAAATAAATGGAGCAAGGATAATTCTTAAGAGACCTTATATAACACGCTCGCTTTTCACCGAGTTTTCCCCAACTTTTAATCATTCAAGAACATTATTGATACAGGGTGATTGAAATTCGAGTTTAAGCATGGGGATCTCACTTATTATAACAGCTAGAGTATAGGTTTGAATTTGGCAAAGTTGCTAAATTTCGTGCTCAATAATATTCCAAAGAGAAATTGAAAATATCTCAAACGGTATCCGAGAAAATTAGGAAAACCCGAAAAATACGATTTTTGAAAATCGTCTTTAACTCCTTAGGAGTATAAAATATTTCAAATTTGTAAAAACATTGCCGAAGCAACTTTTTAAGCCGAATCGGATGGTGGTCACAAATTTGTTTTTGTTTTATAATAACCAACTTTAGTTTTTTCCTATGGGCGTAATTTTTGCTATTTACATAATCAAATAGCATTTATTTTTCTGAATTCATTGATGTATCACACATTGTATTTTACTTCTTTATTCATTGCCAAATTAAAAAAATGCGTTTTAAACCATACCATTATAAATAAATCAGGTAGGCCGGTCGTTGTAGTTTATGTTGTTTCCATGACAACCAATCAAAAAACTAAAAGAAACTCGAATTTGAATCATCCTGTATAATCGTTCAATTACGTGCGTGTTAAAAAAGCATTTACTAATTTTACAGCAGTGATATTGTGGAAATGCATTCGTTTAAGAAATCTTTCCACACATCCTCAAGTCTAAACACAGTCGAACCAATGTTACGGATCTAATTTTAAATTATCTCAGCAAACTTGGGTCTATAAATATTAATATTAAACATTTCAACCGAAAGCATCACATGATACACCATTTAAGTTTCCTATTTTCAATGATTGACATGTTTTGAGAGCGTATTTATAGAGTAAATGCTGAAGGTAACATGAAAACGAAAAATTTTGAATTGATAACATTGATGCATTACTTAAACCAGTTGCGTAAAAAAGTAACAACGTTGCGAAATCAGAGCAGTAATCGAACTGCTGTGCTTCATTGCAACACATCGATTTTTCAATTACAATATTAATAGTGGCGTCCAACTAACATTTATATTTAGTGCGAAATAAAAACGTTTACAAAACTTGTATCGTACGATTCAAAATCAGTTCAATTTCTAATTAAAATTATGAGTAGAGCAGCATTATATGATAATATGAAAAATTGAATAAACCAATGATTACGACCAATCAATAATGATATGTAGAGAATAACGGGATAGTGGTCATGAGGTTTATAAAGAGTAACCTTAACATAAGCTAAATATTTCGAGTCTTTATTGGACTCTTCATCAGTAGCTGAACTTTTGTTGAAAATTGATGATGAATTTTTGTAACTTGCATCCTTCTTCTTCAATTAAACAATACACGTTTTTCAACGAGGGTGTTATGTGATTTGGAATTTGGGTATAATTGAAGAAGAAGGATGCAAGTTACAAAAATTCATTATCAATTTTTAACAAAAGTTCAGCTACTGATGAAGAGTCCAATAAAGACTCGAAATATTTAGCTTATGTAAAGACTATTCTTAATATAGGTACCTCATGGCCACTGTCCCGTTATTCTCTTCATATAATATGAAGAATATCAATTGAAATAAAAACAAATGATCTTTACAATGGTATTAAATGTTAATTAGATTTTTTTTACTTTTAGCTTAATATTAAAAAGTTATCAGTTTATAGCATTGTTTGATAAGTCTAGAATTTAAAAATATTTTCTACATTCGTTTAAATACAACTGAAGTTTTCTACAAAAAAAATTTTTGAGGCAAAATTTTTAAACAAACAAATGAGCCGTTTATTTTGACAGTGGAATAAGTCACTTTTGCGTTATTTTCAGATATGAAATGTTTTGCATTTTATTGTACAGAAAAATATTTATGCTAACTATAGAGAAATTTCAGTTATATTTATTATCTCAGGTATCTACTTATATTTTTTTCAATATACATAATTTCGCACAGACGTTAACGAATCGCCATTTTTCATTACTGTAAAGTGACTTAAGCCACCTTCAAAATTAATAGTTTATAAGAACTATGGAATTATGTTAATTTTGTTTTACTGAAGTGATGTTTGATAAGACAGTAATTTAAGAAAATTGATGAGTAAATTATATAATATAAGTAGTTTATACAGGGTGGGGCACGGGAACCGACCGTTTTTAAATTGATTAGTACTCGGCCATTAAGAAAGGTAGCGTCGTGTGACAGGTGTCATTTAATTCCTTAGCTCAAAGCATTTTATTATCAACTAACATGGAGCCGTGGACACTAGAGCACCGCGGTTCAGCGCGAGTTTCGCCGCAGATTCAATATTCATAGAAATGACTCTGTTCCCGCTCATGACACAATTTTACGTTGGGTAAACCATCTTCGAACAAGAGGCCCAATGATAAAAAAGAATCCGGCCGTCCCCCTTTTAAGATAAACGGCTCAAAGTTTTGTTCAGCGTTAAGTGTATAATTACATACTTCTTTTACTCTTTATTTAATCAATGCTCAGCCTAAATCTGGATAGTTCAAAATACAAGGACAGATAAAATAAATGAAGAATAATTGATGTGTACCAATTACTTCATTAAAGTTGTTAGTACAGTCGCGCAGTCAAAACATGTTTTTGCTAGTAGATAAAAACATTCCTATGAAATTAAAAAAAAAAAAAAAACAATTGCGCAGCTAGAGCTTTTCGTCCACTTTGTCAAAACAAAACACAATCACGCCACCGACAATCCTTAAAACATGAATTTAACAAGAAACGTTCGCGGTTATGATAGAAATCCATTTGTTTTCGACATAACTATGTTATTAAATTTATAGCCAACGAACTCCCTCGTTCGGAGTTAGTGTTGTGTTATGGAACCCCATGGGTTTCAAGCTGAATTTATTCTATTCACATGGGGTTAGAGGTCTTTAACCCTTAAACGTTCCAACTGTTTAACGAGGTAAGCTTTTAAGTCTTCACTTTAACTGGCGCACAATATTACGGAAATGGCCTTACATTTATCCACTCTGTTTTTAAAATCTAGTGGACAGTTTCGCGAAAAGAAACAACAGAATGAGAATGGATAAATCACAGTCAATTGTTCTTCAAATCAACTCTAAAATAATATTGAGTTAAATTTTCTTGCAACTAATTGCAATCAATTAAAAATTTCCTTCACCTGCCAAATTTGCGTTTTCAACCAATCACTAATCTTAAATCTTCTAGAGACTACCAATAGGAGCATTATTACACGGTAATAATTTTACATTCCCTGTCAGATGTTGATCCTCCTGTTAAATTTGTGTTTTCGACCAATAACAAACTCAGATTTCCTAGAAACCACCAATAACCATAATCATACACTGAAAATCCGAAAATCCCCTTCACCTGTCAAATTTGCGTTTTCAACCAATCACTAATCTTAAATCTTCTAGAGACTACCAATAGGAGCAATATTACACGGTAATAATTTTACATTCCCTGTCAGATGTTGATCCTCCTGTCAAATTTGCGTTTTCGACCAATAAAAAACTCAGATTTCCTAGAAACTACCAATAAACATAATCATACACTGATAATTTACTTTTCGCAATTAAGAGATTTACATGCGTTTATTGGTCGTTTCTAAGAAATCTGAGTTTTAGATTGGTGGAAAATATAAATTTGGAGAGAATTAAATATTTTGGTCTTGATAATTTGGTGACGAATTTCGGCGAAGTAGCGTTACTTTAATGTAGATTAAACCACACCCCTGACGCACCACTCTGACAGTACTTGTAAAATTAGACATAACATACATTAATTTGACAGGTAGGTTAGGTGAACGAAATTTTCTGATAAAATATAGCTCGTGCATTGCAAATAATCTAAATTATTTGACAAATTTTCACTCATGCAAGGTGAATCAGTTCAACTTGCATTTGGGCATATTTACCAAAAATTATCGTTATATTACTACTGATAATATTTCACCTAAATCACAATAAATTATCAGCCTTTAACTAAGGAGTTAAGGGAATCAATTCGTTCTATATTTATTTGTATTAAGGTCTAATACCATTTGAGTGTAGCTTTCTTTTATTAACTTATATTTCAAAATTAATCTTTCGTTGAAGATTTAAACATTACATAACCGACAGGTAAGATCAAGATATGTTTATCAATAAATAATGAATTAAAAAAGTCCATAAATACATTATGTAACTGAAAATAACGTAACGTTAATTATAAACGAATAAAGATTACAAATTGTAGTTACTAATTGTTTCAGTAAGTACACGGGGATTAGCAGGGAATCAAGTGTCTGCTAATCCAATAAAAGTGAAACCTTATAAGTAATTTACAGTGATAATTTGTAACACCGCAAATTTTTGATTGCCTTTGTTAACTTTTTAATTATCGGAGTACAGACCGTAAAGTTCCATCGATTATCTATACTAACTATGGAGTTATTTAAAAATGGCATTGGCTAACAGTCAAGGCCTGCACGTGCGACCGTGCTACAACTAAACATCGGGTTGCCTTGTATTTTGTAAATAATCTCGCCGCTACATACAGCTAACCTCGGTTATGTAATCAATAAAATAAGGTGAGCAATTCGAAGCGAATGCCGTACTGCCAAAAAACTTACTGCACACACGGAACATCTGAAATTTGAAACTAGCCATTAAAAGCTTCTTACCAATTAGATATAACTATCAAAGGGAAAAAAAATTAACCTATTTATAGGGTAAATTAGGGAAGCATTTGATTTTTTTTTTAAATACACGGGCATGTTTTAAAAACTAACATTGCCAATATTTTATATGGACCATTTATTATAAAAGTGTGGTATAAGTCCATAATATTTAAGGATTGCATTACAGTTGATTTAAAAATACTGATAAATCTAAGTTTGCCCACTTTCTAAGAATTTAAATTTGTGTTGTGTGCATTTGTTCGTTTTATTTAAAAAAATTCATTTAACCGATCTATTTTTGGCTCCTAAGTGAACTTAGGTACACATTTTCATAATTATTAAATTGTAAATATTATTAACTTTTATTTATACAGCGTCATTCAAAAATTATGCAACAAATGAAAAAGTTTTTTTATTATCGATTTCTCAGGAAATTTTATTCTTGATAAAAGTTGGTGCATGGCCTAAAACCAATTTTAAATGTTAAAATGTTAAAATAAAGGCACTTTGCTTCTGCGAGTATTATACTAAAATCTAGTGTGCCATGAATTTTATTGAAGTTTATTTCATCTTAAATTTAGTTTTAGGCCATGTACCAATTTTCATCAAAAATAAAATTTTCTGAGAAATCGTTAATAAAAAACTTTTCCATTTGTTGCACAGTTTTGGAATGGCGCTGTATATTTTCAGTTAGATTCAAATTACGCTATATTTTAGTCTGGTTTTGTTTATAAGTAAGAACAAGAAGCAAAATACTTTTGTTTAATTTCAATATTTATTTACTTTTTGTAAATTGCATTACGCTTATAAGTTTATCTATAAACTTGTCGATTTTTGTATTGCATGGCCAACTTCAGGGGTTTGGAGCAGTCCAATTTTTTAATTGCACCGCTCCGGCATCAAAATACCTGCTCCAGCTCCGCTCCATGCTCCAAATATTGTTAACATTTTAAAAACAAGTTTTTTGATTTAAACAAAATTATTTTTAAAAACAAAGTTTTAATTTTATCGGATAACAAACAAGTGAAGTTAAATAAATGTTTTAAAAAATCCATTGATCTTCAAACGCAAAAAAAAGAAAAAAAAAGCCATTTAAAAAAAATTGTACATAATAAACTGGAGCAGTGGAGTAATCAAAATTATTTGCTCCGGACTCCGCTCCTGCTCCGGGCAAAAACCCATTGCTCCACTGCTCTGTGCTCCCCTGGCTACATTAATTGTAAAATAGCACGGTTTTACTCCTTTGCTTACCCAATGAATGCATAATTCTGTGGTCAGCAAAAAGTGGAATTTTTCGGGAGCAACGTTTTTTTTTATTTTACTGATTTGAGAGTTTAAATTTTACTTGTATGGTATATTTAATTAAAATTAATAATTAAATTATGACAATATATCAGCATGATGAATTTTTTTAATAAACAGTAAATACTTGACTTAACCTGGCATGAAATAAGAACGACTTAAGTAGTTTTTCACAAATGTAAACAAATGGCTATATCCAGTTTAACTCGTTTATTCTTAAAAAAATTAATGGAGGTAAACATAGATACTCATTTTTAAACATAACTTTTATTTTCTGTTGATTACACAAAACTTCATTGCAATGGAAAAATATTATTAATAAAAATACGTGAAATGGAACTAAAATTATAAACAGGAAACACAAGTGTCGAAATTGCAAATTACCAGTAGAAGAACATAACAATATGAATGGTATAAGGTTAATAATAAAAAAATTGCACTTTTTGACTTAAGTGATTTTTCCCGCCAACCACAGACGGAAAATGGACTAGAACCAATTTCGTTCTAAATGATTACGCAATGTTTATTATTTGTCTTTTCATTTTTTTTTCTTCTAAAATTACTCACACCGTTTTTATAATAAACGGTTCATTATGTTGTATTTAATGTATTGCTGGTCCCTTTTTTTTTTAAATTTACAATATAACATCGAATTTTGATCCAATGCACTCTGGTTTTGTAGGGCACTGTTGCAAAGTTTTCTAAATATCAAAATAAACATGGTAACCATTAATTAATTAATTGATAAAAACGCGTTCATTGGAATAACTTTTGCCATTTATTTCACAATCTTCTGTTTAAACAACTGAATGTCGCCTTAAAATAACTACAAGCTCTTTCTTGACAAGTTTCTTTTTATGAAGCACTGCAATAGAGATATTAAGATCTTAGATATGTCTAGTTTTAGTTATCTAACTATCACTAGTTTGTCATGCTTTTCCATGAAAAATCATCAATATAACTCTTGTCCAATTTAAACAAGTCTATTTGTTGGTCGTCTAAGAGTGAGTTTAGATTTTTTTTAACGCACAGTGCATGGTCTATTAAAAACAAATAAAATTAAAACAGTAACGAGTTGTACACGTAGGCATATGCCATTGTTGGTAAATTTAATTTTATGCAGTTGTTCGCCTTTAAACAAATGACTAGTTTCAAAACCGGAAAATTAAGTACTACAACAATTCAACATCTGATATTCCTGCTGGTATCCGGGTGGAGTTCTTTATCGTGTGTTAAGATAACGGCACCGAAAAGTGTATTTCCTGGTTAAACTTCAACCACTCTGAACATATTCTGTTCATGGTCAACTGCCAAATGGCAACCTTCTACAAAATTAGCCGTTAGGGCATTTAAAAACACCACGAAAAGTTAATTAAAAACATTCTAAAACTAACGGTTACAATAACATCTGTATGTGAAGATACCTTTAAACATTTCAGTCATGCGTTACAATAACATTAGTTGGCTTTCAAGTTGCTTCTCGCGATTTCAACATTCACCTTCAAAAATGTGTCTCAGATAACCCATTTCTAACTGAATAATTAAGATTTTGAAGAAAAACACGTGTTCAAAAATTAACTTGTTATCAACATAAGACAAAAAATTTGTACAGTTTTAAATAATACCCGCAATTTTTGCATAAATGTAAATTTGAAAAAAAAACGACGTTTTAGACCCTTCTTATTCATTTTTGAACATCCACGAACAAAATTTTAATAAATTAAGATGAATTTCAGCAACGTGAAGGACCAAGAATACTACCTATTAAGTTAATTGTGAACTGTGATGTATCTACTTTGGTTAAACAAAGAAACACAGAAGTTACTTGCACTCAAAATTAGTTACTATTATCCCAGTCTATTTCATCCAAATTTATATTTCTCGGAAAATATTGACACAATTCATTACATCCTGGGATCCCAAAAATCCCGGATTTCTTCCCGGAATCTCGGAACAAGCAACAATGTCAAATATGAGAAATCCTAGTTATTATTTGTAAGTCTCACAAAGATTGAAAATAGTAAGTTGAACGTCTATTAGAAACACAGCAGCAATAATAGTATATTACATAACAAGAGTTGTAAGAAGCATATTTCCACGAGTGCGTAATTGCTTTACAACTCGTGTTTTGTAGCTTACTTTTTCTACGATCGCAAAATACCTACGATTTTAACGACTTTTTGGCCAATATACACATGTAATTACGTTGTCTTGTCAATTTTGACGTAAGCCTACTTTGACATTTCTAGACTAGTGTGCGTTTTGCTTACCGTACGTTATAACTCAGTTACTATGCATGCGGGCAGTGTTTGACGTAAGGCTAGGCTACTTCGATCTTTCTAGACAAGTGTGCGTTTTGCTTACCGTGCGTTAGGACTGGATCACTTTCTATGCATGCAGGCTGTACGGTAAGAGTCATTTATATTAGTGGTAGTAGAAAAAAAGATTTTTAGTACTATCATACATTAGCAAGTACCGTAATTACATCAAATAATTTCAAGATTTGAAGTATAAAATAGCCTTAATTTTATATTTTATGTTACTTCAGACATTACTATCATTCTAGATGCAAGTGCTTTTGAAAGTTTAACTCACATGTAAAATTCCCACGACAGTGTTAGATTGATTTAAACTTTCTGACAACTCCATGTTAACATCACAAGTCAATCCGGCTGACTAACCAACTGTTGCAAAATCACTTACCCTATTTTTACTACATCAGAGTACGTACTTGCAATTTTATTAAAACATAATTAGTCAAAAATGATATGGGTTATTACTCAATTCCTGGAGAGTGTAAAAAAATGACGAAATTAAAAAGCTAATTAACAAGTTACCATTAATTAAAGGTCACAAAAATGTCACACTACATTTAATAACTCGACGGCAGTATAATTCGACCTTCGTTTATTTCTTTGCAGTTTTTCAAGCACGCACTTTTTAGAAAATAAAATTATTTGGTAGTTGTCGTTTTTATTACATCGCTGAGGAATTTAAAATGGAGAAATCCTATGAATGTACAAATTAAGTCTTAACCCCCATGTCACTAACCGGGTACCCGGGTACCCACCACCTAAGCACTCTTGATAAAAATTTTCAATGTTTTACGGATTTTTTTTTAAACCTCCCAGATCGTCGCGATTTTACATTTTTTAAAGCGAAACATGCTTTCATATATTTTTCCCCCTTGAAACAAAAAAATGTTTTACATCAAAGTCCCGTAGTCATTCTCAATAAGCGGGTACCCGGGTACCCACCTGTAGAAAAATGAGATTTATAAGCAATTATCGATTGGACACGGTAATATATGTATAATTACAGGGATGAATAAAAACTAATGTCTATATATGAGGAAAAACAATAATATTTATTTAATTGGGCATATTCTTTACATTTTGTAATTATTATGATATGCTCATTGCACAGAAGGTTTTCGCGTGCTATGCAAGATTTTTTTAGTTTTTCTGCGCTTTTTTATTGCTCCTCTTTAGCACAGGTGACATGAACCAGTAATAATTACGACTGTATAAGTTAAAAGTTATTTTATAAGTTACTGATTTGGAGGTTCTGTTACAACTGCGTAAGAATCTTCTACACAAGATTAAATATTTTACTGTAATTTAAAATAATTCACATTTTTTAACGTTGACTTTATTTAAATATTTAAAATTAAATGACTTATTTCAAGATCGGATTTTACTGGGTATTGCTAAAACAAAAAACTTTCACAAAACAACTGAACGTGAATCAGTACAACACTGGTTGTTAGCTATAACGAACTGCAGAAAAATCTGTATTAATTAGTGAACGGTTACAAAATAGACGAGCATTTATTTCAAAATTTGCTTCATCTCCATTGTATCGACGATATAATTAATTTAACGACACAATTATTTCATTGCATTTGTTTGTTTTTGTTTTTAATTAAAGCGGATTTAGTAAAACAACTTAGAATCAAGTCTAAAGAGTATAACAATACATGTAAAAAATTACAAATATATACCGGGTGTAAATGAAGTGTGGTACACCCCCTTTTTTGCCTTTAGTTTTGATTTTAGATAAATGAAATTTTAGACATATATGTGCAAAAAAACAGGTTTTTTGAGCACATGCACACAATTGTTTCACTTCCGGTTTCGCCGGAAATGACCCCAACTTTGTTATTTTAAATGGAATACCCTGTATATTTTTACGTTTTTGGAAAGAGAAAACGATTTTGGATACAACTGCACTACTTTGGTTATTTATTATAACCTCAAATAATTTTTGAACCAAAATTTAATTTTTTATTAAGTGTGCCGTGATCTGCATAAATTAAATTTTATCATGTCAACAATTGTCCAAAAAACGTTTTTGTACATTTTAATTGACATTAAGGTTACTTTAATCGGCTTCGAAGGGGTTGCGGAATCGGTTTTTTGACAAAAAATCATTTTTTTTTTTAAATGGAGCTGTAATGGTACAAACGGTTATTTAAATGGAGCATCTTCTAACGAATCCATCTGATTCAAAATCTTCAAATTATTGTAAAGATTTATTAAGAGATTCTGTTAATCGCAGTAGACTGTGCATAACTGCAACAAAACAAATCATTCAAAATAAAAACAAAGGTGCTATGGAAGATCGCTGTGGAAAGAAACAAATACTTGTTTTTGTATGTCATTGCGGTGGTAGAAAAATGATTACACAGTCATTAAATTAAATTTTGGTTCAAAAATTATTTAAGGTTATAAAAATTACCCGAAATAGTGCAGTTGTATCCAAAATCGTTTCCTCTTTCCAAAAATATAAAAATATACAGGGTGTTTCATTTAAAATAACAAAGTTGGGGTCATTTCCGGCGAAACCGGAATTAAAACAATTGTGTGCATGTGCTTAAAAAACCTGTTTTTTGCACATAAGTTTAAATTTTCATTTGTCTCAAATCAAAACTAAAGAGAGAAAAAAAGGGGTGTACCACACTTCATTTATACCCGGTATTTATAGTAAAAAAAATAGAAATAATTTTGTAGCATCATAGGACCTTTAGCCAACAAAAAAAATTGCAAGGTATTACAAAAAGAACATATGGTGTACCTACTAGGTAAACCAATTTCTTCTGTAATGGGCCGTTTACACTCATTCTTTTGCACGTGGTTTTGCTATTAGATTTTAAAACCTTAAGTGTAAATGGGTACTCGATCATGGGCAAAACAAGGCAGTAAAACCACGTGGAAAACCATAAGTGTTAACGGCCCTTAACACAACAAATCTGTAGACGTTTTTGTACAATTTAATTGAAGCCCACCTCAACTTACGTATCAGCGAGTAACATTTCTACCGACATAAAAACCTGTATTACACATAAATACTTTTAACTTTCAGCCATCAACAAAAAAAAACACCATTTCCTTTAATGTAAACATCCTCATTTTATAGAAGTTTATTATAAATTTATTATTTCCTGCAAATACTGCATACATTAATTTTCAAAACGCAGCCTTCCTTCGACGCCCACAAACCAACGACGGCTGAAAGGAGTGCAAACATCACTCATTCTGGTACTCACCGCGTTCTTATCTAGGAATTTAAAGCACCTACAATTAATAACCAACCAAAATCTTACGAAACTGTGCGACGTGGGCAAAGTAAATGATCCGCCAGTAATTAAATTAATAAATTAAGCTCACAATACCAATAAACGATGCAAGGCATACAAATTTACCTACACGAATTCATTTTTTAACATGACCACAAATTTAGCGCTGCTATTTGTTTTCCAAAAAGAGTAAACGCGATTTATAGATCTTCACCAAATCTAATTAGTTGAGAGGCCACTAAGCTAGGTAGTTAATGATGATGTATTTAAATTAACAGAATTTAATCAAGCAATTTACACCCACTGAAACTGAACACATACTCTCGGACTTATGCTTGCATTCTGAACCGAACGCTCCAGTCTTGTAGCTACTGAAGACTGTACAAATGATAATATCGCGGGACATGGAAGCAAAATACGTAATACAACAACTGTGTTCATTCATGAAAATGATTCATAAAAACGCAGGAAATTTCCGATATTGATAGCGCATACGAATCCGTTTATAGTGTTATCATTCATTATTCAGTAAAGTAGCTCTGTAAATTAATAAAACAAATATGGGCAAAAAATAAATTATTACGAAAATTTCCTTCACCTGTCAAATTTGCGTTTTCAACCAATCACTAATCTTAAATCTTCTAGAGACTACCAATAGGAGCATTAATACACGGTAATAATTTTACATTCCCTGTCAGATGTTGATCCTCCTGTTAAATTTGTGTTTTCGACCAATAACAAACTCAGATTTCCTAGAAACCACCAATAACCATAATCATACACTGATAATATCCTTTTCGCAATTAACAGATTTTCATGCGTTTATTGGTCGTTTTTAAGAAATCTGGGTTTGTGATTGGTCGAAAATGTATATTTGGAAAGGGAATTAAATATTTTGTTCTTGATAATTTTTTGACGAATTTCGGCGACCAGTAGCGTTACTTTAATGTGGATTAAACCACACACCTGACGCACCACTCTGACAGTACTTGTAAAATTTGACATAACATACATTTAATTTGACAGGTAGGTTGGGTGAAGGAAATTTTCTGACAAAATATAACTCGTGCATTGCAAATAATCTATAATTTTTGACAAATCTTCACTCATGCAAGTTGAATCAGACAAAATCATTCGTGCGCTCGTGTTTTTTTTTTTTCAGCTCAACTTGCATTCGGGAATATTTACCAAAAATTATCGACAACTTTCAATGCACTTACTACTGAAAATATTGATGAGACAGGAAATGTTACACAAATCATAACATCTTCTTTTTCTTGCGCCTCTACCGTTAGGTGCGAGGCTTATGTTTCTCCAGCATTAATTGTAAAAAGGACATATTTTTAGCTTTCTACCCTAGCAAGTTTTGAATTAAAATATTAGTCATAAAAAGGTTTTAACAAATCTAATCTACATTTTCGTACAGAATGCTGTGCTAAAACGATACATTACCAAAACTTTTTATATTTCCCTATATGACGTTTAATAATATCCTACATTAAGTTTATTAATATCCTATATGTCTTCTTCTTCTCAATGTCGTTTTGTCTTTTCAAGCGTCGGAGGGGATTCTGTGTCCTGTATTAATTTCTTCCAGGCCTTTCTGTCTCATTCCCTCTACTGTCTTTTCTTTTTCTTCATTCCTTCTACTGTCTTTCCTTTTTCTAACCCTATTTCCCTTATTTGGTCTACATATTTGCTTCTTGGCCTCCCTCTTTGTTTTTTGGCTGGTTTTTCAATTTCTATTACTTTTCTTGTGATTCTGGCAGGTTTATTCTTACCATATATCCATATCTAACAATATAGTTGTTTCTTTTTAATTTTTTCTATTGTTGGCTCTTGTTCTGTTATTTATCTGTTTTCATTTTTTATCCTGTCCCATTTAGTTGTCCCCGCATTTTTTCTAAGGTATTTCATTTCGATGGCGTTTAATTTAGCTTCGTCTTTTTCCGTAGCGCCCAAAATTTTCGGATGCGGATGTTGTTGTTAGCAATGTTACTATAATTTTCATCTCTCAATATCTTTGTGTCCTGGTGCTGTTTTCTTTAAGGAGTAATATATTTCCTTTGATTTGTTAGCCCTATTTGGATAATTCAGCATCGATTTTCCCATCCTCTGTTATTATACTTTCCAAGTATGTATTCGTATGTTGTTATTTTTTCCAGTATATTGTTTTTACATTTAATGTTGTTGTTGTTGTTCTGATTATCTTTTTGTTTTTCATTTACGATCATAGTAACAATCAACAATTTGGTTAATAACGTTTAGCATTTTGTTGACTTAAATTCCACAATACCGAAAAAGTTAAAAAATTTAGTCAAATCAGTTGTACTTTTGCATGAAATAAACAATGTTGTGCGCAATTGTTTTCGCTTTAACAATTTAAAAATTGCATAATTTAGCGTGAATAATAACATTAGTTCAACTTTTTAATTAATATCCAACTTTCTTCTTGTATAAACCAAATTTATTCTAGTAGGTACGTTTTTTTTTCGAATACATGCAACAGACGAGTAAAAATGAAACGGTTTTAATTTGTCCGTCTTCCATCTCTGATTTCTTACACTGTGAAAGGTACCAACTAAACCAACATTGAACTTTCTTCCTTTCAAAAAAATTAAAATTCGTTGCAGTTATTACATACATTGAAAAAACAACAACATAATAGAACACATTTTACAAATTTTCATGCAGCACAACTAAATAGCATTTACTTAGAAACAAACACAGCCGCAGGATGGTTTCTTTAGTAGCCTCTAACATTTATTATGGCTGAAGAAGGTCCAACTATTTTGTAAACAAAGTGTCCTTAATTTAAATACACAAACAATTTTGTACAAGAATGAAAATAATTTAATTCAAAACTTCACGACACGCTGACAGCTCGTTTGTGAGGCCCCAGGATATGAGTTAATTAGAAATATACCTGGAGGTAATACAGATTTTTGTCACAAACTTTTTGTGCTCTTGAACATTGCACCTAATTTTTATTCTAACCATCACAAACTTAAGAGACTTTGTAAAATAAAATATTCTTTACGTAAAATCCATTGCGTGAATAGAACAATAGTATAATGAATAATATAATTTTTTTTTATGGTTGCGTATAATTTTATTATAAAAAATCTCATACATTGAAATAGTTAAAAATAAACACACGTGCTTTGCAGTAGAAGTGTACCGATAGATACCGTCCAAGGACTATTTACTTCCCAAAACAAAACACGCTGAACTAGATCAGATATAGTTTCACAAAGTCAGCTTATAAGCGGCCCCTACACCATCAATATTATTGTGCAATATTGCTATTTGCACAATAATATTGGCCGTTTGTGGATCGTATTGAAAGGTTGCACAATATATTGAGTGAATTCAAAATTTTTAGATATTTACTGCGCAATATGAAATATATTGCATCGTCGTGTGCAACATTGCTCAATATTGATTCAGTTTTAACCAAAACTTTGTAGAGCAAACATCGTGAACAATGTCCAAGTTAAAGGAAGAGGAGAGAAAATTTATTTTAGAGTGTATTGAAGTTTATCGTAGTTTACCAGCTCTGTGGGATGTTAAGTGCAAGGATTACAGCAATAGAATTTTTAAAAAATGAACAATATGAGGAACCGTCTAATCGCAAAAAGTTTCGAAAATCAATTGGTTCACTTAATCTTAGTTCGTTTATTAAATTTTCATGAGTGTACTGCTTTCTTTACTAAAACCACTGCTTCATCCATCTGCGTCTTTTCCTCGATTTTTTGTTTCTTAAGCAAACAGCCAGTGCAATAGCCACACAACTAGCTTCGGTATCCTTCAACATGTTAACTGCACAAAATTCAAACTTCAACTAAAAATTGGACAATAATATTGCACTGTTTGGAGTATCAAGAAAAAATATTTTGCAATATATTGCCGCAATAATATTGATCATGTAGGGGCCGCTATATGAGAAAATATTGATGCGATTTAATTTAGAGAAGATAAACGATACAGCCACCAACGTCGCAAAGATATAAAATTAGATTTACGTTTTTGCGAAGTACAATTCAAACACTTCAAGAAAACTTTAGGCATTTACCCAGAAGTCTAGATGTTCGAACTGTTTAAAATTTTCCACCATGTAATTGTTAACTGTTTACCGTAAAAACACGAATTTATTTCACTGAAATTGTAGCTTTCACTTTTCAACTATCGTCAATTTCTCTTTTGGTAAAATATGCATGTTTTTAAAGGAAACACTACAAAGTAATAATCAATGAAACAGACTGAAAAATTGTTAAGGCCCCAAGCCACTATCCCGGTGGATTTCAAATAGAAATGTAAGTATTTTAATAATGTTTAATTGTTCGAAAATGCTTATTAAAAAATACCCGGTATATTTTAAATGCCTAAATGGGTATATTAACCAACTTGAAGTTAGCACAACGACAATTAAATAATATTAACAGTAACAGTACCTAATTAAAATTAAACACGGCTTATAAAGTCAAATATACAGTAACTGCAGCTCAAGATCGTTCAGTAACTTTCGTCGAGAATTATTTTATCTTCGAAAAGCAAAACCAGATAAGATAACCGGAAAGAACTAACCAAAGCATTCACACGTACTTATTTGTGGTCGTGTGTTATCGGCACTCTGGATAGTAAAAAAAATATTGATTTTTGTCAGTAAAGTAACATTTTTTTAATACTTTTGCAGGATTTTGCGTTATTGGTTTTCTTTTAAGCATTTATTTTTGTGGCATGTTTCACGAAATGGAAATATTAACTTAATATATTAAACTTTTTTGTAGCTATTAATTACTTTGGAAGCGTCACCAATACATCTTCTCATCAGTTGTACTCTGGCATTTTAAGTTCATAAATATTAAAATATGTTCTATTTTCCGCAAGGTTCAATTTTTGCAATAAACGGAAATGACTTAAAAGCGGTTAATTTGGGAACCAATAAACGTTCTACACTTTAGTATAAAAATGTAATAGTATATTACATAACAAGAGTTGTAAGAAGCATATTAGTTCAATTGCTTTACAACTCGTGTTATGTAGCTTACTTTTTCTACGAACACAATATCTACGATTTTAACGGTTTTTTAGCTAATATACACATGTAATTACGTTGTCTTGTCAATTTTGACGTAAGTCTACTTTGACATTTCTAGACAAGTGTGCGTTTTGCTTACCGTGCGTTATAACTCACTATGCATGCAGGCAGTGTTTGACGTAAGACGTAAGAGTCATTTACATTAGTGGTAGTAGAAAAAATAATATTAAAAGGCAAATTCCACGGGAACAAGAACAGTGGTACCAACTAAAATATTCAAGCACAAATACTAAACGCTTAACACAAACATAACAAAAATTTATTGAAATAAATTTATAGGACTGCTGAAAAATTACACGTAGCTAAAACAAAAAATGAGATTTCTGAAATAGCATGAAAAACCAATTTAATTTGCATATATTTTCTTGGAATTCTTCAAAACTCAGGCAAGGTTGTGATAATTAATGATAATAAATATGTAGTTATTTCAATTATGCTTGCTAAGTTAAAAAAAAAAACAAATGTTACAAGTTTAAAAACATTTGAGAAAAAAAGTAAAATACAATGTCAATAAAAAACCAAATTTCATGTAAAACAGTTGCCGCATACTAAAAAATGCTAAAAATATATTTGCATTACGTAAACAATCGAGGGTCGGCGGGATCAAATTGCATAACCTAAAATTAATCGGTGAACTGCAAACACTAATACATAAAGACAACGCAAACTACTAAAAAATCCAACAATATTATTTCACATCAGTTTAATATTTACTAAATAAATTATATCTTAAAAACAACACATCAACGTATAAACTATAAACAGAATACCACAAAGTTATCAAAATTTGTCCTGGCGTCGTCCCTTATCGTCGCTGTCATGATAACAATAAATGAATGTGAAGTGACAAAACATAAAACGGAAATTAGGACAGTTTCCTCAACAAATATAACGTTTTCGTAATTAAAAAAAAAAAAGATTGTGTACAAATTTTGACCAAAAATAATTATCTGTATTTTTTAAATTAATTCAGTAGATTATGTAAATGTTGGCTTATTGCTATATCAAGCTTTTAGATATTCATAACCAGTTTCCTCACTTTTTTGTCGTCGTATTTCCGGTCAAATACATAACAGTTAATAAAATAAAACGCATCAGTTGTTTTAAGACCTGTTTTAAAATTACTTCCTTCTTAGTTCAATAAACATACATGTCATCGAGAAACAATTTACCGCAGCAATTACGAAAAAAAAAATAGGAATATTCCAAATTTTTTAGACAAAATGTTTAACAAAAAACAATCCGACAATGAGTTTGACGTATATACTAATACACAGAAATGCGAAAAGACTGTTAAAAATAGAAGCGATCGTCAATTATTAACCTTTTCGTTTCAACTTTTAATTGGTAAAAACTGTAGATTACTACTTCTGATGGTATTTTCAATGTATCTAAGCCGGTTATGCTAAAGTCAAATCGGTTTAGTTCAAAATTCATAACAAGGTTTTGGTTTATGATTTGATCATGGTTCATAACCTTAACCTAGTTAATAAACACACCACAACAATTTTTTTTTGGAGTCATTGAGAACAGTAACGAATTTTATTAATAAATTGGATTGTTAATTTTAAATATTAAAATATCTTCTAACCTCTTACACTTCAAACTTTTAATTACAATTTTTTTGTGGTTTCTCAAAGCTCAAGTATTAACAAATATTTGGCGTTGTAAAGTTAATAATGGTTAGGTTGACAATTGTAATTGTTGCTATAGGTAAATTTTCCGTGTACTATGGTGGTAAAAATGATTGTAAAAGATCATTATCAGCACCACTGTAATTATCCTTCTGCAAATAGAACAAAGATTTGTCATTAGGATTTTGTTTAAACATTAGAAAAACCTGTGCCCAAATGGTTATTCTGAAAAAAAAATTAAATAAAACAAGTGGTTAATCTACCAAAAAATAATGAAAATTGGCAATTAAGTCAAAAACGACGTCTGCCAAAAAAATGTATCACAAAAGAACATATGCAGAATTGAGTGCCGCTATAACTGTTTTTGTGATTAAACCGGAAGTGGCCAAATCCGGAATTAACTTTAAAAACTTAAATGGAACCATCCGTTTTTTATTGCACAATTAGAAATATATTTAATAAAAAAACACTTTTCACTTAAATTTTTTTTGATTATCAGTAGGTGTACACTATTGTTTCACTTCCGGTCTCTCCGGAAATGACCCCGTTTGTTATTTCAAATGAAACGCCCTGTATATTTCTACATTTTTGGAAATAGGAAGCAATTTTGAATATAACTGCACTATTTTGTATAATGTTTAATACCTCAAATAATTTTTGACCAAAAAAGTTTTTTTTTATTGAGAGCGAGTAATTTTTTTCCAACGAAATGGTAGTGGTACATTATCCAAAATAGCGCAGTTGTATTTAAAATTGCTTCCAGTTTCTAATAATGTAAAAAATAAACAAGGTATTCCGTTTAAAATAACAAACTTATGGTCTTTTCTGGCGAAACCGGAAGTGAAACAATAGTGTACATATGTTCAAATAATAATAGGTTTTTAATGTTATGATTTAGGTCCAATGGATATTGATCATTAAAAAAATTTTCAAGTAAAAAGTGTTTTTTTATTAAATATCTTTCTAATTATGCAATAAAAACCGGATCGTTCTATTTAAGTTTTTAAAGTTATTTTAGATTTTGGCCACTTCCGGTTTAATCACGAAAACCGCTATAGCGTCAGCCAATTCTACATATGCACTTTTGTGACGAATTTTTTTCCCCCATTTTTGTCAGACGTCGCATTTTCGAATAAAAGTGCTGGTATGGGTGTTCTGAAACACCCTGTATATGATATTATTTATTGCATAAATAAAAAATTGGACAAAACTGACTATTTTAAATGTCTGTACTTAAAAAAATTGAAATATTAGTAGTACACAAAAGGAAGTTGACTGCCAAATATGTATGCTAATAAATCAAGACTGGCTATGATCTATAATATTCTATACAGGATGTGTAAAAATTGGCGGAAGCGCTACACGTGGTGATGTTCTTCGTAAAATTTTAAGTCGAAAATCTTAATACGAAAATGTTGTACCACGCTTGCTGTGTCTGCAAGAGGTCCTCAAAGCTTTGACATTTAGTCCTTTAATAGGCGTTATTATTTAATACTTGCAAATGAAAAAGCTGCAATTTGGAATAAAAATAGATTTCGAATGGTATTTTTTCCTAGATATTGTGTTCTTCCTTTCAAAAATTGGTGTTGAAAATATGTAAATCACTGATTTTAATGACAGTAATACACATGGCAACATTGTCATTAGCTGTCATCTCTGTTTTTCTCGTAATTATTTCTTGTTTGTGTTTTACGATACCCAAAAGTTTGCAGCTATGTTTACGAACTGAAGGCTTTCAGTTCGAACAAAAAATGTAAATACCTAAGTAAAAATATTGCTGATAAAAAAATGTCCAAACGCAAATCTATGTATGCAATGTTGCCAATTTTTTTTTCTTTAAATGGTTCCTGAGGCCATAGGAAGCATGGTACAACATTTTCGTATTAAGATTTTCGACTTAGAATTTTACGAAGAACATCGCTCCGTGTAGCCCTTCCGCCAATTTTTACACACCCTGTATACTTAATCGAAACTGTATCGATTTTTACTACAAATTACATAAAAATAATTTTTTTGCATAGCCTTGAAGCTTGCAATTTTCAATTTATAATAATCTCCAATAATAACAATCAATTAAAACTTTAAAGCATAAACAACCATCGGTTTTCAACTGTTAATATACAACGCTTTCTAGCAATTTAAACTTACTTATTGTATTCTAAGTAATATACAAGCACGTGTCTCAATTATTGCGCAAATCTTTTATACCTGGTAATGAGGTATCATTAAGTCGACCAATAATGGCATGATTAGTTTCACTTAATCATCACATTACTTCGTCAATTGAAACAGTTCAACCCTGAATATCGTCGACCCAATGCGAGCCACCATTAGCGAATGACAATAATATTTAAAGTTCCTACAACTCAAATAAACAAGCTCGGGTAAACAAATAAACATGCACAACCCCTACCACAAGCAATAAAACGTCAAAACCTTTATCTACTTTCGTAGTATACGACGCTATGAGGTCGTAGGTGTTTACTGCTTGAACAATAAAATCGGCTTACGAGTCTTAAGACGCTTATGCAATTTTTAAATCGGATTTCTGGACGTTATTCATGGAGAACGTTGATTCCAACTTAACATGGGCAAAAAAATGCTGTAACTTGACTTTCGCGAAACGTAACAAAACTAAAATAATTAAACGAAAATTGTATTTATATTTTTTTAGACTTATGTACGTAGTATCACACGCATTCCGCCATTTTTGAAATCAAATACTAGTATTTGATAGCGGATGTACGTATTACGGAAACCTTAAAAAACAATTACCAACCGAACAATATATGTATATAAATAAACTGAACTGTGAGAATATAAAACACTGAAAAAGAAAACTTTTGTAATAACTACCTTCAGCAAAGAACAACTGTTGTTGTTGATTTTTAGAATATGTATAGAAGAATTAGACATTTTGTAAAAAGCCGTCAAAACGAGCAAATTATGACTTTTTTTTAACCTCATACGTTTGTTTTCATACAAAAAAAACAAACTTTAACCTACCTTTTACCTGACCCTCATTCATTTGGTCAGTAATAGAGGGTCGGGTTAAAGATTGGTAAAGTTTTTTTAAAAACAAATTATGAAAATGAAGCTAATAGCTTTGTTTTCATTAAAAACCATTATGCCGGCATTTTATTATTTGTCTAGCCAAAACACAAGATGTTTGTTTTGCCGGCTTTTATATTATGCCTACGACACAAATATTTATTTTTTGGAGATGTAGAGACGAGAGTCTTGAAGTTAGTCAAGTAATTATTCTTAAGAATTAGGCAAACTTTTTAAAGTTAACATATAATGTATGTTATTCATTAAAGTTGTGTTAAAAATCACTTATGTTACAGAATATACAGAATGTCTTTGTAGAAAAGATATTCTTCACAATAATACAATCAGCAATTTTTAAATTAACTTATTTATAATTAATATTAAATGAATCACTGGAATAATGCAAAAATTTATTAAACTTCTCCACATTTATATCTGAGTGTAATCACAACCTTCAACAAAGTGTTGCGAAATGTTCTAATTGACCTATTGTTATTTAAAAACGATTTAATCTTACCGATCAATATTTTGCAAATACAAATTTTATTATCCCGATAAGTAAAATTGTATTTGGTCATTTTATGTAGGCACTTTGTTAATCCTTTGCCAATAAAAATTACCTAGTAAGCAAACAGATATAAATACTATTATCTGTAAAGCATTGCTCATCATACTCGAATACACAAAGCCAGATTATTTGAGAAATTTGAAAAACTGGAATTTAAACCAAACAAATGACGATCAATACCAGTCGTTCCAAATACTCAAATTTTAAAGCAAAATGTTTATTACTCTGCAAGTTAATAAATATAAATTAATAAATAAAATCACATTTACATGTTTTTCTTTTTTTATTTAAATTTTGCTCGAGCTTTGTTAAATCACTGCAAATAGATAAAAGCTATCATCGTTAGCATTATTCTTTTTCATTACCTTCCATTGCAAAACTTTAATATAGGGAGGATAAGTTATCCATTTTTTCATTTGGAGGGAAAACCCACAAAGGAAATCCAATCCAGATTGACTACTGTACTTATTTTCCACAGCGAGTTTTTGTGTTTCGGATGAACCACGTTCAGGATGTTCAAAAACGGCCACAACACCAGAAATTGTGGATAAAATTCACATGTTTTTAGCAGATCACCGAATAAAGGTGCATGAAATTAAGGAAGCTGTGGGCATCTCTCATGAACGAGTAGGTCATATTTTACATGATAAATTGGGTTTAAAAAACTGTCTGCAAGATGATTGCTGCATTTGCTCAATCCAGAACAAAACCACATTCGAGTATTAACCTCGGCTGATAATTTGAATGTGTTTAAGAGGAATCCAATGTAAATTAAAAGACATGGATTCGCCACTACATACCGAAAACCCAAATACAATATAAACAGTGAATGGGACATGGTGAATCAGTTCCTAAGAAGGCAAAGACCATTAAATCGTCCGGAAAGTTGATGGTGTCAGTGTTTTGGGATTCCAAAGGAATCTTGCTTACTGATTATCTTGAAAAAGGAAAACCCATCACTGTCCAATATTAAGCAGCACTCTTGGACAAGCTGAAAGCCGAAATTCAGGAAAAACTCGATAAAAAAATGTTGTTTTAGCAAGACAATGCACCTGTTCATTCGAGCACAATCGTGAAGCAAACTTTGGCAGAACTGAGGTTCAATATCCTTCCGCATCCACCGTATTCACCTGATTTGGTTCCTTCAGATTTACATCTGTTCCCGAAACTCAGAACATTTCTGGCAGGAAATAAATTTCGGGCGAATGAAGAGGTGATCGAGGCTGCAAACGACTATTTTTGGAACCTCGAAGAAAGCCACTTCCGGGAGGGAATTGAGAACTGGAGAGACGTTGAACAAAGTGTGTTGAACTTCAAGTAGATTATGTTGAAAAATAAAATATAATATGAATCAATAAAAGGCAAAAAATAACTGAATGTTTGTATAAGCACGGTCATGGGGTTGCATTTTGTGTCGCTGTTTCCTACACTATTCAATTTGATATCACTTCCAAATAGGTGCACGTGTAAAAATTATTTATCTCTAAAGCCACCTGGGCAAATACCGATACACGTAGAACAGCAGCATTGCAAAAAAAATCGCAATTAACCTTTCAGCTTTCTACTTACTATCTTGCTTATATTATAAACCATTCTTATGAAACGATCTGAACTTCCAGTTGAATAGCTGGCAGTAAAAGGTAAAAATATCGGTAATGTAGGCTTCTAGTCGGCCTTGGCTGCTATTCGAAAAGAAAAACATGTTTTTAGCAGTGACCTTATCACTATCAGTTACTGCGGTATTATTTCTTCCTATTATGTTGTCTGTCGACTCTAAAAATAAAGCCGGGGGCACCTAGCATCGGCGCTTTCTGTACGGATCGAGGAAAGACCGAAGCAATTAGAATAAGTAGAACAGGCGCGACAAGAGGTGCTTTACTTACAAAATTATAGACAATAGCTCAGGTATTTATTTATAAATACGATGAACACACACGTGTCGACCTTATGCAATTATGAACACAAAAATAGCGTAATTTTAACATTACACAGTTAAAAGTACAGTGGATGACCTCGTTACCTACTTAATTAAAAATCTACACATTGTGTGTGTGTGTCCATGTTGTAATAACTTTCGTGGAACCGTTTTAAAAATGCACATTTAGTGAGGCCACCAAGTAAATAAACCAATTAAAAGCATTTATGAGGTGTATGGGGTGACAGATTCGGTATTTAGGTCGTGCGACTATCAAAATAATTCTGTTTTAAACATCTTGAGCACTTTGCACTCACTTCGAAATACATAAAGCACTTCTAAATATTGCCAACAAAGAAAACAGAAAATTATATCTTGCTACACATGGAGATATGTTTACACACATAATTATGTACATAAAATTATGCACTGTGTTAGCTCAATTCTTATTATAAAAATATATTCGATGTAAAATGTTTGTGCAGACATCTGGGGTGCTAAATTAACAGACAGCATTATTAGTTTAGCATAAGAAAGCTACTAAATGTCATTGTGATGATTAATATTGTACGTAAAGTCGTACCAAACCTATTTGAACTCTGAAAATTTCCTTCACCTAACAAATTTGCGTTTTCAACCAATCGCTAGTCTTAAAGCTTCTAGAGACTACCAATAGGAGCATTATTACACGGTAATAATTTTACATTCCCCTGTCAGATGTTGATCCTCCTGTCAAATTTGCGTTTTCGACTAATAACAAACTCAGATTTCCTAGAAACGACCAATAAACATAATCATACACTGATTAATATCCTTTTCGCAATTAACAGATTTTCAGGCGTTTATTGGTCGTTTCTAAGATATCTGAGTTTGTGATTGGTCGAAAATATTAATTTGGAGATGGAATTAAATATTTTGTTGTTGATAATTTTTTGACGAATTTCGGCGACCAATAGCGTTACTTTTAATATAAATTAAACCACACCCTTGACGCGCCACTCTGACAGTACTTGTAAAATTTGACAGAACATACATTAAATTTGACAGTTAGGTTAGGTGAAGGAAATTTTCTGACAAAATATTACTCGTGCATTGCAAATCTATAATTTTTGACAAATCAGAAAAAATCACTCGTGCTTTTTTCAGCTCAACTTGCATTCGGGCATATTTACTAAAAATTATCGATAATTTTCAATGCACTCGTTATATTACTACTGAAAAGTTATTTAAAAAAGTTACACATTGGGTGTCACAGAAATTTAACGGATATAAGACAAACTACATAAGATTTGTGCTTTATAAAAATATTTTAAGAGCTAATGCAACTAAAACAATGAAGTGATCGATTGTCAACGCCCATACCTAAGATTCTCAAAAACTAAGTCATCAACGACTGCCAAAATGTTCGCGAAATACCCCACATAACACTTCTAAGTAAGTATTTAATAAAATACCTAAACTTTTAAAGTAAAGGTTAAATGAAATCGGCAAAAGATAAACATAAAAGAAAACTATTTGCCCACAACCTGTTTTAGTCTTGTTAATATTATCAAGGTGAATAAAATATCACTGAACTCAAATATTATTTCTATGAACATAAAATGTATGATTTACAACATTTTAAAACTGAATGTGACCATAGTGATTCCTTAACAAAAAAACCGTAGATATATTTGGGTAGCTTAATTTTTTAATTATGATTAATTTAAGGCCTTTTGGGGCATATACAAATGTATTTTTCTGTAATGTTGTGAGGCACTAAAAAAATATCCTAATTTTTTTTTCACGTTTACACTACGAAACCCAGATTATCTTTTTTTAATGGGACTTTTTTTATAATTTTCGACATCTGATACAACATAGTACGTTCTAGACTAGACAACTTATAAATTGATTATACCGCAATATAACATAATTACAGACTTTAAAACTGTTTGATAAGCATTCATATCAACGGATAATAATATCGTGATAACACAAATACGGTAGCCGTTTAGCAAGTTGCTGATAATGGAGCAATAACTGTCAAAATTTTAACTCGTGCCAAGGATCCCCGTTGATATGTAACGCAAAGACCTTGTACTTATGTTCCATCACGCCCAGCCTCCTACAAAGTATCATAATTAACCGGAATTTACGAAATCACTCGTTACTTAACAGGACAAACACAACTTCAAACTAATATAGACAATGAGTTTTATAAATTGCACATGACAAAGGATTATTTGTTTTATTGCTCTGTACGTGGTGTTAGTGAATGAAGACAATTGATTTATGACAAAAATAAACAACGTTAAGCAGACAGAGCACACTTGTTTTCAGATATCTGAGGAACACTAATTAAACGAAGAAAAACTTAAAACAGTGCACAAAAACTATTACAGCAGTTACTAGACAATGTAATATGTGTAATTTTTAACTCTTAAGGTGTAATTGTATTTCTTTAAATGTAAAAAAATTAACGTTTCAAATACTTGGAAAGGAACGAAAACTGGACAAAGAAATTCATGGAAAATTCGGAAACTTGGACGAGTATTCAATAGTATCAAAAATACATTTTTGGGTAAACGAGTAATATTGAAAAACAAGAAATAACAAATGATCAATATAGTTAAGTTACACTATCTACAAAGCAGAATCAATGGCCATAAAAATGAGATTTTTTAGAGGAACAAAAAAGAAAACGAAGAAAGGTTAAATAAAGAATAAGCTATTTAGGAAAAAACAAGGTGGTTGGGACACATACAAAGACAAAAGACTAACAAAATTTAAGAAAGTTGACGAGTAAATTATAAAATATAAGTATGTCAAATTTGCGTTTTCAACCGACCACTAATCTTAAAGCTTCTAAAGACTACCAATAAGAGCATTATTAAACGGTAATAATTTTACATTCCCCTGTCAGATGTTGATCCTCCTGTCAAATTTGCGTTTTCGACCAATAACAAACTCAGATTTCCTATAAACGACCAATAAACATAATCATACACTGAAAATTCCCTTCACCTGTCAAATTTGCGTTTTCAACCAATCACTAATCTTAAATCTTTTAGAGACTACCAATAGGAGCATTATTACACGGTAATAATTTTACATTCCTCTGCCAGGAGTTGATCCTCCTGTCAAATTTGCGTTTTCGACCAATAACAAACTCAGATTTCCTTTAAACGGCCAATAAACATAATCATACACTGATAATATACTTTTCGCAATTAACAGATTTTCATGCGTTTATTGGTCGTTTCCAAGAAATCTGAGTTTGTGATTGGTGGAAATTTTTTTTGACGAATTTCGGCGACCAGTAGCGTTACTTTAATATAGATTAATTCACACCCCTGACGCACCACTCTGACAGTACTCGTAAAATTTGACACAACGTACATTTAATTTGACAGGTAGGTTGGGTGAAGGAAATTTTCTGACAAAATATAACTCGTGCATTATAAATAATTCATAATTTTTGACAAATCTTCACTCATGCAAGTTGAATCAGAAAAAATCACTCGTGAACTTCGTGCACTCGTGTTTTTTTTTCGAGCTCAACTTGCATTCGGGCATATTTACCAAAAATTATCAATAATTTTTAATGCACTTGTTATATTACTACTGAAAATACCATATATTTTTGTTATCATAAACAGCTTCAACTTATTTTTCGCAAAAAGTGACTTATGCCACTTTCAAAACGAGTTGTACAAGAAATGAAAACTCCTCAGAAAACATCTTAATGTTTAAAATTAAAACAAGCATCAGTTTAGTTTAGGCTAAATTCAAAAATGACTATTCGCTTTCAAATACCAAAATTTTTTGTTTTTTAATGACGATTTTTTTCTAAACGCTTGACCCTGTACGCGAATTCAACATAAATAAGCACACAGGAAGAAAAACACTTAACACTAATTAAAATTCAATAACAGATCCCATTAATAAGCGATAGCACAAAAACAATAAAGTAATTTATTCACTACTTCTACAACATAATTATAACATTGCAACAAAAAAGGCAAAACCGCGTTGGATGTAACATTAAAAATAAAACTATGAATTATTCCGATAAAATTATTCATCAATGTCATCGGTATCACTTTTGACCCGAAAGGCATTGTAATTTTAAGTTCATGAAACCCGAATAATATATCCGATATACGTTGTTAAGTACAGAGTTTAAAGCACTTGCAAGGTCAACATGACCTTCCGTAATCTAAATAACAAGTAAAATAAATTCAACCGTCGTACATACATTTTAGTTCTACACACGTGGTACACAACGCGATGAAACTGAGAAAACAAAATTTAATTAAGATAATACCGTTTAAAACAATGCTCAAACAACCGTTCCGAGAACTGATACATTTGTCGATTGAAATAAAAATGCGACAACAATTTAACCCAACCAACAATTGAAACAAAAGAAGACCAAAAAAATTATGGCTTGCTGAGTTAAAATTACATTTTTTGAAGGCGCATGAAACTGGACGTTAAAACAACTATTTATAAACAAAACAACCAACTATTCATTTGTTTTTCAAAGATATACAAGCCGCCTTACTAATACAGTACAAAAATGATTAGGCTTTTAGTTAAATACGTCCATTAAACGATCCTTTTACAATTGTTTTAGTCAAAACAACACACTACTGTATAATCATCGATATATTTTACGTACTAGCAGTTGACTAATAGTTCTTTTATCAAAGAAATTAATATTGCTAACGCTAATGTTATCTGTAGTAAATTCTTTCTTGCATGAAACAAAAGATTAAGTTACGCACAATCTGGCGTGTGAATGGTCGTTCAAACTCGAGTATTATTTGTAACACATGATGACTTATTAATAAAGCTTATCAAATATATTAAACAACAAACAACATTTAGCTCCAATGAAATCAAAACTGTTTAAAAACACAGTAGTGTGGGAATTTTATATGAATACAGCAAATGTATACCGATAAATATGGATTGCAAAATAAAAGATTACTAAAATAAAATGCCAAGATTATAAAAATCCACACACATCTCAGATTCTTTGGAATATACAGAGTGAAGGTCACATTTATTTATTATCGTTAACATGGATGTTACCAAATTTGTCAAACAGACGCGTAATAAATTATCTCTTAAACTTTGAGCATGTACATTTTAAACATTTATGGTCCAAAAAGTTACAAAACAATGTTAGTTTTTTATACCACATTGTGTTTAACTTACAACGTTGTGAAAGAAAAAAATTATAAGGTTTTAAAAAATACTTACAAGGGAGGGTCACGATACGTTGTCGTTAGATTTTGGTTAATGCTGTGTTTATTGCATCAAGGACATCAAAACTAAATGTTTTCCAGAGTTATACGTGCCACTGGCCATTCCCTTGGGAAAAATAGGGAAAAAACTGAAAAATTTGTATAAAAAGGTCATTTTTGCGATCGCGTTGGCCATGAAACCGTCAGAGATAAAATCGAAATTCTTCTATTTACCAATGTGCGCATCCTTTGCAAGTAAAATGGTGCAGTTTTTGAAAAAATCTTGAACGGTTCTGGAGAAAACCGTCATAAACGAAACCCCTGCATAAGCGCTATGATTTGAAAAGTTGTGGTATATCTGTATAACTAAATCTATGCGACTTGCATAGGCGTTTAACATAGGAAAACCCGTTTTTACAAAGGCCTCGTTTTTCGCGTTTTTCTCCGGAACCATTTAAGATTTTTTCAAAAACTTTGCACCATTTTACTTGCAAAGGATGCGCAAATTGGTAAAAAGAAAGATTTCGATTTTATCTCTGCCGGTTTCTTGGCTATCGCGATCGCAAAAATTACTTTTATTAGTCAACTTTTCCCCTATTTTTCCAAGGAAAATGGCCATTGGCATGTATAACTCTGCAAAACGTTTAGTTTTGATGTCCTTGATGCAATAAACACAGCTTTAATCAAATTCTATCGACAACGTATCGTGACCTTCCCCTGGTTAGCTACAAGCGCTTTTTTGGAAACATATCACAAGACGGGAAAAATGTAATCGTCCCAAAGGTTTTTTGAATTTTTGTGTGAACTTGGAAACATTAAATTTAGATAAAAGTTACTTGGCGTGACTTCAATATTTTTCTAAGCCACAAGAAAGCAATGTACACGATTTATAGGTACAAGAAAAAAAAAACGAAATTACCCAATAAGTTACATTAGCGATTTCAAATTAAAAATTCTGCGTACGCTTTGCAAACCATAAACCTATCGCTGAGGTTATATTTTATGGTTATTTAACCATCACATCATGTAAAACCTACATCCTTAACGATCTGGCACAACAGTTAACTTTCAAAACATTATCGTTTAAAGTTAACCAACAATCTAAACGTTCGATTGTTTTCGACGGTTTCATAACACTTTCAAAAATATCACCTTAAAAGCCCCATTACTTATCACAAAAATAGTTTTACTGTATCACGCAACAGCTGTGAGAGCACAAAGGATTAAAAAACCAGTCGACGACAAAATTTTAAATCAGTTTGAGGTTAAATTTTATTAACTTAATAAATCTGTACATTAATGCCAAAATAGCAAGTTTAACGCTCAAAATAAACGGCTACGTCCACAATTTTGTCCAAACACGAATTAAATTCACAATAATCGCGAACAAATCAAACCCGTTCTTCCTTTTTGGAAACGCCATAGAATCAAAAAACTCCAGTAGGATGTCCATAAAGTCCTACACGATAACATTATTATTTACCGCAAATTTAACACAATTATAAATAAAACAACGCAAATATCGCATCAGCCGTGACAGTTATACTTCCGAAACAAAGTAGAATCGGACAAATTTGTTTTATACGAAGTTATACGTCGTTGCTGTGACCAATTTAACGCGTTTTAAAAATATTAAAGCCGTGTTCCTATCGGCATAAACGAGTTTATCGACATAAATGCGTTTTTAGAGTAATTTAACGAGCTTGTCCTTACCTTATGAAGATGCTCTAAAGCCAGGATGATTTCCCCTATGTAGATGCGTACTTCATCTTCGGTAAAGTGTTCTCTTTGGTATAAATGTGTGAATAATTCACCGCCGGCTACATAATCTGAAAAACAAAACAGGATTGTTAAAACGTGAAGGAATCACGAAATATATGTAGAAATTTTATATTCGAGGTCAAAAATGCAGGGCGTTTTTGTATTATTTGAATATATAAACGACGGATGTAGGAATATTTGCATAATATTAAGGTTTCCGAGTACTACCTGAAAAATACTAAACGGTTTTAAAACACGCTCAACAGAAATCTGATAGCCAATACTCCATCCAAAGTTTTGAGACGGGGATTTTGATTATAATGATTTAGGTGACGGATTTTAAATATTATGTATGTTTAATTAAAAATCACCTATCTTATTTCTATGAAAAATCACTTCTTAAAGAATATCTACACCAATTTCAAGACTTCTGTCTCTTTAGCAGTAAATAAAAATGGGGAAAAACTCAACTGATGAGCAAACGGGAGTCTTGAAACGGTTTGGTGAAAATTGCTCGAAAACAATTGCTCGAAAGACAATTGTTCGAAAGGCAATTGCTCGAATAACAATTTCTCGAAAAAAAAATTGCTCGAAATAATGAAATAAGTTACTTAAAAAACTGTCTTAAATTTATGTAAATACCAAATAATTAATAAGTTGTTTACATTTTTTCACACTTAGAAAAATGTTTACCTCGATAACAAATAAAAAAACCTTCGCAACTTGTACTAAATGAGTTTTAAAAGGTTTTACACCTTGTTTTTTTTTGTTTTCACAGCCCACTATTTTTATCTTAAAAAAAAAACTAAAAAACCGTCGGAACTTGCGCATTATTGAAAATAACTACATCAACCCTAATATATTTGGATATTTGGAATGAGAAAAAATAAGGAATTTAAATAGGTCATAGCCAACTGTAGCTTCTATTTAAAAAAAGGTAAGTTTGTGTCTTAACTTTTTTAACGGCGAGCGTTTTTTTTTTAAATTTTTTTTTAGTACTACCTATAATCGAGTTTTAAATAAAAATATCTAAAAATAATCTTCATTAATGTTGTCGATATTTACAACAATAACGGAGATTTAACACATTATTAATATGACAAAAAAAACACATTTTTTCGGATCACTGAAAAACCGGAAATGATAGAATATTTTTGAAAACGGTTCTGAGTTTGTACCTATCAAAAAAGTGCACAATTTTGGTAATTTAACCGTTTGTCTATCTTGAATATTAAGCGAGATACCCATGTAATTCCATCAAATTTGGACCACCCCTGCTCTCGTTAAGGCTTGTTAGTTGATTTTCTGCAATTCTATACCATAGTCTAATGACTCCTTAACAGTAAAATACTATTAGCAAGGAAGGTAATGAGAAGATTATTTGAAGATAATAAATATTTAATTGTACTCGTTAAGGGTAAACAAATAATGTAAACAACTTTTCAAGTACATTTAATTATTTTGTATTTATATAAATTTAATAAATTTTCTTTAAGTGACTTATTTCATTATTTCGAGCAATTTTCTTTTTGAATGTAACTAGGCTTTCAAGGAACAATTTGCAATTGTCTTTCGAAAAATTTGAAACCAGTATAATTTTCTTTAAGAATTAATTATTAGTAGGAACAAAAAAAATCGATTTTTAATTAAAGTTACACATATTTATAGACATCTTTGGTGTTTTATTTCCAAACAATATTTAATAGTTTCAGTTTTTTCGTAATTTTCCTTTGGAAATTGTCAAAATGAGTCAATTAAAAACACAAACATTGGCACCATTGTAAGGGCGATCTAAATTAATAGAATGGCCACATTTAAATCTGTTTTGAGAGCAACTAAAAGTGGGTGTAGCTAAATATAAACCCAAGCAGCTACTTTCAGAATTTTACATCAACGATACGACTCGCCAGACGCCGAAACTGTTGTTTCCTTATCAGCTGATTCAAAGACAACACTGCTGGCATCAAAAACGTACATATTCAGCTACACAATGCATCGATTAACAAAAATCTTTATTGCGTACATTATTCATTTTGTTTATGCACAAACACCTGATATTTACTCACTGAATTAAGCGCTAAAAAAACAACTGTAAAAGCAATTAACATCACTCGCCAACACAGCGCGTAATTCTCACCGAATGCTCGCGTAATTATAGTAATAAATAATAAAAACAATCCGCCCATGTAATGAATATAAAATGCACTTAACCTTTTTTGTTCATTATTTTATTTATCACTCTAACGCGCTAATTAGAATATTATTTAAATTAATCTGACTCGCGACAATGTCCCTTAAAAGCAAGCATGCTGTACTAGATATCTTCTATCTTCTGCAGCTTTTCTTTTTTAAAATTGATAACATCAAAGCTAGGAGACTATTGAATGAGAGAATTCACGATGACACAGATTTAGGCAAATCAGCCTCCACTTAAAATTTTAATTAACGCTAGAGATACAATCGAAACGGAAATGCAATGTAAACGACAATTAACAGAGATTTTCAGTTTAAGTTTTATCTATATACAGTGTGTCCAAAAGGTATGGAATATGCTATACAGGGTGGTGCTTTTTTCGATGCTCACCATTGCTATCTTGGAAACGGTAAGAGATACAAGGTCGGTTAAATTAGAGAAAAGTTGCAGATTTTTATGGCGAATAATAATCTGAAAACTGAAAAATGTGATCTTAGAAAAATATTATTATCTTCCCTACCATTGACGCTATTTCATTTAAACTTGGTAACTTTATGTTTTTGACCGTCCTGGGTTTGATGACGTCAACAGAAATTTTCTAAGCCTTCTAGATTTCAAGTTGCGATAGTCAACTTTTTTATTTCTTATGGCCGCCATATTGGATTTTTACACCATCAGACAGACAAAAAAATTATCTTTTCAGATTGGTAACCAACATACCTTTTTTCTTTCAAAAAACTTGTTGAAATTTTAAAACTTGTGTAAATAATCTATAAAATCGTGAATGTTTTGAAAAACAATTGAAACTATGATATAAATAAAAGTGACACAACATTTTATAGGTCTAATAAAATAACGAAATGACAATAAATTTAAAACACCAGATAAATAATTATTTAAATTGTTTAAAGTGCGCGCCGTTATGTATGATGTAGTGGTTAGTCCTCAAATTCGTTTCGTCCTCTGCCTTTAGGATAGTTTGTCTCGAAATAGTCAAAAAGTATTTTTGATTTTACGGCGAAGAAGTTCAATATTTTTCGTTAGGGTTGCATAAACAACATCAATGTAAAAGTAATCCATAGGCGTTAATCATGGCGATCGCCGAGGCCAATGAACAGGACCAAACGTACCAATTCATGAATATTGAAAGCGTACATCTAAATTAATATCCTTTTACAATGCGGGCGTTGTGAGGGACCAGCTCCTTCTTGCTGAACTACTGATGATTTTGAATTGTTAATAATGGCAATTCGCTTAACATATCTTCTAAATATGTTTCCAACAATCTTAATTTCGTTATCATTAGACCAATAAAATGTTCTGTAGCTTTTATTTATATCATAGTTTCAATTGTTTTTCAGAGCAGTCTCAATTTTATGAATTATTTACACAAATTATAAAATTTCAACATGTTTTTTGAAAGAAAAAAGGTATGTTGGTTACCAATCTGAAAAGCTAATTTTTTTGTCTGTCTGATGGTGTAAAAATCCAATATGGCGGCCATAAGAAATAAAAAAGTTAACTATCGCAACTTGAAATCTAGAAGGCTTAGAAAATTTCTGTTTACGTCATCAAACCCAGGACGGTCAAAAACATAAGGTTACCAAGTTTAAATGAAATAGCGTCAATGGTAGGGAAGATAATAATATTTTTCTAAAATCACATTTTTCAGTTTTTTTGTAATAAATCAAAAACGAATCAAAATATCCAGGATTTCTTTTCAGATTCTTAATCGCCATAAAAATGTGCAACTTTCCTCTAATTTAACCGATAGCAATGGTGAGCATCGAAAAAAGCACCACCCTGTATACCTCAGAAATATCCACTTTAGGGAAAAATGTTTTGGATAAAAGTTGTTTGGTACTTAGTTTTCCACCATAAGACAAAATGTAAACTCTATTTTTTAGAATAAAAAAAGCGCAATGAAAAACAATTGAATTTTTTTAAATGACAAGGTATCCCTATATTATACTCATTTGATAGAGAATTTTTTTCTCAGGTCTCAGGTCTTCCTTCAAAAGCTAATGGAGCCGTCAACAATTGCGTTGCTTACTTAATAACAGTTACCACAACCTTTGACAGAGCTTTGTGCGACCGGGCTTACCAAGTTTTAAGATAACATGGGAAAAAACCTTACAGAAAAAATTGCTTAACGCTTTGGTATGTAATTTGTGGAATAAGTACAGAGAAGACAAAAAAACTTTAAGTTTAACAGTCAACAAAATCTTTAGCGTCAAGAGCAAATTATAATATTATTGTAAAATATTAGCAGTGTTAGCAGTTTGCTTTTAATCGAAATTATTTCATTAATCTAAAAACTGCTATGATATATCTACATTTTTAAGTTATTTTCAGGAAACTACCTACACTTCCTGTTAAACTATTCAAATTGTATTTCGTTATATTATGCATATGTTTGTACCCCTCTGTTGTATCACTGGTGTTTAAAAAGAAGTGTAACCAACTCATTGACGACACAAGAACAGTTCCAACACATTATATCCATGCATTATTTATCAGCCACATTAGCATCAAACAAAAAAAAGCAAGCCTGGAATACAACTGCAGTTACAGGTCAAGGGTTGTGCTATTGCCTCACCTATTTGAACTTCGAGTAATTTCCGCTTCTTAATCATTCACGCATTTTATTTTTAATATGGATGCACTTAATTTTTAAGAGTTAAACATTTTTCGTTATTGAAATGTTACGCAAGTTCTATCGTACTTCGTGCGTCAATATTTTATGCAATATCCATCGTACGATAGAGACAGACCCATGCACCACAATTTTTAAAAGATATCGTAGACTAGAACAGTCTGGTTCGACTGTAAAAAGCAGGGAATTTTTTGGACGGGTCAAACGATCACAGCTTCAACGAACTTTGTCATTAAGGAATTGTATTTTGACCTGCACACTGGTTATAAAAATATTCTGAGACGAATAAAAACGTCTTGTAGATTATATTACTTAACAATATCAACTTTTGGCAATACTTTATTTACTTGCTGTTGCAGGTACTGATTGTTTTTTTTTTGCTAAATTTATGTAATTACATTATTTAGTCATAAGTCCTTCTACTGTTAGTTGTAGGACTGTTGAGTTTGTATTGTGCGGACTTTTTTCCACGTTTTTTCTATCTTGTGTTAGCTTTTTTTAATTCTTCCAAATTGATGTTTCTGTTCGTTAATGCTTTTTTAACTTAGTCTTGCCAGGTTTTTCTCGGTCTACACCTTTTATTTTTCCCTGTGATCTTGCTTCATAGGCTTTTCTGGTTAACCTTTCTTCTTTCATTCTATAAATGTGAACCAACCATATCAGCTGTCTTTCTTGCATTTTTGTTTCAACTGATTTCATCTTTAATTCTCAATATGTTTAATTTCTGCTTCGATTTTCGTTTTTTCTTGGATTCTTCTTAGAAATTAAGTGAAAATACGAGCCCAAAATCTTCCGCAATTTCACATTTTTCAACACATTTAGACGTAGTTTTTGCAGATATTTTAAAATTTAGTTTTTGTGCGATCGTACTAGACACAGCTGTTTGACGGACGCGTTAGCAACCATAAAGTACTGCATTACCGGCCCTATCCTTAGCAACGGCCGTAAAAGTTACTTTTCAGGCCGTTACCCTTAGGAACGGCCGAAAAAGTAACTTTTACGGCCGTTGCTAAGGAGAGGGCCGGTAATGCAGCACATACGCCGTCATCTGTCAGTGACAGAATGTCACGTAGTTTCTAACCTATAATTTGGAAAATTACTAAAAGTTTAAATTGTTTTTAATTCGATCGCACAAAAAATGTAATATGCACCTCGGCCAAAACCTACTTTTTCGGCCTTGATACATAAATAACTATTAGTAGCAAAAAAAGCAGCATTTTCATAATTTATCAAAATATTTCTTACAGTACAAGATAAAGTTGAAATTGTGACTTAACTGTGGGCAGTTTTATTGAGACTTTGATAAACTGACGATAACTTTTTGCAAATCGTTAAACACTGCTTTATATCGGGTAGTTATGAACGAACCGTCATACTTTGTATAATTCAACGAATTCATTATTATTTTCAAAAATTATATTAATTTTACTTTATACAGGGTGTGTATAAATTGGCGAAAGCGCTACACGTGACGATGTTCTTCGTAAAATTCTAAGTCGAAAATTTTTATACAAAAATGTTGTATCCTTCTTCCTATGGCCTCAGGAACCATTTAAAGTTAAAGAAACAAAAATTTTGCAACATTGCATCCATTGATTTGCGTTTGGACATTTTTATATCAGCAATTTTTACTTAGGTATTTATAATATTTGTTCGAACTGAAAGCCTTCAGTTGGTAAACATAGTGGCAAACTTTTAGGTATCGTCTAACACAAACTAGAAATAATTACCAGAAAAACAGAGATGACAGCTAATGACAATGTTGCCATGTGTATTATTTTCATTCAAATCAGTGATTTACATATTTTCAACACGGATTTTTGAAAGGAAAAACACAATATCTAGGAAAAATATTATTCGAAATTTATTTTTATTCCAAATCGCAGCTTTTTTATTAAAACATATTAAATAATAACGCTTTTTAAAGGACTGGATGTCAAAACTTTGAGGACCTCTTGCAGACACAGCAAGCATGGTACAACATTTTTGTATTAAGAATTTTACCAAGAACATCGCCACGTGTAGCGCTTCCGCCAATTTATACACACCCTGTATATAAGCTGTAAATATTATTTCCCTAATCCTTAATGGTGAAAGTGAATTATACTGACATTTATAAATTTATATCAACACAAAGTTTTAAACACTATATGGATGTCATTAAATTTACGTTAAAACTCGCATTTCAACTGTTTTACAAAAAATATTTGAAAACATAAAAATATTATACCTACGATTTTGGGCTTGTATAATTAAAGTTTGCACATTTATGTTGTTATTTACTTCAAAATACAAGTGGTGGTATGACTAAACGGTCGACAATTTTGTATCTGACTCAACTTTTTAGTATTAGGCCAATCATTATTCACTCTAGCCAAATATGAAATAAACCAAAAGTACCTTTCCAGCCCTTGGTCATTATGGTAAATACTAGAGATGGATGATACGATGTCAGAAATATATCAATTATCGACAGATCGATACTTTGATATTCGATACATCAAAATTACAACATTCTATATTTGATGTACAAATACATCGACCTTCCGTTTGCCATTAAAAAAAAAAAAACGCTATTTTTTATATGAAAAAATGTAACAGCAAAGAAAGTTACCAATTCAAAATAAATATCCATATTTTTTACAATGGAACATTAGTTACATCGGTCACGATACTATAGTCCCTACATTTGTGTTTTTCCCTAACATAGGTACAATAACAGCACTTACAATATTGCCCAAACTTTTGAATATCCGGCAATTTCGGCCATTAGTAATTATATAGGTAATTCCTGGTCATGCAAATTTCTAAACGGTCAAAGTAAAGTACCTCATTGGCTATATATATAAAATTCTTGAACTAAACGATAAAAATACTTCCACTATTTGAAAAAATCCATAAAAACCGAATACAAAATTAAATTTATATATCTAAAATTAAACATGATCGAAGCATACAATTAATTCTTTTTTACAAAAATCTGTTACTTTACATTAAGTATTGCGAAATGCTTATTATCTTTAGACCTAAAAAAAAAAAACAAGAAAATCTTATTAAACAAGCGATTGAGGAAGTTTCACACCTACTTAACATATGCAATACAAAAGTAATATATAATCTCAACTTTTACTGCGCTGTCCGCTGCTAACAGCGCATGATAAATCAAATTAATTAGCAAAGAACTAACTGTTGGAACAGTCGACCTTCTTATCTTGCAAACACAAGCGCGAAAATTATTTTTTTAATGGCACGTTCGATATTTGGTATTTATAGTACCTATAAAGACAAAGGCTTTATCCTAGAGCGCTGTGAAAACTGACAAAACCCTGCTTAGTTTTTGAGATGCGATAGTCAACTTTTTATTTCTTTAGAGGCGCCGTATAGGAATTATTATGCTTGTTGAACTTCATGGTGAATACGGTGCCTATTATATTCAAAAGAAATATCGAAGCGTTCTAGAAATACAGAGTGTTCAAATCTGAATCGCATTATGGTATTTATGGATGTAAACGCTATCGTTAGATCAGACTTACGCATTTAACCCACGAGCGAGCGCGTCCCTTATTTTTGCACTACCGGGCGCGTGGCTTACTTTGTCCATAGCATTTTTAAAAACAAATGTTTGAGTATTAATGGTCAATCTTCTAACAATATGATCTTTTATGCCTTGCAAATACAATTTATATAGTTATTTACGTAACAAGACCGGAAAGTGGTACTTTACTGGACGAGTACGCAGTTTATGGACGAGCCGTAGGCGAGTCCTGAAAGCATACGCGTACAGTAAAGACAATTTACGGGTATGTTATGTACAATATTTTTTCTGCGGCCGCCAGTGACACCAAAATCACTATCGCGTCGCCATCCATAATTAAACAATAACTTAACAAACTACAGGTGAAAATTTGGTTGGTGGTATAATGGCGCTTGTTTGACAGCGCAAATCAACAAAACTACTCATCACCATGGCAACCAGCTACTTTCCGGCCTAGGCCGGTAAAGACAACTCATTAACATGGCAACTAGTTACTTTCTGACCTAGGCCAGTGAAGATGTATTTTCTAGTCTAAAAATTGATCGAAAACACTGATTTTCTGGACGGATGCAGAAAAATGATATTTCTTCATTAAAAATAAAAACTATATTCCAATATAAAATTAATTACATTTCCTAAAATATTTTAATAGTTCAACACACAAACCGAAATAACAGTTGTAAAATTCTATTTAATTATCTTTATTACATTCGCCGGTACAAATATACGTGGTTTTAACATAATTTTTGCAGGAGAATTGAAAGCAAGAATCACATTTACTTGTGTCCACATTTTTTCCTACAAAATTAGAACAATAAAGTGTATTATTATCACCAAACTACAGATCTTCGAGTTACGACAACGTACTCAATTTGGAAGTCAAAATGGCACGAAAGGAATACACAAAGTCTTTTACCATTAAATCTACATAGTGTTACCGCATTGAATTTATAAAACCTGGCTTACTGCATACTGCAGCGAGCCTGATCGAGGGTTAACGCAAGCAGTTTTTAATATTCTTTGTTATAAATCATACACACTATTGGTTTGTCCCAACAAGCGATTTAAAACCAATCCATGTATAAATACATGAACTGGTTTATTCGCATGCGTGAACTATGTACTAATAAATAGATCGGCCAGTATTAACCGTTGTTGGATCGCTTTTACGACTGGCCCAACTGTAAATGACATTTGTGTCTATTGGGTTCATAGAAATTTGCGCATCACAAGGGTAAACACCTTAAGAATCCAGTACTAAATGGGATTGGGAGGGCGATGCACAGCTACCGGACCTCACGTTATTTATGAACAGCGCATGCGTGTAAAACTCTCAGCAAGAGTTCGTCCCTTCGTTCATGGACTGTTTTGATCGTCCGCAAACCTGTACATGAATTGATTTGAGAGTTGATGGAACAAACGACTGACCGTCCGGTGAAATGTCAAGAGACTGTGATGAAACGCGATATTGATACTGCGCAGAATCCTGACAGTATGTCGCATGGTCCATGGACTTGTTGGAACAAACCTTATATAAAACAAGAAAAACGACAACTTAACTCCAATTATAAATTGGTATACAGCAAAACTAATTAAGAACAGTTATTAATAAAAGTCGAGCAGCAATTTAAAAAAATTATTATTAGCGTGCAAGGTCTTCATGCGAATTGAATGTTTATAGATAATTCTACACATACCCTGCTACTTATACAAATCTACAAAAACTAAAGTCACATTTATTGAGGCGGCCTTGAAAATTTCACAGCACACGCACACGAAGATTCCTGGTATACCTCGGAAAACAAAAACATTTTCGAAATTCTTCAAAAACATGCACATCATTTTTGGCAAGGAAACGCAACCTCGTGCCTGCATCCGAAAGAATCGTCTGGTCAAAATTTAGACGTAATTACGGCCGAACGCAACGCTAACACACAAAGAGGTTCATTGAATCGTAGCAAGTATTCGAAAATAACAAACAAAATTATATTTAATGGACGTACCGCCATTCAAAACAAACGCCAACAATAACATTGCAAAAACTTCAAAGTCACGGCGTCGAAGTTTTATTGGCGATTTCATCAATAAATCGCCATTACGTTTCATAACTTAACATTTTAATATTACCCAACGATATAATTAAAATTAATCAGCGCAACAATATTATTACCATTTAATTATGAATCTGTTCAAATCTATAAATCACACGAACCCGACCGAAGATGGTTAAAAAATTTAAGAATTTGGAAATAATGCACATTTCATGCAAAATTATATTTTAATTCTAACGTGCCAAGGTTATATATTATTTATACCTTGACACAATAAAAGTAAATAGCAAAAAACCGGATTCGTTGGATTCTTGCAAAGAAACTATTGAATTAAACGAAAAAGTTTAGCTCTACAACAAGTAAAAAAGCTTAAACAAAAAAAAGCACTGCATAATACATTAAAAAACGGCAGGGACATGGTGTGGTTATTATTAATATTTAAACAAATACTTTTTTAACCTTATTACAAAGAATATTTTTGCCAAAACTATGGTCAGATTGTACAGCAATATACAATATCTAAACATTTTAGAAATGTACAATGTTTTTAGTCCAACAACAGATTAGCTCCTAAATTATTTGGTTGATTTATTCAGTAGGTTTTGGCCACGTTTCAATGCAGCTTTTTGACCTAATCAAGTAATTTTTACATTACCTTCTTTTAAGCACCTAGTACCTACTTGTCGTAAATTTCAAATGATAATTGTTTGAACATTAAACGTCGCGTCGTACAGGTTATAAAATGCAGTCACAACATGTTTAAAGTGCGCAAAAGATATTGTATCTTTGTATGTAGACAGCCTGCAATCAATCGTATCAAAAAGAGAAGCGGATAAGTCTTTTAAAAAGCCAAAAATAAACAAAGCGAACAGCAAACCACCTTAATACTGCTATCCAACTCTCAAAAGACTATGATTTGCTTCTTGAAAACTTCCTGCATTTTTGTGGATGATGAATCTTGTTTCAAATATGATTTTCTATCTTGGATGGCCTTAATATAACGTCGCAAAAATAGTAGAAATAGTAAAAGAATAAACACATCAGGGACAAAAGTTGATTGATCAAAAAAATCATCTAGGGAATAAAAATTAGGTTAATATAAAAGCAGGAATAAGGAATGGTGCCTTTCCACGTGAGAGTAAACTACTCTCGATAGCAGCGTCGCCAAGGATACAGCCCTTGAGAGTAACTCGCGATTGGCTGTATCCTTGGCGACGCTGCTATCGAGAGTAGTTTACTCTCACGTGGAAGGGCACCATAGACGCTATATCGATAGCTAATGTTGTAACATTGCACATACGAGGTATCACTTCTTCAACTGGGCTTCAAAGTTAATTAAATGATTTGATTCGTCCCGTTGTAACACGTATGGATGCCGGTTATGGGCAATCTCAGAAAAGCAAATTTTACGAAGAATCTTCAGCCCCTTACAGCAAACCAGTATGTGGCCAATAAGGTAAAATTTCGATTTTAAAGAACTCTATGGATATCCAGAGATCCAGACATAATAAATATATAATTTTTTAAAGACTAAAATGAAAATGGGAAGGGGCTACTGTAGGATGCCAGCCAAAATATTTAAGAGCTTTGAAGGATACAGAAAAAAAAGACAATCACGCTTAAGATGAACTGAAAATATCCAAAAAGACGCAAGAAAGCCATCAGGAAAAGCATCAGAGTAGGAGCCGGAAATGGAGGATTTTGAAAAAGAATGATAAAGGAAAAAGAGGAGAGGCTAAGGCCCGTCCGCGGCTCTCAAGGAATGTAATTCACCAATCACCTAATAACTCCGTCTTATCAAAAGAGACTACTTCGTAACGAAGATAAAGATAAAACGGTGAAAAACTTAAAATGTTTTAAAAAAATTAGATATACAGGGTCATTGAAATTCGAGTTTAAGCATGGGGATCTCGCTTATTATAATAGCTAGAGTATAGGTTTAAATTTGGCAAAGTTGCTAAATTTGGTGCTCATTAATAATCCAAAGAGAAATTGGAAATATCTCAAACGGTATCCGAGAAAATTAGGGAAAGCCGGAAAATACGATTTTTTAAAATCGTCTATAACTTCTTTGGAGTTTGAAATATTTTAAATGTGTTAAAACATTGCCGAAGCAACTTTTTAAACCGAATCGGATTGTGGTCACAAATTTTTGCTAGATCGATTCGTTTTTGCTTTATAACAACGAACTTTGTTTTTTCTTAGGGGCGCAATTTACATAATCAAATCTCTTTTATTTTTCTAAATTCATTGATGTATCATACATTGATTGTATTTTACTTCTTCTTTCATTGTCAAATTTGAAAAAATGCGTTTTAAACAATGACCACTATAAATCAGGTAGGCCGGTCGTTGTAGTTTATGTTGTTTCCATGACAACCAATTAACAAACTAAAAGTTTTGAAAGCCTACTACATGTCAAATTAATAAATTCGTAAAAATGAACTTTAATAACGAAGTAAAACGCGATATGCAGCCAATTTTTTATTCATGGAATAGGAATTCTATATTGTCAAGTCAACGATATGCAGAAACATATCCAGAAAGAAGACAACCCTCGCACACATATTTTTGTACGTTGGACAGAAACTTGGGTAAATTTGGGGATTTTGCCAAACCTAGACGATAATATGGCAGAAAGGTTTCAGATGGAAATTTAAAACACTTTTTTATTACAAACAGATACGGAAAAAACACTATTTTTGTAAGTTAAACAAAAACTTAAGTAAATTTGAATAAAGCACGTAATAAAGTATAACACAACGGTATAAAAAATTCGCAGCATATCGCGTTTTTCTTCCTTATTAAGGTTCATTTTTACGAATTTATTAATCTGACAAGTACTTAACAGCTATTATAATAAGTGAGATCTCCATGCTTAAACTCAAATTTCAATCACACATAATAACAGATGTTAAGCAAAATCTTAGGTGCAATATTGAATATCGGGCATTTTCTACACAATAAAAAAAAATAGATTAAAACAATTCCTTTGAAGAAAATTTCAAAGTAGTTATCACAGATGTAAAATTTTAATTTTTAATGTGTGTACTGACATGATTATCTTGCATATTTTGTGAGACATTTATCATTACTAATTTCTTACCAGTTTCACGGCCAAAAAGCGACTTAGATAATAACTTATGCATAGATAACCTTATCTGTTGAATACTACACACTAAAGCGTAAACAAAGACTTGTCCAGATAATTTTACAAATTTATAATAAGACAGGGACATCCCCAATTAATATGAAACACGTGTCACAACGCTGTCGAAATTTAAGAACAAATTCATAACGCAACCATGCAGTACAGCATTGGAGAAAAAAAATTATATAATTAATGTTCATAAAAATATAACTGTGGACTTAACATTTTAATTGTATTTTTATGGTAAACTTTACAAAGTTCAAATACTTTTCCACTGCTTCTTGACAATGTTATGACTGATAAGCGTATACGTTTAAAACCAAACACTCGTTACCTAAAATACTTGTAGCAATATAAATCACCTACTTAACTAAAATTACATACAATACTCGTGTGCTCAGTAGACTATGTTAAAAGCGAAACATGACAGCAAATGCAGTGCATTAAAGAAACTTATACATACATTATAATTTCCCTTACAATATAATGCGAGGGTTGTTTACTGAAGCAGGTATTTGCAAATACACTAGACTGCAAACCACGTAATACATAAGCCTGCAATTTGCATTTTACGCATTTGAATGTGCTTGCAGCAATAAAATGTGCTACACATGTGTATAAAAAAGGTTCCGAGTTCAATATAAACATTAACACACAACAACAAATTCCATCGAATAGAAAAACTGGAACTCGCGGTATTTGAAAAATCAGTAGCAGAAAATGTAAAGGTGACAATTCATTATGCGTAAAAAAAGGTGATAGTATTTATGAAAATTAACTGTTTTCGAACGTGTTAGTATTTTATTGTTAAAGACAGTTTGATTAGCTTAGTAGCACGGTAAGCCTTGAAGAACGAGGCACCAAAAGCCCGCTAATAAAAATTATGTATGTCCCATAAGTTCTGTTCTTTGATGTTCAATATTGTCGTGCCAGTTTTCTTACTGAAGCACTAAGTGTGTTTTTCGCTCTTCTTACCAGTCTTTCCGTTCTTGCTCTGGTAGAAATTCTAGGTCTTCCACTTTTTTGAAGGTTCATGCAAGTTGATTTTCAAAAATGCGTATTATTTCGGCTTTAGGGAACAAATTATAAGTAATTTTCCGAATTTCTAATTTATAAGCCATATAGACATAAACGATTTAAAAAACTGAACTGTCAACGTTAGGTTAAGGCAGTGGTTTCCAACCTGTGGGGCACGCCCCCTAGGGGGGCGCGAGACTATTGCAAGGGGGGCCCGCAGCTGTTACCAAAATATCATTTTTGAATACAAACAAACAAAAAGAACTTTCTTTATACAGAATATGGTGTATTGTTTTGTAGTCCATTAAATAATTCTTATTTATCAGCACAGTATTTATGAAATTAGATTGTTACGAAAAGTGAGGGGGGCGCAAAAAAAAATTATGAAAAAGGGGGCGGCGGAGGTACAAAAAGGTTGGAAACCACTGGGTTAAGGTGTCCAACAAATTTTTGTTTCCATGGCAACTTGATATTTTTTTCTTATTACCCATTTTATGGCCTCTAAAATTTGCGTCAAATGGGACATACGTTAATGGTGCCTTTCCACGTGAGAGTAAACTACTCTCGATAGCAGCGTCGCCAAGGATACAGCCAATCGCGAGTTACTCTCAGGGACTGTATCCTTGGCGACGCTGCTATCGAGAGTAGTTTACTCTCACGTGGAAAGGCACCATTAAACTAATCATGTAAACACAAAAATAATTTTCCGATCATAATAGCAATCAAAAATAAGGACTAGTTTTTAAAGGGGAAAACGCAAGGAAACGCAGTTCCTTGCCTTTTTCCAAAATGACAAACGTAAAGGAACTAAATTCCCTAACCTATGCATCTAGTAAAAAGATCATTACCATGAAATAAAATAGGTTAACGATGAAAAATTTGAAAATTTTCAAAATATTAAAGTATTCGTGTGTTTCTTGACGTCCATGTTTTAAATTCTGTTTTGCCAAAAATTTGCGATAGGTTTTACACTAAATTCCACTATTTAATGTTCTTTTCCGACCTTTTAAACAAAAAAAACATTTAAAACATTAAGCAAAGCTGTGATATTTTAATTAAAATTTAATATATTTGTCCTTGAAAACAAACATGAAAGCAAAAACAAAGATACAGGCGCACAGGATGGGCTTTTAAGAAAAATGGAGGGACATAGAACAACAAGATCAGCAGTGATCGATATAGAAAGAACCCTGGAAGATATAAACCAACTAAGAGGACTGGGAGACATTTATTACGCATGTCAGAAAGCAGGTGCGCAAAACTGGTATGGAAAACGAAGTTTGAGAGGAAAAAATTAGAGAAAGATGGAATACAAAATAGGAAAACGCAGTGAGACACGGACTAGAAGAAAAAGGAGTCAGCTGAAGAGATGTGCCACAGCTAGCCTATGTTAGGCAAAATGGAGAAGCATTACCAAGAGTTAGAAAAACATGTCTCGACACCGAAAGGTAAAGAGGACCCGATCAAAAAGAACAAATGCATTTACATTTTCATGTTTTCAGGAAGCATGACAAGTTGTAGTTTCTAGGTTCTGTATTTACAGCGTTAAGACAAATTTACATACTCTAATACTAGTAGTTGTTCACACATATGACATTAAAAAAAGAAGTTTAAATAAATTAATAAAAATCAGTAGCACATTTGCAGAAAAAAATGTATCTTATTTAATAAACACTTTCAATTTTAAAAAAAAGCACAAGTCTTAGCTTTAGCATAAATACCATAGTTTATTATGTTCAAAATTTCGATAAAATGATAGATTTAAAAAAGTTATACTCGTAATACATTTGTTGTCTATTTATATTCAAAACAGAGCACAAACACTAATAATAATATGGCCAAAGGCGATGAATACCTACTTAAGGTTAAGCAAACTTTAAAACGGCCAGTCCATATAAAAATTAAAAAATTGTGATTGTATGAACAAAATTAAAATATAATTTATTTTATTGCTACAAATAACATCATAAATACTTTAAATAAATAACAGTGAACTTCATCCTTAAAACCTTTATTGTTTCTTCAACAACAGGGATGTTTCAACATGCAGAGTAAAGTTTTGTACACCGCAAACTTGGTCATTTTAACAAAAACAATTGACAACTAAAAAAAACAGTTAACAGTAACTATAGAAAAACAAAACATATAATTACGAATAATTATCAAACAAACAAACAAAACAAACACGGACCTAAACGACACAAACAAAAAAATAAAAACGCACTAATTAAAATTAAAATAATTACAACTTAACAGTATTTACGTTAAGAAAAAAAAACATAAATATACACGGACCGCTCCACATACACATCCTTTGTTTATTAATTAATAGGTACATGAACTCCTATTAAGATGTGTTAATGACAGAAAAACAACTTTTAAAGACAAACACAATAACATGGAGTTATCGTACCTTAAAAAAAAACAACATAATAATTATGAATTACGATAATTCAAGGCCAATCAACAACAATGTATATGAAATAGTGCTGGTCTCGTGTAACGCGTTCAGAAAAAAAGGGCAAAAATCATGATGAAGATACTACACAAATAGTTTACCTGTTAAGACACTAGATATCTTTGTATACAGAAATTAAATAAACAAATATATTTTACGGCATTTTCGAACCATTTACAAAAGCAGCCTCCGTTAAATCAACAATTTTAAAAACAATTGAGGTAATTGTGACGCACAGAAGAGGACCATAACGTTACAAAATCTTATTAGCGCAAAACTCACACTGTAAAATAATTAATACACTTTCTACAAAGTCAACTACTTGGAAAACTGCATGTTAATACATTCAGAAGAAATTAGAAATCTTCTTAATGAACATGGGATTTTCATACTGCAGAAAAATGTTAAACAATCACACGCAACAAGACCATAGAGGGGTGCAGTTTTTGCTAATTGTATAAAAAGCAATACAGGGTGATGAAATTCGAGTTTAAGCATGGGGATCTCGCTTATTATAAATTATAGTAGCTAGAGTATAGGTTTAAATTCGGCAAAGTTTCTAAATTTCGTGCTCAATAATATTTCAAAGAGAAATTGAAAATATCTCAAACGGTATCCGAAAAAATTAGGAAAAACCGGAAAATACGATTTTTGAAAATCGTCTATAAATCGTTTGGAGTTTGAAATATTTTAAATGTGTTAAAACATTGCCGAAGCAACTTTTTAAGCCGAATCGGATGGTGGTCACAATTTTTTCCCAGGTCGATTCGTTTTTGGTTTATGACAACCAACTTTATTTTTACTTATGGGCGCAATTTTTGCTATTTACATAATCAAATAGCATTTATTTTTCTGAACCATTAATGTATTACACATGTTACCTATTTTACTTCTTTATTCATTGCCAAATTTAAAAAAAGCGTTTTAAACAATAACCATTATAAATCAGGTAGGCCGGTCGTTGTAGTTTATGTTGTTTCCATGACAACCCATCAACAAACTAAAAGTTTTAAAAGTCCGTTACTTGTCATCGTAATAGATTCGTAAAAATGAACTTTAATAACGAAGAAAAACGCGATATGCTGCCAATTTTTTATTCATTGAATAGAAATTCTATATTGTCAAGTCAACGAAATGCAGAAACATATCCAGAAAGCAAACAACCCTCGCACACATATTTTTGTACGTTGGACAGAAACTTGAGAAAATATGGGGTTTGCCAAAAATATGGCAGAAAGGTTTTAGATGACAATAAAAAAACATTTTTATTACAAACATATCCGGAAAAAAAAACGCTACATTAAACAGAATTTTAAGTAAATTTGTATAAAGCATGTATAAAGAACGGTACAAAAAATTCGCCTCATATCGCGTTTTTCTTTGTTATTAAAGTTCATTCTTACGAATCCATTACGATGGACGGACTTCCAAAACTTTTAGTTTGTTGATTGGTTGTCATGGAAACAACATAAACTACAACGACCGGCCTACCTGATTTAGAATGGTTATTGTTTAAAACCCCTTTTTTTAATTTGAAATAAATAAAGAAGTAAAATACCATGTGTGATAAATCAATGAATTCAGAAAAATAAATGCTATTCGATTATGTAAATAGCAAAAATTGCGCCCATAAGAAAAAATAAAGTTGGTTGTCATAAAACAAAAACGAATCGATCTAGGAAAAATTTGTGACCACCATCCGATTCGGCTTAAAAAGTTGCTTCGGCAATGTTTTCAAACATTTGAAATATTTTATACTCCAAAGAAGTTGGACTATTTTCAAAAATTGTATTTTTCGGTTTTTCCTAATTTTCTCGGATACCGTTTGAGATATTTCTAATTTCTCTTCGGATTATTAATGAGCACCAAATTTAGCAACTTTGTCAAATTTAAACCTATACTCTAGCTATTATAATAAGCGAGATCCCCTTGCTTAAACTAGAATTTCAATCACCCTATATATGCAAGTTAGGTACTTGAAAAATAAATGCATTGGCCTTTAACTAGTAACCAAAAAAAAAAGGAAAAACACAAGTCTTTAAGCTTGTACAAAGTTTATATTATAAACAAATATTTAAGTTTAACTGCCACAAAACATGTCTGTACGCAATCCATAAATTAAGACCAAAGTTTAATGTGACAAAAACTTAACAACAAGAAACATTTACGGTAGACTGATTAAAAGTAAAAAGGCGAACTATTGGAACATGGACAGTTACTAGAAAAAGAAAAATCAATTACGACATAATGTAACAGAAATATAGAAAAATGCCCGCTCTTAAACCGAGAAAAATTTCATCAATACTACATGATGGTAGTTTCCCGACCCATTTATTTTGTTTAGTGACGCCCCATTTCTTATAACCCCGATGTCCTATCGGGAAAAATGGAGAAACAATATTGTTGGCTAGAACATATATCGATACAACCGGTAACTCTTTCATTAAAACATCTGAAAATCAAATTCTTCTACGTAGCTACACGCAAACATTGTTTTATTTCCGTTTTCTTTAGACTTTACACAAATTCCACCGTTGGTATTACGAAATACTAGGAAACCACAATTATTGGAATTCCGGAAAAGTTTCTTTATAAATTTGATTAAATTCGTTCTTAGCTCATACTTTTCATAACGTGAACAACATTTTTAGTGCCTTTTTTTGTGAAGCTAACCTAAATTACTATTTTCGCCAGTTTTTTTCTGTACTACAAATATGTAGGTACTAAGCTGACTTTTTCCGTAATACTCTAGTGCATGTTAAAGATTTTCGGGTAGCCCATTTCACAACGTTTGTACGTACGTTATAAAGCAAGTGTAAAATCCTGCTAGACTCTTAAACATCACAACTAATGTAACTAACCATCTACTGCACACCTGTTTTATAAAATCATTCATAAAAGCTACACTTTCACCTGTCAATCTCGATTTAAAACGATAAAACATATCAACCACATCATTTTTTAATTGCTCTCAATATTTTAAGCTTTTTTCGCCGACGAAAACTTTCATCAAAACATTTTTTAACAACGTTACCTATTTGTAAACTAAAGAAATGTGTTAATTTAGTTATTTCAAACAATTTAATTATCGGATGGCAAAATTTTAAACAAAAGTTTACACAAATATTTATTCAATAAACAACTGCAATTTATAATACAAATTTAACCTTACGAAAGAATAAACATTTATTGCATAATGCACAACTTATTTAAAAGTTATGAAATAAACTTTCAGGGTATGCACACAAAAAAATATAAATAAAACCTAAATAAAAATATGAATTGTTGACAGGTTAATGAATTACGTTACGTTCTAAATGATTTATAGACTACACAAAATTTTTGCATAAAAATTTATTACAAAACCTGGATCGTGAAGGAACAGTGCTCGGAAAATCGCGTGATCGTGTAAAAACAGTTTCCAAATAAAACACGAATCGTTTTCATGTACTCAAAAATAAAAACCATCCCGTTTTCGACGTGTAATCGATATTTTTTGACCCCCTTAACTTTAGATAGTTTTATTTACTTGAATGGGAATGAGTTCATACAATTTCAAGAGATATTGGTTAGCGCCGAGCTGTTTTTGTTTACTATCGCCAAATAAAGTGTGCCAATACACTTGAAAAAAAAATTGGTCATGTCCTTGGCTGGCTTGTGACTCGCTAAATTTACGACTATTTGCGCAAACCGTATAATATTTTTATGGGCAAACAATCCGAACAAAAAGAACATCAGCAAAAAACAAAACAGCAATTTACAACGCTAACAGGGGCTGCGTCTGAGCAATAGCAAATGTTTATTAAAAATACAGTTTAAAAGAAAATTTAAAAACAAAAACCTGCACACCTTATTTTTTTAAATAAGATCAAATTGTTCACATGTGGCATGTTCACAATACCGTGTAAATGAAGTGTGGTACACCTCCTTTTTTTCTGAATTTTGATTTATACAGGGTGTGTATAAATTGGCGGAAGCGCTACACGTGACGATGTTCTTCGTAAAATTCCAAGTCGAAAATCTTGATACAAAAATGTTGTAAAATGCTTCCTATGGCCTCAGGGACCATTTAAAGAAAAAAAAATTGGCAACATTGCATACATTGACTTGCGTTTGGACATTTTTTTATCAGCAATTTTTACTTAGGTATTTGCAATTTTTGTTCGAACTGAAAGCCCTCAGTTCGTAAACGTAGCTGCAAACTTTTGGGTATCGTAAAACACAAACTAGAAATAGGTAATAACGAGAAAAACAGAGACGACAGTTAATGACAATGTTGCCATATGTATTATTTTCATTCAAATCATTGATTTACATATTTTCAACACCAATTTTTGAAAGGAAGAACACAATATCTAGGAAAAAATACTATTCGAAATTTATTTTTATTCCAAATTGCAGCTTTTTCATTTGCAAGTATTAAATAATAACGCTTATTAAAGGACTAAATGTCAAAACTTTGAGGACCTCTTGCAGACACAGCAAGCATGGTACAACATTTTCGTATTAAGATTTTCGACTTGGAATTTTACGAAGAACATCGCCACGTGTAGCGCTTCCGCCAATTTTTACACACCCTGTATAAATGCAAACCTGTTTTTGTATCACTTCCGGTTTCGCCGGAAATGACGCCAATTTTGATTTATAACCTCAAATAATTTTTGAACCAAAAGTTAATTTTTTATTAAGTATGCCGTGACCTGCATAAATAGAATTTTATTATGTCAACAACTGTCCAAAAGACGTTTTTGTAAATTTTAGTTGACATTTAGGTTACTTTAATCGGTTTTTGAATGTGCGGAATCGGTTTTTTGAATTTTTTAAATGGAACTATGGTGGTACAAGCGGTTATTTAAATGAAGCATCTTCTAACAAATCCATCGATACCAATAACTTGTATTTTTATTAAGAGTCTGCTTCAAAAACTTCAAATTATTGCAAAGAATTATTAAGAGATCCTGTTAATCGCAGTACACTGTGCATAACATAACAAATCATTCAAAACAAAAACAAAGGTGCCACGGAAGATCGCTGTGAAAACGAACAAATGCTTGTTTACGTGTTTGTATGTCTTTGCGGTGGTAGAAAAATGATTAGTCATTAAATTAAAACTTGATAAAAAGTTAAATTTTGGTTCAAAAATTATTTGAGGTTATAAAAATTAACCAAAACGTGCAGTTGTATCCAAAATCGTTTCCTCTTTCCAAAAATGTAATAATATACAGGGTGTTTAAAATAACAAAGTTGGAGTTATTTCCGGCGAAACGGGAAGTGAAACAATTGTGTGCATGTATTTAAAAAAATCCTGTTTTTTGCACATACCATATGTCTAAAATTTCATTAATCTAAAATCAAAACTAAAGAAAAAAATGGGGCGTACCACACTTTGTTTACACCCGGTATACACAGTAGATATAAGTGTTTGATAGTGACCGATAAAAATTGCAAAGAAAACGAAAAATAAAATGTAACTTTCAGTCATTTTCGGAAATCCTATTTTCAGTCAAAAACATTAATACATCCGATTTTGTGAGAAAAATGTCAAATAATTAGCATAGTCTGAAAATAATTTATCAGAAAGTTAATATTTTAATTTGAAATTTATATTTATTTATGGACTTTTTATTACGAAAGTGGTTTATAAGTCCAATATTCTGCATTTCGAGATATTTAAGGGTTTACATTTAAGTCGATTTAAAAATACTGATAGTATTTGGTTATAACCGAAAAAAATAAGACTGTGATTGCTACCTATTCAGCCAATAAAGGCATTAAAAATTGAACTTAATGGTTACCTTAAAAAAAAAACTTCTTTGATTAATAAATATGTAAAGTAATAATTATAGTAAATTTATGTTTGCAAAAATGGGGCACAATTTTTTGAACACACTGCGTTTGGTCGTCGATTTGTGATAACGGTAAAACAGTTTTCTAATTAACCGACTTACTAGCTCGAAACAAATTAAAAGCAACAAGCTATGATATATTTAGTTATAAAACAATATCAGATTCCTACTTTTACGCCCCCAACTGCGATGTTAATTTGTTTTTTCGAAAACAATTGGCAACTAAGAGGCAAAGTACACTCAATATTTAAATCGACAGTGATTCATCATTAACAAATTTTTTAAATATACTAAAAGAACGAGTAATGGTCAGCGTTAATTATCATTAAAGAAATTTAATCCTTAAGTACTTACAATAAATTAATTATTTAAAGTATCATTACTTAAATATTTAGAAAGCTTGTGCTGAGTTAAATGTTACATTCATTAATATAATACAATAAAACTAAAAATGAAATCTAAAAAATAAGTTTTGGCCAACTTTTACCTTAAAATCGTTTCATGTATTACAATTTTATTTCACTGATTAACACTCGATTGAACATTTGAAAGATTCCGTCTGAATAATTAATGCAAATTCATTAAAAACGTCAAATATTAAACAATTACTTCCTCATTACCATCGGCATTTTTCTTCATCAAGATATGTTCAAAATTATAGGCTCGATTATATATTTACATATTCCATCAAAATACCATTAATATTTGATACGTGATACGTATACAAAAACGAGGAAATTTAATGGAAGTAGGCCAGGGCCACTAAAATAACTTTGCTTTTAGCGATATTAAAAAAAGAACGCTCTGGCTTTTTTTCATTGTCCGACAATCTTCGCGATTAATACAGTCATAAAACACTAGTCGACGAAATTTTTCCTTTGTTGCGAAAACTTTCGATGAAATAAACTGATATTATGGCTGAAAAATATCTACTGATAACGATAATGAACATCAAAATGCGTAATTGGCACAGTTTATTGACTAATCGAAAGCAAAACTTTACATGGAAAATGATATAATTAATTTTTTATCTTTTAGTCATGTATTTTTGTTATTTTATTAATGTACTTCGTTGTATTAATAAACGCATGCATTGTAAAGTAAGTCCTATCAAATACAGATAGTAGAACATCAATAACATTTTTTTATTCTGCAAATTTATATCCTTATGATATTACACAAAAGACTTTGCGTTTGAAAGTGCACATGTAAGAATCAAAGTCGTGATAAAATTTAATTATCGCACGATGTGATGCGATACTCCACAATAATCTTTTTATATCAGAAAAAGACTTCTTAAGAAGTCACCTGTTTTATCAATCGCAAGATGTGTCACACCTTGTAGAAAGACGTACGTCTGTACCTGCCACGTGCTGTTTTTACCCCATAAATGATTTCCTACAAACTTTTAATTTAAATATTGAAATATTTTTAAGTTCCACCAAAAGATTTTTTTTACTGACACATCACAAGTCATACATCAAAAAAAGCTTTGCGAAAATGCCTTATATTGAAGCAATTTAAAATAAAACTTTTTTAATGTTGGTAACACGTACTAATCAACGATCTCCTCTCTATTGTTGTAAAAAAATTAAATTTAACTATTGCATTGCATACATACATACATAACCACACATAAATGAGACTGAGAAACTTATTTATGAATATACTGTATTTTGTTTTACTCAAAACTATAGGTTTTTCAAGAAAACTAAGGAATGAAAAAAGTTTCTGAATAAATCGAGCTTTCAAAAAAAATTATTTTAAATTACAAAATTTTAACCCACCAAAAAGTTCAGATAAAAAACCAACAGGGGTCGCACTTTTCAGGCCTCTGTGAAAGTGGGAGATGATTGAAAATATTACTATGGGAAACCTTTCAAAAAGTACAAAACATCTACCAAATAGTAGTATCCTTCTCCTACTTTGAATACTATAATTTGAATACACCAAATTTGAGAAATAAAATAAAAACCTAATTTTACCGCTCCCCTTTAGTGGGGCGTAACTCCGAAAGGGGGACGTCTAGGGAAAAAAATGTGTATAAGAGTCCCCCGTTAATTTTTGATAAGGAATCACCTCCTGAATTTTTTCGCAATATTTAAGAAACACCATGTATATTTACTCATCAATTTTCTTAAATTACTGTCTTATCAAACATCACTTGAGTAAAACATTTCGGACAAAATCAACATAAGTCCGCAGTTTTTATAAACTATTAATTCTGAAACTGGCTTAAGTCACTTTATAGTAATAAAAAAAATAGCAATTCATGAACGTCCTGGCAAAATTATGTATCCTAAGAAAAATATAAGTAACCTAGATAAAAAATATAAGTGAAATTTCTTCATAATTAGGATTAATATTTTTACGTTAAACATAAATATGCAAAAAATTTAATATCTTAAAATAACATAAAAATTACTAACAAAATAAACGGCTCATATTTAGATGTGCGTGTCAAAAATCCGTTTAACATGGCTAAGAGAAAAATGTAACGATTTTGCTAATATGTTAATGCTAAAAAAAATAAAACATGGGCATTTATAAATCAATAATAAATTAATCAGTACCGAAAATTGTTGAAATAGCAGGAAAACCATAATTATACACTTCAAGCCTGAATAAATATCATGACCACTAAATTACTTTCAGTAACTTGTCCTCAATTTGAAACAGCGTAAGAAATAGTTTCCTCAAATTTCAAAATTGAAGCTATGAGAAATAAAATACCTATTATCATTTTAATATTTGTAGTAAAATCGCAGAAATTTTCGAGAATATAAAAACGTATTTGGATTGCCCATTAAAAAAAATCCATTTCAGAATAAAGAAATGAATCAACAATTTCAAAATCTCAGAGTGTGCTTTTCAATTCATTAAAAGAAAGCGTAAAATCGGCCAATTTTCATCGGCTTGTGTCTTCAAACTAAAATTTCACGATCCGTCGAAAATAAAAACCAAAGAATTGACATTTCTAATTAAAAGTGGACGACAACCTTTGCACAAGACGCAGCAAAGTCAAAACAGTGAAAGTGAATAAGAGATACTTTCATGCCGTACACTTTCTCCTTTTTGAACAAAATTATGCACAACTCCTTAACCATAACAAACCAAACTTTATAAAAGCAAATATTACAATAAATTAAATTATACGGTTTTGCAACAATGTGGACGTCCTATTTGGCCGCAACGACGCAAAACAATGGAGCATACATATAGAAACATTCGAGAAACGTTACCACACACATATCTCAAACTGTATTTACTTTATATAGACGTTCACTTGACATTCAGTGAACTTGCTGATGGAATTTGACCCGATTTATAAAACTTTACTACAATTGAGGCTATTGCATAAGCTAGTTGTAAAGAGTTAGAAAATATACACCATTTTTACGTATGTTATAGTAACAACTTTCAAAAACTACAAGCACATTAAAGATTACGACGAATGTTCTAAAAGAAAACATTAGCTAGCAGTAAATAAATAACATCTTCAAGATTGCAATTATATCAGAATTAATACACAGCTTAGCAACTGCGATGCAAAATTTCGCAACCAATCGAGAATAACAACTGTGAAATCAACCGAGTTACACACACTAGAATTGCTACTAAAGATTTTTTTTTGAGATAATGAGTTGGAATAGTACAAAAATTGGGTAAAACAAGTTACCGTAACTTTTTAAGTTTTAAAATACAATTAAAACAATTGAAAAAATGTTGAAACAAAAGCGATTACTTTTTATTTCATTAAATAAAACAAATTTTTAACGTTAGAGGAAAACAGTTGCATTTCCACGAATATAGAATTAAACTAAAACAATTGCCAAACTAAGACGATCGTCTGTTGTTCATTTATTTTTTCAAAGTAATTAATTAATCACGTTACAATAAAACACTTGCATTTTTAAGGCTTTAGAAGAATAAAATAAAACGAAAACACCCTAGGAAAAAGTATTAACTTTATTTTACAAATTTAAACAAATTCACACACTTTAAGCGCCCGATTTAATTATTCTATCTTTTGGTAGAGTAAAGTGCCCTAATATGGAATACTGTTTTGTATTCGGCAATAATATTCACATTTATTCAACAAAATTTTGCAAAAAAAAATTTTAAGGAATTTGTAATGAATACGCAACACATTACTCGAGTTCTGGTACGATATTACGGTAGATATTTCTTATATAGCTATTTTTTTTTAATGTTACTACTATTCCATATTAAGCTCCCGGGGAACCTAATATGGAATATATAATTATATAGGAAATATACATTAAAATAAACAACTGCTCATAGATTAATCTTTTATTTCTTTCTGATTTGCATTATTACTTAAACCAAACCAAAACTCTGTTATTTATATAAATTAAATTATAATTCAAGTGTCATTCGAACTAAATGTTGATAATTTATTTATTTTTTACAGGTAGGACAATAGAATTGTTTTTTAGGTATTTTGCACATTTTTCGTCTGCCCATTTCTGACACTTTTGACACTGAACCCATATTGCTGTACTTAGTGACCATAATCATATTCATTATAAGGCACCTCTATGTATTCCATACTAGGTATCAATGTGACATTTCAAAAATCGGTATATGTAAAACATGAAATGGCCCCAATCAAAATTTTGGCCTATTTAATTGAAATGTAAAGGCTCATGCTGAATAAACATCCAATAAAATAATTTACATCATTTACCCCAGCGTACAAAATTTTGCACTGAAAGATTTAGCCTAAAAACTCAGTAGCACGTCAAAAATATATTTGAACCTGTTATGTAATCTAGTGAATATTTTTTAACTATTTTACATTTGGGAATGTGTGATCAATGTACAAATAGGTACATATACTTTTCAACAGATATCGCTTATTCATTGTCATAAAACTGATGTATTCCATAATAGGTAACTGTTCCATATTAGAGCACTTTATTCTACTAAAAAAAAAATATGAAAAGCTTAATTAAAAAATTGCTTAATTAATTTTTATGAATAAGAAGAGCTTTTTTTGCCTTTAATTAAATTTCAGTGTATTTCATAAATTTTATAACTGTTTTTGTTGTCAAGTTGGCAATACAAAGCATATATTTTAACAAAATTACTTTCTCTGTCTGGAAGCAATAAAAAACTAACAATTATATTAAGTATATACTTTATCTATTCTCCATGTATACCTCGCTAAATATTTAAATGACAAGGCAAGACTTTCAGTTTTTCCGTTTTCTTTAAATTTTAATATCACTTTCATAATAAATCAACCAATTCACTCAATGGTTAATCGCTTTCACTTCCCATCGATTACAACAGAGTCGTTTAAATTAACTAATGGCGCAAACTGTAACTAAAAGCGACGACATTTACCCAGAGGCCAACCAATAAGTTTCAGTTAATTTTTTTAATATCAATTAACATTGTCCAATCTGCGCCGAGTTAAGAAATTTTTAGCACAGCAATTCTTAACCGCAAATTCGAATATGTCACAGCACAATTTAAAAAAATTATGGACTAAAAGCGTTTTGAACCAGCTGCAGAAAAAAATTAAAGGTAACGAAAATTGTTAAAAGTTATTGATTTTCCTACAATATTTAAAACACCTAAACTATTTGAAGTGATAAATTCATGTAAATTTATTATAATAAATTGCTTGCAGTTTTTATTCGAAAAATCTAGCAGAAATGCTAAAAAAGTTTCGAGCCTCGTTTCATCCATCATCAGTATATTATTTAAAAATACTACTACTGAAGAAGAAAAGATGGTCTCGAAACAGGCTCTTAATAATTCAAATGAGCGAATTTTAGTTAAACCTATTTACTAGTATAAAAACATGATTTTTTGTGTTAATTCTTGGGACAAAGTTCGATTTTTCTTAAATAAATTACACGCAGTGTTTCTCAAACTTTGAGGACTCTTTTCAAAATAAAAAGCCCCCATCAATATTTTTTGTATACAGGGTGTCCCAGTTAACTTGAACAGCATGGGGATCTCGTTAACGGTAAGAGATACAGAGTTGGTTAAATGGGTCAAAATGATCTATGATTTAAGAGCAACTATTCTATGAAAAAAAAACTTGAAAAAAATTTACAGTTATTGGGCTATTCGTAAAAAACAAAAAAATGACGTTTTCGATTTTTGCTTATAACTTGCTTATTTAAAATCATACCCAAAATATTTTTCGACATTATTAGGACACTTTTTTGCGTAGAATTGAAATTAGTTAATAAATTTTACCTATCTTCATTTGTTTTTGTTATTTTAACATCAACTTTCTTATTTTAAATACGGGTCGTAGTTGGCTATGACACCATTAAAAAGAGATTTTTTTTCTCGTTTCATTGATGTATGGGTTGTTAGGTTTATTTTTAAAAATAAGCAAGTTATAGCAATATTATTGTATTTGTTAAGTTTAATCAAAGTGGCCATTGGAAAACAAAACAAAACATCACGTAAATAAACTAGCTGTACTTAATTAAACACAAATAAACCTAAATAATTTAAGATATTTTTCAAATTACATAATAATTTATGTTTTTCCAATTACTATTACTATTGAATCTAAATTATAACATGCGTTCAAAGTGCAGCCCACTCTCCATGAGCAATGCAAATTTGAGATCTGCACTTTGTAGATAACAATTATTTCTTACGCATATTACTTTCTGCTTGATAAAATGTTCTTAAAACAGCTAATCATAAAAAGACAGCTGAACACAATTACAAAATTAAGATTGGATAGTTTAACAAAAGTTTATCAAATAAAAAGAAATATCGTTAGAAAAACATTATTACCTACAATGTGCAGATCTCAAATTTGTATTGCACATGGAGAGTGAGCTACACTTTGAACGCATGTTATAATTTAGATTCAATAGTGACAGTAATTGGAAAAACATAAATTATTATGTAATTTGAAAAATTCTTAAATTATTTAGGTTTATTTGTGTTTAATTAAGTTCAGCTAGTTTATTTATGTGATGTTTTGTTTTGTTTTCCAATGGCGGCTTTGATTAAACTTAACAAATACAATAATATTGCTATAACTTGCTTATTTTTAAAAATAAACCTAACAACCCATACATCAATGAAACGAGAAAAAAAATCTCTTTTTAATGGTGTCATAGCCAACTACGACCCGTATTTAAAATAAGAAAGTTGATGTTAAAATAACAAAAACTAATGAAGATAGGTAAAATGTATTAACTAATTTCAATTCTACGCAAAAAAGTGTCCTAATAATGTCGAAAAATATTTTGGGTATGATTTTAAATAAGCAAGTTATAAGCAAAAATCGAAAACGTCATTTTTTTGTTTTTTACGAATAGCCCAAAAACTGTAAATTTTTTTCAAGTTTTTTTTTCATAGAATAGTTGCTCTTGAATCATAGATCATTTTGACCCATTTAGCCAACTCTGTATCTCTTACCGTTTAAGAGATCCCCATGCTGTTCAAGTTAACTGGGACACCCTGTATATAAAATTGAGAGATACGTAATATTTTTATTTAATGATTAAATAATTGAAAAATACAATGTAGCAACGCCATTTCCTAATAATAAAAAAAAATTGGTTGATTTACCGACGATAAACAGGTTTGAAACTAACTTACAAGGGAAGTACTCCGATAGTGACTCGCCGATTTTTATACAAATTTGCAGAAACAAGTAACACATAAAATAATATATTTCTGCAATTTCAAAAGTTGCTTACGGGTACCGGAACCAGGAAAAAAATCGATTTGAAAATGGTTTTTTAGCGTAAATTCGTATGTATACCAATATAATTCACAGTGTAGTCAGTAAGCTGGTAGCGCAAGCGGTAGAGTACTTGACTTGCAACAAGCTATCGCAGGATCGATTCCCGACGAATATATTAATTTTTTGTTTGTTTGGTTGTTTATAAATACTTACCGCTTAAATTTCATTTAACAATTTTTTACGATAAATCAGAGAAATTAAATTAAAGTAATGAATAAGTAAAATAAAATATTTCATTTGTCAAAAATATATACAAATTATTTAATAAATCAACATATTTGAAACTTACAGGTCAATATTATTAATTTCTTCAAGCGAAAAATATAAGAACAACCTTTCGTACTTGTCTCATTATACATATTATTATAACTACAAAATTACAGTGTTAACTGTTTATTTGGCAAATTCCAGAATTTAGACTGGATTAATTCTTGGAAAATTAAATTAGGTTGTATAACTTGTATCCCATTATAATCCAGGGTTCGAAAACATGTTAATACCGTTCGGGGGGTATATTAAGGAATGGTCATAAGGGCTCATACAGTTTTAGAATATTTGCAGTTCGTGTGCAACAACCCAAAGTGTATCTTGTGTTTAGTTATAATATTAAAATGGCAAACGTGATAAATATAATGAAACTATTTACCGAGAAAATAAAGAATTGTTTTCCCTACAACCAAAGTGAAATAACCAAAACGGAAAGAGGTATAGCCGACAATATATTTAATTATCTTCAATCGCTATTGATGGGAGATGAAGAGGATTTTACTTCTCTAGTAGTAGTAAAAAATTGTTAAATGAAATTTAAGCGGTATAAATAACCAAAAAAAAAAAAAATTAAATGTCTTCGTCGGGAATCGATCCTGGGAAGGCTTGTTGCAAGTCAAATACTCTACCGCTTGCGCTACCGGCTTACTGACTAAATCGTGAATTATATTGGTATACATAGGAATTTACGCTAAAAAACCATTTTCAAATCGATTTTTTTCCTGGTTCCAGTACCCGTAAGCAACTTTTGAAATTGCAGAAATATATTATTTTATGTGTTACTTGTTTCTGCAAATTTGTATAAAAATCGGCGAGTCACTATCGGAGTACTTCCCTTGTTAGTGTTCAATTTGAAATCAATTGTCTGTTCTAGTTTTCAGCTTCTTCTAAGAAACACAACAGATGAGGTAAAAGATTTTTCAATTTAACACAAAATTAGATAAAATAAATCACATCATTCAACTCAACATTTAAAAACAAATTTGAAACTAGCGTATCTAACCGACCGAAAATTAATTAAGTTTACTTACATTATCTAATAGTAATTAAAACTCAGCACTCAGCAAAAACTTGATATTGCAGACATATAATTTACTGGTTCAGCATTTTTGAAACTTTTAAAACACAATTTCCATTAACATTTTAATACAAATGTATTTGATTAAAAACGGCTAATCTGACTAGATTTTCTATTTTTTTGGCAATAAAATTTAATTATAACACAAATAAATAACTATTTAATTAATGCAAGAAATTTCACGAAAACAGTTGACTTTAGACCCATATAACCTTATTCACTTTTTAATAAATTTTAAGAGAAATCCAAAAATGTAAAAATATACAGGGTGTTCTATTTAAAATTTCAAAGTTTGAGTCCGTTTCGGGTTGAACCGGAAGTCGTATTGCAACCTTAATATTTTCATCGAATCCGAAAAATATCATAACGCTCAGATACAGAATTTCATTGTTATATCTGCAATAGTATTCTAGATATTTGTCTGTTTCCATACTTTTGCGCATGCCTGTATGACAAAGAAGATAAGTGATTTTAAATTTTTTTTTTTAAACTATCACTAATAAATAGGTTATAATAATCAAATCAAAGTGTCGTAACGGGCACGTGAAGAAGAATCACATCTGTGCAATATTAAATTTGTACATTATTCAAAGAAAACCCTTTCGCAACCATCTGCACAATTTTACACAACTTTTTGATGACGCGTTCAGAATCGAGGAATTTATTTAACATACGTGATGGTTTAAGCCTAGTCTGCGAAACTTCTTCCGGCACAATTGCCTGCCCGATGATTCATTAAATCGAGTCAACTTAAACATTTGCCATGGGCTTTGTTAATGCATTTTTCATGATCAAAAATTCTTTATGAATCACTGAGTCGCCTTCTGTTGCTTCGTTAGACCTTATTAGCAATTGTAAACTTGGGCTCAACAGTTGCGATATACTTGCACATGTGCAGGTGGCATTTAATACAATAAATAAAACAATATTGAATAACAATGATATAACTTATTTAAGATATAACCTTCATGTTTTATGCAATGTGTATGTTACACTGTTCATTGCAAATAACGTTCAATTATCCGTGCGAATATAATACACACCAATAAATTAATTGCACAATTAATTAAAATACAGGAGATTGTAAGTGCAAGCTTACGAAGTAAGAACTGTAAAATTCAATTTAAAAACACGATTACTCTCTAGTTTTACTAAAAAAAACTGAATTACTTAAACGACATTTATTTTCTTATATTGATCGTTTTTTTTACGGTTTGAGCATAATACTCTACATTTAAGGTGCCTGTAAACCTCTTGAAAAAAGAGCCAAATGGATTCAAAACCCTCAGTTATCCGAACTGCCGATTAAGCGAATCAGTTTTGTACGTCAAGATATTAAAAATTTAAGAACCTCTGGTTTTGCTCTTACATCAAACACCGTTCCAGGAGGTTTAGCACGCGCACCCGAAATTTTTTGGTAACGCTGCTTCTAAATTTATCGGTAAACATTTCTTAAACCGGTAAACATTTCTTAAACCAGGTACAAGATAATAATTGATGTTAACGTTCCTTTAAAACGATGGAAGATACGTCTCTCATTACTATAGTTATAAAACTATAGGGTTAAAGCCAAGTTTAAACTAATTACGTTTTAGATAGGGTACTCACCAAGGATGAGATGCAATTTGGCTTCAGTCTGGAAGGCATAATGTAAAGTAACTAAAAAGGGGTTATCGCGGACGGCTTCTAATACTTGTCTCTCCGTTTTGGTGTGTTCTGTGGTCTTTTTCTTTTGAACAATTGTGGCTTTCTTTAAAACTTTCATGGCGTACAGTCTGCCATGATCGCTTCCTCCTATTTTGCGCACTAGGAATACTTTTCCATAAGCTGAAACAAAAAAAGAAACATTTTACTTACGTAAGTACACAAAAATATTTATAAAGTAGTAGACATGAACAACTTTCTACAATTTTAGACCTTAAACAATGATTGGTTTCGTCTTAACAAAAATCAGATAATTACTACAATACTAGAAAACACAATACAATTGAATGATTAATCTAATTAACATTTTTGCTTTAAATAATCAAATAAATTCAGATTGCACTGTTTCTGGTTGAATTAATAGTTAAAAATAAATCGACAAATTAAAACTAAAAGCACGAATTACTTATTAACTGGTTTATAATAATTGTGCAATGATTTCAACATGGCTTATTGCTCTGATACAATAACATTTGTTTTAAAACACAAATACTTAATTAAGAAAGCTACTGACGAAGCAACAGTCTCGAAGCTGGTCTGGTTTTTCTAAAAAAAAAAAAAAAGTTTTTCCTTAACTTATTTATATTAAATTTTCACCAACTATACTGCATATAAACGTTCTTAAAATCTTCTTTATAGCACACATGGTTTAATTTTACCGATCCTGATTTCCAACATACATACAAGTAAAGGATGTAATAACATCGCACGTTAAAAAAAAGCTTCAAGTTTATAGGCAGCGTTAGCAGGTAAGCAAAAAGGTCACTTGTCTAGAAATGTTAACGTAGACTTACGTCAAACTTGACAGTTAAGAGCGTACGTACAAGTGTGTTTATTAATAGCCAAAACGCCGATAAAATCGTATGTATTGTGTGATCGTAGAAAAAGTATGCTACAAAACACGAGTTGTAAACCAATTACGCACTCGTGGAAATACGCACTCGTGGAAATACGCACTCGCCGCTACGCGGCTTCGTGAGCAACTCTTCTACTCGTGCGTAATATGCTTCTAACAACTCTAGTTATGTAATATAAATATACTATTTCGAAACAAAAACTGTGACAATAATCTACCCACGTTTTAAGAAACTTTATCATTATAAGAGCACATAATACATATCAATGAAATTAGCAAGATATAGTAATATTTTTTATGAGGCTACAAATAACTATTGTTTGAACTGTATCTCGTAAAATTATCTAATGATCTATCACAATTAAAGACATTTGCGTCTAATCGTTGTCATTTTTTTTGTTTTTGCAGTTTTCTCAGAAAGCTCACAAATTTGTTTTTTTTTTTTAATTCATTCATTTCGTTTTGTAATTTGGCCAATTTTGCTTAGTCTACGTCTTATGATAAAAGATTCGCCCACGTAACGTGGTGGATAATTGTCAGCCTGTTGACATAACACAAAAAAAAAAGAAGGTCCAATCTTAAAACATATTTTTCACTAACTTAACTTTTTTTTTTAATATAATAATAATTTTATCTTAAGTATTGCATATTGCAAGAAGTTATCGACCGCAGTATCAGCTGTTAGTGAGCGTTGTCTCTGTTCAACTCGTTAATTGGGCGAAGCGACCCGTTTTCGCAACTTATCGTAACAGTAAAACTCACGAACTTGTTCAAGAACGATAAGGCATAATCACAGAGCGCCTGATTATTGCGAGCTTTAAAGGAAACAACCAAAATAAGAAGTTAACGACCTCGTAAGGTCGCCTGGAACGTTGCCCTGCTGTGCAGGGCGCTTAGTCACCTGCTACGGTGAGCACGTCTAGCCCAGTGCAAACCCATGTGTCGCCGTCATCGACAGCGTGATCCGCTGGTGTCCGAGCTGATGCTCTTATTTCGCTTATTTTCTAGAAAAGGTTGCTGACTTATTGGATGCAGGCCAAAGAACGGGCTGGTGTAAGTGCGCAAGCATGCCTACATAAAAATGTCGATAAACTCGGCATATTTGCTAAGTAACGCTTCACGGGGCACGTGGATTTGGCAATCGGCAACAAAGAAACGCAAGGACATCGGTTTACCTTGAAGCTTTTCGCCTACATGTGACTTTCGGCGTGTTGTCGCTACATAAAAACACTTTGCACTCCGAGCCCAACAACCGATCAAGTTCCTGCGACTGTAAAATTATTGAATGACGTATTTCTGTAGCTGTTTTTGAGTTTAGGTGCAAGGAAAACATTTATCAGTCTATAGCGAGTGCATATTTTATACAGGGTGTCCCCGTTATCGGTGCAAATATTTTAAGTGGTGATTGAGGACCTTTTTCTAAGAAAAAAATTGAAGTAAAACTTTTTCCTAAAATCAAATGCTAAGCAGATATCAACACTTACTACTTGATTTTTTTACACTTCTGCATTTAAAAGGCTCTGTTGCCAAAAATATCAATTTTATCGTAAAATACCTCGAAGCTTTTTAATAGAGCATGAAATTCTCTACAAAATTGGTTAAAATTAGGCTTTGTCTACAGGCAATGGTTTAAAAGTTATAAAGCAGTTTGTACAAAAAAAATGTTAAAAATTTAAAAACTTTAATTGTTTCTTAGACTTTGCAACCGCTGTATCTTTAAAACGAAAGATTGTACAAAAAAAACCGACGGCCCACTCCGGATTGCAAATTTTATGGGCTACAACTTTGGTTCATTGAAAGTTTTCGAAAAATCAAACCGATTTTCCGGAAAAGCTGAAAATAAGGAACAGAGTGTAAAAATGAAATTTTGAGAAATAATGTTTTGCACTTAAAATTGCCATACCATCGGCACTATTCATAATCTCATGTAGGTACATTATATCGTCATCAGTTTCAAGGCTTTTTATGAAGTTTGAAGTTCTCTATAAAACTACCCCTAATCATATTTTTTTAAGGAGCTAACGAGCAAACGTAACAAAAAATCGTAGGCAACTTAATAACTTTTTTGATGGCCAGTTCTAGTTAGGTGGCTGGCTATGATGGCTACATGGGAAACTGAATTTGTTTTACTTAAGTGTCAAGTTTTCAGTGTTACTTGTGCTAATGTTATTTGTGAGTTGTTAATAACGCCAAATATCGTTTTAATAACTTTTATTTTGTTGTCAAAACATGTTATATTCAATTTTTTTCACTATTATAAACATATTTATGATAGATTTGGTTTTATGGAACAACATATTTACCAAAGTTGTAGTCCGTTAAATGCAATAGACATCGGTTATGCTCTACGTTTACGTTAAAAAGATGGGGCGTTTTTAAAAATTTACATAACTTACTTTTATGCAATTCTACAATTTTTTGTTAAATTTGTTTGTTAGCTCCTTAAAAAAATCGTTAGGGGAAGTTTTCTAATAAATATCATACTTCATAGAAACCCTTGAAAATTATGACGATATACAAAATATTATGGATGCAATGGCTTTTTTAAATACAAAACATTATTTCCCAGAATTCCATTTTTACACTCAGATCCTTATTTTCAGCTTTTCCAAAAAAAAAAATCAGATTGATTTTCTGAAAAACCGGTTTGATTTTCCGAAAAATCGGTTTGATTTTCCGAAAACTTTCAATGGACCAAAAAGTTGTAGCCGATAAAATTTGCTATCCGGAATGGGCCGTCTGTTTTTTTTGTACAACCTTTCGTTTCCAAGATACAGCGGTTGCAAAGTCTAAGAAACAATCAAAGTTTTTAAATTTTTAACATTTTTTTGTACAAACTGCTTTATAACTTTTAAACCATTGGCTGTAGACAAAAAATAATTATAACTAATTTTGTAGATAATTTCATGCTATATTAAAAAGCTTCGAGGCAGTTTACGATAAAATTGATATTTTTAGCGACAGAGCCTTTTAAATACAGAAGTGTAAAAAAATCAAGCAAGTGTTGATATCCTGCTTAGCATTAGATTTTAGGAAAAAGTTTTGCTAAAAAAAAATTCTTAGATAAAAGTCCTTTATCGCCACTTAAAATATTTGCACCGATAACGCACACACCCTGTATACTTGAATATGTATTCAGGACAATTTTGCACTTTTCAAGATCCAAGATAATGAACTGAAAACAAGTAATTCAGTTTTGTTGTAATCGCACGAGCTACACACACTGTAATGAGCTTATATTAGCAAGATAGCCAAACATGTAAGCAACACGCTACATCGATCAATATTTTTTAATTACTACTATTACGTTAAATTCATAGAAATCTAAAAATAAAATAACACAAACCGTGTATTCTACTGAATCAACCGACAATCAAATGAACGCGCTTTAAAAAACTATAATAACAAAGCCTTAGAAAATTATCCATCGAACAGGGTTACAAGTATACGCTCCACTAACCATAAGGGTTCCGGTTTTAAGTTCCCTGTTCAAAAATACAAGGAACCAGACTTTCAATTTCAAGCTCCAGTCGCTTTTCAAATCAAATTATCCTTCTTACCTACCCTTCTAAAAACAAAACAAGTGAAGATAGCGTTATCTAATTAAAAGAGCGAGCTAGATCTTAATGTCTCAATACAAACATCACATTAATCACTTACGAGTGATATATTATTACGCCGAGATTATAGTGGATGACCAGTTGCGCTACTTAAAACGTAAAGTAAGAAATTAATGACGGCAACTATTAACGCTAGCTGGGTTCCACATCACGCTTCCGCACACGGCGAGTAACAATTGTCATTTGTTTCTTGCTGTAATCGCACATGCACGCACGTTGCAAGGCGAATTTCACAACCGAGATTAAAACTGAACTGAATTCTTGGACGAACAATTAATATAACGGCAAAGAATTTGTTCAATGAAATTGGTTATGGTCCTTCGAGTCGGACTAAAAAAGTGAATTATAAATACCAACTGTCTTATGCGCTCGTCTTTAATGGAAATAAAATCAAAACATAAGCAATTATAGAATTATTTATATTTCACACTCATTCTTCAACCACTATCGGGTACGAAACAGTAAAAGCTGCTAAACTAGAATTTAATCAGCACTGAAAAATAAAACACAAACTAATTTTTTCAAGTGTTTTAGCGTGACTCTACAATTTCAGATAGCTTTTGTTTTGGAGAAAAAAACAGGAATGCGTCATGCACTTTACGTGTAAGCTTAAACGACAGTACTTTTGAGAACTGATTTTTAAAAATACATTTTGTTTTCTTCCACAGTACTCGGAGAAGTGCTTCGGTTCTATCTAGGAATGTAAACAATTTTCTGTATCAGTAATGCACCATAAACGGTGCCGTTAAACCTTGAAAAATTCACAAATTCTTTCTACTTTCTACGACTCCTGTGCTAAAACCGTGGAATGTCAATTTGAACATTAAAAATACCACGCATTAAATTTACGGTTAGAAATATTTCTCGCAATAAATATTTACAAGGCGGTTTATCAAATGAATTGACATAAACTACGCTCGTCCGCGCAATTCGAGCAGCACTAAAAATCGCATTTTAAAATATTAAGATGTCGCAATCGATAATCTGCGGAAGCAGATCGCTTTAAATATGTCAAACTTGCCACGGTTAATTTTGTCAGAACCAGTTATACTTCCTTTAAGATAAATATCACATTATAAATCTCACTCTTTACAAAAAAAGAAATACCGAAACACAGCATGTGGTAATAAAGCGATTTAAAGTTGTATTTGGTAAAAAAATTAAAAATGAATATTAATAAAGACAATTAAAACTGGATTAAAAATCAAGCACACAAGAGTGTGTCAAAACTGTCTACATACAACGTTGATATACATGTCCTAAAAAAGATTATTCGTTTCCAGTTTATCACTCTGCATTATCAAAAAGTCTTATAAAATTACCCCTATACATTAATCTCCCAATTGTTCAGACCATTTAAGTCGATCCAATTGTTACGATTCGAACAAAAATTTACATTTTCATTTTGTGTTTGAAGTAGGTACACAATTTATCAATTAAATTAATTTTTTTTAATTAGCAGAACGATTCACGATATTCATATTTTAAACCAGGCAAATAATCATTTTAAAATATCTCAATAAATTCTTTCCCCTAAAAAAAAATCATATTCGTAAAAATTTTAAATAAGCTATTTAACAAAATTGTTCGTCATATTATTTTGTTATACATATTTTCTTTACTGAATTTCTTTAAGTTGACCTTATTACACTACACAGGGTGTTCCACATAGAAGGGCCACTATTGGCCTCTCATAAACGGAAAGAGCTACAAAGAAGTTTAAATTAGACAAATTGTTTTCCTTTCTGAAACCTATTCAGTGATACTTTAATGGTTTTAAAAAAGTTCCTTGTATTTACAAATAAATATAAAACATTTTTTTAGCAAAATTAAAACCTGGTCCTTAATTTCCCTTCATTAAAACCAGGGCTGCGGAGTCGGTAAAAAAAAAGTCGACTCCGACTCCTGATAATTTTAGTAGTTAGACTCCGACAAAATTAAATACTAAGACATTTTATGATGTGTAATATAAGAAGAAAAGAAAAAAAGATAAAAAAATTATTTAAAATTTGAGCTTAAATTTTGCGGCAAAGGACCATCTCGCAATTTTTTGTTGTACCCGGAGTCGGAGTCGGTACATTTTTTCCGACTCCGACTCCACTGACCAGAAATTCCTTCTAAACTCCGACTCCGACTCCGACTCCACAGCCCTGATTAAAACCATAACTAAGACGCATTACATCTGCAAGCCCTTAAAGTATTCCAAAGAGCCAATGTTCGTTTTGCATTGTCAACTTTCGGTTTACCGATTTAATCAAAAACTGATTTACAAATCAAAAACTTATATCCATATCTTCGTAACTTGGTATTGTCATAAAACAACTCAGTTCGCCAGTTTTTTTTAAAATGCGAATGTATTTAAATGCACAAAAATTCAATTTTAATTTTTAAAACTATAAAAACAATAACAAACACACAAAAACACCAACTAAAGTACGACAAAGTGTACATTTTATGAAATAAAATAAAAAATTGCAAAATCTCTTTTTTTGCTTTTATCAAGTTAACTACGCATTTTTTTAAACATCTGAGTATCGCTACAAATTGAGCTATATTATATGTAACTTTTTGCTAATTTAACCGAATCTATCTTTCTTATATTAAGCAATATTTCCGTGGTGACCCGAATTCGGTGGTACAATTCATGCCAAATTTCTTTTAGTTCCGTTCAGTCTTTTAAATCGAGATTGGTTACACACTGACAGACAGACAAACAACATAGTAATGGCATCACGCCCAATTAAACAGACAAACGGATCGACAGACACAATTCGAGAAGCAATTTTTTCGGTACATTTTAGCCACAAAACGTAAACTTCAAGCCAATTTCTAAAATTGAAGTGTCAATCTAAAACCAAACGCTTTAATTCATACATGATTAGATTGAAGTTGGCACTTAAAACAATGAATTGGGCCCACTACAACGATACTACGCAAATTAATTTGTTATTCTACGCATTCCGCCTACTAAAAATCAATTACCAAAAAAAACGCGCATCCGCATTCTAGAAAATTAATACCAATAAGTAATAACTAATTGAACTAGCAAAATAACGGTACGGATGCCTACATCCAGCTACAAAGGTTGAAATTCACAAAAATAAATATCGACAGCGATTTACAAGAAAGTTGTTAATTCATGCTCGAGCAACAATTTTACTGGTTAATAAATTCATTAAAGAATCAATATACACAACATACACATCAACAATTAGTCAGGTAAGTAAAAAATAACACGAATAATCAACTTTTTGACGTCTTAATTGACGTGGTATTTGCCACATATAAAACAACAAACACATAATTATTATTTGATTAACGCTTTTTATTATTTCAGTAACTCGTTTACGTGGATTAAGGAACGTAACAGGCATTAAGCCTTATACAGGGTGTCCCAGATTACATTTCCAGTATGGGGATCTCGCTTATTATAAGAGATACAGGTTTGTTTAAATTAGATCAATTATTCCTTAGTATGAGAGGAGCCACAATCAAAATTCCTCGTACTTCAGATGTTTTAGCAAAAAATATGAAAATGTCAAATTTCTTTTTTCTCTCATAACTATTTTGTCTTAATCATTATTCTAAGTTAGCTATGAAACGTGTTTAACAGGCAAGTTGGCTTTGCAATAGTTAAATGTGCTTTTTCTCCTCTTTCTAATGATATATCACTTGTCACATCTGTTTAAATAATATATAACCCGTAAAATTAAAAAATACAATATTTTACTAATACCATTCAAAGTTAGCTAGCTTAGAATTATATTGAAAATTCCCTTCACCTGTCAAATTTGCGTTTTCAACCAATCAATAATCTTAAATCTTTTAGAGACTACCAATAGGAGCAATATTACACGGTAATAATTTTACATTCCTCTGCCAGGAGTTGATCCTCCTGTCAAATTTGCGTTTTCGACCAATAACAAACTCAGATTTCCTTTAACTCTTTCAAGGGCAGGAAAGGTCATGCAAAAAAAGACCTAGAAGGGCAGAAAAATTTTATTTGAAATTTTTAACAATAAATTGAATTTTACTATTTTCCCATTCTTTACATATAACGTTTGCTACAAAAAAAATAATTTAATAGTTTATTACATAATTAAACCTAATTATTAATAGGTGGTACAAATTTTAGATCACCAAAAAAATTCATGCGCTGTTTATCAAACGTCAAATTCACGTAAATTTCTTTATATTATTCATAGTTAAGCTATAAATGAACTAAACTATTAGTGTTATAAAAAAAAAATGAATAAAAAAAAACTTATTTTTTCTTAAATTCATACAATAAAATAGACACTCTACAAATACAGTAAAAAGTGTTTTATTTATTTGAATTTGCCTTTTTAGTTTCAACAATGGTTTCTAAAACTTAGATTTCTACCACTGGAGAGCGCTCCACGCACGAGGCGTTAATTTTAAAAGGTAGATTCACAATTACGTATTTAAATGTAGGTGGTACAAAAATCGTACCACCGCCCAAATAGACGCATTGGTTGGTGGTACATATTTTAGACCACCGCCCTTGAAAGAGTTAAACGGCCAATAAACATAATCATACACTGATAATTTACTTTTCGCAATTAACAGATTTGCATGCGTTTATTGGTCGTTTCTAAGAAATCTGAGTTTTTGATTGGTGGAAAATATAAATTTGGAGAGGGAATAAGGTATTTTGGTCTTGATAATTTTTTGACAGATGTCGGCGACCAATAACGTTACTTTAATATAGATTAAACCACACCCCTGACACACCATTCTGACAGTACTTGTAAAATTTGAGATAACAGATTATGTATGTACCTAAATACTATTATTGGTTCATTAATTTTTATTAAAATATAATTCTTGAATTAAAAATTAGTTATAAATGATCTATTAATAATAACAATCGCAGTAAGTAGTAGGTATACTTTAATTTATCTAAATTAAACAACATTTTAATTTGACAGATAGGTTAGGTGAAGGAAATTTTCTGTCAAAATATAACTCGTGCATTGCAAATAATCTATAATTTTTGACAAATCTTCACTCATGCAATTTGAATTTAAAAAAATCACTCGTGCACTTCGTGCAATGCTTTTTTTTTCAGCTCAACTTGCATTCGGGCATATTTACCAAAAATTATCCATAATTTTCAATGCACTTTCATATTACTACTGATAATATGCGGTTTTCTCGATTTTCCGAGTTATTATTTAAATAGAAATGACCAGTGATATATCATTTGAAAGAGGAGAAAAAGCACATTTAACTATTGCAAAGCCAACTTGCCTGTTTAACATGTTTCATAGCTAACTTAAAATAATATTGATAAAATACAATTTTTCTTGATTTTTTAAGTTATGCGCAGTTATAGATATATGTGATATATCGTTAGAAAGAGGGAAAAAAAGCACATCAAACTATTCCAAAGCTTACTTAACGGCCCGGCCCATAAGAAAAAATGAAGTTAGGGGGTGATATCTCAAAAATGAAGATTGATAAAATAATTCTAATATAATAGTTACATTCTACATGAAAAAGTACCTTCAGAAGGTACAAATGAAATTAATTCAAAGGATGAGACAAAAAATATGAGACAAAAGAAATTCGACATTTTCATATTTTTTGCTATAACAACTGAAGCACGAGAAATTTTGTACTTTTAAAAACTACATTGTGGCTCCTCTCATACTAAGGAATAATTCATCTAATTTAAACAAACCTGTATCGCCTATAACAAGCGAGATCCCAATGCTGGAAATTAAATCTGGGACACCCTGTATAGGTACTAGCAGAAAGATGAAGTAAAAGATTATTTAAAAAAATGTATGTCCTATAGGTAGAAATGCTAGAATGGTTTCAAGACTCTCGTATCTTTATCAGTAGCAATTATTGATAGGTCGACAAAAAAATAAGATCACTACTGACAAAGTGATGGGAGTCTGGAAACTGGGCTAGAATTTTCACAAAAGATTCTTAATAAAAAAAAGACAAGTAATGTTTTTAATGAATCAATTTACATCGACATGAAATTATTTAGAAGACGCATACTAACTAACAACTGTCTAGTAAGTAATGAAAACTAATGTGATTAAGTATTTATAGTTTTCTTCTGTAAAATCATTACTTCAGAAGACATATAAACTCTGCAAGAAATATTGGCGCCGCCAGAGTCTGTTAAATGATCACTTGGCCTTCGGCATCCCATCAACTCCATTCTCTAATTTGTTTTTAAGATCACAAGCCATCAAGTGAGCCGGAAAAGTCATAATACCACACCATTGGCGATTATCGTTAGCGTCCAACAATGCCACAATCCGATAAATATCAGGACAAATCGCTGAACGAGAATTAAAAGTCTATTAAGCGTCCTCCGGTGTCGAAAACGAGATAAGACAAAATATTAACCGCGCCTATATTCATCAAACAGATAAATAAACACTTTGTAAGTCGCTGCCTATTTTTAGAGCACTTTGTTCCTAAAAACAGATAGAAAACAAAGCGGACAAAGGTTACAGAAGGTTAAAAGAGGTAAACAAACACGTAAAAAGGATGAAAGGCAACGTAATAAACCGACATATAACTTAATTCGTCGTATTAATATTGTCATCACGTTGAAATTTATAATTAGATTCGTTATTTGTGATAAGTTTATATACGCCGTAACTCGGTCAAAGGAACTTGGATGAAAATTAAATTGCTAACACTACACGTTGTTTAACATCGTCATAAAGTGCAAAGAAAGTTATAAAAAAAAGCGATATAGCAGCAAAATACATAAAACATACAATTTTAAAATATCTTAATAACATTCTGTATGTTGGTGATACGAATAATGAGGTAAAATGTATGGTAATTATACGATAAAAAATTGTGAGTCATTAATATTGTGTATCACAAAAAGCCTTTTTAAAAATGTAACTACACATACCTTATACTCAACCAGAAAATTTTATGTCCAAAAATTACCAGGTGGTTCAACTTTAACGGCCATTAAAAAAGTATATTAAGCAAAATAATTTGCACCTTTTACATTCACACAGCGTCCGTATTCAATTTTTCATTTTTTATTTTTCACGGCGAGTCAAAACTGGGTTTTTTATAAGTTCATAGTACCAGTTATTTGTTCAAAAAAATCAAAGCAATGGTTGTGGTTTATTATGTTGTTAAATAAAATATTGCGACATTCGTATGTAACGAAGCATAATTAGGATAGTGAGATAAAGTTATCATTAATGACGTAATTTATGCCGCCGCACACACTTCTGTGTTGTCAATCTATGTCACACAATGTAATTTAAAAAAAAACTTTAACTGACCTAAATCAAGCCATTACGTACTGACCTAAACAATAAAAAAATTGGGCAATGGAATTGGCTAAAACTTGATCAAATCGTAAGGGATACTAAAATGATAAATCACCCCAGTTTCTTAAAATATCTAAGTATACAGGGTGTCCCAGATTACATTTCCAGCTTGGGGATCTCGCTTATTATAAGAGATGCAGGTTTGCTCAAATTACAAAAATTATTTTTTAGTATGACAGGAGCCACAATCAATTTTTAAAAGTACAAAATTGCTCGTACTTCAGACGTTATGGCAAAAAATATGAAAATGTCGAATGTATTTGTCTTAATCATTAAATCAATTTTATTTGTACTTTCTGAAGGTACTTTTTTATGTAGAATGTAACTATTATCTTAGATTTTTTTATCACGTTTCATTTCTGAGATATTACTCCCAACTTCATTTCTTCTTATGGGCTGTCAAGTTCGCTTTGGAAAAGTTAAATGTGCTTTTTTTACTTTTTTTTAACGATATATCACATGTCATATCTAAACTGCACACAACATAAAACCAAGAAAAATTTTATTTTATTAATATTATTTTAAGTTGGCCCTGAAATATGTTAAACGGTTAAGTTGGCTTTGAAATAGTTGAATGTGCTTTTTTCTTCTCTTTCTAATGATATATCACTTGCATATCAATTTAAATAAATAACTCGGAAAAAAAACGCATATTATCAGTAGTAATATAACAAGTGCATTGAAAATTATCGATAATTTTTGGTAAATATGCCCGAATGCAAGTTGAGCTGAAAAAAAAAGCATGAGTGCACGAGTGATTTTTTTAAAATTCAACTTTCATGAGTAAAGATTTGTCAAAAATTATAAATTATTTGCAATGCACGAGTTATATTTTGACAGAAAATGTCCTTCACCTAACCTATCTGTCAAATTAAATGTATGTTATGTCAAATTTTACAAGTACCGTCAGAGTGGAGCGTCAGGGGTGTGATTTAATCTATATTAAAGTAACGCTACTGGTCGCCGAAATTCGTCAAAAAATCATCACGACCAAAATATTTAATTCCCTCTCGAAATTTATATTTTTGACCAATCACAAACTCAGATTTCTTAGAAACGACCAATAAACGCATGAAAATCTGTGGTGAAATGTGCTTGTTTCTCCTCTTTCTAATGATAGATATATCACTTGTTATATCTATTTAAATAAATAACTCGGAAAATCAAGAAAAACCGCATATATATCAATATAAATTTAAGTTAGGTTTCATAGCTAACTTAGAATAATATCGGTAAAATACGGATTTTCTTGAGTTCTTGAGTTATTTATAAAAACATCTACAACATAATTATGATATATCATTAGAAAGAGGGAAAAAAGCACCACATCAAACTATTCCAAAGCCAACTGGACTGCCCATTAGAAAAAAACTGAAGTTAGGGGTAATATCTCAAAAATTAAGAGTGATAAAAAAATCTAAGATAATAGTTACATTCTACATAAAAAAGTACCTTCAGAAGACACAAATAAAATTGATTTAATGATTGAGACAAAAAAGTTATGAGAGAAAAAAGAAATTCGACATTTTCATATTTTTTGCTTAACACCTGAAGCACGAGCAATTTTGCGCTTTTAAAAATTGATTGTGGCTCATCTCATACCAAGGAATCATCCATCTAATTGAAGCAAACCTGTATCTCCTATAATAAGCGAGATCGCCATGCTGGAAATGTAATTCGTATACCTGATCATAAGTTTACTAGGTGCCTGGATATATTTGGTCAAATTATCAAACTTCTGGTCGTACTTACGCATTTAACTAAAATAAGATCGTATACAAAAGCGACACTTTACTTACAGCATCTAAGTTAGTAACTTATTTTTTGGTCAGGCTAAAGGGTTTAATTAGTGCAAACTGTTTTCAACTTTTATTAGAATTTCATATACTTTGACTGTATAATTTCGTTCATGCATGTTTTATTTAAAGTTTTTAGTAATGTAAATAATTAAAGCAGCATTAAAAACACAATTTACGTTAAGAATAAAGGCAGAATTTTCAGTTTGAACCATTCGCATAACCGAGTTCAAGAAATTGCAAGAAATATAGCAACAAAAACGCGAGCATTTTCTACATAATAAGCCAATTTTCCTTCTCACATGAAAACACAAAAACAATTACAAACTGCTTATATATGCATCAAAGTGAAAATAAAACCGCGATGAGAAGAGTGCAGGTGCTACACGCATGCAAAAAAAAAACTAACACGCACAGCTCAAAGCGTGAATGTCACTTGCGAAGCAAGGTAATAAAACTTAACAATCTGAATATGAAATAATGTTAACCCCCCTGCGCTCGCCAACAACAACTTTGCTAAACTTTACATTGTTAATAAGCACATTTTAAGTATTTTCCTGGAAATATACAACACAGATTTTTTTGAGATTAGAATACATTAAGAATGTGGCAATGAATAGCTTTGTGGTTATTTCGAGACACTCTGCATGGTTACTTTGAAAAAAAAAACCTGCGTATGCTTTCGAACCCACACGTTAAATATATATTAAACAAAACCAACCTTCAATTTAATTTAATTTAATCAAATAATATTCACACTGACATGAACGTTTAAAATGTCAAGTGCCAAATTTAATAATCGTCAATGTTTGTAAACTTCAATCATGAGTGATAGAATTAAAAATTACTTCAAAAGTTTTTAAACGAAAACGGCTTACCTCCTGTGCCCAGAACTTTCAAGAGTTCGAAATTCGACATGTCCACACGTCCAACTCCCGAAAGATTAACTGCAAAAAGAAACCAAAATTAACAAACTGGCTAAAAATTGTCACAGAAAAACATACTAGAACAATCAAAAGGTGTTTTCCAAGAATGCACATAAAATAAATCCCAGCCTATGTCCCACGACACAAAGTCAAACGGATCGGTTTTTATCAAATCCATCGCGATTATAAACAATAACAAGTCGGTGAATACCGAAAACTTTATCGAGTGACAATCAGCGGCGCAGCAAACTGAGATAACAATGCCTGACTAAACAAGATGGGACAAAACCATGCACTTTAAGCACGAAATTTTACAATAATGAATAAACCTAATACACAGACGCGCACAACCTCCTACGCCTACTGGATATTGTGAATGACACCCCCTTATCTCACCGATACCAAAGCTGTACATGCCATTTAAAAATTTTGTAAATAATATTGACAGAAATATTTTCTTCATACAGTGAAAACATCTATTGATGGATTTTAGGTTTATCTTCATTGTTAATTTCGTATTAGAGAAATATTTTAAGACTACTTAGCCCCAAATTAACGTAAACATAAATTTGAAAATAATTCCGAGAACTTACAGTTCAGATTAATTAAAATTTTCAGAGAAAGCTTAGCTCGCGTAGCATCCCCATTGTATTTAAAAATATAAAAAATGACTCGATTGAATTTTAAGGCACTCATCAATCTCAAAATGCCTATCAACACGTGAAAGCTATGACGGCATCACTTAAATCACGTGAATTCGACACACAATCGTACTTAGTCTGAACTTGACGTCCCGCGTTTCTTTCAAGAAAACTGAACGATAAAATGCGCCCATGAAAATGTCAGCGCGATTTGAAATTTCAGACTCGAGGGGGTCTTACCGTATTAATTATTATTATGTATTTACTTTCCATGTATTAAAATGAACGCGGTCACTTTCTATATTGCTATTACTTTATTGTACTTTCATATTCTTTTAAGTGCATTGCATTCACTGAAAGTCATAAGTATAAGCAACTAACTTATCTATCAAGGATTTAAGACCAACGATATAAAAAGGAACAACATGGTTGTTCGATAATTAAGTGGCGCATGGAAAATGGTTTTTATGAATCAATCGATAACAAAATCAGTTTTCGACACATATAATTTTAAAACTACAAATACTAATTGGTCACCCATATTATCACATTTTCAGGATCATTAAACGCACTTTTACTCAGATTTTTTTTAACGAATCCAATTGCGTCATGGCACAAAAAGTAGTCAGTTTTAACCTTAGGGCCTAGAGAAAATATAGTTACATATTTTTAATTCTAATTTGGGCGATATAATTTAAAAGGGCGCACTCGAACTGCAGCCATTTTAGTGACTTGTACTTACGTACCACTCGAACTGCAGAAAGTAATTAAGCATGAAAATTAAGCCGATACACGAACTGCAGACATTCTTTAATTATACCCTTTCCTGGAATTTCGTATCCAGGTAGGCGATCAGAAATGGTTAGACTATTCCTAAATATTCACTACTTAAATTAAATGAGATTTTAAAAAATATATATTTCTTATTTGTCAATAACATGTAATAGGGGAGACCGGTGATGAAAGTAACACGGGTAGGTTGTAACAGTGTCTATAGTTTCTTTAATTTTTGTTATACGTCGCCCTAAGCGCTTGAGCAATGTTCATTTGCATCCACCTCCCTACCTACATTGCTAGTTTTCATCTGTCATAGAGGTTCAGTTTTTGCCAGCCAGAGTCACTATTTTCCGCCTAAAAGTTAATGCGTTGTGTCACCGGTCGAGTGACTTTTAGGCGATCTCTAAAAGAGGAAGAAAAAGGTACCTAGATTATTATGTTCTAAATTTTGTTAACTATTGGTGGATGTAATACAGTTTGACATTGGAATCGTGGTTAATCGTGGATTCCCTCAAATTTGTTTTGTGTACACTTGGGGTCAAAAGTAACAGTGTTACAACCAACCCCAATCAATGTTTTCACTTGCAAATGTTTACTCTTAGCACATAATTGGTGGTTTTGTTCGTAAATGAGAACATACAAAACTTGTCGGATTAATTTTCCAATATGTAGTATTTTTTGTTCCACATTTTTAAATATTGATAATGTTCAATTATCATTTTCTATTGTACCAACGATTTTTTTCAATTTTTTTTTTTTTGCTATGTGTATTTTGAAATCAAATTTTAATTTTGTTGATGAATAGGTACTAATGTATTTACCCACTATTATGATCTATGTAAATTATTTTGCCGTTACAACCTACCCCGATCATTGTTACTTTTAGCCCCAACGTTGAGGTTGGAAGTAACAGCTGTCTTATTACAGGAAAAAAAAACTTACATATGCTTTACGAAAGATACGAAATAAATATCTTAAAAAGAAGACAAATGTCCAACCTATCATTAAATTAATTGTAATTGTAAAAAACTTGTTACAGGTAAATTTTTAAATAAAAACAAACAAAAAATTAGTTCCATTCCCGGTCTTCCTTAATACATAGTAATTACTTAATAGGAGTATAAAATTTCTAGTCGAAAAATATAACAAAATCTACTCGAGAAATTGTATTTGTATTGTTCAATTTTTTTCTCTAAATATGGCGATTCCGAATGTTTCTTCGTGGAGTTTGATTGATGCAATAAACACTGTTAATCTTAACATAAAAATCTGTTTGAATGTTTATTGAAGTATGCATAAAAACGTGAATATTGGGATGTGGTGACGGACAATATGAATTGACAATATGAACTAAACACTTATCATACTTGCCGCATTGTATTTACACCTATAAAATTATCTGTTCATTGGGTTAATTTTAGGAATAATTCTTGGAACATTAAATCCATATAATCAAGGGTTAGAAAATATTTGTATGCAGCTCGAGTGTAGGATTAAGGCATGGTCATAAAAGTTGGTAATGATGGGATTAGAATTTCTGCAGTTCGTGTGTACCGATTTAAAAAATTAATATAAATTAGTTAATCGATTTAAAACTATTTCCTTCGATAATTTGAAGCCTGGACAAAATTCACGATTTTAAATATGTCCTAATTAAGAGCAACAAATGTTTCAAAAGCTAACTTAAGACATTAAAATAAATTTTCACTTTAATTAAAATATTACAAGATTTATAACTATTTCTTCTATGACTTTCACAAAAAGGTCTCCAAGGAGTTCATACTAAACCTTAAAGATCGACTCATTAATTAGCAGTTATTTCATCAGATGTCGCCGAAAAGTTGTACCTTATAAAAAGACCGATATTGTCGAGTTTAATTTAGATTTTTTGCGGCACAAGAAGCGATGGGCTACAGTACGGCTTTTCTGTTGTAGAACAAGATAAGTTACTTCAAGTATTTGTTTTAATCTTGCCTTGTAACAGTATAAAGGCAGCTGCTGCACAACTTTCGAGCATCTGCCAGGATGCTGGAATTTATATTTGATATCCACATATGGGTATCGAGATTTTTTCTCATAATATTTCTCATCAAAGTTGAGCAGTGCAAAAAGATTGAGCCTTAAACAATACGGTAACGTAATAAGGTTATGAAAAATTTGTGTGGCGTTAAAGAAACTTTAAGACATCTAAACAGTTTTTTTTCTATCTACACGATATACCCAGTATTCCTATAGGGATAGGGAAACACTATACAAAAACAAATGTTCTGTAACACTTCTGCTTCACTTTAGGCCCAGGTACAACCGAAAATACAGCCTCAGGTACAAGATTTTGCATTGTAATGAATGTGCTTAAGAACCTTTACTTAACTATAAGTAAAGTTCCTGTTATAACGTACTCCTTGAGCCGAATCAAATAGGTCATGACACAACGCTTACAGCTACACACGCCTCAACCTGTCTCCATTAAAAAAATCTCGTAACTAATGCCATTAGAAAACAAAATTTTATTACCTTCTTAACCATTCAATACACACAATCAATACCACCTTGAATTACAATCAAATTAACCTAAATAGGTATAAAATTGGCCGATAAAACTTTAAGGTTAACGCATTTCCGTCAATCATTGAATTATTATAAAATATGGCGACAGCATTTAATTAACCCAATAACATGTGGCAGTTCCCGTCTATAAAGGGCGTAATGAATCTAAGGTCACGGGCCACTTTATATTCAACGAGCTTAGAAAAAGCATACATCAGAGGTAGCCGTCTCGACGGATCCAGTTTCAGGCTAAAAGTATGTGCGATACTTCCGGATGTCGTTCACCCCAGCTGTGGTATGCACCTTGTTCACCACTACACAAAAATTCTTATCAGAATTTTTATTAAACAGCTTGAAATAGACAAGAACCAATAACGTAACGGTGATATTGTAATGTAATAAATAAAACAAAACACCGTCGTACGTGCAGTAGCCGCCAACTGAGATCAAACTAGTTTCATAATTCCATAAATTATTGTGACAAGCGACAGAAAAAAACGTGCCCTATATAAAAAGTTGTTAAAAAAATTAACATACATTAACGAACAGGTATTGGAAATTATTAGACATTTATTATAAGTAATGTACAGTAGACAACTCTTTTCCCAAATAAATAAATGTACGCATAAGTTAGTTGTGTAATGAAACCCGGGTTCAGGACCGGAAATTGGGGCCCAAGATAACAGTAACAAAACTTAATATTAACAAATGGAATATATTGAAATGAAAAAATCAGCTTTGATAAAACAAAATTAATCTTTTAACTTAAAACAAGATTTTTAAAAACATTCTTTGGTTTAAAACGGGCCTGTAAATGTCTTTAAAATATTATTATAATATTATCTCCCACGGACTAGGGCTTCATTGGACCCAAAGGCCCCTCTCAAAAAAAAACTGATCCTCAAGACAATAATTTATACAAACAACGATTTTTCCCATTTCGTCTAAATTTTTCAAGTTAGCAACGATCATATTCAACTTTTTTTGTTTAATTAGGAATCGCTACAATTAAACAGATAAAATCACTCAAACAGCATTTACAAATAAATAATAACAGCTTAACATTTAAATATTTAATGTGAGTCGGCCTTATCAGAGGGGGGTGGGGCAAGCGGGACAGATGCCTCGGGCCTCACAATTTAAGGGACCTCAATTTTTAACTTGGATCTGTTAGAAAAAAATACGTAATTTATAATATATAAAAGCTATTTTGCAGGCCGTTTAGGCCCAGAGCTTGGTAATGTTCTTCCACACTCTTCTCTCTTTCGCTTCCTTACTCCAATTTATTATGTTTTTCTCTCTTAGTTCTGCCGCCACAGCTTCTCTCCATCTTTTTCCGGGTCTTCCTCTTTTTTTCTTGTATGCACGCTTTTTCCACGCTATCTCTTTTATTATTCTGCTGTCCTCCCTTCCCTCAATAAGTCCTAGCCATTGTATTCTTCTGGCATTTATTACTTTATCTATGGTTGCTTCTTTGAAAATTGTATATACCTCCTCGTTCGTTCTTCTTATATATCCCTCATCTGTTCTCCTCCCTCCCACTAATCTTCTAATTATCTTTCCTTCCCATCTTCCTAGAGCTTCCTTTGCATTTTTGTTCAGTACCCAGGTCTCACACCCATAGATCGCTGTAGGTCTTAGTATTGTTTTGTGCTCCTAGATAACTGTTATGCTCTTGTTAGGTTATTTAAAGCTCCTACACTTTTGTTGGCTTTCAGAATTCTCATGTTTATGTTTTTTTCTTCTTCCATTCTGTTTGTGAGAAGTGTCCCCAAGTACACAAATTCTTTTACCTCCTCAAACTCCCCTACCACTAGCCTGTCTTCTATTGTTTGTTGTCCTATTCTCATTAGCTCGGTCTTATCTTCGTTTATCCTTAATCCCACTTTTTGTACTGCTTCTGCCATTCTACCTGAGACCTGTCCCAGTTCCTTCAAAGTTCTTGCCAGTATAGCTACATCATCGGCATAGCTTATGAGTTGATGACTTTTGTTTAGTATTGTTTCCTCTCTGTTCAACCTTCCGTCTCTTACTACTTTTTCCAGAACTACGTTGAATATGAGGGCTCATAATGGGTCTCCCTGTCTAAGCCCTGTTCCTATCTCAAATTCTCCCGTTGTTTCCCCCTTGATCTGAATTCTGCTTGATGCCCCTTCCAATGTCATTTTGAGCAATCTGATAAGTTTGGCTTGTATCTTGAACTCTTTCAGCATTTGGAGCATTCTGGGTCTATTTACCGAGTCATACGCTTTTCTGAAAAGTCGACGAACAGTACTGCAAGTGGGATATTGTGCTCATAACTTGTTGCTATTTCCTTCATTGTGAATATTTGGTCCGTGGTACTTCTTCCTTTTCTAAATCCACCCTGGTGTTCTGCAATCTGTTAGTCAATGAGTATTTCCATTCTCGTTTTTATTGGTGTTGCCATTAACATTTTATATTTTTCCCTTATAGTTTTTAATTGTGAAAGGCCTCTTAACATTGTTTTCCCCGGGCCTGAAGGCCCCGAACGTGAGGCACTAATAGACATTTTTTGATATGTTATGTATGTATTGTATGTGGACTATTCCAATTTACTAAATTTCGTAAGTCCTATGTAGGTACAGCAAAAACGAGTAGGTATATGTTAATTCCTAAATTACTTTTTAAGCTTATATTGTTGCCCTAAAGATTTTTTTAGGTAACCATATAAGACAAACAAAATTTTTAGTAATTTCATTAACAAAAAAATTTGTTTGAAACAATAGTTTAGTCCATATTTAATGAAAAACATGTTCCAACCTAATAATTATAGAATTTTAAAAAGTTGCCGCAAAAAAACTGTTAAACAACCAAAATATTCAGATATTTATTATGTGGATATTAAATTAATAACAAACTATTCATCCGATGTTTAAATAATTTTAAAAAAGGGCAATTATACGAATATCATATTACTTTTGACAATAAAATATTCTTATTCATTCATTCTATAATTGCCAAACCCCTTGTATCCACAGCCACACCATATAATGTCAGTAAGCAACGCCCTAACAATTTTAAACATTTAATTAAAATATATGACTTTTACGACAGTATTTTGTAACGCTAATGTTATCTTAAAATGTCAACATTTAATACACAAAGTTGCACGTTTAATGAATTAAATGTTCGCCATTTTCTACTAATTAAACCTGCCGTGCAATTTTATAATTAATATACAAATAAAGCATTATGAAGAACGCATTCAAAATTAACGAACAGTAAAATTAACTTTTAGCTAGGGACATTGTTTAAACTGTTATTGTTTTGTTGTGTCTGTATAATCGTACACCTTGATGTAATAAGAGCCTTGGGCGCCTTTACAAAACTTTTTACTAAACAAAAACACTTTAAAATCGACGCTAGTTATGTATGATCAATAAAATACCTGTTAGTGTATGTTGGCAAAATATCGGTAATATAAAACTAAAAAAATGTTTTAGGTATTCAAAATAAACACGAAATACTGCAAACAATTCCGGAGTAGTTTATAGTTATAAACATACGTAGGTACAAAAGAATACTTCATGAATCACTCCAATGGAAATTGTAACTACAAGCGATTGTTGCAACAATAAAGTGAAGGTCACAATCACTACCGGTAAATAAAAATGATAAGACAATCGCGTACAAAATTTCTACATCGGTGCCGTATCTCATCTCTTTGGCATACTCCTTGAATAAAATATGAACGAAAAAGAACACCTAAGTAAGTTGAACTGGGATTAAAATCCGATCGAAAGTTATTTATTAATGCACTGCTAGAGTAAAACCAATAGCTAAGTGAATTGTGGTTTTAGAAGAATGAGATTTCTTATTTAATTCATGATAAACAATTTCCAACAGCTTTAACACGCCAATTTTTGATTTGAAGATGATACTGCACCTACCACATTGCGTTTATAAGTGCGTATGAAACAAACTAAGACTTATACTAATAAAATATTCACTATATGACACTCTTTTCTATTCCTGCATAAAGAAGGAAGCAAGGAATAAAGAATTGTGTTTTGTTAATCAAAAATGTGCCGTACGTTGTATACTTGTCTCGTACTGCTAACGTTTATCTAAAGAGTTCGCTCTTTCAAAATGATAATCATCAAGTTTTTCAAAAATTTGCAAACTTTCTATAAAGCGCCCTTTTTTAGTAGATTTACACTAAGTTTTTTTAAACTATGTATTAAGCAACATGCACCACTCAGCAATCTTTGATCTATAACCTTTTTTTATTATATACAATAAGTATTTACACAACGTCAACATTTGTATTTCCTTTTCCTTTGATAAAATTAAAATAACCGTTCAAGCAAATCATTACATTCTAATTTTTTGTTACAGAAATACCTATAACAAAGCTCTTCATTGCACATTAATTATTAAAAATAATTCCATAAGCCCATAATTTTGCTTTTCTTTAATATTTCCTATATCTTATTTATCTATTTATTTATTTATTTAGTCATGAGTCCTGCTGTTCTTGAGTTGTGTTGTGCTGACTTTTTTCCCATGTTTTTCTGTCTTGTGCTAGCTTTTTTATGTCTTTCCATTTGATGTTTCTGTCCGTGCTGCTTTTTCAACTTCTTGCCAGGTTTTTCTCGGTCTACCTCTTTTGTTTTTTCCCTGTGATCTTGCTTCATAGGCTTTTCTGGTTAACCTTTCTTCTTTCATCCTATTATGTGACCCAACCATCTCAGCTGTCTTCCTTGTATTTTTGTTTCATCTGATTTTAGCTTTAATTGTTCTCTATATGTTTCATTACTCATTCGACCTTTTTTTATTTTTCCTTGGATTATTCTTAGAAACATCATTTCTGCTGCATTCACTCAACTACTATTTTTATTTGTGAGTGTCCACGTTTCACTTCCGTATGAAAGTGCCGGAGTTACTACCTTTTTGACCACTTCCACTTTTGTTCGTTTTGGGACTTCTCTGTTTCCAAACAATGTTGTTCTTAAACTTAAATATTCTTCCCACATTCCTGTCCTTTCGCTTAATTCCTGGCCCATTCCTCAATTTTTCTCTATGATCATTTCTAAATATTTAAAGCTTTGTACCTGTTCCAACCTAAGTCCATTAAAAGTGATGTTATGCCCTTTGTTCTTTGTTGTAACGATCATAGTATTAGTTTTTTCTGTATTTATTTTCATATCGATTTTTTCCAATTCCTGGTTTAAAGTTTCTAGATCATGTTGCAGATTCTATTTCCGCGACTAAGACCATGTCGTCTACGACCATTAGCTCAATTATGTTTACTTTTTCCATTGTCCAGTTGCCTCGGTAAAACGGTTTCACTTTTTGTTTTACTTATTTAATTACTCCATCTATAACTACTGAGAATAATAATGGACTGAGCACGCATCCTTGTTTTAAGTCCTCTTTTGTTTCAAACTCTATACCGATTTTTTTGGGTTCTTACAATATTTATCGTTTTTCCGTACATCGCTTTTATTATGTCGATTGTTTCTATTTCCATTCTCTTCCTTCTTAGGCCCCTCCATACGTCTTTTCTTTTGATTTTATCGAATGCTTTTCCCTAGTCTATAAAACATAAATGTATTTCCTTGTTTTTTGTTAAGCTCTTTTCGATTGTTTGTCTCAATACTGGAGTACACAAGACTGGGTCTTGCGTGTTCCTTCCTCTTCTGAAACCGTATTGGGATTCTTCTAGTATGCTTTCTATTTCTTTCTTTTAATCTGTCTTCCATTATTCTTGCCAGTACTTTTCCTGGTACACTTTAATGTTATTCCTCTATAGGTAGAACAATCCCTTTTGTCTCCTTTCTTGTTGTATAATGGTAGGATTATTCCAATCCCTTGGTACTTTTCTTGATTTTATTATTTCGTTCAATAGAGCCCTTAGTGCTTCTGTCCCTAATTCTTCCATTTATTTTAACGAAATAAAACAATCTAAAACCACGAAAACTAAATCAAATCAACCGACAATGAAACCTCCTTCAAGAAACAAACGTCTACTTCATTATTATCAATCAACACCTATTTTAGGACAAGTATCATTGCAAAAGTCCCATATTTAACGTTGCAAATAATAAGATGTCCTTCACACGTCCGTAGAAGACGCTAAGTATTCACATGCCAATGGTAACCTAATAATAGTAAAACACGTTTTCCTGCAAGGACGGGACACACTACTTCTAGTCGGGATTAAATTATCTGGCTCTAAACAGTTTGTTTACCGCCGAAAATGTAAAAGATATTAATTGCCATGATGTGTGCCACTAAACACGCTTGCCTAATACAAGCTAAAAACAAGGCAAGGATAATGAACGCGTGAATTATAATACAAAACACTTCCTTCGATTGTCACCAACAAGAGCATATGACAATAACGAAGCCAGCTTGTTTAAATAATGTCAGGGTTTAATTTTTTGACATAAAAGTTCTTTTTACTATTCACTACAATGCAACATAGCTACGCGATTATGTTGTTTTTAAAGCAAACAAATTCTTGTAGTATAAAAAATAGAAAATCATTTCTGATAACTAATACATAAAAACAGAGGCGGAACGCTACATTGGAGGTGGATGTATAGTTATTAGGGTTGTTCCAGCAAGGCTATGGACGATCCATGTACTATCAGGATTCTGCGCAGTATCGATATCGCGTTCCAACACAGTCTCTGATAGTTCACCGGACGGTTAGTCGGCTGTTCCAACTGTTATAAAATTAATACATGAACTAGTCAGTGTACGGTCAAAACAGTACGCAAATGAAGGCATGTATGTACTAGCGCTTGGATTTTTACACGCATGCGCTGTTCATAACTAACGTGAGCTCTGGTAGCTATGCATCGCTCTCTCAATCCATTTAGTACTGGTAAGTTGTTTACCCTTGCGATGCGCACATTTCTATGAACCCAATACACGCAAATGTCATTTACAGTTAGGCCAGTCGTAAAAGCGTTCCAAGAATGGCTAATACTGGCCAATACATTTATTATTACATAGTTCACGCATGTAAATAAACCAGTTCAGGAATTAGTTTTAAATCGCTTGTTGGAACAAACCTATTATGTTCTGCATAAAATGTTTATCATTTTAGAGTAATTAAACGAATTGATATCATCGTATTTGGTGTGAAAAATAATAATTATAACTTAATTATCAGTACAATAATTACAACAAAGTAGAAAGTGAATCAACACAGTGTATTTTTAATTATTCAATTTCCTAGGAAAAATCCATTCCAGAACACAATCGGTTAATTACAATAACAAAAGTCTTATAAATTTGGGAACCTAATGAATTACAATATCTCACGTTAGGCACAATTTTTAAACAATTTCACCATGTGCTATTAAGAACGTCAGTGAACACGTGGAACACAAAGTAGTAATTAATTAAACAAATGACTGGAAACTGGAAACATGATAATTATTTTAAAAATTACACTTGCCGATGAATACATAACGCTGGTATAACATCAAAGAATTGATCTACTTTCCTTTAACGATAGTTGCAAAATTATTCTTATTACCCATCCTTAAAAAGTGGTCTATTATCGACTTTCTAATGAATACAAAAGACAATTTCCATTATTAATAAAAGCAATGCACCAAACAAAATTAATAGTACAATTTTTTGGACTATATGCTAAATGAAATATTTACTAGTACAAAATCAATTACTACCAACTTATTAAAATCTTTCATTGCCGAAAATTATTTTTTGTTCTCATGAGATAAACTCATAAAAGAAGCTATATTACACACAAAATTAAACTTTTTACTATTGGCTATGAATTTTTTCGTAAAAATATGAAACTATTTTAAATAATTAAAAGTTTCTGTTACTATGATTTAAAACTCGACCAAGCAATTAAAATGACCAATACAATTCGAGAATTCTAGTTTGCTAACAATTATACACGTAACTGTAAATTAAGGTAAACGACTACGCTTGTCCAATGACAGGCTTTATATCTGCACCAACAATAAAGTAGTGAGAAAAAGAAAATTATTTTTTTGTGTCCTTCCCTTAAATCAGCCTAGGCCTGAAAGTAACTGGTTGTCATGGCAATAACAACTCTTTACCGGCCTAGGCTGGAAAGTAGCTAGTTGCCATGGTGATGAGTTGTTTTGTTAATTTGCGCTGTCAAACAAGCGTCGTTATACCACCAGGCGAGTTTACGCCTGTTTTTGTTATTGTTTAATTATGGATGGTGACGAGAGTGATTTTGGTGTCAGTGGCGGACACAGAAAAAATATTGTACGTAACATAACAGTAAAGTGTCTTCACTTGACTCGTATGCTTGTAGGACTCGCCTCCGGCTTGTCCCAAAACTGTCCACTCGTCCAGTAAAGTACAACTTTTCGGTCTTATTACGTAAATAACAATAAACGCATGTTCCCTAACTAAATAGAATAAAATCTCGACAAAGAGGAATGATTCTTGTAAATAAAACTTATTACTAAAAGTTATGAGCCTGAATGTTGTCAATTACTTCCTCGAAATCGTCGATAATCGGCACTCAATCATAAAAACCAATTTATTTCACAGGTTTCAAATATTAACTCAATTTTAAAATACATTTCTAATTTATTATTATGTAACAGATTCAAAGTAAGTAGCACTGTGAAATAAATAACGCCAACCTAATTCACTTTCAGTCTGCGACGAGCGCTAATTTCTGTCGCTTGGTGTGTCGCAATTCAGGAAAGTTATTTGCTTAAGATTTCTTACGGTCAACTATTTTAGCTGTCTAATGCAATGGCAACTTGTTGGCTACTTTCTTGCCGTCAATAAGTGAGACGTAATATTTTATCAAGAGCGAAAACTTTTACTAAATGAAATTCTTGTCACAAGTGCTCCTTGGCCTAATATTCTCCTCGAGTTTTGACAAACTGTGTCAGAAGCAAAACTTCGTAGTTTAGTTCGTTACACAACAGAAAAAAAGTGCTAGAAGTAACTAGAATATTTAAACCTTTGAAATCGTCGATATTTCTTAAATGGAAGGGTAATTAATTATGCATATGCAATCAATGCATTCGGTTATTTATTTGTATCAGAACAATTTTGATAACGGTGTTAACTATTATGACTGCAAAGTGACTTTCGCCTTTACGACCTAATCGGTTTCTGAAGGTCGTAAGTCGAATAGTGATAATTAATATTCGAGGTGTTAACCACTTATGAATTGGATAGTATTATTGGTGACTGTGCACACATATAAAAAAAATACATCACTTAAACAAAAGACGTACAAATTCTTAGTGTCATGAATCAATAATTGACTAAAACCATACGTTTTTTTTATATGTCCTAAGCAGAGATAATAAAGGAATATTATACCTATATTATACTCATTTGATAGACAATTTTTTTCTCTTGTTAATGATGCAAAACTTTAGTACCCTTACTTTTTGAGAAAAACGCAAAAATATACTCTCAAATTATTTTAATTGTATAGTATTTATTACCAAATAACAAATTGCACACTTCTGATTGGTTTCTCCTCCTTTCTCCACATTCCAGCATGATTAAAATTTCAATACGATAAATAAACCATTGCAATTTTTTATTCTTAAAGTAGTGCAGTCACGATGACAGATCATTAATGCTAAACAATTGAATTATTTTAAAAAAGAGCTTGTCAAAATAGAAATAATGACTATCAAACCTCAGAGTAATACTAAACAATTCAAATAAGGATTTAATTCCGTTAGACTTTTTCCTTTGGGGTCACCTTAAAAATCAAGTTTATGCTAAGAGGCCCGAGAATATCGAAAATTTAAAAGATCGTATTAGAGAAGAGATGAGGTCTATTACACCTGAAATGGTTGGGAATGTTATTAACGGGTTTAAAAACCGAGTTTATCATTGCCAAGCTGTAAATGGTTCACAGTTTGAACACTTATTGTAGATTTCGTCAAAAAATTTAGTTCTTATGATGTTAGAAATAAATACCAAACAATTAAAATAATTTGAGAGTATATATTTTTCTCAAAAAGTTGCTTAAGTAAGGGTACTTAAGTTTTGCATCATTGAAAAGGGAAAAAAATTCTCTATCAAATGAGTATCTATAATATAGCGGTATCTAGTCATTTAAAAAAAATCAATTGTTTTTCATTGCGCTTTTGTTATTCGAAAAAAAATTGTCTTATGGTGGAAACCTAAGTACTAAACAACTTTTTTTTAAACATTTTTCCTTAAAGTGGATATTTACTGAGATATATAGCATATTCCATATCTTTTAGACACACTGTATGGTGTATGTACATACAATGCAAAATCAACAGACAAAGCATAAAATAAATTAAAATTTATAACTGTAAAACACAATTTGACTGACCGTTACTTGATTAACAGCATTTTTTTTACAACTGACACTCCTTTTTTAATTTTATATGTGCATAATATACAAATTTGTACTTTATGGAAATATTTTTATGAACATAGAACAGTTATCGCATACTTTTTTAACTAACGCCATCGGAAAGATACTATTTACAAGAAAGTACATTTTTTGTACTTCAACGTAAAATTATCGCCGTTTTAACAAAAAAAAAGGTCCCAAAGCCTTCGTGGATTTAACCACCTCGCCATTTTAGTAGACAAGGTTTGGTTGGTCGGCAAATTTCCGGTTCATTTTCCGGTAATTATAAGTAGTCTGTTGGGTAATTTTTGATATTTAGTGCACGCGTTTTCCAGTGATCAATCCTTTGACCCTATTAATTGAAAATGAGGTTTAATTACACTGTTAAGGAATGTCATTTTGTAAATATGTTGAACTTTTTTTATGATTTTTAATGTAACCGATGTAGAGACGATGTTGCAACACCGCTGAGTTGTATTTTATGCCATTTTATGGTAGGGTAGTTTACCACCGCTAGAAGTGTGACAAAAAACGCGGGAGTAAGAATTCTACAGCGAAGCAACTCAGATGTATCTATTTGTACCATTTATTACGAATAAAAGTTGTGTTACGTTGTGCTTTAATTACTCAATCAATTATTACAATTCTATTATACGATTAAATCAATCACACACAAACATACACAAAAGGAAAAAAACAAATCAACTGCAGATTCCTTTGTGCTTTGCTAAGTAAAATTTGTTTGCTTTTTATTATTAAAAAAGGCATACAACTGCACAATGCCAACACTCGTTATCAGCAGACATTAAAAGTATAACGTATAACCTTTGTCATATGCCAATTACTACATCCAAGTCACAGTATTATCACCGCATGTTTGCTTATTATTAGCACCGATAATTCATCCATTTTGCGCACGAATACCGTGCACCAACATTGCCAAAACTTTTTAATCGCTGTCGTTTTGTGCAGTTCAAAGGGCACGTATGTTTGTCTGTCATGTAAACAACAACGAACAGCTATGAAACAGTATGCCATTAATGTTTCAGATTTTAAGAAACTAGTCATCTAGTACAAAAGGACAAGATTTGCAACAAGAAAAAAATCTCAAACGCAAGAAAGTTTTTTTTAACTTAAACTCCATATTGTGTTGATAAAATGGCGCACGTGTTCAAATTCCACTTCGGCATCTCCCCCCTTCCCATTCTCGATAACACATCAAGCAAGCAAGCAGATGACAACCTCGACCAACGTGAAGCAAGTGATCACATGTGCCATGAGATTGCAGGTTTGCAGTAGCGCCTCACATGCGACGAGCGCTGTAGAGGTGGGTTACACGATAGAACCGTACCAAAGATTGCCAAAGTATGTCAATGTTAGGTCAAATTGCGAGGCTGCTTGCCATATGACTGTTGCTCCAACACAAGGCTTCACTATCAGGTGACTAAATCAAATTGTTTATACTTTCGTTGGACGCGCCTACCGGTGCAAGTTGAGTTACTTAACTTGTTGACGGGTTGCGACAGATTTGATGTATGAAAAGAGAACATGATGAGTATGCACTCCACTGGGAGGAGCAGCACAAATCGTAGAGACGTCTCAATTGTTTTGATAGCTGAACTCGTATTGGTTACGTTTGTCAAAATGATAAGTGTCAGGTCGCGCACCCTGTTCATAAACCATAGTGCATAAACGATAAGATATTTTTATGTACACAAGATATGTTAACAATATTCAAACACACTAAAACGAAAAAAAGAATCGGTAGTTATTAGTGCGATAGCTATAGTCTTCAAAAATTGCTACAGAATTTTAAATCACAGTCATAATTTTCAGGGGTTTGGAGCTGAGCACGGAGCAGGAGCACAGAGCAGTGGAGCAATGGGTTTTTGCCCCGAGCAGGAGCGGAGTACGGAGCAAATAATTTTGATTGTTCCACTGCTCCAGTTTATTATGTGCCATTTTCTAAAAAAAAATACTTTTTATTCCTTCTTTTTTCAACGTTTGAAGATCAATAATTCGTTTTTTAAAACATTTATTTAACTTCACTTGTTTGTTAAGGTCAATTTTTTGTTATTTTTGACCAACTTCCACATATGCGATAAAATTAAAACTTTGTTTTTAAAAACAATTTTTTTTGGAGCGGAGCAATTAAAAAACTAGACTGTTCCAAACCCCTGATCATTTCGGTTTTTGTTTTAAGTAGTTTGGCATTGAATTGAGATTCATCGGCCACCGGCCACCGATATTTTGTTTTTCAATATAATTCTGCATCGAATTTGCAAGAAAATCACTTTTACTGACCTAACACAACACAACTATAAAAATTTGTACACATCATAGGTCATTGCTTAGCAACGAACGGTTAGTACAGGGTGGTCCAATTCGATGGGATTACATGGGTACCTCGCTCAATAGTCAAGATATAGAAACGGTTAAATTACCAAAAATGTGCAGTTTTTTGAGACAAATTCAGAACAGTTCTCAAATATAATATATCATTTCCGGTTTTTTTTTTTTTTTTTGTTTCGCAGCCTACTTTTTGTTTTTTATCTTTAAAAAAATTAAAAAACCTTTGTAACTTGCGTATTATTGACAATAAATACATTAACGCTTACATATTTGGAAAGAGAAAAAAAAGGAATTTAAATAGGTCATAGCCAACTATAGCTTCCATTTTTTTTTTAAGTGAGTTTGTGTCATAACTTTTTAACGGCGAGCGTAACATTTTTTTTAGTACTATCAAAATCTACATAAAAATACTTAAAAATAATCTTTATAAACTTTTTTGATATTTAAGACAATAAGGAAGGTATGACACATTAAAAATATAACAAAAAAACAGTTTTTCTCTAATAACTCAAAAACCGGAAATGATAGAATATTTTTGAAAACGGTTCTAAGTTTGTCCCAAAAAACTGCCCATTTTTGGTAATTTAACCGTTTCTCTATCTTGACTATTAAGCGAGATACCCATGTAATCCCATCGAATTTGGACCACCCTGTGCATTCACCAAATATAAATAGCAACAAAATTATCATAGCAACCATACCTTCCTAGAAACCATACTAATTCCCTAGCAACCATTGCATAGCAGTCTTCTAAATTGGTTACAGAAATCAATTTAAAACCGCACGTGATTGTATGGTATAATAATAATTAACACCTTAATCCAAATTAATTTTGGAGGTTTATATACAACCTTCTTAGAACTAAAACCAATTAAATTGACAACTATTATCGGTAATTGCAAGTTACACAAGTTGCTAGGCTTTAAAATCAGCGAACCTAGATCCACAAGTAGAAAAAAATAAGGTTATTTGCCACTGGTATGGCGATAAACAATTATTACTTCTAAATTTATCACCTGCAATCATTTTAACTTGTGTTGAAAGTCAACAGCTTTAGCTGTATTTAATTTAATAAGCTTGGGCTTTAAATTACTACGACAAACGCCTCATTTACGTTTTCTATAAATAACAGACGAAGAGACTGCAACATTTACACCATCAACATTCGACACTTTTCGCAATTACTTCATCAGTACGACTCTGTGAAATTGATCTCGTTATTAAGTTATCTGCTTAGCAGCTGTACGCCTTTTTAAAACATAAAGTAAATGATCTATTAATATCAAGTTATCTCCAACATTCTATAAACATATGAAGTTACTTAGCTACGATGACAAAAGTATCGGGTACTCCCCCCAAAGCAATGCACATTTTAAAAGTTGTAGTTTTATATTTAAGGCTTTAAAACAGCAATCACCTCTGGCTATTGTGCATTTCAAACAATGAGCTACTTAAACATTATAAACAATTGTATTTAAAGTATTATGCAACATTTTATTAGTAAATAAAACATGAATTACAGTATAACTAAAACTAATCGAATAATGCAAAGAACATACAAATAAACTTTGAAACTACATCTGAAAGTTGACCACCTTAAAAATTCTCTGCACTCAATACCAAAATAATTAGTTGGTTATTAAACCCTCAACAACATGTACAATTATGAATAATTTTCAACATATATAAATATACAGTAGAAACAACTGTGCGATTATAACAAAAATAATAAAGTCAATCACTTCTTTTAAATTACACAGAAAATGTATACCTACCAACATTTTTAAACACATTGATTTTTAAAACCATTTCTTTTAATATGTTTAATCGTTGCTCTCAGCAGTGTAAATAATAATTCACTTTTTTTTAATATCATGAACTAACTCCTAACTCATGTCCTTAGTAACATTACCGTTTTAGTAACTTTTAATTGTAAAACAATATAATTTAAATCTATTGTTTTCTAAACATTGGTTATATTGTATTACACAACTTTTTATCTAAAATAAATCATTCTAACCCTCTATCAGGCGCGTATTTGGTAGATACATTGCGTATTATATCATGCTTATATTTTAAAAAACGTACTTAACAATCAATGTAAATCAAACTCTTTTTGGATGCTTTTAAGGAGATATATTTTAATAAACTTTTAAAAACTCTAACAAAATCAGTCAAATAGGAATCACAAAAAATATTTAACGATTGGTAGTTGTTCACATTTATACTTATCAGGTTCACAACCATCCATTTTACCAACGAAGCAGGTTTTGCGGACCGTAAATGCATGTCCAAGCAAAAATATTCATTAATAAGTCGGCAAGAATATAATATCATAATGATAATATATACGAGAATGGTTCAAATTTAACCGGAATTTTGATCCTAAACCCCAGAAAAATGAATTGAAAATCGATTTTTTTTTCAGTAATGTAGTATGTAGTAAGTAGACTATACAGGGTGTTTCTTAAATATTGCGAAAAAATTCGGGAGGTGATTCCTTATCAAAAATTAAGGGGGGTCTTTCATACAATTGTTTTTCCTTGACGTCTCCTTTCGGAGTTACACCCCCCTAAAAGTAAACGGTAAAATTTGGTTTTTATTACCTATATTTCTCAAATTTGGATAAATGTAGGAGAATTATAGGTATTTGGTAGATGTTTTATACTCATCAAAAGGTTTTCCATAGTAATATTTTTAATCATCTCCCACCTTCACAGGGGGCTGAAAAGTGCGACCCTTGTTGGTTTTTTATCAAAACTTTTTGGTGGGTTGAAATTTTGCAATTAAGAATTTGTTTTTTGAAAGCTTGACGTTTTTAGAAACTTTTTTTAATCTTTAGCGTTTCTCGTAAAACCCATCGTTTTTGAGTACAAAATAAAATAAATAAACATGAACCATCAAATATTCCAACATAAAACGATTCATTTTGGTGGTTGCCATGGTTTGTTTGTGTTCATATTGGGTAGAATTGACGGGTGTAATTAATTTCTACCCAATATGAACATAAACAAACCATGGTAACCACCAAAATGAATCATTTTATAATGGAATATTTGATGGTTCATGTTTATTTATTTTATTTTTTACTCAAAAACGGTACGTTTTAAGAGAAAAACTAATGATTAAAAAAGTCTTTAAATAAATCAAGCTTTCAAAAAAAATATTCTTAATTGCAAAATTTCAACTCACCAAAGAGTTCTGATAAAAAAAAGGGTCGCATTTTTCAGCCCCCTATGAAGGTGGGAGATGATTTTAAATATTACTATGGGAAACCTGTTAATAAGCATAAAACATCTACCAAATATCATTCTCCTACATTTATCCAAATTTGAGAAATAAAATAAAAACCTAATTTTGCCGCACCCCTTTAGGGGGGTGTACCGTGTGGCTCCGAAAGGAGACGTCTGAGGAATTTTTTTTGTGAAAAACCCCCCTTTATTTTCGATAAGGAATCACCTCCCATTTTTTCGCAATATTTAAGAAACACCCTGTATAGAAGCCGTATGTGCTGTCACTGTTGTCTCTTGACGCTTACGTTGCCAGCAATAATTAATGTAGTTAATAACTGGTATCTAATAAGTTTTCAAAACCTCATCACACTTGTGCCACATACACAAATTTAAAATGCAGCGCTTCCAAAATTTTCCAAACCGACATTTTCCTCCAAAATCCAAAACACGCCGGCATATAAAAGTCAAATGTATTTTCCAGCTCAACGACCAAACCAGGTGTACAGTTACATTTATTACACGTTACCCACTGAGGTATGTATATTCTAGTGCAAGCATACATTAAATAATGATGGACAGACAACGTAACCATCGTAAAAACCACAAACTTAAGGTCCGTAAATCATTTATCCACACGCGGAAAATGTGTCCCAAAAAGCCATGTGGCGAAACATGCGAGAGTTGTAAACTTTAAAGCCACCTGTCGCACGCGCAGATGTCGAGATTCATTCTAGTACGGACACAAAATAAAAGAGGAGAAAAGTTTTATAAATCACATCGTGTTACAAGCGGGCCACCGAAATATTAATATAACGTTTCATGTGAGGGGTTAACCACCTTGTAATTTAGGGCTACAAAAATTGGCAATTTTTGAGCCACTTCCACTTAAACGATTTCTCGGAAATTTCTTAGTACCTACTTGCTAGTATAATTTGGCATTACATTTTTTTGAGGTGATCGGCCCCCAGCTTTCATGACAGAAAATAAGGGCGAACAAAATATTCCGACAAAACTCCCAGATATCCTCTTAAGAATGTGTAAGCCTAGCCAACGATAATGTGATACAGAAACTTGAGAATAGCATCCTTTAACTATGTATTTACCAGTATAACAGCATTCTTGGTGTAAGTAAGCAACAGCTAACGGTAGTCTTAATTTGCATTGGTCATTATACCGTGTTTTAATAAAAGCATATCACACAATAATGCCAAGTTTAATTAACTTTATGTTCAGAATATGCAACTCGTGATCTGGGTTCCTTTACTGACGTGTTTTTTAGACGTTTGGGATCCTACAACCAGGATAATAGTAGGTTGGCAGTGTAAATTACACTTAATTTTTAACAGATGTTACAGCTTTGTAGCGCGGTAGCGTTTGACAAACGGATGATTACTAAAAAATGTCATCGAGACTTGGGGTAAAAAGGCAAACTAAAAAATAATGGATATATTTTATGTGTTATAAAACAAATTTTCTTAACGCATAATTTTTATTTTAGCACGTCTAAAGATTCGCCAAGGAATTTGTAAAATATGTTGCATGCGGGTAATTTTTTGAGGGATACATTCATCTGTATTATTTTATTTAAACTTACTAAACTTTAAACAAATTTAATGAAGTTAATAAAATTACAAACTGGATACATCAAAGTAAGTACCTTTTGTTTCTTCCAAGGGTATCGTGATTGTGCAGCGTTTTAACAACACCTTTATTAGTGAAAATTACCCAATCAAAAAATAGTAGTCCACTTTTGGAAGATTAAATATGGCTTCCATAAAAAAAAGAAAATAAATGTCAAAAAAACAAAACCGAATTGATTTAGCCCAAAATTGATAAAACGCATGATAAGAAGTTTGCTATAAACCAGTGCTTACGAAATATTAAAATTTTCATACATTAGAAAAAAAACTCAGCGGAACACACAGTTATATTTTTAGTTTAAGCCAACGGTTTTAAATAAGCAGTTTATTTTGAAAGTGGCATGTCACTTTTATATTATATTGAGAAATTAAATGGTTTGCATTTAAATTTGTATAAAAATATTTATGCTAGTTAAGGAGAATTTTCAGTAATAATATAACAAGTGCATTGAAAATTATCGATAATTTTTGGTAAATATGCCCGAATGCTTCAACTTGCATGAGTGAAGATTTGTCAAAAATTATAGATTATTTGCAATGCACGAGTTATATTTTGTCAGAAAATTTCCTTCACCTAACCTATCTGTCAAATTAAAATGTGGTTTAACTTAGATAAATTAAAGTATACCTACTACTTACTGCGATTGTTATTATTAATAGATCATTTATAACTAATTTTTAATTCAAGAATTATATTTTAATAAAAATTAATGAACCAAACAGTATTTAGGTACATACATAATCTGTTATGTCAAATTTTACAAGTACCTACTGTCAGAGTGGTGTGTCAGGGGTGTGGTTTAATCTATATTAAAGTAACGTTATTGGTCGCCAACATCTGTCAAAAAATTATCAAGACCAAAATACCTCATTCCCTCTCCAAATTTATATTTTCCACCAATCAAAAACTCAGATTTCTTAGAAACGACCAATAAATGCATGAAAATCTGTTAATTGCGAAAAGTAAATTATCAGTGTATGATTATGTTTATTGGTCGTTTCTAGGAAATCTGAGTTTGTTATTGGTCGAAAACGCAAATTTGACAGGAGGATCAACTCCTGGCAGAGGAATGTAAAATTATTACCGTGTAATATTGCTCCTATTGGTAGTCTCTAGAAGATTTAAGATTAGTGATTGGTTGAAAACGCAAATTTGACAACTGAAGGAAATTTTCACTTATATTTTTTCATCTAGGTTACTTATATCTTTCTCAGTATACATAATTTCACACAGACGTCAACGAATCGCCATTTTTTATTACTTGACTTAAGCCACATAAGAATTCATAGTTCGCAAAAACTACGGACTGTTGATTTTGTCCGATGTTTTACTGAAGTAATGCTTGATAACACAGTAATTTAAGAAAATTGATGAGTAAATTATTAATATAAGTAATTTGTAAAATGTATTTCATTAAAAGTTTATTAAGTATTTTTTCATTGTCATCAACAGGAGTGATTGTCTTCGGATATTTCACTTTCTTTTAAATTCATTAATTTTAATTAAAATAACTGTGGTAAATTTAGGTTGTATAGGAAAAGCAAATCGATCATTATGCCATATTCAAAATAAATGCATTTGCATTTCTGTTTAACGATAAAATGTCCATTGACGAAAATAATAACGATTTTGAAACAAATTGAAAGTAAAATGTTTAAAGATAAAAATACCATACATTTTTGTAATCGTAAACAGCTTCAACTCATTTTTCGCAAACAGTGACAGGTATACCATAAAATTTAGCAGCTTTACCAAATTAAAACGTCTGCTCGAGTTCTGATAAGCGAGATCCCCATGTTAAACTCCAAAATTCAATCACTTTGTAAATATTAAAAAAAATATATTTTTTTTGAACTGTATGTGATTTAAAAACTCATTTCTGGTCGCAATATTAAAGTGTAATAAAACAAAATGTCTCCTTTGAATGCTCATTTAAAATGTTAACCGCAAATATTCAGGCAGCCAAAACAAACATTCATAAGTAACCGTACACATTTTTACTTTCACTAAAACTTCACAGTAAAACTGCATGCGAACGCAAATACCACAAACAGCATTTCTACTAATAAAAATTGCCGTTAACAAATTCCACAGCTAAAAATCGAAACGCATTCATTTTTGATCAGCCTTACACACTTACATTTCACACACAACGTAATAATAGTCTGAGTAAACTTCGAAGCACGCTTTAATTAGCCAATTAATAATCATAACACAAAAAAAAATTGGGAATTGTCCAACGGCCTTCAATCGAGCCGCGGAAAACTACCATACACAGTCACTGAACGCTACACGAAAATAAGCACTGTTTGATCCTTCTTACTTATTCTAATTAACTAATGGGAACCAACAGCATAAACAGTTGAAGTAACGGTTCGAAACAAAAAAAAATGCTGGCTTTAAAAACAAAAGAGATACATAAATAAATAAATGTAAAGCAAATTATACGGTTTTATCTCAAAGTAAAGTTTTGCGCACTTTAAGTTGGTTTAATACTCTGTAAACAATTAAAAATTTGTATTTGCAATAAAAAAATTACCTAAGTTCGCTATACAGAGCACTTTGATCAAAGTAAATTGCACAACGAAACGTGAAGACGATTTTCTAATAACATACTCTTAAGGCTCACAGAAAATAAGTCTGGTTTGCCAATATTATTGCGGCTAAGCCAAAAATAAAAAGGTTCACAAAAGAATTTCGTGTTTATCAAATCGATAATTAAATTTCAAGTTTCCCGCAAACTGATTAAAACTGAAATAAATAGATGTCTCTCAGTTTAATCACGCAGTATGACAACGAAACTTTAGATTTCATCAAATTCTACGCGATAGATAAACTGTATTTGGGTACAAAACAACGTTTAGAATAATGATTTATGAATAAAAGCTGAAACACTGCAAAGCTGCAACTTTTATGCACAAAAATCTTTTTAGAAAGCAGGTTTTGTTAAAATAAACAATTATCCCTACAATGTAGTTATTTAATTCTGTAATTTTTGGAAGGAAAATGCATTAAAACATTGCAACAACATAAAGTTTGTGATTGATCATGTACAATATTAAATATAAAATATTACAATATTAAAAAAATGAAGCGCAAAATATTTACCATATAAAATATTACAATATTAAAAAAATGAAGCGCAAAATATTTACCTTAAGTAAAAACAATATTATTAAAAGTCACTGTCACGGTTTGTTTTTATACTATTATTAACTTTTTTTTAACGATTTGGAAGCCAATACTAACTATTAGGTGTACTGATAACGACCTAATTAGTTAAACAATTACGATAAACAATCGTTCACTGACACGAGACAATCAGACCATTAAAATTCCACCTTTGTGTTAAATTATTTTAATAATGTATATTTGGTCACAAGTGTTCAAGATATGCTAAGATTTTTCCCTTATTTAACGCATGCCTTAAACTAAATATGTACTCTCAGTTATAAAACCAATTTTTAAATTGTTTACTACCTATTCGAAATACAAAATTGAAATCAAAGCATTTGGGTGCATATGTCCTCAGTAACACAATCCGATATAAACGGGTTTGTTTAGTACAGCGTTTCTCAATCGGGGTATATACAGGGTGATTCAAATTCGAGTTTAAGCATGGGGATCTCGCTTATTATAACAGCTAGAGCTAGAGTATAGGTTTAAATTTGGCAAAGTTGCTAAATTTTGTGCTTATTGATAATCCACAAGAGAAATTGGCAATATCTCAAACGGTATCCGAGAAAATTAGAAAAAAACGGATAATGTGACAGGCAAAAGGCTTTCAAAACTTTTAGTCTGTCGATTGGTTGTCATGGAAACAACATAAACTACAACGACCGGCCTACCTGATTTATAATGGTTATTATTTAAAATCCTTTTTTTAAATTTGGCAATAAAAAAAGAAATAAAATACCATGTGTGATACATCAATGAATTCAGAAAATTAAATGATTATGTAAATAGCAAAAATTACGCCCATAAGAAAAAATAAAGTTAGTTTTCATAAAACAAAAACGAATCGACCTAGGAAAAATTTGCGATCACCCTCCGATCCGGCTTAAAAAGTTGCTAGGGCAAAGTTTTTAGACATTTAAAATATTTTATACATCAAAGGAGTTATAGAAGATTTTCCCAGTTTTTCAAATTTTCTCAGACGCCGTTTGAGATATTTCCAATTTCTCTTCAAATTATTATTGAGCACAAAATTTAGCAACTTTGCTAAACTGAAACCTACACTCTAGCTATTATAGTAAGCAAGATCCCCATGCTTAAACTCGAATTTCAATCACCCTGTATATTTTTGAGTCGTTTTTACATACATGATATAGGTACATAAAACTGCACCAATGATATTCTACAATTTTTATGTAGGGGTTCCCTGAGACGTGAATATTATTTCAATGGTTTTGCAAGGACATAAACGTTGGTTTAGTTTATGCTCATTCACCAGTTGAAATTAATTACACCAGTACTGAAACAATCGCTACGGCATAATAATGTTTTTTTATTCACCATGAAAATTGACAATAAAAACTCATAATTACAGTAGCTATTGATTCGATATAAATCAAAATATGAGCCACCCACAATTATGTGTACATTACATGTAATAAAACGGAACTATAAAACTGTTTATTTGTTTCAATCTGTGACTCGAATAATGGGGCACTTATAAGAGCTTATTTTTTTACCCCACATAAATTTTTTAACGTAAACAATTTCATTCATATTTAACGCGATGTTTATTTCCGTTTATCTGTCTGTCAATATTTTCAGAAAGGCCCAATGTTAATGTTTTTTTTACCAAAGCTGATCTCATTTCTATTCAATAGCAACCAAATGCTGGCATTTCAAGTGCTCATAATACAAGTATGTCCAAATGAGGCATAAACCGAGAAATTCTTCAACAGCGAACCAAAATTACCAAGTTATTTAATTTAAATACGTTATTCAACCTACATAACAACAATTATAGCTAAATTTGAAAATAGATCAGAATAAATTTACTTGTTTCAGCATCGTTAAACCTTAGCCTACACACCTAATTACCATCTATAGCAATTTCTGAACCAGATTTTTATCTTTCATTCGCTATTTTGAAACATTCCAACATAAAAAAAAGTCACTGTAATCATGCGTATGTATAATTCAATGTTTTGAGGAAATACACGTAATATCCCTTGTTTTCTGTATTTTGCTGTGGCAAATAGAATTTTCAAATCAATGACAATACAAAATTCCATCTTTAAACGCTTAATAGTTCACAGGTAATTATTACAAACAAATAATAGTCTAGACAGACCCAAACTACAAACATTTACAAGCCAAAATTTTAAATAAACAAAATTAAAACAATTAATAAAGTGAAATGTCCAAAGTTTCGTAATTAAAAAAATACGTTCTAGTAATTATAACATTAATTTGATCATTCTCAGTTAATTAAAGAGATACAGCTAATCTGTACATACGCTAAAACGATTTTTTGTATCAACACACATGTATACAAATACTAATAATAAGTATAAACACAATAATCGTTTATTACAAACAACATAATTCATCCAATATTGGTTATCTTTCGACAGCATGTCACATTATTAAGCAACTATTGCTGACATTTTGACTACAAGGAAGTATTTGAAAGCAAATGGTAATTAAAATAACTGCTTTCAGCATGTTAATAGAATGCAAAAATGAAATGGTTAACAGATAGAACCCAAAATAATACAATTAAAATAGAAACAGTGGACAAATATGCTAGCTATCTCAGTAAAAATCATTATCTACAAGCCATAGATAGTGAGTGCATTATTATCATCAATAAAAGAAACAACAGCCTTGCTATTAAAATTATTATGAATAAGCAGCGCAGGTAGCTATTTTTAGGAGTTTTTTAAAGGCCAATTTTCAATCCTATTATTGAAAACATTGGAGATCAAGCATGTAAAAACAAAATTGGTAACTTATAGAAGCAAAATCTAACATGGATATCAGCAACAGAAGTTGCATAACTAGGTGGTCTATTTTCTATTATACCAAGTGAAAAAACGATAAGTTGTAACTGTGGAGATTTTTAAGAAAATGAACAAAGTAGTTACACATATTTTAATATTTTAAGAAATAATACTACTAAGTAAACAATTTATTTACACATCGAAAATAAATAACGAAATAACATCCGTACTCAGTTTCCCAATGACGCATTCACAAACAAATAATTCTATGAATGACGAAATGGTTAAAAGCAAACAACAAAACAATTTCAAATAATAAAACGTTGGTACGAAAATAAGAGGTCATCCTTTTGGAAATGCGTAAATGTTAAGCCTTATGCAGCTACGCAAGTAGCTGTAATTATAAATTGGCACAACATTCAGAATTTAAATTAACGGTACATTTCGGTTACAGGTAGGTATAACTAGAGGCCCATTTACCTTTTTGACACCATGCAGATCGTCTAATATGGGTATGTAATTCTTCTGCTGTGTACTCGACTTCGTCATCATGCTTTTTCTTAAAATCACAGGATTGTGCATGAACTTTAGTCCTTTTTAAAGTTTTGCCCATACTAGCACCATCAGTATCGTACGAATCTCCTTCGAAAAATCCGCTTTCCTTCGTTTTCTTGTGATAACGCATTTTTACTTCAGTGATTGCACGTTTCTAGCTCTCTTTAGTAAAATCATTTAAAACTTTTCTATAATTATTAGTCTGTTCAAAGGCTACAGCCAGTGATATACTTATTCACTTTAATTATTTCTGTACCTTATGGATATTACACAATCGTTCTCGCCGATGTAAAATGTAGGTCGGTCAAGGAAGAGTACACGGAAATGTATTGGAATCTAACCAGTTCCATAACCCGTTAAATTAGGTATAAATGTACGTACTCTGTTCAATCGGGCACTATCACATTTAGAAAACACTATCACAAAAATTTCTCTGCACTAATATTTAAACTGACAACGGGGACGAAGATTGAGGTTAAGCCATGTACATTTCAAAGTTCAACGATACGGAAACCAAAATTGCACGTTAGTTTTTCACACGTAAAAGTACATAACTTTTAAAAACTTAATAACACATCATAATGTTACAAAGTTATTAAAATAATAGGAAAAATTGGAAAACATAACATAAACACAACCGCTAAACGCGTCTGCAAAGTAACTGTAACTGATTTTGATTCCCGCATTCGTTTAACTTCGGCGTTTCCATGTTGATTGCCCCCACCATCGCAACTATTCCACATATCTTATACCATGTGCATTTGTTATTCGCCAATATACATAAATATAAATAAATTTATTCAAGTAGAAAAACGAGATGTTTATACGCATATATACAAAGAAAAATAAAAATAGAACTACTGCCTCAGTACATTGGACCAAATCACTAATTAAATAAATATTACTTTCCCTAAAGCAACATGAAAAACTGCTTATAGCGGTAAACATCAGCTGATCATTAAATATACATTTCTTATGAAAAATACGCCCATATTTATTAAAATTTTGCGAATTCATCATCAGCAAAACAAAAAAATTTTAACAAATTATTCAATAAGATGTACTTTAATTCTTGACATATTTTCTATGTTCATAGTTCACAAACGAAAAAATGCAATTCTAAAAATACAAAAGTTAAAGCAAAATTCCCAACCTGTTGGAATACGTATGAAACAGAGAAAAATTCTTTTAAAAGTAGATGCTTCCACTACTTAACGTAGAATAAAACATTACTTTGCGTGTATAAGTCGGAAAATTCTCATGCTTATATCGAAACTCAATTAAATAACACCGCTGATTAGGATTTTCTTTGAGTACAGTTCACAAAACGCCTACACGTTAGGCAACTATTAAACAGATTAGTTTAACGGGTTGCCGATCCAACAGGCGCTAATAATATTATTTCCAACAATCGAATAACGTTCCCCAACAATCACCGCGTGAAAAATCAATTTTTAACCATAAAATCAAATTTCAAGATGCATTAATGTAAGAAATGGGCATATTACACACTAAAAACTTATCTTAACACAATGCTTTATTATTAGGGGATAATTCAAGGCCAAGCAAATGACTGCTAGTTATGTTTTGATAAGACATTTTATGCTAAATATTGATAAGAGTAGCAAATACATTCGTATAATTTAGCTGGAAAAAAGGCACAATGACGTTGTGCAACTTGCCAGTTTAACATTTCGCCGAAGCTTGAAACAAAAATAACTCCTACGCGCAAAATATTTTGCATTAGACACTCACCGTACGTAATGTTGTGTGTCACAGTCTCAGCTAACGATACAATTACGGTTTGGGTCATAAGGCGTATAGACGGTGACGATCCAGGCGATTTTGAAAGCGGCACGGGTGTTTTATTAAAATTGTCAATATCGCTCTTCTTTTTCTCGTCAGGGATCTCCATATTGAATTAACAACAACCTGTTATAAACACTAACACTTGCACACTAGATTGTTGTGATGTAACGATAAATAATTACGAAAATTACACTTTAGAACCCGTGTGATTGATTATGGAACTTAAATCGATATGAGCCACATTTCTTGGTAAAATTAATGTTTATGTTGCTTGTAAAATAAATTTTAACATAAATATATTAGTTGTCAACACAATATTCTACTGATTATGTACCATGTTTTCAGATGTCAAATCACCGTGATCTAAGGAGGCTTGGCCTGGACGCGGTTTAATTCATTCTAACAATCTTATGAATTCTAAACTAACAACACATCTAACAACAAATATATTACATATTTGAATATTATCAATAGTTTGTTTCTAAATATCAATTAATCAGTTTTCATGAGATGTTTACACGAACAGCTTCTTGTAACATTTGTATACTTGTCTATTTCTGTAACTCGTCTTCAAGGACGAATTATTTTTGTAATAACTAGGAGGCATGGACATGTGCTGCTTGAGAACAGCTGATTAAAACTTTTGTTGTTAAATGTACAAACACTCGTATTTAGCTTCGCGTTTAAAAATTTGTTGACGAGTTCGTTTTATTCAAAAATAATAGACTGATACAGCAATGTTAAATCGATGGAATGATGGAAACTTCTACATGCGCCAATCCACTTGTTGCTGTGTGCACGTTTCTCCATCTACTCAGCGAAATTCGAAATCTCTTACAGCAACTAACAATCGTATTTGATAAAATTAATTTTAGAATATATTTCACAATATAAATGATTGTCTCTCACACGCGGCCAAAATATATTTTTTGTATACATTTAATCAAAATATAATTTTTTTTAAAAATATTTAAGTTTTTTTAACAGTGAAAACGCAGAGTAAATTAGCAAGTTTTACCAATTTTGTAGTTTATTTTCCAAAAAATCCTTGAAACGAAGTTTTCCAAATTAATGTAAACAGTTTTAAGAAATTCATACAGAATTTAAACACACTATATTCAGTCATATTTTACTCTGCCATGGACTAACTAAACTAACTAAAAATATTTCTGTTTTGGAACATAACTGTTCTGTGTTATCTGCATAATTATGTAATACGCATATTATGTGATAACATTATTGTATACATACGGTCGTAGTATGAGTTGCCTATCTTGTGGCGCAACTTTTATGGGTCTTTGTATAAAGAATGACAAGAATACACCCCATTTGATAGATAATTTACGTATTGACATTGTTTTCATTGTCATTTAAATTAACAACTTTTGTCTGAATAAGATAAAAAAGTTAATGCCATTTAGAAAATTGACCATTGCTGTCCACTTTCAGAGAATTCTGAAAAAAAACCTAAAAAATAAAATTTTCAAACACAAATATCTTTTTTACTCAGAGATTGTTAGGGCTATCAAATTTTCTTGAAGTCAAAGGGGGACACAGTAGCGCACCCAGGATTTTGGCAATGGGGATACACAAAACGTAATGTGTGTAAGATGTGACGTCCTTGTGAAAATGACGCCCAAAAAATGATCGTCTTAAGCGAAGGGGGGTGGGGTGAATTAGCGTACAGGGTGGTCCAAATTCGATGGGATTACATGGATATCTCACTTAATAGTCAAGATAGAGAAACGGTTAAATTACCAAAAATGTGCAGTTTTTTGAGACAAACTCAGAACAGCTCTTAATATTCTATCATTTCCGGTTTTCTTGTTTTTTTTTTTTGTTTTCACAGCCTACTTTTTGTTTCTCATCTTTAAAAAAATTAAAAATCTTTGTAACTTGCGTATTATTGAAAATAAATACATCAACCCTTATATATTTGGCAAGGGAAAAAAATAAGGAATTTAAATAGATCATAGCCAACTATAGCTTCTTTTTAAAAAAAGTGAGTTTGTGTCATAACTTTTTAACGGCGAGCGTAATTTTTTTTTTATAGTGCTATTAAAATCTACATAAAAATATCTAAAAATAATCTTCATAAACTTTTTCGATATTTAAAACAATAAGGGAGATATAACACATTATAAATATAACCAAAACAGTTTTTCTTTGATAACTCAAAAATCGGAAATGATAGAATATTTTTGAAAACGGTTCTGAGTTTGTCCTTAAATCTGCACATTTTTGGTAATTTAACCGTTTCTCTATCTTGACTGTTAAGCGAGATACCCATGTAATCCCATCGAATTTGGACCACCCTGTACATGGTGCCCCTAGATGCGTCACTGGAGCTGGTACTACATTTGCAAAATTGTTATGATTGATGTAATAACTCTGTAACTGTGTGGCATACAGCGACAAACCGACTGTCCCAGCCAAACCGGATCTTATGGTAGACCTAGTAATTGTATGATTGATTTTGTTTAGATTGTGATCAACATACTGCTATACGCCTATACCAGGGGTGGCGAACCTTTTTATGTCCGCGTGCCAATTATTTAGAATTGTCACATTTTGAAAAGTTCATCAACTTTGATTATGTCTGGGTAAATAATGAATTTTGAAATTTCTTCGTAATTTTTAAATTGAGAAAATCGCGAAGAAAATTTAGCTATTGTTGATTCCACAGCTCTAGTTAAATCTTGAGTCAATTGAATTGAATTTAATTCAATTTGACGTGTAGGATTTTCTATGAAAAGTTTTAAATTTGGAAAATATTTGAAGACATGAGAAACAATATCTCGTTTAAATACTTGTAATTTTGTTTGAAATTCGCATAGTTTCGAAACAAAATACATGTATTTTATTTAAATAATTATAATTTGGTGTTATTAATTTAATATTTTAAAAAAATATTAATTTTCCAAAAATTTTAGAAAAGCAAATAATTCTCCCCCGTGCCAATAAAATTTTTCTACGGGCCAGCCATGGCACGCGTGCCATAGGTTCGCAACCACTGGCCTTTACCATACTCAAACACTAGACGTATAACCGTACTAAGTTCGTAAAACAAATATCTTAAACATATGTTAAAACTTGATAAATAAAAACTGAAAAACAAATATTGGGTAAATAGGTCACTACTGCAGTTTATCTCCATCAAATTCTCATATTTTTAGTCAAACAGCTTTGCGTAATCTTACTCCAAATTCACGTTATCACAAAATATAAAAGTTTAATAAGTCAGTAGATCAGAAAAACTGTGCCACTGGTCTATTTGCTAATATTTATTAAACATTTAAAACACGGATCCATGAAATAATCTTTGCAAATTGTAGAATAAATCACTAGTTATGGGTCAATTGATTTACGAACAGGATAAGATAATAAACAATCAAATGTTTAATTTTTTTATGACAGAAACTAATTTTTTGTTACCAATAATTGTATGCCAAATAAGGATTAAATACACATTTTAGAGAAATTTATTACTTAACCAAAGAAAATATTCTAAAACTATTTGCTAATAATTGAACAATGTTAATGCATTCCTAACATATTTATTATTACCTATTTTTTTAATTAAATCCCTTTAATAGTAATTTCATGCGGTTTACTTACGGGCTTCCAAGGAAAAAGGGACAAAGACAATTATTTATAATGCCGATTAGGATTTGTTTTAAATACAATATTTGTTTTTGCCTTTTTTAACAACAATTGTTTCAAAAATGTGCCAAGTGTTATACATTTTCGAATTCAGAATAAAATTCTCTACAAATTGGCGTTAAAATCAGATATAGCGTCCATAAGAAAAAATTGACCTGATGATGGTTTTTAAAAAACGAAACGTCGCACGGAAAGTTTAATTGGGGATTCTGATTCCTTGCAAAAAATGGCCATGAAAATGTTATTACAGAAATGAAATTCGACATCAAATAAAAAAGTTACGGACGAAAAACAAAAATCCACTTTTTTACTTTTTTCCCTATATCTCAAAAACTAGAAGAGCTAGATAAGTTCTGTTTGCTTCAAATTATTAAGCACCTGAATATACAACTTTGCCCCAATTTAACCGAAGTCGTAACTCTTACCGTTTACGAGATCCCCATGGTGGCCCTCGAAAAACGAGAACCGTGTATATACGAATATACACAAAATTAAGAGTTTTTAAAGTAAGCGTCATTAAGATATTCACTAACTCCATAGTAAGCTTTAGAGATTAGGACATTTCTTAATCTTTTCTATGTATATAGAATACTATTACAGATATAACAAAGAAATTTTGTATCTGAACGTTATGGGATTCTCGGATTCGATTAAAATATAAAGGTTGCAATACGACTTCCGGTTTAACCGGAAACGGACACAAACTTTGAAATTTTAAACAGAACATCCTGTACATTTTTGAATTCCTCTTAAAATATGCTTTAAAAAATGTATTAGCTCATATGGGTCTAAAGGTCAAACGTTTTTGTAAAATTTATTTGTTCATGAAAATTTTGAGCGAGACAAAACTTAACATTTTTTTTAACATTTAAAAAGCAGTAAAATTTCGTTTAAAAATTAGATTGACTAGATTAATGAACACTTTGGCTAGCTACATTTTAAAAATATTATACAGGGTGTTTTTTACGCTTGGTCAAACTTGTAAAACTTTAAACATCGATCATTCAATTTTCTTAAATACAACAAGCTATTTGTTTTTACATAGTCTTGTAGAAAATTTGATTGTCTTTCAAAAACATTAACCATGTTTCATATGTCGTAAACATTAATTTTCTGTCAGTTTTACTGCCTTTGCAAACTAATTTTAGAGTATTAAACTGTAGATTATGATTCATTTAACAGTTTTATTCCACAGACAGCATTTTCGTTTATTAGCTTAGCTGCTTAATTACCTTTTGTTACATCAAAATAAATTTTTAATTACATTTTCATGTTTTCTAAATGATACATAGCTGTTTTTTTTTAAATTCATAAGAATACTTTTACGATTACACCCACATAATTCACATCTGCATGTAAACAAGCAGGTCAAGGATATGTACGGGTGGTCTATTTTCGATGCCCATACAGGGTATCTCGGTTATTATCAGAGATAGAAAAAAAACTAAATACATAAACTGGATTTATTTTTTCGAGAGAAATTTATTGTCGTAAACAGATTTTTGATATCTTTTTTAATTTTCGAAATATAGCCAAAAACCGATTTTTGGCACTTTTCAAAAATGTTAAATATCTCGTTTAAACGAGAAGATAGAAAAAACCTTTAAAGACATTTTTCTCATGATTTTTTGTGCTTAATAAGATAGCGATGTTCAATTGTTTTTTACTTATATCAATGCCGATATATTGCACCTAACTTTCTTATTTTAAATGGCAACCATAGGCAAATTATATATTTTTGAAAAACGCAAAAAAATAAGCTTTCGATTCATGTCAAAGCCAACTATGGTTGTCATTTAAAATAAGAAAGTTAGGTGTAATATATCAATATAGTAAAAAAAAATTGAACATCGCCATCTTATTAGGGACAAAAAACCATGCAAAAAATGTCTTTAAAGTTTTTCTCTATCTTTTCGTTTAAGCGAGATATTTAACATTTTTGATGTCTTTTTTGATACTCGAAATTAAGCCAACACCATTTTTGGCTCTTTTCAAAAATGTTAAATATCTCGTTTAAACGAGAAGATAGAAAAAAACTTTAAAGACATTTTTTGCATGGTTTTTTGTCCTTAATAAGATGGCGATGTTCAATTTTTTTTTAATCATACAAATATTGATATATTACACCTAACTTTCTTATTGCGCTTTTCAAAAATATATAATTTGCCTATGGTTGCCATTTAAAATAAGAAAGTTAGGTGTAATATATCAGCATTAATATGAGTAAAAAACAATTGAACATCGCTATCTTATTAAGCACAAAAAATCATGCGAAAAATGTCTTTAAAGTTTTTTTCTATCTTCTCGTTTAAACGAGATATTTAACATTTTTGAAAAGTGCCAAAAATCGGTTTTTGGCTATATTTCGAAAATTAAAAAAGATATCAAAAATCTGTTTACGGCAATAAATTTCTCTCGAAAAAATAAATCGAGTTTATGTATTTACTTTTTTTCTATCTCTGATAATAACCGAGATACCCTGTATGGGCATCGAAAATAGACCACACTGTACTTTTTAAAATGTGTGAATTTTGGCGTCATTCACATTATTGAACCATTTTAGATAAAGAACTTAATAAAACCAAACATCTTTACTGTAATTTATATAAATAACCCGACAAAATAATGTTCATGCAACACTAGGACTAAAATTATTATTGCATGATACGAAATAATTTATAACGAGCAGCAGTTAACGAAACAGAAGACATATTTTATTCCCCAGGTATTAGAATCGATTTGGTAGACACGCACCGTGTCATATATAATAAATTTCATACAAATGTTTCATGAGTATTTTCCAACTTATTGACGGGTTGTTTGCTGGTTATTCCATGTTCACTCACCTTTATACAAACGAGTACAACAAGCCGGTTGACTGTAGTTTTGTGAGAGTAAACTTTTTATCACAAGTACCACTTGTTTATTTATCTACTCCCGTTTTCAGACGATTACGCAATTTGCATGTTAAAATATTTTCGTAAAGTTCAAACCAATAAATAAATTTCTGCAGATCAGTTGTAGAAAAGTTATCATGAAGAGATAATTCGGTGCGCGAAATGTATCTGTTGGATTCAAAGTTTTTTCAGCTATACTGGCATTATTTCATCGCTGGGTTTATCGTTTATATTACCGCCAGAATATATCAAGCGTTTTCGAAAAAATCGAAGGAAAATGGTGCTATTATAAATTCCAAACGTAATGATGATTTCAAAACTCCGGATCAGAGTGAGTACTTTAATTTTTTAGTCAATTTTTGAGCGAAAATCGCAAATTTACATCAGCAAAATATCTGTATGCCCTAAGTTCAATTAAACTTTTAATAATTAGATATACAGTCGAACTTCCCTAAGTCGAATCACCATAGTTCACTAAAAAAATTCGAGATATAGAAAATTCGAGTTACAGAAATAACTACAAAATGAGTAAAATACGCTTTTTTATGAATTTATTGACAGTAAATACATATATGACTACATGAAATCAACAAACTTTATATGGATGTACATATAAACATACATATAACACACATAATATAAACAAAAAAAGAAAAAGAAAATTATGCATAACAAACATTATTTTTTTAAAAAGTCTGTGACTCTTGATTGTTTTAGATTAAAAGATTCTTTATCCACAAAGTTCTCTAAAGTTGTTAACGCGCGATACACTTCGTCTGTAAGATTCTCTTTTGAACACAAATATTCGCTACACTGTTTGATTGTCGTCTTCTAAGGCAACTAAAGTTTTTCTCAGAATTCTTCTTCTATAGTGCAATTTCATATAATGCGAACAGTAAATACAGCTAGCGCATAAATACGAGTACATACCTGCGATAATCCGGTCATTAGCACATTAAGAGGAAGAACATACACAATACAATAAAAAATTACAAAAATTCGAGTTTAGGAAGTTCACTGTCTTCAAAAATCTCAAATTTTACTTCGAGGTACAGAAAAATTTTACTTAGAGAAATTCGAGATATAGAAACAAAATTGTATGTAAAATGCGACCTTGATGCAAAAATTTGCGAACAAATTCGAGATATAGAAAAGTTTGACTTATAGAAGTTCGAGTTATGGAAGTTCGACTGTATATTAATAATTTATAATTTTTTAAAAATTATATTATACAGCGTCATTCAAAAAGTATGCAACAAATGGAAAAAAATTCTATTATTGATTTTTCAGAAAATTTTATTCTTTATAAAAGTTGGTGCATGGTCTAAAACTAATTTTGGGATGAAAAAAAAATCAATAAAAAGTCATAGGACACTAGATTTTAGCAATTTTTGAAATATTCGCTAGAGTAAAGTGCCCTTATTTTAAGAGATACAAAAACAATTTATGGGAAAAAGTTATTTAGAATCTAAAAATAAGGCTCGATTTAAACTTTGACGGTCAAATTCCAGTTTTTATTTTTTAAGAAATTTCAACATTCAAAAGCCTGCAACAAATGGAAAAGTTTTTTATTATTTATTTCCCAGAAAATTTTATTGTTGGTAAAAGTTGGTGCATGGTCTAAGACAATTTTAAGATGAAAAAAAGTTTAATAAAAAGTCATAGGACACTAGATTTTAACGATTTTTGAAATATTCGCTTAAAATTTCTCAAAAAATAAAAATTGGAATTTGACCGTAAAAATTTAAACCTAGCCTTATTTTAGATTCTAAAAAAACTCTTTCTCGTGAAATTTGTTTATATCTCTTGAAACAAGGACACTTTAGTGTTGGGAATATTTCAACAATTGCTAAAATATAGTGTCGTACGACTTTTTATTAAACTTTTTTTTATCTTAAAATTTGTTTTAGACCATGCACCAACTTTCATAACGAATAAAATTATCTGAGAAATTAATAATAAAATACTTTTTCATTTGTTGCAACTTTTTAAATGTTAAAATTTCTTAAAAAATAAAAATTTGAATTTGACCCCCAAATTTAAATCTAGCTTTATTTTTAGTTTCTAAATAGTTTTTTCTTTTTTTGTATCTCCTAAATAAGGGCACTTTACTCCAGCGAATATTTAAAAAATGACTAAAATCTAGTGTCCTATGACTTTTTTTTTTTTTATTCTTAAAGTTAGTTTTAGACCATGCACCAACTTTAACCAAGAATAAAATTTTCTGAGAAATCAATAATAGAAAATTTTTCCATTTGTTGCAGACTTTTTGAATGACGCTGCATATTATATTATATATTATAGTTAAATTCTTAATGATTTACGTGGAATTTATCACGATAAATTTTTGAACGAAACTAAAAAAATTAAAGTTTAAGAAAATGTGAAAAAAGGGTGTTTTGTGATTTTTTTAAACACAAATTTTAATGCAACTTGCACTGGTAACGATTTTCACCCATTTTGCAAATGTATCAGTGTTTTTATGTATTAAAACATGTAATTATTTTCACGTATGCATAAATTGGAAAGTATCGATAAATAAGGACATTTATATCGTTTAAGTAATTGACAAGTTTCACTGCATACTAAAATTCCTGTAGAATGCAAACAAAAATGGGTGTCCACCGAACGCGTATTCTCTTCATATCTGGTTTAGTATTCACAATGGAAAAAAGTTTCCAGGCAAAACCTGTTGGAGATCATAGGCTACATTGCATAAAATTATTGTCAGCTTAACCAAGTGTTTTGTATCCGCACACCAATTCACCAATTGAATTTTTTGTTTTAAACACAACACCCTGTAAATTTTTTACTTTTAAGATTCTAAATTAAATTCTCTTTCTAAAATGTAAGAGATTTTTTGTACCTAAACTCAATAGTTTTCGAGTAATTAATTGTCGGTTACAGATCTTTAGCAAAATGTTCGTATTTAGCGATTTAAAAACGCCTGTGTTAAATAATTCGAAGGTTTTGTTAACAATACTATTATAGAGCCTTTTGAATAATTAAACTTTTTAAATAATACACAACGTGTTTGTTAAAAACAATGTTTTTGTCGGGCCATTTAGCTGAATTTAACACGATTAAGTCAATTTTTTTAAATGGAATACCTTGTATTTATTTACATTTTCTTATAGATAGTTTAATTATCTTTAAAAAACATTTATGGTGTTTAATATCTAAAACTTATATTTCTCGAGTTATTTGCTGCTTTAATGATAACTTCTCGGTCTACCTCTTTTGTTTTTTCCCTGTGATCTTGCTTCATAGGCTTTTCTGGTTAACCTTTCTTCTTTCATCCTATAAATGTGCCCCAACCATCCCAGCTGCCTTTCTTGTATTTTTGTTTCTACTGATTTTATCTTTAATAATTGTTCTCTATATGTTTCATTTCTGATTCTATCATTTTTTGTTTTTCCTTGGATTTTTCTTAAAAAATCTCATTTCTGCTGCATTCACTCGGCTACTATTTGTATTTGTGAGTGTCCACGTTTCACTTCCGCATAAAAGTGCCGGAGTTACTACTTATTGGCCACTTCCATTTTTCTTCGTTTTGGGACTTCTATATTTCCAAAAAAATGTTGTTCTTAAACTGGTATTGATAAAATGTAAAAAGAATACGTTTAATTTCATTTCACTTGAGGGCTGTAAATGCTTATCGTTAATTCAAAAAAATACCTTTTCCTTCAGACTTTTTAATAAATATTAATTAAAAGAGAAAACTTGTGGGAATACCATCTCGAATTTTAATTTTTAATATAACATAAGTTTATCTATACGAATGTGTTATTTTATTACTGCTATAATGTTAAGAAAAAATCTCTAGGGGAAGTAAACATAAATATAAACGATAAACGTACCTACTACTAAAATCGATATTAAAATTTATCGTATTATTTTTTCAAATTATTTTTTAAATACCCACTATTTTAATTCTTTCAATTATTGTTGTTCGTTTACTTAAAAATTAATATTAAAACAGCAATAACTCAAGAAATATTAGTTTTAGACATTAAATACCTTCAATTCTTAAAAAAAACAATCAAATTATCCATAAGAAAAAGTAAATAAATACATGTTCCCTTTAAATTAAACTAATTGACTTGTTCGTGTTAAAAATGCAGCCAGCTAAAAGTACCGACAAAAATAACGCCCTGTGTATTAAATTAAAAGTTTAATTATTCAGAAGGCACTGTAAGGCCGTTTTCACACACGACGGCAAAACCGCTGCCGTCGGCGTCAGCGCTGCCGACTTCAATGTAATCAAATGGGTGCTTTCACACACAGGCGCGGGACGGCAAATTGACGTCGCCGTCGACGGCAGCGGTTTGTGCAGCCGTCGGTGATCTCGACAATTTCGGATGCCGCCGTACTTGTTCTCATTCAGTGTTTCCATATAAAAACTGTTTTTTTCAAATAAAAACTAATCTAGGGTGTTTTAAATGACAAATATAGAAAACTGTAATAGATAAAAATTATTTGTTTATGTAAAATTGTAGTCTCACATGTATGTTATATAATATATAAGTACAGGGTGGCCTATATTTCGTGAACAGATTTTTGATATCTTTTTTAATTTTCGAAATATAGCCAAAAACCGATTTTCGTCAATTTTCAAAAATGTTAAATATCTCGCTTAAACGAAAAGATGGAGAAAAACTTTAGAGACATTTTTGGCATGGTTTTTTGTCCTTAATAAGATGGCGATGTTCAATTTTTTTTTGCTCATACGAATGTTGATATATTACACCTAACTTTCTTATTTTAAATGGCAACCATAGTTGGCTGTGACATAAATCGAAAGCTTATTTTTTGCACTTTTCAAAAATATATAATTTGCTTATGGTTGCCATTTAAAATAACAAAGTTAGGTGTAATAAATCAATATTAGTATGAGTAAAAAACAATTGAACATCGCTATCTTATTAAGGACAAAAAACCATGCCAAAAATATCTTTAGATTTTTTCTCTATCTTTTTGTTTAAGCGAGATATTTACCATTTTTGAAAATTGTCGAAAATCGGTTTTTGGCTATATTTCAAAAATTAAAAAAGATATCAAAAATCTGTTTACGGCAATTAATTCGTGTCAAAAAAAGAAATCTAGACCACGTACATAGTTTTTTTTTCTATCTCTGATAATTACCGAGGTATGGGCATCGTAAATAGGCCACCCTGTACAATGTACATATATGTTGGGGTCTATTAAACATTCTTCTAAATATTTTTGGTAAAATTAAAAATTACGAAATACTTTTAAAACCCCCTTTACAAGAACTGTTTGTTTATCGTAAGATTTCCCCTAGGCTGGAAAATAGCCACATTAACAAACGACACCTTCAATTCTAGTATCCTGGTGCTTAATACTTGTTTGTAATACCTAATTGCACCAGAATATCAAACGTATTGGCACTCATTCGAAAGTAATTAAAGAATTTTGATTGATCTTCTCTAAGTTTTTTAAACAAAGTATAAAAACTTCCTTCCAAATATCGCACGCTTAAAAGGGGATGAACCCAGTATTTTCTTTTATTTTTATTACATCTGTACTTCCTAAGGTAAATTAGCCCAAGGAGATAACGTGTGTTGACAGCAGCATACATCTTTCTATCGTCACAACTAAAAACAAACTATTCAGCCGCAGCGGTAATGCCGTCGTGTGTGAAAGACTCGGACTTCTGATGCCGCTACCGCTGGCGGCAACGGCAGCGGTATTGCCGTCGTGTGTGAAAACGGCCTAAGAGTATTGCTAACAAAACTTTTGAGTTATTTAACATTAAGTTTTTAAAACGACAAACATGAATAATTTGCTAAAGATCTGTATCCGACAATAATTTCAAAAAAAATTAATCTATTAGTGGGCAGTGAACATGTAAAATGATTTTTGGTTATTAAAAAAAAAAAAACTACAAGAGAAAAATATAACAAACCTTATATCATTGAAACGAGAAAAAATAAACTTTTTTATAAGGCCACAGTCAACGATGACATCTATTTAAAAAATGCAAGTTTTTGTTATTTATAACTCGGAAATCTAGGGTGCTATGAAAATTTCGTTAACATATTTAAAATATCTATAAAAGCCAATTTTTATTTTTGTTTTAGCTCATATGCTTACGGAATTGTTAAAGTTTGAAAAAATCGGCCTTTTTCAGTTTTTTCAAAATATTTCAAAAAGTTGATGACGTAGGTCAAATTTGAAAATGGCATCAGATTTCCCTTTAAATTCTGCACAAATTTGTTAATTTAAACGTTTCTGTATCTTTAATATTAACGGAGTTACCCATAAAACAGGTTAGAAAAAATGACTTCATAATATTATGTAGGTAATGTAAATAAAATGAAAATTAGGCTTATTACAAATTCTCGAAAATATTACTTGTATTTTGTTTAGTTTTAAATCAGGGATGGAAAACGTAACGTAACGATACCCGATAACGTTATAATAACGATTCAATTATAAGTTTTAATACAATAACGTAACGATATTTTAATAACGTTATATAACTTTATAATAACCGATAACGTTTCATTAAAAGTTATTTTGTATCGTTATTCTCTATAAATTAAATTTTTATATGGCCATCTTATTATTTTCAGAAGATATAATATTTTATTTATATTTTAGAAATCAAAATGAAAATACAGTATCTCAACGTAATTTTGTACTATTTTCAAAATTTACATTTATAGATCCCAAAAATAATTTCAGAGTTACAATGAAAATTATTTTTGCAACGTTATACAGGATGTTTCTTAAATAATGCGAAAAAATTCGGGAGGTCATTTCTTAGACGTCTCCTTTCGGAGTTACACCCCCTTAATTGGATCGGTAAAATTAGGTTTTTATTTTATTTCTCAAATTTGGAGAAATGTAGAATGATATTTGGTAGATGTTTTGTATTTATTAAAAGGTTTCCCATAGTAATATTTTCAATCATCTCCCACCTTCACAGGGAGTCTAAGTGCGACCCCTGTTGTTTTTTTTTATCAGAACTTTTTGGTGGGTTAAAATTTTGCAATTCAATTTTTTTTTTGAAAACTTGATTTATTTAGAATTGTTTTTAATTCTTTAACTTTTCTCGTAAAACCTACAATTTTTGAGAAAAAAATTATATGAGTGAACATGAACCATCAAATATTCCAATATAAAACGATTCATTTTGGTGGTTACCATGGTTTGTTTATGTTCATATTGGGTAGAATTGACAGATGTAATTCATTTTGACGTTTACGCGGCGACAACGCTAAAACGCCCGTCAATTCTACCCAATATGAACATAAACACATGTTCACTCATTTATTGTTTACTCAAAAACTGTAGATATTACGAGAAAAGTTAAAAAATAAAAAGATATTCTGAATAAATCAAACTTAAAAAAAAAATTAAATTGACTCGCCAAAAAGTTCTGATTAAAAAACTAACAAAGGTCGCACTTTTCAGACACCCCTTAATTTTCGATAAGAAATCACCTCCCGAATTTTTTCGCATTAATTAAGAAACACCCTGTATATCATGATTTATGTAACGTTATATAACATAATGATTCATTTTTTTTATGTTATTTATAACGTTATTTAACGAAAACAAATAATAAATAACGTTATACAATAACGTAACGATTTAAAACGTTATTCCATCCCTGTTTTAAATAAACCAGAACTGGTTTAATTTTCGCACACCTATACCTACAAAATAAAACGAAAAGAAATTACGTATGTGGCAATGTTTGACGTACAAAATAGTCTGTATTACCACATTACCAATTATAATTATATTTTATTCAGGAGCGATTTATGTTCAGGATATTGAAAACCAATAATTTTATTCTATAAATACCGTAATGTATGATGACGCGAATTGATTAATATGCACTGCTCATGGTATGAAAAAGAAAAAGAAATGCAACTCCAGACAAATAAAAATATTTGTGGTCAGATATTTTGAACGTCAAAAACGGGTTTTAGCATTTTGTTTAAAATTGTTGAAACATTTCGCGCTTATTATTTGTTTTTCTTTTTAATTTCGCTTTTAAAAATATGCAAACATATTGCGAAGATTTTAAAAACATTTTATATTCATGTATGAAGAAGTCTAAGCAAAAAACAAACAATAATTCTTGCAAATTAGACATTTTGTACTTCAGCAAGTCGATTTAACTCGCGTATCAGCTGCAACTCCACCTTTTTTTTACCTTTTTAAATTAAAAAATAATAAAGTGTTTGGTGGGTCATCAATATAAATCCTCCGTTTCAGATAAGCTCACAAAAATTCGGCGCTATATAGTCGGACTATCTCGCAGGCTACAATACATCTCCAACTCTGGAAATTGCGCGACTTGAAAAAAAAATCATGGTTTCACGAGATGTGTGGGCTGTAGCACCATCTTGTTAAAATGACATCTCGACCATATGTAATGTTTCTAGCTGCAAGTGACTTTGGACCCACCCAGTATACAGAGATTTGTTAAAATTATTTTGTTTCCTTGATTATTTATTTATTTCCGCGGAGGTGGTCCCCTTTCGGGTTCCTGTACTGCGACCTGTTGGTCTATTGTACCCTCTGGTGATAGCCACTTAAAGAAGTCCTGTGTTTTTGAAAAACTCCAGGATTTTCTTTAAGGGTGTTTTTCTTAGCTCTTCTTGGTTGGCTTTTTCCATCCCTAGAAGTCTGCGCCGATAGGGTGTGAATCCTTCACACTGGCATATTACGTGCGGAGGAGTTTCTTCTTCTTCACCACATCCTCTACATATATCGGTCTCAGAGAGCCCTATTATGTAGAAGTGTTTGTTTAACCCACAGTGCCCTGTGACAAGCCCTGTGGCTGCTCTGATGTCTGCTCTGCTCATCCTGAGCATTTCTTCTGTCTTCTCTTTGGAGACCATTGACAGGATAGCCTTGGAATGGGCTTGTCCTGCAACTTTTTTCCAATGAGCATTGTGCTCTTGTGTTAGTATGTCATTAAGACACCGCTTGGCTGTTCCATAGGATGTACCAACTGCGGGTTCTGGTCCGAAGAAAGGTGTCTCGCTGCCAATTTTGGCTAGGCGATCCGCCTTCTCGTTCCCTGGTATATTAGTGTGCCCTGGGCACCATACCAGTTTAACATTATTCCTGCTTCCTAGCATGTTGAGTGCTTGTATGCAGTTCAGAACAAGTCCTGAGTTTACTTTGACGAACCAAGAGCTTTTAACGCTGCTTGGCTGTCGGACATTATGAAGATTCTTTTGTTGTTGTTTCCTTGATAATAACTTCTTTATTTCACAAAACTCTACAAAATAATTTTTGTTACAGTAGCGGAAGAGCAAGACGTTGAAGACGATTCCGAGAATGAAGATTTACTGCCTTCTTTGCCAGCAGACCTTAAACACGTTCCACTAGCGTTTGAAAAATTTACGTTAAAAGAGAGCATCGAAAGAGCAGAAGAATTTTACAAGTTTATGAATCTCCGTCGTACTGTTAGGCATTTCAGTAATGAACCTGTACCAATAGAAGTGATTCGGAACATTATTAGAACTGCAGGTAAATTCAACAACATAACATGAATATTAAACTGAAATAATAATAATTTACTTGAAATATGTTAAATGAATATTAGTTTTATCATTTTTTTCTTTTTTTTTAACTTTCAATTTGTGGTGTTAATACATCATAATAATTTATCAAAATTCGTTTTCCCAGAAAGAAAGTATTTTAAGGAAACAATATTTAGATAAGACATAAAAAATTACATACACAATGCCAGTCTAGAAATTTGCGTGTAGTTTAAAAAAATATCTAAAAATCGATTCGAATCTTAGGTACAGCTCCAAGTGGTGCTCACACTGAGCCATGGACGTACGTTGTTGTTCAAGATCTTGAAGTTAAACAGAAAGTACGGGAAATCATAGAGGAAGAAGAGGAAATCAACTACAAAAAACGTATGGGTAAAGTTTGGACCACAGACCTTAAACCGTTTAAAACAAATTGGGTAAAAGAATATCTAACTGAGGCTCCTTATATCATTTTGGTTTTCAAACAAACCTACAGCTTTAGAGAAGATGGAAAAAAGAAACTGCATTATTATAACGAACAGAGTGTTGGTTTGGCTGCTGGAATATTAATATCAGCTGTACATGTAAGATTTCAATATTTATATTACATTTAAACGGCATACACAGGGCCGGACTGTGAAAAATTTGTTGGTGGGTGACTTGGCAAATTAGTTGCAAAATATTTTGTGTGATAAGACTAAAAATACTTCAAGCGAATTATCTATTTTATATATCGGGTAGTCACATTTAAATTAGAACAACGATAATTTGCGTGCAGAACGCCAGCTGATTGCAGCGGTTATAATTTTGGTAGAAAACAAACAATTAATGAGGAATTTTCAATTTCCTACAGTTTAGTTTTGACAAACCGTTGCAATATTTTTGGCGCCCTTGGCAATTAACAAAAATTCTTAGTTTTTTTAGTCCGGGGCGCATAAATGTTTGCGAGGCGCGAGGGGTGCCAAGCGCCCCTTACGTCCATTGCCAATGCATTGCTACAGCTCTGGGTTTTGATTATTCCAATATAATGCTAAAAATTCTTACTGAGCGCCAATATTCGCGAATTGACTACGCACAGTTGCTCGAGAAAAATACTTCAGGAGCACTGAAATTATACAAAACGCCGTCCAAGTAAAATTGTCTAATCAAACATCAAAATTTACAACATAGGACATGTCGTCACTTGTTTTGTGCGCTTATTCACTGGGGCGTGACATATTATTCTGATTGGCTAGTTTTTCGCACTCTAGCCAATAAGAGCACGACTCAAAAAGACGTCATCACCGGTACGGTGGTAAAATCTGTTGAAAACTGATTTACATATGGCGTTTAAGCTTACCTTACTAATGTTGGATCCGGTAGCTCTTCAAAATTGGGTAGGTCCTAGAAGCTCTATGCATATAGATTGTGAAGTTCTTGAATGCAATTTTGTTGTATTGTGGGATAATGTAACTATCTCTGCGTTCGCAGAGAAGATATCATTGCTTTGATGTAAATAGCTGTATAATTTTAAAAAAGTTTCAGATATTTTGAAAAAATAAATATAAACACAACTACTTTTTCAGTACGCCGGTTTGGTTTCTTTAACTTCAACACCATTGAACTGTGGACCCGCCCTCAGAAATCTACTTGGACGACCTTTATCGGAGAAACTGACTCTATTATTACCTGTTGGTTATCCAGCTGAAAATTGTGAAGTGCCCGATTTAACCAGAAAACCATTAGATCAAATATTAGTAGAATTTTAAAGATCATAATTCTGAATTACTCAGTGTGAAGGTATCGCTTAAAAAATAAAGTTACTCATTTTAAACATCTTTGTTGGTATTATTATTGATTTATTTCTATACATACATTTACAAACTCACAAGACCGAGTAAAATTAATTAATTTGAATATTATATTACAAAAACTGTATCAAATTTGATATGCCAAAACTCCGATTTCATATTGTAAAAATTGGTCAAGGTACATACCAAATACGATATTCAATTTAATTAAAATCATGTTCTAGCCTTGTGATAGGAAGTACTAAGCAACAATTATTATAGTTATATCTAACATCTATTTTTTTTTGTATATATATAACCTGTTTGATTTCAGTTAAGGCATCCACGAGTTCCCAATTAAATTTTCATTAAGTTACCACTAAAATTCGTTTATTTTTTATGTAAAGTTAAAAATAGAATTGATATTAAAGTAAAACTTGAACTGTTTCATATCGTTTCGCAAACCAATATGATCGTTGCAGAAACAAACGAAGATTTGCTAGTTTATAAATCGTGGGAACGTTCTAGGCATTTTGGTATATTTCTCTGTATTGTAAATTATTAAAATACGAGTAAATTAAAATTCATTATAAATACATTCACATCACACAAAAATAAACAAAAATATTTACAATCGTAATCTAACTTATAACTAATCAATTTAAATAAACCAACTCTGAAAAATAATGTTTGCTTATCTCAAATAATATCGTTAAAATAGTTCGATAAAAATTAGTTTTTAGAGCTGAATATATCTAAATTATATACAGTTAACGTACGTATTGAATTACAAGACACCATCATCAGCATTATAATGAACAATTATATGGACAAATTGATTCGATATTATCGTAAATAAAACTACATGGAAGGAAATTGTACAAACGAAGTTAGCGAAACACCGAATCGAACACAGTATATGAAATATTTTAAAATAAGCGCTATAACAGGGTAGTTTTGCTTACCAGTTTGTACAATCGCATTTTTACAATTAAGCTTAGGGCCAAATTTTAGTTCGGTCTAGTAACAACAAATCTATACGTAAACCCTACGATCATTAATAACATTTAATTAGCGAATTTTTGAATATTTCGGATTATGATCCAAAAACGCATTAAAATAATGATTGTAATAGAATTTTAATATAAACTACACCTACTGAATAAAAAATATTAAAAATATAGAAGCATCATATCAGAAATACCCGTTCCGAACGTTAAATATGGCTCTACATTTTTTTTTTACGTAGACTAGACAAACGCTAAAAATAATCATTATGAAAACATGTAAAATGTTGTAGCGCTTAGTCAATTTTTATTTTTATAATTATATCAAATACTGACCAAACTTACAATTAGACAATTGTATGTTGTTAAATATTGAAAACAAAATCGTTTAAAATAGAGGTAACACTTAAAAAATTATTTATACAGGGTGTCCCAAAAACCATTGACACCAAAATTAATTCGTTTGACTTTAAATGTTACTCAAACTTTATGTATCATGAAATAGCAAAAAAAGTTGCATAGGGCCGCATAAAAATATACAAAATTTTTATGTATCGTAAAAAGCATTAATCAACCTTTTTCAAATGGCATTAGTATGATTTCTATTCAACATCATACAGCAAATGTTTCTATCTTTACAATCATGTCAACATTTAAATACTTTCATGCAGTATCAGTAGGCTATGACGACAATTTGTTTGCATAAGTAAGAATATGGTTTAAAATTGATTATAATCAACTGTCATTTGGCTTTAAAAACAAAAAACAATTGCTCATTTAGCACATAATAGGCCTTTTTGACCTGCTGATACCCTACAGATTTAATAATTTTTTTGAAACAATTGATCAAAAATATTAAAACATTTACATGACCGAAAAGCGAAAATCATTGGTTGAGTTCGACCAAAAATTATACTAAAGTGCCATGGAAATAATTGAATAATGCTTTTTTTAAATATGTTATACTTTTGAATGTTTTTATGCCACTTTATATAGTTTTTCTGCCTTTTTGTTGCGGTTATTTAAAAAACAAACAAACAAGATATTAGAGGTGTAACGATTTTGGGACACCCTGTATATTTATATCTTCTTGATTCTAAGCTCCTACATAAATTTAAGTCTTATACTGATTACTGTTCGCTAATTTTATTTGAAGACAGAGGTATGTATTTATGGCAACGATTGTCTTATATATTCCAAAGTTTGTAATCATTTCTAATTGAAACAAAACAATTATCCTTAGATGTAAATAAGTAATAGTACTATCTTAAAAAAATTATGTGGTTTTAAAATCATCGAAAGAAATTGAAATCTGTGACAAAATTCAATTAATCAACTCCTTAATATGTAACTAATTTTTATTGAGTTTTAACTCACATATTATATCAAAAAATTATGCACTAAAATTTTATGAACAACATTCGACCATTTTCTGAATCTATCAACTATTCGTTAAACACATAGAATCAAGAAGCACGGCCTGTTGAAAATGTACATTAAAATTTTAATTATAAGATCACAGAAATGCAAAATAGCACCGCAAAATCGATTGTCACCTATTTTCTCTGGCTACATACTTGTAATTCAACAAAATCGGTAACAATCACATTACGACTGGTGGCAGTTTAGATTTCTATGAAAACAACTATAAAAAAAAAAACTTAATCAAAGTCGGTTAAGACTGATTCGAGATGATTTTGAAAATTTCAAATTATGAGTAGATGTGAAATTGTAAAAATTAGGGGACAGTTCAGTTGTTTCATAATTTACCTAACACTAAAACAATTAAATACTTTGGTTTACTCTCTGTTTAAGCTACCAGTGCTTGGAAGTTGTTCGAATGAAGACGAGAAAATTTTTTCAGTTATTATATAGTGCTGCGAATACAGTCAAGCAAATTAATGTTATTGTTGGTAAGATTGTTCCACTTCCCCCAGCTGTAAAAATAAAAAATGGTTTCACAAAATAGCCCAAAACATCATTAAACTAATATTTAAAAATACACTGTGTATAAAATTTGAGGCTCAAGATATAAATAACAAAGTTGAAGACGGTCCAAAATTGAAGAAACATCTTATATAAAATCGAATTGCATCAGCATACAAAAGTTTGCCATAGAGAAATGTTTTTAGTTTTTCATTACCTTTAAACTTAAATTAAAAACATGAAAATCAAGTTTTTTAGGTTTTTTTCAATAATTTTCTTTTTAGATTCTTATTCTATGCCAAATTACTCAAATGAAAGGGTGGCCTATTTTCGATGCCCGTACAGGGTATCTCGGTTATTTTCAGAGATAGAAAAAAAACTAAGTATGTAGTCTTGATTTTTTTTTTCGAGAAGAATTCATTGTCATAAACAGATTTTTGATATCTTTTTTAATTTTCAAAATATAGCCAAAAACCGATTTTTGGCAATTTTCAAAAATGTTAAATATCTCGCTTAAACGAAAAGATAAAGAAAAACTTTAAAGACCTTTTTGGCATGGTTTCTTGTCCTTAATAAGATAGCAATATATATTTTTTTTAACTCACATAAATATGGATATATTACACCTAACTTTCTTATTTTAAATGGCAACCATAATTGGCTTTGACATAAATGAAAAGCTCACTTTTTGCGCTTTTTAAAAATATGTAATTTTTTTATGGTTGCCATTTAAAATAAGAAAGTTAGGTGTAATATATCAATATTTATGTGAGTAAAAAAAATTGAATATCGCTATCTTATTAAGGACAAAAAACCATGCAAAAAATGTTTTCTAGGTTTTTTTCTATCTTTTTGTTTAAGCGAGATATTTAACATTTTTGAAAATTGCCAAAAATCGGTTTTTGGCTATATTTCGAAAATTTAAAAAAATATCAAAAATCTGTTTACGGCAATGAATTCCTCTTGAAAAAAGAAATCGAGACTACTTACTTAGTTTTTGTCTATCTTTGATAATAACCGAGATACCCTCCCTGTATGGGCATCGAAAATAGGCCACCCTGTACATTAATTTAACAAATTTTAGAGCTCTTAAGACAAGTAAGATTCCCACATTAAGCCTCAAATTTGGGACACCCTTTATAGACATCTTAAAACTTATGATATGACCACAACCGTTTCCATAAAGAATACACTTTCACCAATCAGTATCATGCTAAAGAACAATTGAAGTATGAAAGGATCCAATGGCCAAATTTGTAGTGTTCAACACATTTAAGTCATAAAATACTCGTTTTTTTTTTTAAATATAATGTTCATTGAAATTATAAACAAGGTACAAATTTGTCAGGCTTTTCAAAAAAATCTACAAAACCATACTGATTAAACTATTATTAAATTTTAAGGTTTATAATAATGTTTCCTTTGACTGTGAACAAAAGTTGGGCTTTTAAAGGAGTGAAAAACCTGACTTGTACTTCAGTAAAAAAAACAAAAATAAAGTATTTTTTGTGTCAACCACATATTTACTTTCACCATAAAAAGTTCCATTAATATACAAAAAATTACTTTCGTATTTCAGTAGATATGTAACCTTTAAATTGAATGAAGATTGGTAAATTTAAGACATGAAAATATATTATTTGGTATTAAAATTGGACAAACTATAACATGGACTTTGCAGTTGTCTTATTGTTGTTCATTTAAAACAAATACTTTACATTAGGTACATACTTATGGTATGGAACATATCAAACAGTATTTTATCCTACACCTAACAGTAGAAGGACTCGACTGAATAAAATAAATGTTGTCTTTAATTTGGTAATTAAATGGCAGTTTTATGAATAAATAATTAAAAATCTAATTTTATTAAGTAGTACAAAGTTTTATCCCATTTAACTAACAACTGCAATAGATTGAAAATTAAGTTTTGTTGAGTTTTGGGATAAATAAATAACAATTTTGTGTTTAAAAGAATAAGAAATAACCAAAGTATGATATGTTAATTCATCATTTCACATAATAAGGTGTAAAAATCTTTGCTTCACATGTATAATGTATGTGTGGCGAAAGTAATTCTGTGGCAACACAAGTTTAAATTACATGAGCGGACTCAAGTTAAGTAAATAAAAAACAAAAATGAAGTACCTTTATTATTAGACTTTTGAAGATTTTCTTGTGCAATAATTTCAGGTTCTGCCTCAACTAAAAATAAATTTATTAGCACCATCAGATGTGTGTTTGTGTTGTGAAAATTATTTAAAAATAAAAAATGTTTTAATGATGTGAAAAAATACCTTGCTGGAATTCCTGCTGTAGCTGTTTTTTAGCCCCTAATAAATTAAAATTATTGAGGTTTAACATTTGTAAGTGAACAATTTATAAATTTGTAATTATGATCGCTTAAATGATGATAATAAAAAATTTAAATGATGAAATATTAAACTTTAAACAGATAATTGCTTAAAAAAGTGTGTTATAGGGGTTTTATTATTTGTACAGTGAAAAATTTCAAGAAAAACTTTAATTTTAAAAATAGTTCATGAAATTTGCTGTATCTTTGTATAGCTCCAGCAAGATATTTCTTTATGATATGTCGCCCAACTCAAATTCTAACTTGGATTTTATATTAAAACCGAATAAGGTGCAAAAAGAATTGAAATGTTCATGCAATGGTGTGCGCCAGTTTTAGTAATTAAAGTTTAAAAAAAGATAAGTTGTAAGAGATATTTCTACAAATTTGCTTTAGAATAATTTTGATAGATTAAACCTAATAAAAATTTAAAAAATAATCAAGTGTTTAAAATATTATAACAAAATGCATGTCAGTTTAGGTGTTTCAGTTTGTTTAAGAAGCTATGGTAGATTTCAAAATACTAAAGATTTTTTCTATAATACAGGGTGGACCAAATTCGAATGTTTTACGGGGTATCTCGGTTACCGTCATAGTTAGCGAAAATCTGATATAGGTCTCTCGAGCATTTTTTTTGAGAAAAAAGCTTATATCGCTTACCACAACTTCTTTATTTATTAAAATAAAACAAAATGTTAATAAGATTTTTGATACAGATTTTTATGCTTAACTTAAAAACAAAATATTTTTTTTTTAGCGATCTTGACTTTTGAGATATGAAGTAAACTTAAATTTTTTTAAATAGAAATCCTAGTTGGCCATGACTTTTTATATAAAAGAGAATTTTTTTAGCTTTTCAAAAATATGTAGTTTTGTATGTTTGTTGCAACAAATAACCAACATATGGCTAATTTTGTAAAAACTTCATTATCAAAGTTTGCCATGATTTCATAAACAAGTGATGTTTGCAATTAATAAACAAGTAAACGTTATTTCCAGGTAAATTCTGCAGCAGCTGCTATTTTTTGATCACTTTCAATGTAATATTCTAACATACTATTAAACGTTTCAAAGTGTTCAAATTGGCCATGTTCACAATACCACAATAAACAGTTATAAAATACAAAATAATATACGGATTTGCTTAAAAGTTGAAAAATGTACCTGGAAATGACGTTTAGTTGTTTAATAATTGCAAACATCACTTGTTTAAGAAATCATGGCAAACAATGATAAGGAAGTTTTTACCAAATCAACCATCTCTCGGTTATTTTTTGAACAAATATATAAAACTATATATTTTTGAAAAGCTAAAAAAATTCTCTTTCATACCAAGTCATAGCCAACTAGGGTTTCTATTTAAAAAAATATAAGTTTACTTTATATCTCAACAGTCAAGATGGCTAAAACAATTTAATTTCGTTTTTAAATTAAGCATAAAAATCTGTATAAAAAACCTTCGTAATATTTAGCTTTATTTTAATAAATAAAGAAGTTATGGTAACTTTTCAAAAATGATGAAATTTACTTTTCCGTCTATAGTCACAAAATGGAAAGAGATATAAAAAATCTGATTACATAGGCGTTCTTTTCTCAAAAAAATTGCTCAAGAGACTGACATCAGATTTTCTCTAGCTATTACAGTAACCGAGATACCCAGTAAAACATTCGAATTTGGTCTACCCAGTACAGGTTTTCCTTAAAATGCATAGTTTTAGGGACAGGATTTTTCAGTTTTTATTTTCAATTTTCAACATTAAAAGAGTAACTCTTCTAAAATTTGGTATGCAAGTCAACTAACTAAGTATATTTTAATTATTTGGTTATAATCACTGTACCAAGTGATATTATTTTGTGAACCGTATTCCCTTTTACCTATGCAAACATAGTGCATTTTTATTTTTAAAGCAAAAGTTTAAAAGAAATATTATTTTGTTTTATTCCATCGATTACACAAGTGATCAAGATACAAACTGAAACACCCTGTATTAGGAAAAAACATTATTAAAAAGTAAATTTAATATTCAATTAATATTTTCATTAAATCAATATCAACATGCAATTTGTGCAATAATGTAAATACCACAGGACAATATTTTATCAGTAAAAAGTCAATTCAATTTTGTATTATTTGAATTAATTTTTTATATTCCATTTTGCAACACCCATGCAGTACCTACTGCAGAAACGCAGTGAGAAATGTGAAAGCAGGTCGAAAAAATAATACGAAAAAAAGTAAATGTAGGAAACAAAAAAACCAAAAAACAAAATACCTGTGTGTTGGTGATTTGGTTCAGAGTGTAAATGACGGTGCTCCATTACATGTGCGGGATCATCTATAATTCGCAAAATAAATTTTATAAAATAAACAAGCGACTAAAGAATAAAACCTATTTAAAAAATAAAATAAATCTTACTGCTGTTAAATTCCACAATATTGGAGAACTTGGACCAGCCGTAGGAGTTCCGCGCTTTAATTTTTGCTTCATATTTTCCATACATCGATGTGTCTATTGAGTGTTTGACGTTGTAAAGGGTGCCGTTTGTGTTAACTACTTCTGGTTTTACTTCAGACCAATCGGAATCCTATAACACAAAATTATAATTCGTTTTACATTATTGAAATAAATTTAATTAAAAATGAACCGTTTAAAATAAAAAAAATTAAATAAAATATATTCAATAGAAGTGGAGAACAATTTAATTTATGAATAGGCTTTAAATATTAAAAAGAAAATTAATGAAGTACCGAATCTTATAAATCCTTAATTATCTTGGTTGTAGTTGTTTATAGGAAAAAAAAATAAAAAATTAAAGAGCTGTAGATATTCTACTGTGGTATAAAAGGGTTACATTCATTTGTTTGTATATCATTTAGATTGTCTACTTTTTTTGTAGTGTTTTAAATCCTAATATTAAAATATTATGCTATACTAATTACTATACAGGGTGATTCGGTTTGACTGTCGCACCCTTGTAACTTTGTTATTTTAAGAGGAAACCCCCATAAATAAAAAAATAAGCATACATATGGCAATACTTGAGATAAATGAGTTTAAAAGTAATTTATTATTTTTCACAAAATCGGAAGGCCATCTAAGAGATGGAACACATAATAAACAAAGTCACGGGCTCAAAAAAAAGAGCCTAAAATGTGATGATGATATAAAAATATATTTTTTTTTGCTTTTGCAAAACGATAGACTCATCGAATTTCATGTGGGTATATCACTATCTCATTTATTATAAGAAATAAAGCACAATTTTAAATTTGGCAAAGTTACCAAAATTAATGTCTACTTAATATAATATCAGAACAGATTTCTGATATTTGCAATTGTTTAAATAAAAACTAAAAATAATTGAAATTTCAACATATTTATAAGTATTTTTAAATTTTGCAGTAACTTTTTTAAAAAGCAGCTTAAAGAAGTTCTTTTAAGATTTTAAAATGTTCATAAATAAAAAATTACTACGAAAATAAAAACATGTCAGATTTTTTCGTTTTTATGAAAATTACCATAGATATCTGAAATTATATTATTAATCACCATAAAATTTAGTGGTTTTGCCAAATTTAAACTTATGCTCTAGCTTTTATAAAAAGTAAAACATGGGTAGTTGGAAATTTAATCAGCCAAAGATAAAAGATTAAAAAAAAGTTAATTAGGTTACAATGGTAAACACAAAACTACTGTAATAAATTTTTTACCGTTTTGTATCATTTTCAAAGCCTACTAATGTAAATTAATTAATACAGTACGCTTTTAAAACAAAATTGTTCTTTTGCGATTTTCTTACAAATTTTGTTATGTAAGGGTATAAAAGTTTTAGTGCGTTGAAAAGAGAAAGAAAATGTCTTTCAAACCGTATAAAAAAGTATGTATGGTGCCATTTAAAAAAAAACAAATATGGTGCCGTAACTCCTAAAAAAACAAAAGAAAACTAAATTGGTATGACAATATTATGGGAAATACTGTATCAAATAACTTTTATTTGAAACTTTTTTTGATAATTCTTTCCAATAACAAAATAAAGTGGGGGTGTCATAAGTGATGCCTCACCCTGTATTTATTTATCACTGAAAAAAAAACATTTGAAGTCAACACCAATTTCCATTTAAAAAATGCACCAGAATATAAACAAATGAATGTAACAATTTTATGAAGTAAAAGAATATTAACTTATTATTATAATTAGCCTAAAAAACAACTACAATCAAAATTTTAAACATATTTGCTGATTTCAATTTTGTATTATCTTGATTGCCAAAACTTTTTTAAAAAACTGTCATGGATACCCTTTTTTTCTGTTTTAATACTCATTAAATCGCATACTTTTCAAGATGCTTTTTGGCCAGAATAAAATTGGCACACTATTGTATTCAAAGTTTTTTTAAAAATATAATTCCCAAACTCACAAATCAATGTTATTATTATGAAACACTTTGTATTTTATTTAAATATCAAGTAGGGTGTTGCCTTTATTTTCTAAATTTTATCTTTTTTATTGTCACAACATACCTTAACATTCTTATAATGCAAAATATATTCAGTAATTGGTGAATTTGATTCGACCATCCAGACCAAAACTGTGCCCTTTTTGTTGTCATCGCCATACGACTTTTCAAATATCGGCACAGGCGTTCCTGTTAAAGATATATCCTTTTCGGTTCGTCCTATTCTGTTAGTAGCAGAGCAGGTGTACTCTCCGAAGTCGGCTGTCTGAACCGATTCAATGTGGAGAGTATACGTATGATTTTCATGCGTAATGTGTTTGCGATCGTCGGGAGCGATGTTAATTCCATTTCTCTTCCAGTTCACGCTGGCTGCAGGAACGGCATTCACCAAACATTTAAGTTCAGCGTTATAGTTTTCTGCGGAATTTACGCTCAGCTTCTCTATCCTTACAACTGGTTTATCTGGCAAAAGAAACGGTAACATTATTTGGGGAACAACAACCAAAGTGGCTTTGCGATACTTACGTACTATACTGATGTGGATACCGCTATGAGCGGGTTTGCCTATGTTGTTATCAGCTAAGCACTGATAAATGCCGGCATCATGATGGCCGATGTTTTGTATCGTCATTGTAACACCTTCTTCTTCAATTCTTTTACCATTGAAGGACCACTTAATTTTAGGTTCTGGGTCTCCTTCGGCTTTACATGTTAGTACGAGTGTTCTTCCCTCTTCGAGCTGAAATTTACAAATATACATTCAGTGACATTAAAAAAATCTGCTCTTATTTTTCTTAAACACAGGATGACCTAGTTATTGCACACAGCATGGGGATCTAGTAAAAGGTAAGAGATGCAGAGTTGGTTAAAAGGGTCAAAATGATCAATAATTTAAAAGCAATTTTTTCATGAAAATGAATCTAAAAAAAAGAATAAATTTTGCGTAATTGATAAAAAATATAAAAATAACGTTTTTAATTCTTGCCTATTACTTTAAAATCATACTAAAAAAATTTTTCGCCACTATCAGGACACTTTTTTGAGCAGATTTAAAATTTGTTAATAAAATGTACCTATCTTCATTAATTTTTTATTATTTTAACCTCGACTTTCTTATTTTAAATACGGGTGTCAGTTAGCTGTGGCACCATTAAAAGGAGATTTTTTTCTCCTTTCATTGTTGTATGCAGTGCAGGATTTACGTATAAGCTACACAAGCTATAGCTTAGAGCCCCCACTTTCTTGGGGGCCCCCAAAAAAATTGTCTATCCATATATTTGGCATATTTGGCACTGACATATAATATCTGGACTTATAAAGGGTCCCATATCTCAAATAGCTTAGGGCCTTATCAAGTCTAAATCCGGCCCTGGTTGTATGCATTGTTGGGTTTATCTTTAAAAATGGGTAAACTATTACAATAACATTGTATTTAATAAGTTTAATCAAAGTGGCCCTTGAGTAAAAAACAAAACATTACATGAATAAGCTAGCTGTACTTAATTTAACACAAAAAATGTAAACTTAAAAACTTTAAAATATTTTTTACATTAAAAATAATTTATGATTTTTCATTTACTAATTCTATTAAGTCTAAATTATAACGCGTTCAAAGTTTAGCCCTCTCTCCATGGGCCATACAAATTTGAGATCTGCACTTTGTAGATAATTATGATGTCCTAAGCATATTATTTTTTATTTGATTAATTGTTTTTAAAACAGCCAATCAAAAAGACAGTTGAATACAATTATTGATGAATTAAGATTAGCTGTTTTAAGTACAGTTCATCAAATAAAAAGGAATATGCCTAGAAATCCTTATTATGTATAAAGAGTAAAGGTCAAAATTGTATTAGAATTGATAGTAATAATAAGTAAAAAATCATAAACTATTATAAAATGTAACAAATGTTTTAAATTATTTCAGTTTTCATTTTTTGTATGTTTAATTAAGTACTGCTAGCTTATTTGTGTAATGTTTTGTCTTTCAATGGCCACTTTGATTAAACTTAATAAATTCAATAATATTTTAATAACTTACTTATTTTTAAAGATAAACCTAACAAACCATACATCAATGAAAGGAGAAAAAAATCCTCTTTAATGATGTCACAGCCACAGCCATCTATATTTAAAATGAGAAAGTTGATGATAAAATATTCTCAAAATAAAAATAAGTTTAATAAAACATTGCTTATCTTTATTATGAAGGATGTCCTGTAGAAGTGTTATATTAGTTTTGAGACTCTTGTCTCTTTATTGCAGGCAATTTTATTTATTTATGAATCACTTAAATCAATTGAGTATGTTTATCAAATTTGCTACTTATTTTTCAGAAAAAAACAACAACTAAAAAGCTGTCTAAAAATAGAGGAACTAAATTTGCAGTATGTTTAGGTTTAGAAAATAATACTTTCAATGCTTCTTTTTTTCATTGAACTTATTTATGTTAATACATTAATCACTTACATAATTCAAATATAGCACAAATTATATCACTTACCTGTACAATATCATCAGCAGCTTTCAAGGACTGGATTTTCGGTGACGTTTGAACACGAACATGATGAGTGATAAATGGATCAGGAATATCCTTACTATTAAGTGGAATTAAGCAAGTATATTCAGCTGTTTCGTTGGCACCGACATTTGTTATTATCAAAGTTTTGTTTGGCAAAAGTTGGTAATTGCCGAATCCGGCGAATCTGATTGAATCTTGATATACCACTTCACCATTTTTCTTCCACATGGTAACATATGTTTCTGAAAAACATCACGCACATAAGCAAAAATCATTTTTCCACTAAAAAAATGGAAGATAGTGTAAGGATGGTTGTATAAACGAGGCCAAAGAATTTGTGCTATGATGTAAATTAGGCAGAATGAAAAATTTTGAAAAAGGGAGACAGGGAGGATGATGTCTGCTACTATGTAGATTAATTTAAAGTTTTCTAAATATTTCAAATCTTTAGGCAATTAAAGTTCTCAACAATTTACAAACGATAGGCAGGAGTGAAGAAACATAACACAGAAATAGAAAATCATACCTCGACACCAAAAGATACAAGAGGAACCGATTAAGAAGAAGACAATTTACAAAAAAAATTAAATGAGAATCGTTACATCTCTTTTACAAAAACTTTAGAAAAACCTCAAAATTCTCAAAAACTGTTTTTATTTTTCCTGAGAATTGAGTTTCAATAATGCAAACTTGTCTGAAAATTCTAGAAATGGCAAGAAAAATTTTTTTAAAAGAAATGTTACAATGTAGGTTTACTGACAAAAAAAAATAAAATAAAACTGAACATACCTGCGTGAGTAATTTCACAAGGAAGTGTAACAGTTTGATGTTCGTGAACTAAAAAGTCCTGTGATCGGCTTACAACGACCGGAATATCAGGCATTTCTCCAGTTTCTGGAGGTTTGTCGTCGAGATCTTCATCAATTGGACCATAATCATCGTAGTCGTCATTTTGCATGTCGGGATCTTCTTCGTCGAATTTTCGATCATGATCCGAATTACTAGCCGGTTTGGCATAAACTGAAACGAAATATAAAAAATTAATTAATGACACAAATAGCTACATACAAAAATATGAAACTGATGCACAACTAGGAAGTTATATAATTATTTATACAGTAAAAATAAAAAACATTCTTGTGCATTTTAGCAATGACAACTCTCAGACTCATAAAAAATTGTTTGTCTATATTAGCTATCAATATGCAGAGCTTCTTTTTGGGTCTGATTTACATCCAAATTTAATATTATTGTACACAAGGATAAGCCCAGAAATTAAGAAAGTGGCACAAGTCAATTTATTTTAATTTTTTTACATCTTAATATACATAAAAGGCAGAATTACATTTTTTTTAAATCAAGTTACTTAAGTTAGATTTATTACTTGTAGGCAAATATTAAAAAAAAATCCTGCAAAAACTTTATTAGGTACTATCAAGAGAGAAAAAAAAACAAGATTTCTTTGATGATAATTTAAAAGAAGTGTAGAAAAAGTATTCAACTAAAACTGCCAAAGTCTTACTTTCCAAAATCTATACATATTTCCAAAATTATCTAATAGTTTACAGGATTTCCATACTACTTGTGGAATTATTAGATACAAATCTAAGATCAAAGTTATTGTGGAGCAGTTGCCCAAAAATTTAATAGATAACAACTTACAATGGGCATAACTAAAATTAATCGGTTATAAAAACAGCTAACTTTAAAGGTCATGGGTTAAGTTCAAAGTAATGAATTTTTAACCTTGTAGAAAGCTATCAAGTGCCAAGGACTTACAACTTTATTGGCATGCTTTAAATATATACATCACTTTATTAATAGCATAAAACTTTACAGCATATCATGTTCATTGTTCTGTATTGGAGATGCCAAAACTGTATAGCCATAAATAGAAATCAATTTACATTTGTAAGAGAAACATTTTGTAAATACCTTGTTGGAATTTGAATAGTAAAAGTTCAACCAATCTATTAATATCAATTCTACCTTTTTTAAATTAAGAATATGATCATCCACATTAACACAAACATCTTTAATATCCTATTTTTCACTGATACATTGTACAAAAGAGCTACAGTTGATGTTAGAACCCGATAGAAAGTATTGCTTTATTTTTTTTATTAGAAGTTTATTCACTAATTTTCAGCTATTACTTCACTAAAATTTAAAATAAAGTCCATCACATCATAACACACAGTTTTCATATCTTATTTTCCGCTCTCAAAAGTGTTCAAGCGGTTAGAAAAGCAGCAGGACTTTAGAGGACAACTTGATGGTTGGCAAGTTTTGAAAAAGTGAGGTTATTAACCTTTTTTCGCAAAATTCTCAACAAGTAGCATCTCAAACGTCTAAACATACTTATTCACAACAATTTTAGCTTAGGAACATGCGTTTTACAGAAGGAGAGGCTTGCAATGTGTATTGTAAAGAAAAATTAGGTTGTCAGTTTGACGTTTTCATATAAACAAATTAGAATGTTACGATATAGTTCGTTCTGATTGGCTGATTGATGTATTCATTCATAAAATACAAACGACCTTGCCAAGGTTTTACAACTTTTTCCAGGAATTCCACTATTAGTCCTAAGAATGCTCTTTTTAGTAAACACCCCTAGTAAATTTAAAGGGACAAGTAGTAAATATGATTTAAAATGATATTATTTGGTACAATTACGTTTGTATGTGTTTGAATAGTTTGTAAATACGGTTAATATAGTACTTTTAACATATTTATTTTCAAATTAAATTTTTATAACGAATAATAAAGAAATTATTTCAATAAATACTAATATATTTGAAGGTAATCTCTTAAATGCATGATGTTCACATAAAGGAAGTAACAAAATTTTATAAAACGTAACCATAATTAATATTTTAGGTTAGATTTAAATAAAACCATTAAAAAAATACAAACAAAATACTGACAGCTGGTTGTGAGTACTTAACACTATATTTAATTTTTTAACCAATTGTTCTGAGAGCGTAGATTTATAGTTTTTAATTTGTTTTTTTTTTTGGTATGGCATAAATTCAACTTTGAAGTTGTAAATCTACACACGTAAAACAAAAGCATTCATAATTCCAAAATGTCTATCTTTTTCTTTATGAACAGTTAGTAACTTCAAGGACGTGATCCTTAATTGGAGCCCTGTGGAGCAAAATGTGAATTAAACCGCTTTTAAATGTCAATATTTAATAAAAACGTCACGAACCATATTTTATTAATTTTTTTTATGTGTTTGTACAGTATAAAGAATTTTAATGCCCTTATTTTCTTTAGTTATTAAAATAGGAGAAAGAATATGTTTTATAAATAGTTGACCTTACTATCAGTTTCGACATTATAAACTGTGCTGTCATCTATAATCTATTTTACGACCACTATATTACAATAGAGGAGTAATTGTCTACTAAAAATGGTAATTACATCAACTTGTTTGTCGGCCAGTAGTTTACAAAAAACGGATGTAACAACGATAAATGTAACATTCTTACAAGCAACAAAAAAACCACATAAACCAACCCACGCCTTTAATTCGTTACCCATTTTCAGCACGTGACAACCACACAACTAGAAAACGTTTTATAGTAAGGGCCATTGAGTATTTTGAACACATGTGATCGGATCCAAATACATACTTAACCATGGTCCGAACATGTGTTCAGCCCGCCTAGTCATTCACTTATTTGCATTGCTAATTTATTACGTAACTTTTTTGTAATTACCAAAAACCATTTCCTGACCGTATAAATAGCACCAAATAATTCTGTTATCTCACATGGGTCATGAAGTGGAACTAAACTAATTATTCTCTGTTAAGTAATTAGACTTTAATGTTTGATGTGCGAAGAAAAAATGACTCCGGTGTAATGTATACGGGTTAAGGTACTTTTTTTGTATAATTCTGAGCACACCCCAGGTAGATAATCACATTACAATTTACATTACAGTTTATAATGTAACTTTTTAGGGTATGTATTTGTGTGATGTAACTTTTTAGTAGTACCATCAGGATCATATATTATGAATAATAAATTACTTGTTATGTACATTTGGCTTAGTTTAATACACTTTAGTAATATTACCGGTAAAACCTTTTTAAAAAGGCCACAGCCAACTATGACTTCCATTTAAAAAAAAGCAAGTTTGTTTATAACTCGGAAATCGAGAGTGCTATGAAAATTTCATTAATATATTTAAAATGTACGTAAAAATATCTATAAAAGCCATTTTTTATTTTTGTTCCAGGTCATATGCTTGCGGATATATTCAAGTTTAAAAAAATCGACCTTTTTAAATTTTTCAAAACATTTGAAAAAGTTGATGACGTAGGTCAAATTGAAAATGGCATTAGATTTCCTTAATTCTGCACAAATTTGCTAATTCAAACGTTTCTGTATCTTTAATATTAACAGAGTTACCCATACAACAGGTTAGAAAAATGGGCACCTTGTACTGAAGACGCAATAATGGAACCAAATTTAATACAAAACATATTTAAATCATAAACATTATTAAAAGGATATTACAATTATGTGGTGATTTTAAAATGAATTTCTAAATAATTAAATATACCAAAGATGATTTAATTACATATAAATTATATTTCGATACAGTATTTTATGAATAATCTACTATAACTATTCATAAAATGAGCCGTTTATTTTGAAAGTGGCGTAAGTAACTTTTTGCGAAAAATGAGTAAAAGCTGTTTACGATTAGAAAAGTGTATCTTTGAACATTTTACTTGCAATTTTTTTTTAAATCGTTACTATTATCGTCAATAGAAATTTTATTGCTATACAGAAGTGCAAATACATTCATGTTAAAAATTGTATTATGCTGGATTTGTTTCCATATACAGGGTGCCCATTTTTCTAACCTGTTGTATGGGTAACTCCGTTAATATTGGAGATACAGGAACGTTTAAATTAGCAAATTTGTGCAGAATTTAAAGGGAAATCTGATGCCATTTTCAAATTTGACCTACGTCATCAACTTTTTGAAATATTTTGAAAAAACTGAAAAAGGTCGATTTTTTCAAACTTGAATAATTCCGTAACCATATGAGTTAGAACAAAAATTAAAATTGGCTTTTATAGATATTTTTACGTAGACTTTAAATATGTTAACGAAATTTTCATAGCACTCTCGATTTTCGAGTTATAGCACAAACTTGCATTTTTTTAAATGGAAGTCATAGTTGGCTGTGGTCTTATTAAAAAGGTTATTTTTTTCTCGTTTCAATGATATAATGGTTGTTATGCTTTACTTTTGTAGTTTTTCTTTAAATAAGCAAAAATCATTTTACATGTTCTCAGCCTACTAATAGATGGGAGTTACCCCGTGTTGATGTTCTTTTTTTTCGATGTGACATTTAAGAGTTGTCTCTTATTGTTAGTGTAGCAGTTATTAGCCAGTTACAGATTTTAAAAACAAAACCTCAGAGTTTGTCAAATAAAATTTATTGTTTGTTATACGTATGTCTCTCTCGTGTTGATCAAAATTTTTGTTTATTATAAATTTCAAAAACAATGTTTTCTAATGAAGAAATATTATCAGGCTTTTTGGTATACCCGTATTTTTTTAAATTGGTTTCTAATAACGAAAATAATTTCTTTCTTGGCTGGCTCCTTTCCATAAATCTTTGCAAATACATTTTACTTGAATTTCTACTATTTCTATTACAAGCGTAGTAACAGAAAAGCATGTGATTTTTTTCTTCATTAGAACACATTGTTTTTGAAATTTACAATAAACTCAATCAAAAATTTTGATCAACACGAGAGAGAGATTTATACGTAAAACAAACAAATTATATTTGACAAACTCTGAGGTTTTGTTTTTAAAATTTGTAACTGGCTAATAACTGCTACACTAACAATAAGAGACAACTCTTAAATGTCACATCGAAAAAAAAGAACATCAACACGGGATAACTTCCATCTATTAGTAGGCTGAGAACATGTAAAATGATTTTTGCTTATTTAAAGAAAAACTACAAGAGTAAAGCATAACAAACCTTATATCATTGAAACGAGAAAAAAATTACCTTTTTAATAAGACCACAGCCAACTATGACTTCCATTTAAAAAAATGCAAGTTTGTGCTATAACTCGGAAATCGAGAGTGCTATGAAAATTTCGTTAACATATTTAAAATCTACGTAAAAATATCTATAAAAGCCAATTTTTATTGTTGTTCTAATTCATATGGTTACGGAATTATTCAAGTTTGAAAAAATCGACCTTTTTCAGTTTTTTCAAAATATTTCAAAAAGTTGATGACGTAGGTCAAATTTGAAAATGGCATCAGATTTTCCTTTAAATTCTGCACAAATTTGCTAATTTAAACGTTTCTGTATCTCTAATATTAACGGAGTTACCCATACAACAGGTTAGAAAAATGGGCACCCTGTATACACCCAGTTTCACACAGTTATTTTAAAAATTGAAAACTAAGTGAAATGTTCTATCATCACTTTTATTAATGACAATGATTCATTACATGAATAAACTTTTATATGAAATACGTTACATAAATTACTTGCTTTCATATTTCAAAATGTACTGATGAGTTTACTTATTACTTATGTATCTATGAATATTGATGATAATAAAACAATACTTGAATAAACTTACAATAAAATACATTAAGTACATAAATTACTTATACTATAAGTATAATTTACTCATCAAATTTCTTAAATTACTGTCTTATCAAACATCATTTCAGTAAAACAGATCGGACAAAATCAACAAATCCGTAGTTTTTATAAACTATCAATTTTGAAAATGGCTTAAGTCACTTTACACTTATAGTAATGAAAAATGGCAATTCGTTAACGTCTGTGCGAAATTATGTACCTATACTAAGAAAAATATAAGTAACCGAGATAACAAATATGTATAAGTTAAATTTTTCTATAGTTAGCATAAATATTTTTATGCACACCTAAATGTAAAACATTTAATATCTCAAAATAACATAAAAGTGACTTATGCTTACAAAATAAATAGCTCAAATATTTCTAAAAACTCTTAAACGTTGAACTTGAAAAAGGTACTTAGATAACGGCTTAATCTTTTCAAAATAATGACGCAACGAAACATTTTGAGTAACTTGGTTGACTTAAATCAATAAAACGAAATATTGATAACAAAAAGCCCATCACTGCTTCGCGTATGTTTTTGTCAATAAACGGTTTCTTTCATATTAACCCTTTGATTCCCAAAATAAGTTTTATTGATAAAAAGAAAAAAAATATTTACTTTATTAACTTAAAATACCATAACATGAACAATAAAAAAATCTGTTTGTAATATATTTTTTTTAAATAGAAAAAAAGTCGGTGGTTTCATCAGATAACCACTGGGACAAAAAAAACACTTTCCCTTTTTATGGTGTTTAATAATTTAATAATAAATAAATTTTCTTTGAACCCAAAATAATTTTTTTCAATAAAAAAAAAGTTATCATTCACTTCATGAACTTAAAATAAATTAAAATTAACATAATTTTTTTTTTACAATAATAGAAACAAAAGCGGTGGTTTCATCAGATAACCAGTGGCGCACAAGAAACACACTTTAAATATTTTTATAAATACTTTTTATAACTTCGAATTTAAAAGCAAATCCATAAACAAATTATCACCTGATCATAATTCACTGATAAATTTACTTACCAGCCATTACAATCCACTAATTGCGTAAAATTTAATATTTTCTTGCGATTTACCACTGTTTGACAAGTCGACTTACACCATGCAAAACATTTAAATGAAATTTTGGTATACGGACCTATTTTAGTACGAACTTTTGCTTTTTGCCAAGAGATGGTGCTATAAGACATAAAATAGCTTTAGTGGTTTTAAAGCTTGGTCACTGGGTATCATATAATACATTTTTTGAAAGGTGGTTTATCGGTGAAACCACAAGGAACCAAAGGGTTAAAGTCCACAAACAAAATTCTGTAACAGTTTACAAACTGTAATACACTTAAACTGTAAGGTGTTGAAATCTATCATATATGCAGATTCATTTTTTATTAATTTTGTGTAGCGCCGACTTCGAAATTTCCAAAATCCTATGTTAATCTGCATGACACATTAACCCACAAAAATATATTATAACTGTTTTTGAATACTTTTTACCTAAAAATTATTTTTCTCTCCATACTATACTGAATGAGAGATTAAATTTCTTTAATACACTAGAAAATTAATTTGCTTTAACAACTAAATCTACTTTGTTCGGCTCATCACATTTATAGTACGCGCTGATTCAGTTCATCTTCCAATAGAGATATCCCAGACACAAATGGTTTGGACGTAACAAATCGCTTTTAAACTTGGAATAAAGTGCATGCAAAAGTCTTTACGGTAATTTCGAGATAAGTGTGCGTTGGATTAATTTCACTTTGAATCATCAAAGATATGACTTATGCCAAAACTTGCTGGCAAAGGCATAAATAATGTAGTGGAATGCACGTCTCATAAATCTTCTTAATTTCAACGAACTTTAAATCGTTGGAAAAAATAAACTGCGAAACTTTAAAACATTTCTGTAGGTAAGAAAATAAATCTAGGCTAATCACACTTATTCTGAACCGTAAATCGATTAAGCTTTTCGTTTTAAAATAATGTTAGAGCGATTTATTGATGGAAAGGAAAAGTTTTGGATTAAAATAAAATACCATTAATTTTACGCAATTTGGCTTGACATCGTTAACTACATCATATGCCTAATTAAAAATAATTAATAATTGATCGCACATGATTTGACTGTGTATAATTTAAAAAAAAATTAAAATTACAGTTGACTTTTAACCTGCTGTATTTATTTAAACCTGGCGGAATATCGTTTAAATGTGATAGCTAATATTATATAAATCAGCTTCTTAAACAAACAATCTATAAGCAAAAACAATTTGCCAACTCAGTGATACAATTCCAAATTTATTGCATCAAAAATAATTTGACTGCAAAGCAGTGGTGTGCTTAAACTGTTTGGTTTATAGGCAAAAATGAAAATCGAACCCTTCCTCCTATTTTTGTTGTATTTTTTAAATATTTAATTAACAAGATGGGAAAAAGGATAATTAGTAGAATAGTGGGAGGGAAGAGAACAGATGAGGGATATATAAGAAGAACGGACGAGGAGGTATATACAATTTTCAAAGAAGCAACCATAGACAAAGTAATAAATGCCAGAAGAATACAATGGCTAGGACATATTGAGAGAAGGGAGCACAGCAGAATAATAAAAGATATAGCGTGGAAAGAGCCTGCATACAAGAAAAAAAGAGGAAGACCCAGAAAAAGATGGAGAGAAGCTGTGGAGGCAGAACTAAGAGAGAATAACATAATGAATTGGAGGAACAAAGCGAAAGAGAGAAGAGTGTGGAAGAACATTACCAAGCTCTGGGTCTAAATGGCCTGCAAAATAGCTTTTACATATTATATAATTTAGAATATGGAGGCAAACACAGATAAAAGCAATTATTTTTTATATGGAACGCATGAAAATAAATATTTTCAGTAATACATTTGAAAATTAAAAATTGTTTTTTTTAGACATTTATACAGTAATTTGTTTTAAATTAACGAAATAAAATAAAAAAAAAAAAAAAAAAAGAAATCAGGACGTGAAAAAAGATTTGCATCTAGTTTAATAATCTTTCTGGTTCAAGAAATTCAAAGCAGTTGTTTTCTATTTGCAAACCCTTAAGACATATTAATGAAAACGATATAATAACTACTGCTGTATGGTAGCTACGCCCCTGCTGCAAAGTCTTCTAGCAGTTTATCAACCATTAAGCATAACATAATACAAGCCAAGTTTATTATTATCAACAATTTCAAAACAGAAATATTCATATTTTATCGCTAATTTATTACAGCAGATGCTGTCTTGTAAGGGTGATGTCACTGCCCAAATTTTTATACTCTATCGCATATTAATTTCATTTAACGGGTACGATTACGCTTGCCAATTCACGGTACATCTGGAATTCATCGGGGCTTAAGTGTTTCATAAGAATACATTTGTAAATATCTTGGCAACGCGTGTTGTTCTCGATACGACAGGTGGATTAAGAGCAAGATTGGCTCTGCCTTATGCTAAAAATCAATTAGAGAAGCTACATTAAGCAGTGACACTACCAATTACATATAAACGCTCATATAAGCTGTATAATTTGGGAAAATCTGTCAATCTGTCATGATTCTTTCGTAATATTGGATCTTGGCAGGTCAATTACCAAGTTGCAAAATCTCACTTAGAAAAATGAATGAATTACAAAAATATGTATCAAATAAATTTTGTTTTTAAAACGTCACTCAATTTTTTAAACAGTTTTACTTAATAATTTAAATTTTTTTTATGTAATACGACTATCATTTAATTTAATGTATATCTACAACTACTCTTATTTTTTTAAAACGGTATTACAATGTTCTAGTAACGTAAGACAATATTTTGCTATCCTAAATGGTATGTTATCATTTATCATGGGAATGCTAAGATAATTCGTGTTAAACCTAGAGATAATTATGTATAATAAATATCCACAGCAACGAAAAAAATAAATTTTTACAAAAAATAATTAAAATATGGCAATATTTGTTCATTATATTTTGTTATAACATTGTTGCTACCAAATATTGAAGATTAAGAATTTCTTTAGATTCACATTGGCTACAGTACAGTGTCCAAAAGGTATGGAATATGCTATATATCTCAATAAATATCCACTTTAGAGAAAAATGTTTTGAATAAAAGTTGTTTGGTACTTAGTTTTCCAACATAAGACAAAACTAATTATTTTTTTTTGATGAATAACAAAAGCACAATGAAAAACAATTGAATTTTTTTAAATGACAAGGTAGACTATATTATACTCATTTGATAGAGAATTCTTTTCTCTTTTCAATGATGCAAAACTTTAGTACCCTTACTTAAGCAACTTTTTGAGAAAAAAGCAAAAATTATTTTAATTGATTAGTATTTATTTCTAACAAAACATAAGAACTACAATTTTTTGACGAAATCTACAATAAGTGTTCAAACTGTGAACCATTTACAGCTTGGCAATGATAAACTCGGTTTTTAAACCCGTTTATAATATTCCCAACCATTACAGGTGTAATTTCTCTAATACGATCTTTCAAATTTTCGATATTCTCTATTCTCTATCAAATGAGTATAATGTAGAGGTACCTTGCCATTTAAAAAAATTCAATTGTTTTTATTGCGCTTTTGTTACTCGAAACTTATGGTGGAAAACTAAGTACCAACCAACTTTTATTTAAAACATTTTTCTCTAAATTTACTGAGATATATAGCATATTCCATTCCTTTTGGACACACTGTATGTGTAAGGCCGTTCTAGTAATTCTTGTAGTTAGATAATATTGTCTTCGTATATGAACCAAATTTATTAATTTTTGACACATCTAGATTTTGGAAATCTTGAAATTTGATAACTAGAACTAAATTTGATTTAAAATTACTGTTTTTTAAAGATTAAAGTACATTTTGAGTGCAGCTCATCACAGATAACAGTATTATTGCATAAAAGCGGTGCCTTTGTGATGTAAAATAGAATCGTAATGCACAACTAAAAAAAAAAATGAACATTTCAATAGAAAGGCTATCTAGATCGCTATAAAGCCGGTGCATTTCCTGCACTCAAATTAATTCCTCCTTCTCTTTGAAAGCAAACCAAAATGCCTCAATTCTATTGGCAGTATTTTTAGATATTACTATGAAATGCATACTATGAAACAGATTTAATATTCGCTTTAGATATGTCGATCTAACACATGTGATGTTATATTGTTTTTAATGTTTTAAGGAGCAGTAAAATAATATTACAGCTAACACTAAAATTTTGGAGTAAGCCCCTTCTTAACTCAAACTACTCCATCTCCTGGTACTTAACATCTAAAGCTTTTTTATTCACTTCGGTAAAAACTACTAAACTTTATTTCCTGTTTTTTTTATTGACTAAGCTCCTTGGCAATTCTTATTTATTCGCACAGCACATAATACCAACCAATGTACCGGGTAACTGATTGTTTTGTCAGCTGCTTGTAACACATATTTCATCGCAGGTAAATTTTCAAACCTTTTTCCTCTTTAAAGTGTAAGCGCATAATTCATTGTATGAAAAAAAGCTAAATGCACTATCATCTTGCTTATATATTACGTTACCAAGTTTGTACAAAGGAAACCGTAATTTTTTATCCAGCGTGTATCTCGAGGGTTGCTCAATATGAAAAGGGGGAATAAAATTGTAATTTATATTTTTGTAAAACCGCTAACATTTCGATTTTGGTTGTACAAATAGTTCGATAAATTTCTAGACATGGCTTTTGTTATCGTCAGTTTGGCGTATCATTTTAGGTGTATAATTTCGGAATAAATTTGTGATAATTTGCAATAAAAAAATACTTCGGGGCATTGAGTAACAAAAAAAGCTATTTCTAGTTTTTTGTAGCCATAATTTTTGAATGTATGTGATATTTATAATTAACATAGCTAAAATTTCTATAAAATAACATAAAGTTTTTAGTCAAAAATTTCATTATTTCTTGTGTTCTAATCTCTTATCTATTTACTCTAGTAAAACAATTTTTAGCATCGCTTTGGCTAATTGCATAAATACATATTTAAAAACATCGAGGTAATAAAATTATTAGTTTCGATAAAAATTAATTTAGATTATTTTGTTTTGAAAATGTATAGCAAAAATACTGCAACATTTTTAACTTGAATTTTCTTGTGGTTGTTTGAAAATGTACTATATCTTGAAATTCTATCATTCTTTACACAAGCAAGGCAGCAAAAAAAACAAGTAATGTCGAAATATTTTGATAAAAACGACCAGAATTTGTAATAAATGACCTGTGAAAATAGTAATAATAACAAAAAGCAACTGTTTTATTATCAGTTTTTTTTGGGACAACTTTAAAAACGGTTCGATAATTAAAAAAAATGAAAATGATAACAACAATTGTTTTTAAAATACAAAAGTTCATATTATTATGTCAATATGTCAATAACACTTTAAAATTGAAGTGTCCTGGTAGTTTCAAAGATTTATATTAACATTTTAATTTTAATTTTTGTATACAAAAGCATATTATGGTGCCTGTACACCTGAGAGTAAACTACTCTCGAGAGTAGCGTCGCCAAGGATACAGCCCCTGAGAGTAACTCGCGATTGGCTGTATCCTTGGCGACGCTACTCTCGAGAGTACTTTACTCTCAGGTGTACAGGCACCATTAGAGAGAGAACAAACAAACAGTGCCTTCGCATATACAAAATTCTTAGAAAAACGGTCAAAATTTGTAAAAATATGACTTGTTTTGTTATATGACGTTATTATTATGTTAGTTTTTTAATATTAATTCGAACAAAAGTAATTTTTGGGATAATTTTGGTACGATTATGCATACTACTATGTTTCAAAAATTTGTAGTGAACATTTTCAATAGCTTTAAAACTAATGTTGCATCAATAACTTGAAAAATTATGTTAAATCTTAATTTTTGTTTTACATCAATATTTGAATTTCCATCTTCGTTTTGTTTTTTAATACCGAAATAATTTAAAACTTACTGTTTTTATTCAAAACACTATTGTTTACATTTATTAGACTGTTTTAAAAGTTTGTTTTCTCAACAAAATTTACGTCAAAATATGATTTTTAATGTCCAATTTTTCCCAACTTATTTAACAATTACTATATTATATTAATATGTTTTGAAAATTCATAACTATTTTTCTAAAACCCTTCATGGAGTTTAGGAATTTAAAATTAACCTTCTAGTTAGAATTTTTATTTAATTAACTCAGAAATTATTTAAAAATGCCCAACAAAAAAAAAACATAAAGAGACTTCCTGACAAACATTATTAATGATTGTAAAATAAAAATAAAACAACTTTAACGATGCAACTTACACACAAAAACGTGTGCTAAAGCTTCAATCTGTGTGCTGCAAGTCGTGTGAATCTAACTTAATCATGCAACCCCAAATATGCGTTTAGCATAACTCTATAGTCGTTATGATTATATATAAAATAAATAAAATACATATGTGAATGAACGAACAACTTGCGATATGGATCTTTAATGGAATACCACATAGGGACATGAAGTATCACAAAACGAACAAAAAATCCATAGTGAATGTGCAAACCACATGTCGTCCGTTAGCCACAACTACAGGCTCATGGTTTTTACATGGCGGTTTGTTTTACTATTAAACCTTACATGTTTTGTTGTGTGCGGTGGGTGTTTAAAATACTCAAAATTGGTAATAATAATCGTATACATACAACAATAAATAAATTCCATTTATTTTGAAATAGTAAGCATAAACAACTTGGTATGACAAAGATTAATTAAGACCAAAAACTCATAATAAAATACGAATAACTAATTATTTTCATGCAAACTAACTGACGCTCTGAATGATGTTCATTTTTTTTCATTCCGAAGGGAGAATAATTAAACAATAAAAGAATATGAATTAGGTAAAACGCCTAGCATTATTAAATACAGTGGACCCTCGAACTTCGAACGGTTTGATATTCAAGGAATACTCGATTTTGCAACTCGACCAAAAACGCGAAAGTCTTACAAAAAATCTGTTTTTAAGCGTTTTATTTATATTTGGGTTATTTTTATTTTATCTTTAATAACAATCGCATTGAGTAATATTCCTCCTATTATTATTGATTGATTATTATACAATATTTGTTATGAATGTACAGGGTGGTCCCAATTCGATGGGATTACAGGGGTATCTCACTTAATAGTCAAGAAAGAGAAACGGTTAAATTACCAAAAATATGCACATTTTTGGTAATTTAACCGTTTCTCTATCTTGACTATTAAGCGAGATACCCATGTAATCCCATCCCTATACTGTTATAATTAAAAACGTTCAATTAAAATTAATTAAACTAGTTTTATCATTATTTACATTTATGATTATTTGAAATAGGCACATAAAATGTTTTTTATTGGGTAAAATTCGGGGGTCTGGGCCGGATGAGTTTAATTTACATTATTTCTTATGAGACAAACTCGAAAGTCGAACAACTTTAAAGTCGAACCGTCTCCTGGAACAGATTGTGTTCGAAGTTTGAGGTTTCGCTGTAAATATCTACATATTTAAAATTCGAGGTTCAACATGAAGATTTCGCTTATATCAAAGGGCAGGGAATCGGATAAATATGACCAAAGTTAAGGAATTCAGCGCTGAATATAATTACAAAACAAAAAACGACTATAGTCGCCTTAGTTCAGAAGTTATTCACACAAAAATAACAATGTTTTTTGTTTTTTTTCTTCCAATTCCTTTGTTTTTTGAAATATTAACAACCAAAAACAATTTCAAGCAACTTTTTCCTACGAATGTTTTAATTAGACGTTGTACTAGACTTTTCGCCTAATTTTCTACCATTATCAATTTTGTTGTTTATTTTGAGCGCCGTAGTGAATTTTTTCACTAAAAGGCAGTAATGCAAATTCTAAATACAATGATTTATATTTTCCGTAGAATCAGTGAACATGCCCAGTTCGTAAAATAGGCACTTTTTTTGCCGAATTCGTGAAATAGGCAAAGCGTGTGACGAGTTCGTGAAATAAGCAATACTACGTTACTACGTACATGACATTGGCACTTGCCTAATTCGTACTAGGCATAGTATTGCCTATTTCAGAACTCAGCAAGTTTACTGATTCGGCGTAACATAAATTAAGTAAAGCAAAATTATTTATCATCACTTATAAAAATAATTGGATGTAAATATTTTTATTTCGGTGTAATCCGCTGTGTAACAAGAAGATTAACAAAATTGCGCAACATTTGTCTGTAATCCTGTTTTAAAAGTCAACGCATCAGGTCTTGGGCTCCTTCTGTACGAAGCTAAAGGCATGTTACCAAAAATGAGCAAGCAATTAATCGTGTTTTAAAGCCAATAAAACGAAAAATCGTTTAGACGACTCGATGTAAAACTACAAGCATTAAAAAAACACGTGTCATCCTCGTACAATGCAAAATAAAAGTAACTGCAAATATAACAACAGCAGTGACATAATCGCAATAAACAATGACCATAAACAAATCTTTTACATTAACCATTATACGAACTATTTCCTGCAATGAAATAAAATGTACAGTTAACACAGTACAGAACACGTATATTTAAACAAAATTAATATTATGCGGTGATAAATAATAGTATTACGATAATTATAAAATAAATTAACTGAATGTTTCTTTACAAGAAAGAATTTACAACGAACTAAAACATATTTAAATGTCACATGATCGCCATGAGATTTTCTATTAAGTAAAAATCCATTCTTTTTATTATTGGGTTTGTAAAATCGTAAATCTGATACAGTACAACAGTCTTGAAAACATAGAATTTAAAACCATAACAACAAAATATTTTTAGCATGTATATATTATGGCCAAAACCCGAAGTGCGGCCAGTTCCTGAATTGGCCGGCCTTTTCGTACTTTTGCAGAGAGGTGTGGCCAAGATCCGATTACTTGAAAATAACAGTGTATATCGTATGCTACTTTGGCCGGCTATTTCGCGAAGTGGCGGGAAATCCCTGGCCAAAATTCGATGAGCTGATGTATTCTGTATTCCAAAAGCGAGTTTTCTTGTAAATAAAAACTTTAAACGACCTCAAATCTGACCGTCATTTATTTGATCAGTGAAAAGGGGCCGGGTTAAAGATTGGTTAAACCTTTTTTTGTTAAATAAGTAATAAAAATGAAGGCATTATAATAGAACGACAGGGAATGGTTGGCAAAAGTGACAATAGACACTACTGGCTCTCATGAAACAAACAAGTACCAGTATGAAATTATACAGACGCACCAAAATCTGCTCTTGACTTTTTTTTTCTGACTTTGGCCGATCGCTTCATGCCATTTCGCAAACTGGCCGGCGAAATCCCGAAATCAAGAAAAGATCGGTCGTTGGCTGGTCAATTAACAGCGACATTGGCCATTTCTCGAATTGGCTGGAGACTTCCCACTTTGACCGATTTCGGGTTTTGGCCGTAACATATACATTATACACTAATAAATTTTGCAGTGTGATTAGTTTTAAAAAACAGAACTATTTACAATTTTTTGTCTAAATTATAAATTATTAAAATAACTATAAAAATGTATATTAATATGATATACTCAATGTAAATAGGTTCTATTGTGGGACATAAATATAATAACTGTTATATGCAAGGTTTTATCTGGTTTTTCAATCAAATATAATAAAAACAGCAAAACCGTTTGTTTACCTTGCACATTCACCATAAATTATTTATAAAATGAATCGAAACTTTACGTACACCTGCAGAAACCAACAGCATAGATTTTTGTAAATAAAAGGAAATTTTACTGAGCAATTAATAAATGTCTAAGCAACCTTGCTTTTGCTATATTTTTGTTTAATGTTTATCTTAAAAAACAAATCAGCTATGAAATTTCACCTTGTCAATATTAAATATATTATATTACTAATTTGTTAATATTAACAAATTTCATATTACTATATTGTATCTATAACTTTGTATTGTTTAATTGAAACATGAGATATGTTTGTCGAATTCCGTCAAGAAACTATTCATTCTACTTTCCTTCACGACTTCGACATTCCATTGATAAAAGCTTTAAAAATGTGCTCAAAAACAAAATGCACAGTTAACACCTTATCGAAATTCAAGACGACACCCAAATCAGAAAACGAGGAGCAAAATTACAAGACCGGGTCGGGCTACCACACCCATTAAAGAATCTGGCAGTTTAGCCCACTGAAGATTGCACACGATATTCAGCAATGTGGCCCACATAGCTGAGACCCAGAAAATTAAAACAGTTGTAATAAAACAAGGTTCGAGAAACAATTTAACTTTTTTTTAAACATAAAGATACCTACGTATTCAGTGTACTTGTACATACGAGATTGTAGATATTACTTAAAAAATAATGAAATAAAGTCTTTTTTATTCGCTCGAGTGCCTATTTTGTTCTTTTTGTTCAAAGATTTAGAACTTACAAACAATATAAAACTATTTGATACATTGTTTGATTATTCAAGTCATTTATTTATTTATGTAAACAAACCTAATTAAAAGTCGACAAACAATCCTTTGAGCAAAAGATAAGTGATTTTTAATTTAGCTTATTTATATTAACACAACACTAGTTTGTATTATAGATCAAGCTAAATTTCTGTTGATAAAAAAACTTCACGAAACAAGAGTTAAGAAAACTCTTTAATACTTTATTATAAGTAGTATATTACATAACAAGAGTTGTAAGAAGCATATTACGCACGAGAGGAAAAACTGCGCACGGAGCCGCGTAGCGGCGAGTGCGTAATTGCTTTACAGCTCGTGTTATGTAGCTAACTTTTTCTACGATCACATAATACCTACGATTTTAACGGCTTTTTTTATGTAATTACGTTGTCTTGTCAATTTTGACGTAAGCCTACTTTGACATTTCTAGACAAGTGTGCGTTTTGCTTACCGTGCGTTATAACTCACTTACTAGGCATGCAGGAAGTGTTTGACGTCAGTCTACTTTGATTATTTCTTTAACAAAAACTGTGCTTTTTGCTTACCGTGCGTAAGGACCCACTTACTATGCATGCAGGCTGTACGGTAAGAATCATTTACATCGCTCCATACTGTTTCATCTGCACCGACAACGCTCGTTGTTTTCTGCCATTTTAGCGACTACAATTACAAACCATTTAATGGAACAAACTTAAAATTTGGCTAAGCAGTGCATAAAACTGCGATAATTTAAATGCAACTCAATGTTTCCCAGAAGTGAAAAAAATATAGAAAGCATTTATCAGTCTATCTACGTTAATATTCTCTGAGATTTTTCTAGATTTTTTAAAATTCTTAACCAACTTTAATAAAGTGTAGAAGTGTTTATTTATAAATATAATCAAAAATTTAAAAGCAAACAGTACCCCAGACTGGCGGAGGACAGTACCATCATGAGAAATCTAAATAAAGCCATTGTTTCACAGTTAATATGCCACGTGAATTGAATAGCTAATTTTTAATGGACGGTTAAATAGCAAAGTCATAAATTATTTTTGTGCTTTGTTAAACAAAAATACAAAATGCCTCGCCTTACGTTTGATTACACGTTAGTTCAAATCGCAGAACGCTGGACAAATTGCTCCCGGTTCAGAGGAAGTGGGAAAATCATTGTTTCGAATTAATGACCGTGTTGTGGTTTTAAAAATTCAGTATTCTCTGGTTACCATATTATGTTATATTTCGTTATTCCGTTTGATACGATCAATTTAATGTTGGAAACCACGAGGGGGCTAATGAACCGCTACGGGGATGTCAGCATCATTGTAATCGAATACAAGAGGTAAATTTACTGTTAACAACTGTTTAATATGTTTTAAAATGCCATTTGATTGTGAGTCATTTAATAATCAGTTTAATTACTAACAAATTTTGTTACATCGAACTAATGGAGGATATTTTTTTTGTAGACACATTTACAACACACGAATAAAAGTTAACAGGAAATGTATACATGGGTTTAATAAAAGTAGCATAATTAAATAGGCAAATATAAAATTTATCATCATTACTAGAACTAAATTGCAACGCAGCACACGCAAAGAACAGATTAACTTATTGTAGTGCACGAAATGTGTTAATGAAATATTGACTAATTTATTATTGCACCATTAGACAAAAAAATCACAACATAACTTCTAAACATAACGTCTTAAAGGACGAATTCACTAAATTTATAATTAAAATAAACTTAATTTGCTGTACGTTGTGCTTAATTTCGTAATAGCCACAGTATTTAGGTAATGGGTGCTGTTATACATCTTAGAATTTAAATATATATAAACAACACAGAAAAACATTTTAAAGAGACTTCATCGCTAAAATAAATTATAAGAAGGCGCAAAAATGTTGACTAGACTAAAAAAAAGTTGGAACAAACTGTAAAAATCTAAGCCAAGACGAGCCAAAGTAGGCTTCGTTTGAAAGCTTTTTTTAAATCTGTAAGCTTAAAATTAAATAAAATGTAGTAATTTTCATTATTCCTGTATAGATGTTATTGATAATCTTTTTATTACATACTTACAAGGAAGGGTCACGGTACGTTGTCGCTAGAATCTGATTAAGGCTGTGTTTATTGCATCAAAAACATCAGAACTAAATGTTTTGCAGAGTTATACGTGCCACTGGCCATTTCCTTCGGAAAAATTGGGGAAAAACTGAAAAATTGGATAATCAAGGTAATTTTTGCGATCGCGTTGGCCATGAAACCGTCAGAGACAAAATCAAAATTCTTCTATTTACCAATGCGCGCATTCTTTGCGAGTAAACTAGTGCAAAGTTTTAGAAAAAATCTTAAACAGTTCCGGAAAAAAACGCGAAAAACGAGGCCCTTGTAAAAACGGGTTCCCTTATGTTAAACGCCTTTGCAAGGCCCATAGTTAGTTATACAAGCATCATAGCGCTTTTGCAGCGGTTTCGTTTTTGACGTTTTTCTCCGGAACCGTTAAAGATTTTTTCAAAAATTTGCGCCATTTTACTTGCAAAAGATGCGCGCAATGGTAAATAGAAGAATTTCGATTTTATCTCTGACGGTTTCATGGCCAACGCGATTGCAAAAATTACTTTTATTATTCAATTTTTCAGTTTTCTCCCTATTTTTCCGAAGGAAATGGCCAGTGGCACGTATAACTCTGAAAAACATTTAGTTCTTGATGCAATATACACAGCCTTGATCAGATTTTAGCGATAACATATCTGACTTTCCCTGGTTAGGTCTCATTTTTGGAATGCCAATGCATTCCTCATTAAGTTTACTTCATTTCTCCCTAATAATAACATTTTATAACAGTCCAAATTTCGAGTTTTGGTAATAATCAACAGTTTTTTTGTTTATGAATTTCATAAAGGGGGTCCATGAAATAGCTAATCTTAATTAATCAATCAAATTTCATCAAATAATAAGAAACTGCTTGTTAATATAAAGCGCGGAACTCAAATTTGTATTAGCTTTGAAAATAATAATCAGTAAAAAAAAATTATAGGTAATAATATGTATATAAAATATCTTAATTTTTTTATGTGTTTAATTAAGTACATAATATAGTCTATGTATATCTACATTTTTTTTAGTGGCCGCTTTCATTAAACTTAATAAATACAACAAATTGTAATAGCTCAGTTATTTTTGAAGATAAACCTAACAACCAACAACCCATACATCAATGAAACGAGAAAAATCTCATTTTAATAATGTCACAGCTAACTACAACCCGTATTTAAAATATGAAAGTTGATGTTAAAGTAACAAAAACAAATGAGGTAAGGTAAAATTTTTAAACAAATTTCAAATTCACGCAAAAATGTGTCCTGATATTGTCGAAAAATATTTTGAGATGATTTTAAATAAGCAAGTTATAAGCCAAAATTGAAAACGTAATATATTTTTTTAAATCAATAGCGCAGATACTATTAGTTTTTTTTTAAATAGAACAGTTGCTCTTAAATCATAGATAATATTTCACCCATTTAACCAACTTTGTATCTCTTACTGTTTGTGCACGATAACTGGGAAAAAACCAAAATGTTCGTAAAATTTGGAAATTTTGTTCTTTTAGCAATTGAATAACTTACAAAAAAAAAACAGAATGATTAGGTAATCGATAAACGAATAACCACAAAAACTTAAATAATAGATAAATGAATGTTGACATGGGTGTCAACATGATAAATCTTATAAAAATAGTGGTATGTTTACTTTTTATGTGTGAACTTTTTCAGTACAGTTGTACTTTCTTTCTGAAATAGCATATCTTCTTCAAAAGCGACCGACTCGACTAACTAACAAAACTATGCAGCATCTCCATTTACACTTAAACAACAGCTGATTCTTCATGTTACTATTATTACGCAAAGTTATGCATTTTTATCTTCTTGTCGCCTTTGCTGTACAGAATAAATACCACTTTCAGTCAGTTCCAAAGCGGAAGATGTATTATAACCAGCTGTGGCAGTTACATCAGCAATTACCACAACTGTAGCAACCCAACACTGAATGTATTAAGTCATTTTACGTGAAATACGGCTTATTCTTCGTAACACCCGATGAATAATAATCATTTCCGCGAAACAGAAACATCTTGGGCTCATTTGAAACACAGCGAAAATAAGAATAACGAATTTAAACACATGTTGAGTGGACTTTAATAAAAATAATAGAAAGTAGGAGTACTGACTATGGGCGTATAAGAGGGCTGGGCAAATGGCTTACTAGAAGTTTATATATAATTAATGAAGACAGAAGAACTGTTATGGTTCATTATTACAGCACAAAACAATTGAGCGACAAGGACACGTTAGGGTGGGTCCTGACACTGTGAGGAGTATAATTACACATTTCATTAGGTACAAAAATACAATCTGTGGTGCATTTGTTGCAATAAGCTGCTTTTCCAGGATGAAATATAGAAACGATAATGCCACATAACATTACTAACCATAGAAGGTCACGATACGTTGTCGCTAGAATTTGATTAAGACTGTGTTTATTGCATCAAGGACATCAAAAGTAAATGTTTTTCAGAGTTATACGTGTCACTGGCCATTTTCTTCGAAAAAACAGGGAAAAACTAAAAAGTTGAATAATAAAACTAATTGACGTTTTTCTCCGGAACCGTTCAAGATGTTTTCAAAAAATTTGCACCATTTTACTTGCAAAGGATGCGTATTGGTAAATAGGAAAATTTAGATTTTGTCTCTGACGGCTTCATGGCCAACACGATCGCAAAAATGATCTTTCTATACCATTTTTAGTTTTTTCCCTATTTTTCCGAAGAAAATGGCCAGTGGCGCGTATAACTCTGTAAAACATTTAGTTTTGATGTCCTTGATGCAATAAACACAGCCTTAATCAAATTCTAGCGACAATGTATCGCGACCCTCCTTTGTAAGATCAGATTTTTAAGACGAAATTAGAACCAAAACTTTTCAATTAAAGCCCCTTTTCCATTCAACACATTCTTGCTAACATTTTGCAAATTTATTTATTTCTTCCTAAACGAATACAGAATTTTTTTTTGTGTAAATAATTTCTCTAAATGCATTTTAACATTTTTGTCCTCCGAGATTTGTTAGTTTGGAAAATAAGGTCTATTAAAAAAATCTGGGGATGATAATTAAAAACATTTTAAGTTGGTTAGAATCCTTAATTTAGTTTCTCAATTGTTTTATTGTATTTTGTATTTTATGAGGTCGAGTGTTGTCATGAAGGATAATTGCATGAATGATGGGAAATTTGACCATAACATTTTTATTCATCGCTTTAAATTCACAATACTTGGAACTTTAATTGTTGTGCTACCTTCACGTTTTCAAAATGGGTAATATGAAAAGCTACAAGCGAAAATAATGTCACTGCATTCATTTTTTAAACCATTCTCGCATAGGTTTCATGTGTTTTTCACAAATGTCGTAATTTTATGTTCAGTGTAATATTTATTAAATGAATTTTTTTTTAATCCTCTCACAATTTCAAGCAATTGCTATGACTTCAATGGATAAACTAATTAAAACTGCAAAAAAAATACAAATAAAGCCTGTTATGGAATGAACTGAAACCAATATCTTCCACAGAACTGAACTTGCAAATGATGTGGTGCTATTATAGTGCGTAAAAAAATCTATAACTTTTCCCCAAAAATATTTTTGTACCATCAAGTATAACCAAGTTATCTATTAACGATTTAAGAAAAATGCCCATTTTGATTTTTGTTCATTATCTAGCGTGGCATGGTACTTTTTTTAAAACATTAAAACATCACTAAATAGGCCTCAGAAAGTGGAACAATTGGTCTAATTTTCACTTCTTTGTAGCTCTTACCGTTTACGAGATCCCAATAGTGGCCCTTCTATGTGGACCACTCTGTATATTTTAATTTAAAACTTAAAAATTATTGCTATAATCATAACTTCAAATTCGTGTCTTAAAGTTTAGAAAAATGTAGTACCTTCGCGTTAATTATAAATGCCCTTAGAAGCGCAAATTTGCAGTCCAGTTCGGATTTTACGGAAGTACATCAAAAATTAATTATTTCCACGTTTATCTCAGAACGCTCTTCACCGTTCGTCTTTTCTTCAAAATGAATTTGTAATGGCGCGTGAATAAAACTAATAAAATTTGGAATTCTGAAATTAATAATTGTACGCTTATGTTGCAGTTGAGTAAATTTTACGAGCTCATAAATCCAATTTAAATATTAAAAGCAAAGGGCCGTCTTCAAGATAATTTATTATAAATGCTTCGTTTAGTACATGATACTAATTTTTGTATAATATGCCTTGTATCGCGTTTTTCGTAGAGATAAATATTAAGTTTTTATGTATGTATACGTAGCATAAAATGTCACTGCGAGAAACAGTTATATTAAATTAATTAAAATTAGTTTAAGCTTCAGATGTTCAAGGTGCGAATGCCTTATCATAAAGTCCGAGTGTCTGAACTATTTTAATTACAACGTCAATTTAATTAAGCAATTTGTGGCTGCAGTGTCGTGTATTTTGTATTTGATTGCCGGCTATGTCACCGCAGCTCGGAGGAGTTGGCAGTTTGTGATATTTCAGTCATTCAGAACTGTTACGCAATTTATTCGTCCTCTCAAGCTAAATTATGTGGCTTTTGTAAAAAATGTTACCGCCGTAATGCGTTTTTTGTTTGCGTCTACTTTTTTTGAGGATCCTAAAAGGGTTTGAATACAGGGTGGACCATATTCGAATTTTGCGGGGTATCTCGGTTACCGTAATACTTGGCAAAAATCTTCTTGGGTTAATTTTTTGAGAAAAGAACGCCTATGTAATCCAATTATTTATACCTATCGCTTTTCATTTTGGCACTACAGACGAAAAATTAAATTTCATCATTTTTTATGTAAATTGCAAACATCACTTGTTTACGAAATCATGGCAAACTTTGATAGGGAAATTTTTACAAAATTGGCCAACATTTTAGCGCATTTTGTTTTAGTGTTTTAGACAGTTTGAGTTATCGTTTGGACAGTATACTTTTGCGTCTCACCTTAGGACTGAACCCCCCTTTGTTTTAAGTGAAAACCTAAACATAACCCACTATAATTGGCGCCCAACGTGGGGCCCGAAGTGATAGATTGCAGTGAAAAAAAAAACACTTACAAAACGAGTGTCTCAAAGAAACCCGTTAGTGATCAATGCTCGTATAGTTACGTTCGCGTGCGGTTTAAGAAAGTAAAATGGGTACTTCATTTCTCAAAAGGCTAGGTCGCTAAAAAAAAATTGTTTTTAAATTAAGCATAAACATCCGTATGAAAACCCTAATGGCATTCAGTTAGTTTTATTATAATAAATAAAGAAGTTATAGTAAATTTTCAAAAATGATGTAATTTCTTTTTTCATATGTAGTGCCAAAATGAAAAGCGATATAAAAATCTATTTAAATGGGCGTTCTTTTCTCAAAAAATTAACCCAAGAACCGATATAAGATTTTTGCTAACAAGGGAAGGTCATGATACGTTGTCGCTAGAATTTGATTCCAGCTGTGTTTATTACATCAAAGGCATCAAAACTAAATGTTTTCCAGAGTTATACGTGCCACTGGCCATTACCTTCGGAAAAATAGGGGAAAAACTGAACAGCTGCTTAATAAAAGTAATATTTGCGATCGCGTTGGCCATGAAACCGTCAAAGACCAAATCGAAATTCTTCTATTTAACAATGCGCGCATCCTTTCCAAGTAAAATGGTGCAAAGTTTTTGAAAAAATCTTAAACGGTTTCGAAGAAAAACGCAAAAAACGAGGCCATTGTAAAAACGGTTTTCCCTATGGTAAACGCCTATGCAAGTCGCATAGATATAGTAATACAGATATGCGACAACTACTCAATACATAGCGCTTATGCAGGGGTTTCGTTTTTGACGTTTATCTCCGGAACCGTTCAAGATTTTTTCAAAAACTTTGCACTATTTTACTTGCAAAGGATGCGCCTATTGGTAAATAGAAAAATTTCGATTTTATCTCTGACGGTTTCATGGCCAACGCGATCGCAAAAATTACCTTTTTGTACCAATTTTTCAGTTTTTCCCCTATTTTTCCGAAGTTAATTGCCAGTGGCACGTATAACTCTGAAAAACATTTACTTTTGATGCGCTTGATGTAATAAACACAGCCGGAATCAAATTCTAGCGACAACGTATCGTGACCTTCCCTTGTAAGTATTACGGTAACTGAGATATGCCGTAAAACATTCGAATTTGGTCCACCCTGTACAGTGTTGTTTATTTCGATATATTAGATTGTTTCATTTAATTTTATTTGTGGAGTTAAGAAGTAGGTACTAATACAATATGGATGTTTTTATAACTTGTATGTAAATAAAGATACAAATGTTGCCAAACGTGATTTAAACACAATTATTATTTGCACTTAAAACCCACGAGATTTATTTCTTCTTCTTTTTAATCAGGTCCTCTTGTACATTTCGGCGTCGAGGTATGTTTTTCTAGTTCTTGATTATGTTTCTTCATCCGTGTCTATCATTGGCTAACTATGGCACATCTCTTCAGCTGGCTCCTTTTCTTCCAGTCTATGTCTCACTTCGTTTTGATCTTCCTCTTCTTCTCTTTCCCTCAAACTTCGTTTTCCATTTTACAGATTTTAAGGCTTAAAAAGAAGTCTAACCTTTAAATGAAGGGCAAAAATTCAGAAATGTTTTACGTAATGAAAACTACTTCAAGGTATTATTTTTTAAATCACTTTCACAGAATATGTGATTAAATTGTCACACTAAATTTCCTGTGCTGTAACATGAAAGCAACTATTAGATATTTCATTTATACATTCCCTTTGAGTTTAAAATTTACACTCGAGTAATTAAGGGCACATTTAGGTTTGAATTAATATTAGACCTTCATTTACAACATAATTTCGGGAGCAGCTACTTACTATCATAGAATGGAAGGAAACATGGATAACTTGCGCCTATTTGCAAATTATGTTTATCGTTTGCCAAAACCAAGTATAAATGTTAAAAATAAATCAAATAAAGGCAGGAAGGTCACTAAAAATTTATTACTAAATAAGAAAACTGTTTATTTGAATATTTTTTATAAATAAGAGATATTTTTTGAGGATAAGACAATTTGCCGCTCTGTAGTTACAATTTTCATTCTACATTATTATACATTCTGGAGTGGATTTTGCTATTTTTCTTTTCTAACACGTGCTTATACACGAGTCGATCAACTTGTATAAACTTTTGTTGAAAATAGAACAGTCAGGGACATTTGATAACCTACTGAGAAAAACAAAATAAAAGTTTTTTATATTTTGAACACTAAAAAGTATGTAATAACATATACGCTATTTAACAGTAATTCAATAAAATAAAATCTTGATTATGTAGAACAAATATATTTTCCACATATTCAAATGCAAAAAGCTTCCTCATAGTTAAATTCTAAGCGAGATTTTTATTACTTAGAAAACTTTCCTACCTTAAGTTTGGGCTTTTACCCCAAACACCATGAATACATCAACATCCGATACTTTTACACCCTATATTGCAGCACCACACCCTAATATTAACTTTAAAATAATAAACAAAATTTGTAAAACAATTAGGTGGGATTTTTTCAGTCTCCTATAATTAATATTACAGCTTCTCCCACTATAATAATTTGCACACGTTTTAAGGTGTTAGATTGTAAGAATGAAGTATAAAATTCGGTTTTAAGGTTTTGCTAGTATATTTGTGTGGTTTTAAATTCTTTTTCTACAACCACTAATGTAAATGACTCTTACCATACAGCCTGCATGCATAGTAAGTGTCCTAGCGCACGGTAAGCAAAACGCACACTTGTCTAGTAATGTCAAAGTTGGCTTACGTCAAAATTGATAAGACAATGTAATTACTTGGTGTATATTAGTCCAAAAGCCGTTAAAATCGTATGTGATGTGATCGTAGAAAAAGTAAGCTACATAACACGAGTTGTAAAGCAATTACGCACCCGTGGAAATACGCACTCGCCGCTACGAAGCACCGTGCGCAATTTTTCCACTCGTGCGTAATATGCTTCTTACAACTCTTGTTTCGTAATATACTATTAATAACTATTTGCCATAATTAATAAGATTTTTCTGATTACGAATTAGAGTTTATACTTTTATTTACACGGAGGGATATGTTATAGACGATTCTTAAGAATATCCTGGGTGGAACACGTTTCGAAAGAAGAATTGGCAAAAAAAACTAGACAATATAAAATAAGAAAATTAGAATATCTGGACCAGGTTTTGAGACAAAAAGACAAAAAGATGAAATACTTCAAAAGATCTTTAAACGTAAGGTTAGTTGAAAACGCAGTCCTGGTCTACGAAGAATATCTTGGTTAAAACTCATCAAGCAATAAATGGTATGGGGCTGTGACCTACATAACATTTAAGAAACTAATAATATGAAGATAAAGAAGAAGAACAGAATATTAACTATAACCTATTTACAAAAATAATACTAGGGGTTAACGACATTTTAGTAGCCCGTATTAATTTAGTCGGCGTATAATTGCAACAAAGATAAATTAATTGAACAATTGCTTCAAACATTTTAGCTTGCAATTTTTATATTGTCTAATTATTTGCGTGGAAACGTATACAGCAATTATGTTCTCCAATGAAATGGACCAAAGGTTTTATTGAACAATGACACAGCAACAAACAGTGGTTTAGTTCATAAATTTAAAAAAATTAACACCGTTTTTAATCGACCGTAACCTATTGTTAAATTAACGGAATTTTAATGCGATTTATCCGGATAATAATAATAATAATTATGTTAGATATTATTACGCGCAGCGTCATACATGCTGCATTAAATTCGTATTTTACCGAGCGTCCCCGCAAGCGGAGCCACAAATTAGGGACATAATTCATTTTATCTAACGGTATTTGCTGACACATCCACTTCCTGAGCTGAAAGGGTAAATTCAGTCATTTGCCCCACTTCCGGTTGGGCGCGTGTTTTGATTGATTGGCCACACCTTTAACAGTAAATTGTTATTATCAAGAGACCAACAGAAAATGTGTCAACAGCGTTATTCACCCTTTGCAATTAATAAGCGTGCCCGCACAATTTACACCTGATAAAAAGAGTGCCATGATCATAATACCACGTACTATCAACAAATCACTGAATGGACGTTGCTGACACATTAAAAAAACTGAAAAGCTGGCTATGATATTGTAATTTGTTACGATGCGATATTCAAACTGTAAAAGTCAACTTGAGAAGCTTCTGAGAGAGGAATTACAAGAGGAGGCTTCTGGGGAGAAAGCAAGAAAGAAGAGTATAAAAGAGAAAGAGGGGGCTGGTACGCTGGTAGCGGCTTCTAGAACGTTCGAGGCGCACTTATATAAGCACCTGTAGTATTTAATCATTTATTTGAGCGATAAGCAATATTATAATGTAAATACATGAAAAGCTAAAACAAATTGAGAGCAGTAACATTAAATACCGATCTAGATAGATGGATAAACGAGATATACACATACTTATTTAAAAACAAAATAATCGATTTAGTTTCTCGTATTTGGGTACAGAAAAACCTTATGAAATTTTACATGTTTGTATATGTCATATTGCAGCTCTTTCAAGTCTGTCGACTGTTTTAGTAACTCTGACAAAGAGTGCTGTGGCCACAATACCAAGTATTATTTGCATGTCTGTGAATTTTCGTTTCAAAAGCTTGCTATGATAATAAAGTTATTCTACTGTGCTTTTGTGAATGTCTCAACTGTTTCAGTAGCATTTAATAAAGATCCCAATGTCAACCAAATTAACCATTGTCTGTTAATCTGTGTATGTTGCAAATTACTCTCAATAAGTTAAAAAACTATAAAGAAAGTTCTGCACGTTGAAATCTTTTGAGTACTTCGATAAAAAGGCATGTAACTTTGTCAGATTTTGTAAATTGAGTTTACTGAAAGAAATATGCAAATTTCAGTAACAAAAGTAGGAGAAATGCGTTTTCCTTATACTCGGAAAGACTACCAAATGGATCGCTTTTATAGTTTGTTACAGCATTCTTGGGTAGCGGCAGAATCCTTTTGTTGCTTGGCTTGAATGTTTCACTAAATTAGGTTGGATGACTGTAAATTAGCTAATAATGTTGTTACAATAATTAAAGCGATTTCAATTTTGACAAACTACCCCGTAAAGGACCTTTGTTTTGGTCAGTATTTGTTTAAATTAATGTAAATTACGCATTGCCAAACGGTAATTCTTCGGACCAGAACCCGCAGTTGGTACATCCTATGGAACAGCCAAGCGGTGTCTTATTGACATTTTAATACAAGGGAATAATGCTCATTGAAAAACAGTTGCAGGACAAGCCCATTCTAAGGCTAAACTATCAATGGTGTCTAAAGAAAAGACAGAATAAATGCTCAGGATGAGCAGAGTAGACATCAGAGCAGCCACAGGACTCGTCACAGGACACTGTGGGCTAAACACTTCTACATAATAGACCGATATATGCAGAGGATGTGGTGAAGAAGAAGAAACTCCTCTTCACGTAATATGCCAGTGTGAAGGATTCACACCCTATTGGCGAGACTTCTAGGGATGGAAAAAGCCAACCAAGAAGAATTAAGAAGAACACTCTTAAAGAAAATCCTGGAGTTTTTCAAAAACACAGGACTCCTCTAAGAGGCTATCACCAGAGATTACAATAGACCAATAGGTCGCAGTACAGGAATCCGAAAGGGGACCACCTTCGCGGAAATAATAAATAATAATAATAATAATAAAGGGAGAGGGTTTTTCATTACAGAAAAAATTAATTAGTAGAATTTTTTTTTATATTGTCCTTCGTTAACCACATTCTACGCTACTTTGATGTAAAACTTAGTTTTTACTGCTTAACTATACTAAACACAGTTAACATGAAATATAATTAGAGTGGTAATTAGACTTACAATACATCTAATTCAAAATGCCATCACGTATGAAGTAGAAACATAGCTAGTTCACAACTGATGTTTATTAATTTTAATTAATGGAGTGTAAGGTTAATTTAAGAAACTAGCGACACTCCCTCTATTTCAATAACGATTCATTGCATCTAATTTTTCTCACAAAATTAGTTTAGATGTGTAATTTAGTGCATTTAAATCCTTCAATTATTTAATGTATAGGACTATGAACCCACAAACATATCCCTTGAAGTCGTATGATGTAATCCGTGCTGTTATATGTTTTTAAATTAAGAAAAATTTAATAATTAGTGATGAAAGTAGCTATTTAATGTCCCTTAATAATTTTTGTCTCATGTTTTGACCCAAACCGAAGTAAGACTTCGCCTGGAGTTTGTGTATGCTTTTGAGCATTGCTAATATTTTTATAATTCTTGTTGTCATACTACACTTCATTATAAAATAATAAAAACGTGTATTTTTAGAAAAGGGTTTACCATTTTGCAAGATTAGTGTTTACAAAGGGTATTTCAACAAGAAGGATTTGAATTGCAGGACATTTTGGATTTGCCAAACTTTTTAAAGTTTTTATTTGACAACTGCTATCCATATCTTAGTAGAATTTATCATGGATCGGTACACAATCGCAGGACGCATACAAATCGTTGAACGTTATTGAGAAAATTCACGTTTTATCACGAATACATTTTGCAAAATTCGTGCAGTTTTCCCAGAGAACCGTGTGCCAAATGAAAACGCTTTTCAGAACCTAATAAAATACTTCAAAGAGACCGGCTCACTGCAAGATCTGAAGACACCAACACGCAGTCGGGTTTGCCGCAGTGAGTAAAAGTGTCGAAGATGACCCAAACACCTCAATTCGTCGTCGTTCACAAGAATTGAACCTTTCCACCGCCACGCTCATCAAATTTTGACACGAGATCTTGGCCTGCATGTTTATAAAATTCAATTGACACAAAAAATTAAGCCTACTAACCATTCTCTACGATAAACATTCGCGGATTGGGCCTAGAAAAATCTTAAGGGAACGCTGATATTGTAAAGAAAATCATGTTTAGCGATGAAGCGCATTTTCATTTTAAAGTTAATAACCAAAATTGTCCCAAAAGGAATTTCAAAAACTCTCTTGCGATTCAGGAAAAGAATGTGTGAAAGTTTGATAGAAATTTTGGTCGGGCGGTGCCATTGGGCTGTACTTCTTAAAAAACGATGCTGGTAGGGCCGTTTCGGTGAATGGTGAGCTATAGAGACATGTTGATCAACTTTTAGTGGTCTTAACTGGATAATATGAATATAGCGGAGCTCCACTTTTAACAAGATGATGCCACATGCCACACAAGTGGCGAAACAATTGCGTTCCAAGTTCCCTGGTCATTTAATTTCGAGCAATGGCGACATCAGTTGGCCTGGCCACCAAGATCATGCGATTTAACGCTATTAGACTTTATTCTTTAGGGCCATAATACAGGGAAAGTCTATGCCAATAATTCGCAGTCAATTCGAGCCCTCAAAGCCAACATCGAAGCCGCTATTGCTGAGATACAGCCGCATCTTTGCGAAAAAGTGATCAAAAACTTCAAGAAAACAGTGGAGGTCTGTAAGAAGAGCCGAGGTGGCCATTTGGTTGATGTGCTAAAGCACACATAATCTACTCTATAACGAAATAATTTTGATTATCGATAAGTACTCTTTGTAATTTTATTTAAAAATAGATAGAGTAGCCTTGGAAATTAATCCTTTTGGCCATATCAGTGTTCCAATAACTGATTTTCAATTAAAATGAAATGAGAAGGAAAAGACAGGGTATAACATACTTGTCGCCATGAGGTCCGTCATGGCTAATTTTTTTAACACACAAAACATGGGTTGACATACAAGGGAGAGAGAAGATAGAAGAATGATAGAGTATGATTCCGAGTTATAGATCGATATCGGAGTATTCTAAGAAATTGTTCATCTTTATGATGACTTCCTTACATGGTGCCGCCAAAATGTTTTCCAAGGAAGTTCTTGTGTTTGTCATAAAGTGTTTAAGCGTTTGGGTTTGGTTTTCGTATTTTTTGCAGACTTCAAAAATATGATGTATGCCCGCAATCAATATATTATCACATTCGCAGAACGGGTGGTTCTGCAAATGGATTTTATGTGAATGTGTTCGGAACTTCCCATGGTTGAATAGGATTCGGCAAATTTGAATTAGGTATTTTCTTTTCAGGGTTATATCTCTGAACCAGGGGGTTCGTGCGACATGTTTCTGTTCCTTTGTTTTTATTAGTTGTTTGATATTCTTGATCCCATAGGTCGAAGGCTCTTTTTTCATTATTGAAGCACAAATTGTCTTTCCCGATTTTTTATACCACCGCCGTGAATGACGGCTTCTTTAGCAAGATTATCCGCTTTTTCATTACCTGGTATCCCCAAGTGACCTGGGACACACAGGAATTCTACCGATTTTTTAGGTTTTTTGTGTTCGTCGATTAGTTGTATCAGACTCATTAAATACATCACTTGTTGAAACACCCGTTAGAAATCGAATCATCAGACAAGTTATAAAAATCAATAAATCGTTTCATATAACGCAAAAACAAATTCTGAACCTGTACAGTGTACAGTCCTAAATACTGTCTCAATCAACACAAAATGGTTTCAGAATTTTAATAGTGAGAATCGTTCAAAATTTTCTATTTGTTGCTTCTTTTTGAAAATTAAAACATCTTAGCTGCACGTGTTCTGAAATTGATATTTGATTTCCTTATTCTGGGTTAATGTAGTGATGAATGCAATCATCGCAAGCACTTAACGTTCAAGATAAACTTATCGAAGTGGCGTGAACGTTATTCGATTAACACAGGGTGTAATTTTACTGTTTAATGCAAGATTTATTTCACGTTCACGTTCATTACCTCGGATAATATCAATTGCGTGCCGATGTAGTCACCACACATCGGCTCAACAAAATAGGTACACTTAATAACCTTCATCCTCTATCTAAAATAAAATAAGTGTTTTGTCTGTTAGAGGACAATGCAGCGATTGTTTTACACACAATTACTCATGCGAGAATATCTGATGAGATAGAGATTAAAAAAACAATAACGTCACATTTGTTTAACTCAACTCTTGTTCGTTTTTGGTGGGTCGTGGCGGCGCTCTTCGATACTTAACTGCGTTTTTATCGCGAGTATAGTTTCGTGTTTCGCGATAAATTGAATTGCCCTAATCGACTTTTATAACGTTCTGTTGATAATAAAATAAATATGTGGGACAGGAAGGTTTTTATTCGATTTTTCCAGTCGCTCGCGTTATCGTCTGGTTCGTCGGGGCTACAAGTATTAAAAATATATTTCGAGGAAGAGTTAAAATGAGAAGTTAAAAGCAACATTCGAATGTTTTACTAAGAAATCGTGCTCTTATGTTTGTTGTACCTACACTTTAATTGCTAACGCATAGACCGAGGAAAACGATGTTCTTCATTTACCAAGTTTGGCGGCGGATTCTTACTTTAAACTTTTGTCCAAAATTAGGTTCTTGTTTACACAGTCAAGTTTTTTTATTGTTGTCTATAAATATTTTTTTCTACTACCACCAATGTAAATTACTCTTACCGTACAGTCTGGATGTATAGTAAGTGGGTCCTTACGCACGGTAAGCAAAAAGGACAGTTTTTTAAAAGAAATAATCAAAATAGACTCACGTTAAACACTGCCTGCATGCATATAGTAAGTAAGTTATAACGCACGGTAAGCAAAACGCACACTTGTCTAGAAATGTCAAAGTAGGCTTACGTCAAAATTGACAAGACAACGTAATTAAATGTGTATATTAGTCAAAAAGCCGTTTAAATCGTATGTATTATGTGATCGTAGAAAAAGTAAGCTACATAACACGAGTTGTAAAGCAAATACGCACTCGCCGCTACGCGGCTCCGTTTCCAACTCTTGTTATGTAATATACTACTATTAAACAGTGTCAGTGTTTCTCAAACTGTTTGTATTTGCGTCTTCCTTTTCCACATCAAATGTTATTGCGTCACCTCTTCCATATCAATTTTCATTGCGCTCCTATTTCAATTTATTTATCGGTATATTATTATTTTTTTTATCTAAATCGTCCTTTGACTAAGCGTTTCATTTTTAGTACATTTTTTAAAATTACATTAAATTTCGTAACACTAGTTATTAGGCTCAGTTAGAACCTATTGTATATAAGACTGCTATCATTTTCGGTATCTATGTGCATTGTGTGTTATGTATTATGTTTTGTGTTTTTTTTTGTTTCAATAAATAGTTTTGTCCTTGATTTCTATTTTAGATATTTTGCGCCCCACAGATTGAGAATCACTGAAGTATGGCTAGGATACAAATATCTGGTTCAAGAAAATACTTTCGTGAATACTAACTAAACAAGCTAATTAATTAAGATGCCAATAATATTTAAATATATTTCACTGATAATAAACTGATGACATCATCATCTTACCGTACAATTCCCAGTTTAATCAAAACGTAAACACTATGTGATCCAAATACGTACCTGCAACAAAAAACAAAATATATAAATTATTTAAATCAGGTTATTTGAACATGGCATACCGCACGGTAAGCAAGACGCACACTTGTCTAGAAATGTCAAAGTAGGTTTACGTCAAAATTGACAAGACAACGTAATTACATGTGTATTAGCCAAAAACCGGTTAAAATCTTATATGTGATCGTAGAAAAAGTATGCTACATAACACGAGTTGTAAAGTAATTACGCACTCATGGAACTACGCACTCGCCGCTACGTGGCTCCGTGCGCAACTTCTTCACTCGTGCGTAATATGCTTTCTTAGCGTAAAGAACCAAAAATTTTGAATTTCATGATCAATGTTTCAAATAAAAATTTGTAAAGACTTCCAAAATCTTGATATCTTTCGCCAAATAAAATATAATTTTTAGGTCAAACAAATTTACAGCATATGGCTTTGTAGAAAAAATTAAACTTTTGAAGTTTATAAAACACAAATGTTTTGGTCAAAGGTAGTTCAAAAGTCTTACAAATTTTTAAAAGCTTTTCATTTTTACACTGACAAGTATAAGACTATCGTAGTATCGTAAAATATTAACAAAAAATATACAATTTTAAAGGGTTTGATTTTTAGTAAGACATTTAAATTTTATCAGATCAAAAATGCAAAAATTTAAAATTTCATGGTAAAAACTTTTAAGGAGTTTCAAAAACTTGGATATTTTACACCGGCAAAAATCGTGGTATCCTATAATTTTAACAAACAAAGCATGATTTCGCATAGAACCTGATTTTTAGAAAGAAATATAATTTTGTAGTTTAAGGAACAATAAATTTTGAATTTTATGGTCAAAGTCTAAGTAAAAGCACATAGCTTTTAAAACTTTAGCCTTTAAAGTTTACCAAAACAGAAATTCTTTAATCATAGATTAGTTCAAAAGTCTTGCAAATTTTTAAAAACTTTTTATTCTTACACTGACGGGTATAAGATATCGTAGTATCTAAAAATTTTAACAAAAAATGTATAATTTCAAAGCAAGGGACTTTTAAAACACCTGATTTTCAGGAAAATCTTTTAATTTGGTAAATTAAAAAGCAGAAAATTTGAATTTCATGGTTAAAGTTCAAATCAAAATTTCGAAGAATTTTAAAAAAATTGGATTTCTTACACTACAAGAATGAAGAATAAACTCGTATTATACATTATACCGTAATTTTTAATTGCAAGCTAAATATATTTCAATTTTACAGGCAAAACTTTTATTGTAGACAGAAATCGAAAGTTTTTAATCCATGAATGTAGAAATTTGTGTACTTTACGTAACAACTGAAGTTTTTGGCCAAAGTTTTAACTAAAAATCAGTTATAAGCAAAATAAAATTACTCATATTTTTTTACCACCATGAACAAGTGTGTGCAAAATAACTGATAAATATTAAGCTTTATGCAAGGGGGCTGTGACTCCCGCGAAAACAAACATAGACGGCGTAACAATGCAATTTCATTGAATATCACAACATATGTTTTTATAACTGTACTATTGCGACATAAGTGCACGTCTAGACTCAAAAAAGTTCCCTACACGACGTCTGTTTACATAAATAACTTACGGAATTAGGTTAAATGTTGTTCTAGCGAAATACGACCTCAAAAGCCAGTCCCATTACCACAAATTAGAGCATGTTAGTGGCGTACGGCCTTTCGGCATTATGCTTGATGCAAATAACCTATTAGAAGGGCGTGTAGGGTGCCCTGAGCACGAAAAATTACGAAGAATCCACCAGCTGTCTCGTTATGCATAACAAGAACGATAAAACCGGTAAGAATAAATGGCTGATAAATGCCAAAACGCGACATTTTCCTTGACCCTTAGTATACTTCAGACATTCACGAAAAGAACAAGCGCTAATATTTCAATTCATATCTGCAGAAAGCGGTGCCATTATTCTCGAACCAACCGTTTGGAATAATAAAGTCATGATGTTTTCACGGCTCGTGGATATAAACGTTAACCCAAATATGATATTGCGCTAGAACGAACATGTACATAAGTAAATAAACCGCCATTGTATGTTGTGCATACATATAAATTACTCAGTTCATTAATAAAGCTATAATTAGTGCTCTAGTTACACAATGTAACTCCCATTTGAAGGGTCTGAGATCGGCAGATTAATTTCTACGCGGTGTTCGTAAAGGAACTTTTAATTGCTAGTTCATTAGCTATGCTTTGTTTACAAACAATTTTTAAGCATATATAACTCAGCAAAATAGAAGGGTAACAGGCTTTTGTTTACCGAAAACTCGATCGTTTTGTGAAAGAGATGATTATTAAAAAGTAAATAAGTATAATTAAAAAACACTTATCTTCGTTGTAAAGGTCTATGCAACTTCATAACATTCATAACTCGATTCTGTATCAATACCAATCTTATTTTAACTTTTTTTCTCAGAGATCCTTTAAGTTAATCTTAACTAAACAAATCACTCACATATTTAGAGTTACGTGGATACAGGGTGTACAAAAATTGGCCGCCTCTCTCAAATATTTGTGTGTTATGTTATATATTGTGGTGATTTTACAATACTGGATACGATTCCATTGCATTTGAGCTACAAATAGATAATATATTAGTATTTCATTAGATTCTAAATTCCATTTTTGTCATTGAGTTTCATGTCGGAATTTTCTCGCCAAGTCTGTGTAAGCTAAGCTTGAAATCACAGGACAGGACAAAACGAGGCACTGTGCTACGTGTATGTCTTCAAAAAAAAAAAGAACACCCATCACACTTACAAGGGAGGGTCGCGATATTTTGTCGCTAGAATCTGATCAGTGTTTATTGCATCAAGCACATTAAAACTAAATGTTTTGCAGAGTTATACGTGCCACTGGCCATTTCCTTCGGAAAAATGGACGAAAAACTGAAAAGTTGGTATAAAAAGTTCATTTTTGCGATCGCGTTGCTCATGAAACAGTCAGACATACAATCGAAATTTTTCTATTTACCAATGCGCGCATCCTTTGCAAGTAAAATGGAGCAAAATTTTTGAAAAAATCTTTAACGATTCCGGAGAAAAACGTCAAAAACGAAACCTCTGCACAAGCGCTATGATTTAAGAAGTTGTGGTATATCTGTATAACTAAATCTATGCAAAATCTGTAGACCTAATTCCTTAAATCATGTCATGACTCCATCGTATAGTAATAAAGAAGAAACTGATAAAGAAGATGAAAGCCTATATTATTATAATTATTCTAAAGAAAAACGACTTAGATGAATCTCTTGCCCAAAATGGACTCACAACTCTTGTGCGGGACTTTACAGTAATGAAAACCATGTTAAAACACATTTCTATTTATTGTAAAAAATGATTTTCTAATAAAAAAAAGTTACAGTTCATTTTATTTAATTTATAGAAAAGTACCCCATCTTGCAAAACGGGGCAATTTTCATATATTTCTTTTAACTAAATTGTTATCAAAAAATCGTTTACAGTTCTTTGTTTGAAAACAAAGGAATTGATTTAAAAAAACGAAAATATTGCTTTATTCGATATAATATGAGTTCTGAAACATTAAATACCCCATTTTGCCCCTCTTTCACCTACTTCTACATACTTCAAACTTCAAGAACAACGTTTGTAATATAAATTACAGATGATTTTGGACTAGGTAAATTGTTTTTTTTTATATTTGTTTATAAAGTTGTGACTTATTATTTGTTTACATATATTAAATCAATAAATAAATAATAGTATTTGAGTCGTCGTACCTATAGAGTAAACTTCACTGTCTACTTTCTATGTACCTATTGTTATCGAAACTGTAAATAATTAATGATTCAATTTAAAAATCATTTAGATCAGCAGTTTCCAAACTACGACCCAAGAATGCTTTTTAACTAGACCACAGAGGTTTAAACACAATAAAATATTAATTCCTGTGAGCACATAACTTTTATCATATGGATTTTTTCAATTGATACAAATAAGTTTTTATTATTTAATATTTTAAACGTCTTACCAATATTGGCCTAAAATTATATGCAATAACGCTGATATAACGGTTAAAAGGATATTGTTGGTAGCAAATAATTTTTATCTTGCTTTCTTATCATTGTTTGGTATATTTTTTAATTAATTTATGCCTTCAGCTTTCAGATAAATGATTAGCTACAAGTTTATTTTATACAGTAAGTTTTTATACGATTAATGGTACTCAATCATTTTCAAGATCAATCAAAGAAAAGTTACACTAACGGAATATTTATGTAGAACGGCATTACTTTTATCTATCAATAATAATTATACTGTTTTAAAAAAGTTTTTAAACAAATAGATTTACGTGTATGAAATATGAGCAAGTTACGAGATTCTCATTCCTATTTAGTATGCAAAATATAAATTGAGGCTTTCATATTTTTTACAAATTTTGTTGTTATTTTATATGCAGACATTTTTCAATTAATATTACGTGGAAACATTTTACTCACCATGAACTACCGTTTCGAAAAAAAAGAGAAACGATTAGGTATATCAATAAAATAAAATAAAAAGGTGCAAAATTATATTATTAATTTTTTTTTTAAAAGGCAGCATTTGACATTCATGGCCTCCAAGGTTTTGATGAAAACGCGTCAAAATTGTTGTAAAACTCCAGTTTAAAATATTTTTTTGAATAGACATCAACGGGTTTACACTGAATTTCAGATTGTTTCAGCAGAGGGCGTGGAAAATCTACCCTAATACCACAGTAACAATTAGGGAAATCCCGGCAAACCTTAATCAAGATAGTTTATCAAGTGGGTACTAACGGCAATTTCAATGAGCATAATATACGAGCATCGATCGGCGCTTGTTTCATGATTTATAACTGCCTGTAAGGGAAACAATACACGATCACAATACACGTAATTAAGTGCCTTTTATGATTTAAATATAAATTACCCCACGTCAATTAATGCTGGATGTTGTAAGGCAGGTACTTTTTAAAAATTGGGTGTAATTAAGGAACTTTAGTAAGCAACGGCGCCAGGTTTGTCGTCTGTTTACTGTCTGATCAATTTATCCGTTAGCTACCGGGTAAATGGGTGTTGATAGAGTGACGCAATTATAAAATTGTATCTCAGACTAGTTTGTCTTGCTACTAAGTTACAATATTGACATAAGAAAGGGTTTGCACGTGACAGCAACGAAACCTTATGCTCTTTGATGAGTGACATTTAAAGCACTGTTCCATTTTTATTAGAGCAAAACTTCAGATGGGTTTTTAATACTGAAAAGATTGTTAGGTGCATACATACAAAAAGCTATTATGTATGAAATATACAGGAAGATATAATGTTGTAAGGCTACTAGAATGGACTGGGTTAAAAATGAGAAGATTAGAAAAGGAACAGAAATTGAGAAAAATGTTTTAAATTTGATAGAAGAAATAAGATTATTATGGTGCGGACATGTCAAAAGCAGATCAGAACAAACAAGAACAGATGGGATATAAAAGGTGAGCGAATGGAGTGCATATGGACAAAGAAAAAGAAGCAGACCCAGAAGATCTTGGAGGGGCGAAGTGGATGATGCAGAGCTGAAATAAAATCTCGATGGAAAGTGGAAAAATAGAAAAATAAAGTACAATTTATTTCATGGGTTTAAACATTTATTTCTCGCATTTCGAAAAAAGTATACTTAGCCTGTATTTATTGTTTGATAACTGTACATTTCTTTACGAGTGTAAGATATAAGCAAAATATTATAATCGTGTAACCGTCTGTCTCTCGGCACATTCACCGTTCAAAGAAATCAAATGGTACTAGAAAAAATTGTAGTTTATTTACCTTTTCAAACCCAAACTTGAAAATAAACTATTTTGAAGTCATTTTAAAATCTTATTTCTATTAATTTTTACAAACGTCCTCCAAGTAAAACAAAAAATATTTTCACAAATAACAACCCTTACAACTTATGAATTATAATACTACTTATAAGTAAAATGTTGATGACAGTAGCACCAAATACATCAACACAACGTTGTTTGTTCAGTGCTACATTCATTCTGCAACTTGCGACACTCCAAAATTATATCTTAAACTACCAAACACAGCAAACTAGGTAATGTAAGCAAATTTATACGAAGTACATGGCACGATAGAACAGTAGGCGTTGTTGTATTGTTGTAGTGAACTTAAAGCTCTTATTATTACTGTATATAACTTTTATCAAGCCTCCAATGATTTAATCCACAAAACAGGAAAACTTTAGTTATACAGGAAATTTAAATTTAAGTTTCAACATGGGGGGATCTTACTTTACAATAAAATATAGTGTGTAGGTTTAAATTTTGCATAATTGCTATTTTTTTTAATTAACAATACAATATTCCAACAGACATCAAATTTTTGCGATCGTTTTTATAAAAAGTTAGAAAAACAACAAAAATCTGAATTTTTATTTTCTTCTGCAACTTTTTAATTATGGTAATTTCAAAATTTTGTAACAATTATTTTGCAGCTCTTTTACATTTTGCATTTAATAGCCTTATCAAATGTTTGCTTACTTGATTTCGTTTTGTTTTTCGCATAAACTTTTTTATACCTTAAGGGCGCCATATTTGATTTTCACATTTTTCTTATTACAATAATATATCACTTGATTAAATAAATTACATTAACAAAAGACATGTAAAAAAACGGTAATAACACTATCAAGATGTCTTTGGAAATAAACAAAAGTATTCGGGTTTGGTTAAAATATTGTTGATTTTGTGATTTGATTAACTTTTTCTACGACCACTAATGTAAATGACTCTTACCGTACAGCCTGCATGCATAGTAAGTGGGTCTTTACGCACGGTAAGCATAAAACACAGTTTTTTAAAGAAATGATCAAAGTAGACTCACTTCAAACACTTCCTGCATGCCTAGTAAATGAGTTATAACGCACGGTAAACAAAAAGCGCACTTGTCTAGAAATGTCAAAGTAGGCTTACGTCAAAATTACAGGTGTGTATTAGCCAAAAAGCCGTTAAAATCGTAGGTATTATGTGATCGTAGAAAAAGTAAGCTACATAACACGAGTTGTAAAGCAATTACGCACTCGCCGCTACGCAGCTTTTCCACTCGTACTACGTAATATGCTTCTTACAACTCTTGTAATGTAATATACTATTTAAAAAAATTCAAATACAACATAATGTGATACAGTTTTATATGATTTGTAGAAAAAACGTTAAAAATCAGGATTTCCAAAGTTATCTTTTAAAAAACTACAGAACTATGTTTGGATATTACTCTATTAATTAGCATAGAATTTAGCAGTTCTGCCAAATTTAAACCTACGTGCTAGCTCCCATATTGAGAGATATCTTCACTCGAATTTCACTCAGACTGTATTACTAAAAATGTAAATTCTTTTTAGATATTATAGTTATTTTTAAAGTTTTTTAAAACTTTTTTTTTTAAATAACAGCACACGATAGACAAAGGCGTTGGTACAACTTAACACACAAAAAACAGACGAGCAGACCAACGTACATGGAAATAGATCTTGGATAAATAAACCTAATTGTTGGAGTTTAACAGAGGGAAAATATTATAGACTTTAAACTTTATTTGTTGGCGCCAGTTTAACTTCTTGAAACACGAATCGTTTTACAAAACAGATTTAAGCTTTGAGACTGACTGAAGACAGGCAAATCCTATGCAAAAACATTTTTTTTTTTGCTGAACAGAATACTACAAAATAATTAATTATCATACATTTATATTCATACTAAATACTCTAAAAAATGCTAATAAAAAGCTTGCTAATGAACTCAAAGAACAAGACGACTCGGGATTGAAATATGAGCTCGACATATTGTATAACAAATGGCAACAAAACCTTAACATATAAACCGCAGAAGGTTTTAGCATAAAATTCCTGAAAAACGTCATGAAAACAGGAAGCTCGACACTTGCGTGACGATTCCCTAAATAAAATAAACCTGCAACATGTGCTTAATAAACTTAGCACATTATATCCACCACTTGTCGCTACTAAAAGCCCAACGAACTACAGCTTTTAATAAAATTATTGATCATATTTTAATCAACTAATGCCGTTTTATAGGTCAAGCTAATGCTAGATAACGTTCTGTGCAAGTGTGATGTTTGCAGTGGGCAAAAAGTTGACCTAAAATATTGCGGAATAAATTTCGTTCTTATATTTGTTTACACGCCAGTATCAGGGACGGCTCTAGGGTAGTCGGCACCCTGCTGCGAAGTACTCTTATAGCGCCCCCCCCCCATTTATATATTTAAAGACAAAAGTGGCTAATTTTCGGGTAATAAAAATAATAAAAATATAATATTGTTATTAATAATTTAATTTAATATAAATCTTTATAGAGTATGTAGTGGAATTAATTACATAAAACACTACATAAGTAGGTACTAAGTAGTATACTTAAAACGAAACGGATTTACTCTTATTATAAATTCTTAAATTCTTAACAAAATAAAATTTATAAGCTAACATAATATTAAAATTTTACTTTTCTGGCTTTTATGCTAGCAAATTTATCAATAATTTCTTTATTTATTTATAGAAAATTCGTAGAACAATGGTTACATTTTCAAATACACACTCCAAATTGTTGGCACAAATAAAATTTAATATGTCAATTGTATCTGAATAAGTATTAAGATCTACAAAGTCACCAAAAAACCTTTAATTCATCAAATAATTCTAATGCACTTATATCCTTGTCTGTACCATCCGTAAGCATACTTCCGATATCGTTACAATGTTTTCTAAAAATTTCTTTGTCCATATTTTTTATCTCTTTGATATCGTAAAAAAATTAAAATTATCATTGTGATTTTTAAGTTGGCTAAATCTTTCTTCTAAAGAGTTCAGTACTGTAGTATTTAAAATAACATTTAAAAAAAGATATTTTAAATTTATCTTTAGGACCAATCGGTGTTTCATCGGCAGATTCGTAACTAAATTGTTTCTTTATATAACGTCTTTGTACATTTTTTGACGGAATAAATTTTGGTGCAATTTCTAGCTCTGTAGCTAGTTCTTTTGCAGATTCTAAAATTTCATTAAAACCTTTATCTGTTCTTAATTCCTTTATAAAACATATTAATTCGTCTAATGCAACTAATGCACTTTTTAAATGCTGCTTAACACCTTGTAACATTTTACTTACCACATTTAATCTGTTAAATACTTCATACAATAAAATAGTAGAACAAACAAATTTAAAATTTTTAATTTTTCTAGCTAAACTTTGTGCCTCATGTCGACTTTGTAGTCGTTATTATTATTATCAAAAATGTCTATTAATGCGTCGTATATTTTCGTATCTTAATGGTCGCAGTGCTTCAACTCTAGATTCCAATCTAGTTGCAGATGAAGGATTTAATGTTAATTTTGATCAATTCTTTTTTAAAATGTCCCACCTTTTAGTAGAACTACTAAAACAAAATTAAAGTTCTTGAATAAAGCAAAAAAAAACTAATTGTTTCGACATTCATTTTTGCGGCATCATTCACAACTAAATTCAACGAATGCGCAGGCACGGAATAAAGAAAGCCCTGGGATTTAAATTTTGAATATGCTTTTGAACTCCTTTATTTTTACCTGTCATATTTGCGCCGTTATCGTAGCCTTGTCCTCTCATATCACTTATATTTAAATTGAAATCACAGAGCTTTGCCCACTCTGTTGGCGCGCGGTTCAAATTTAGCCTCATCCATACTGGCACGTGTTTTAAAATTATTTTTATACTAGCTTATTTAAAATAAAATTCATTTTGACATTAAATTTGGTTGACATTATAACATTTTAAAAACAGCACACATTTTATTTAAAGAAATAATCTTGTAAGGCGCCCTGATGCTGCGCATCACGCATCATGCCTTGGGCCGGCCCTGGCCAGTATTGACCTATATTCTGCTAAAAGCAAAATGTGGCGTTTGAACGCATATTGGGTTACAGAATTAATATGAAATAATAAGTCAAGGAAGTGGGGTAACTTTTTGAATAGAAATAAGAACGCAGTAGTTTGAAATGATCGCATGTGAAATAGGTTTCTGTTTGTTTGTAGTTGAGAAGATTTAAATATGGTAAATAATGGTTTTAAGTTAAGTCTTAAAAAAAGTAGAACTACGTGACATTTCCTACCCAGTGTCACAGGAGATAAGTAGACAAGGATTATCATGCTTTAAAACATTCGACTTTAACGTAATATGAACTAAAAAGATTGTAAAAATAGCTATATAATATTTGTACCTGTTATATCACTAATACTTACATTACAGAATAAATCATAAAAAAGGGTATAACATCATATATTTTACAGGGATCTCATGTATATTTGACGCCCTTCTGTAATTTACAAAATATAAGTACTTAAAATAAATTACTTTTACAATTTTGCTTGAATTCCTTAAATTTTACAAAAGTATTTTATTAAAAATTAATCTTCTGACATTTTTAACTTTGCACTAAGTAAGATAAACTTTTCAATAAAATAAAATATCGTTAGTATTTTAAGATTAAATACACAATTAAAAAATTAAGTAACAACACTATCGAAAAGAGCTTAACAAAAAACATGGAAAGACATTTACGTTTTATAGACTTGGAAAAAGCATTCGATAAAATCAAAAGAAAAGACGTATGGAGGGACCTAAGAAGGAAGGAAATAGAAACAGAAACAATCGATGTAATAAAAGCGATGTACGTAAAAACGGTAAATATTGTAAGAACCCAGAACGAAGAATCAGAAGAGTTTGAAACAAAAGAGGGCTTAAATCAAGGATGCGTGCTCAGCCCATTATTATTCTCAGTAGTCATAGATGGGGTAAATAAAGAAGTAAAACAAAAAATGAGACCGTTTCACCTAGGCAACTGGAAAATGGAAAAAATAAACATAACGGAGCTAAGGTTCGCAGACGACATGGTCTTAATCGCGGAAACAGAAAAGAATCTGCAACACAATCTAAAAATTGTAAACCAGGAATTTAAAAAAATCAATATGAAAATAAATACAGAAAAAACTAAAACTATGATCGTTACAACAAAAAACAAAAGGCATAACATCACTTTAAATCGGCTTAGGTTGGAACAGGTAGAAAGCTTTAAATATTTAGGATAGATCATAGAGAAAAATGGAGGAATGGACAAGAAAATAAGCGAAAGGACAGGAAATGTGGGAAGAATATTAAACAGTTTAGGAACAACATTTTTTGGAAATTGAGAAGTCCCAAAACGAACAAAAGTGGAAGTGGTAAAAAAGGTAGTAACTCTGGCCCTTTTATACGGGTGAAACGTGGACACTCACAAATAAAAATAGTAGCCAAGTGAGTGCAGCAGGAATGAGATTTCTAAGCAAAATCCAAGGAAAAACAAAAAAAGATTGAATCAGAAATGAAACATATGCTCTACATGTGCTAATGCAAAATGCGTAAGTGTGTACAGCACAAGGAGATTCTAATATTGATAGCTTTGTTAGTAAACTTACCGGCAGCGAATAACTTCAGTGAATTTTAACTGTGAATAATTTCGGTTTCCGGTAATAAATTTAATGTAAAATATATGCGGAACGTAAGACATTATCTACAATTACAGTAATTTATAAAAACCATTTACAACACCGATAATCCTCGACAAACATTTTTAGCGTAACAAGGCCATTAACCCCCACAGAATAAAAGAGTCTTGTTAGATTACATCATCACAAAGAAAAACCGAATATGACGTGAACTTACCGATATAATACAAGTTCGTGTTGCCCCCACGAAACCGACTTCCCTCAAAACTGCATGAATTTGAATATAAAATATCTGACCAAAGCGCTCACAAAAGAAATCCTCAGATATCCACGTCTTACCATAAATATATGGAATTTACATATAGAATCATCGTCGCGATGACAAGGTCTATCCATTCGTTTTCGTTATTTTTTTTGCATAGTGGTGAATAAAATGGGGTTACCATGGTGACCGAAAGTGTACACATTCGATGAGGTTGTTTTTTCTGATAGGTACTAGACGAGGAAGGTCGACCTTGTCAATAAATATCTTCTTACGTTTTTCTAAGGTAACCTTATTGTCCTAAATAAAGACCTTTCACGTCAATTTATATTGAGATGATTGAAAAAATTTAATACTTGAACGATAAACATCTCTTATCTGTACAAAGCTACAATGTATTTCATTTCTCTAAACCGTAGGTTAGCGTTTTTAAGTAACAAACTGCTATAAAACGTATTAAGTGATTAACAAAATTATTTTATGTACTAAAACGCGAATTTCTGGAAAATATATACCTAATTACCGTAACAATCAAATAAATGAATTAAAATGTACAGGGTGGGTCAAAGTATTTATTGGGTATCTCGATATCTATAGTTGGCAAATTTTTGATTAAGGTCTCTATGGATACTTTTTCGAAATGAATTTATCTGTCTCATCAGATTCGTAAAAGCTTTTTCGCTTTTTCGCTGGCCATTACTTCTTTATTTTCAAAATCTGAACCAATTACAGGTTTTTGATTTTTGTGTTTATTTAAAATTTAATTGATTACAAGTTTTTGTTGCCATCTTAATTTCTAATATGACTAGGTCATGTGCATCCAATGAGAGAAGATAGAACGCTCAGGAAAGCATATGCAACGTGCTGGAGAAGAAAGGCCAGCGAAAATGTATAAAAAGGAGGTAAAAGAGACTTCTACGAACATGGGATCGAGATGGTAACGTTTCAGAGAGCTAGCCAAAGATAGAAACAAATAGAGGGAGTCAAACAAAGTCCACATTTATATATAAAAAAAAAGCCCAACACTTAACGGTAGAGAGACGTAAGAATAAAAATGAACTTTATTACAAGTCAAACAAAGTCCACATTTGTAAGAAAAAACAAAAGCCCAACACCTAACGGTAGAGAGACGTAAGAATAAAAAGAACTTTATTACAAGAAAATTACTTCGGCTTACAATGAATAAAGAAATGTAATGAAATTTTTATTGTAAAAATACCCTAACGGTAGAGAGACGTAAGAAGAAGAAACGAACTTTATTAAAAGAAAATTACTTCGGCTTACAAAAAATAAAAATATATAACGACATTTTTATTGTAAAGATACCCTCCAAATAAATCGAATTTAGATCAACTCTTATACAGGGTGGCCCACTTTTTAGTAACAGGACTTTAACGGTTGATAGAAAATTATTATTTTAAAGCGAATATTCCATATTAACATGGGTCCAAAAACGCTTTATTTTAAAGATACAGGGTGTTGAAATTTTCGAAAAAAACGCGATAATGTTTAACTGTTTCTCAACCTGCTTCAAAGTTCGATCTAAAAATATCGCGAAAGCAGAAAATTGAAACTTGCAAAGTAAATGCTCATTAATCGTTAACTTAGCGGAAGTTCTTTCTTCATTATTAGTATGTTCTGTTATTAAAAACTGCAAAAATCAGTAATTACTCTATATTATGAATATTAGCTATATTTTTAGATCGAACTTGGGGGCTAATTTTTCGCGAAATAGTAAAATAAATCAAATTTCGCGCCAAACGGTGACACATACGAAGAAAAGGCAAGAAACACTTTTTGTTTAGAATAAAATGCTCTACTCAAAAACAAGTTCGAGTTTGATTTTTACCAGGACCGTACTAGTTTTTTATTAAATTTATTGAAACTGAACCCCCACAACTCCGCCACTGGTTGCTTGTGAGACTTGAAATATTCACCGATTGAGGTAACCTGTAAGGTGGTGCTGTATACCAAATTTGGTTTAATTATATCTACTGGTTGGGAAACGGTTAAAAATAATCGTTTTTTTAAATAAAATTTCAACACCCTGTATCTTTAAAATGAAGCGTTTTTGGACCCATGTTTATAGGGAATATTCACCTGTTAAAGTCCTGCTACTAAAAAGTGGACCACCCTGTATAAGTAGCCGGCGGAAAAGATGTCATTAATAATAGGGGTGGTAATTTTTACTATGATATTCTTTCTAACTTCTTGCTAACATGGTTTGGACACATTTAACCCATTAAGTACCAAATTATTTAGGTTATTTTGATATTTTTTCTAAAAATATATTTATTTAAATATACTTTTTTAAATTTTTAGTAAAACAATACCAAAAAAATATTTTGTACATTGTTGATGGTTAAAAGATGTTACTTTCCAAGTTATAACACATTCTGAGATATTTGAATAATTGAAAAAAAAATCCACGCTGTCCTATAAATAGGACACTAGTACTTACTTAACGGGTTAAAGGATATATGGCCCAGAAAATTTTTAGAATGGATTTAAACCGAGAAGGGGAAGAGAGGACGACCAAGAAGAAGCTGGAAAGTAGATATAGAAGAGGCAATGAGAAATGGAGGTTTAAAGGAGGACATGTTACGACAAAAAAAAAATGGAAACCGGGGACGAAGAGGCGGTAGATTGCCGTAGAAATCCGTGTGTAGGTATTTATATTCTTTCTAGATTTTTTTCCACTTCTTAAATTAATTTATCAAGTCAACTTGATAAGCTAAACAATGCTATTAAATAATATTGCATGAAATTATTGTTTTTCCAACGATCAAATATTCTAAATAAACCATTTGGATCTACTTATAAACTACATTTTGCTTTCATACAATTTTCAATGAATAATTTAGAAACCAATTTGTCTGTCCATGGCTATAAGAATATTTTTACAGCTATAATAATAAAATTGTCAGTTGATTGTCTCTTGGAAATATAAATATGACAAAACTGATACAACAAAATAAGAAGAAAATGGTCGTTCTAAAGGAACAATAATCAATTATTGATTGTACTAAAAACAAAAACGAACAGCAGAATATACAGTTAACGACTAGATGTGTTAAATATCACTAAAAAAGCAAAATTTTCCTGTTTTTCTTTTATTTGCGATAGTAATTAAAATTTTACTAAACAAATTGGCGGTTTATGAGTCTTTGCTTATATCTAGTATTCTATACACTTCTGCAATAAACCCTAGCTATTTGAAGAATGTCACATGAACAATCTGAATAATAAATTAATAAACTGCAACTTTTTGTGCAGCACAGCAAAAGGATTTATAATTAACTGTAAATAAGTCGGCGTTTATTAGTCTCAGCAACATAAAACAAAACAACTGAAAATTGTGCATAATAATTTAACAAAAGAAGGCATAACGACAGTGTTACGTGATTACATCTTACAAACGAAACACTTTAGTTTGTGCAACTCATTCGCATTAACAACTTACGAGGTACAGCAACCACTAGAAAGACTTACATAATAATTACAACCGGATAAAAATCTCAACCTAATACGCCAGAAAATTAAATTTCACGCAAGATAATGGTGGACGTGTACTAAAAACCGAAATATTACTTTCATTTGCATTACTATGAGAAATATGCCGTTCAAGGCTGTTTCTTGCACAGTTGAAAATACCACAACCAAACAGGGCGACTGGATTTATGTTAAGTAACTGGATAAGTAAATGACTTGTGATTTTTTGTTGTGGTTGATATAAAATAAGCATTAATTGTGCATGCCTTAGATTTTATTACTATTACTATTTCACACAGTTTAATTACCATTACTTGGGATTTTTTAAATACCTAAAATATCTTATAAGTTATAGATTAAACATAAGTATTCTTTATTTAAGTTTTATACTCATAAAAGTATTTTTTCGTTTTATTAATGATTAAAAAAATGTTTTTTTACTCAAGTTGAGTGCAATGATATAACTAGGACAAGAGGATATAAAAAAAATATGCTGGCTTTGTGCTGTGCAGATTAATCGCCGTTTTAAACAACAAAAGGCGAACGTAACATATTCTTTTGAATAAAATTGTAGCAAATGCATATTTTTTAGTTGACAAAAATACAAAATTGCGGAGACTAACTTAAAAACTAAACTATCCAAGCGAATTCTATCGTATATGCAACAAGCATAAAAATTTATGCAAGAGATCATCATGCCCATCTTCTAATCTAATCCCTTTACCAAACAACAGTTATATCCTTAAAAAAGACAATCAGTAGTTATTGCGTGGCATAAAAATAAATTTCTACTTTAGTTTTTATAATGCTTATGGATTAAAGAGGGAAGACATGAACTGTGCAATAAAAAATAGTATTCTCACAGCAGTAATTAGTAACAATAAGTTACAACATACCATGAGCATGAGAATGAAAACACATACATAAATAAAATATAACCATAAAATACTAATTTGTGCTTTTTTCAAACAAGTCGAATTATCTTCTGAGTAATTGTTTTTTATTGCTTCCTTTTCATGCAAAATACCAAAGCACAATAATAAGAGCTTGGAAGATCAGAGCTAAATTGGTGTAGTTAACTTAAACGCAATATTATAGTCAATAAATAATTAAGTAAACAATTTTATAGGATCTAAAAGCTGCACAGAATTATAAAGAAGTTATTAAAAAATGCTGCTACAATATGTGACAAGTTTATTTACGAGTCTCAATTAATTTTATTGCATAAAATATGGAACTAATGAAATTTTATTACAGTAATAATAATAATGCAAATGCATGGTAAAATAAAGTTCACGTTTTTGTCATCAAAGAAAGCTATTTTTAGCAATCTAAAGGACTTTTATTTGAAATTTGTGGAGCTTTTTTTGTAAGTAAAAGTGCTATAAAGAATACTATAAGTCATTATCGCACGGAAAATAGGAACAACATTTTTGTTGTTTTAAACCAGGGGTTCCCAATGGGTTCGATATCGACCCCCCGGTGGTCGATGAAAACTTGAAAGAGGTCGATGAATCTGTAGGGATCGGTTGGGGGTCGATTAAATAAGATCTATGTCGTATCAGTATATTATTTTAAACTAAATTCATTTAATTTAAAACAATAATTTAACATTGGAATATTTCGCTTATTTGAATCATTTGAACAAAATTTTATTAAAGCTATTATAATACATCACTGACTAAGAAATCCGAACACTTATCATAATTATCTTGAAATTTTTGACAATATGTGTTTTAGAAGCCCCCTTTAAGAATCCTGCTTTATTACATAGCAAATTCTTAAAACATACAACTGTTAATTAAATGAAAGTATCTATTAATTAAATTTTGAAATTAATGTTTTAATTTTTTATTGACTAGTAGAAAGGACTCCTATTTGTATGTGGGCCCCCAAGCTCTGCTTGCTTTTGCTATACGGTAGCTACACCCCTGCACAATAGCTGTTCACGTAATCGAAGCATTTCGTTCGAGAATACAAAACACAAAAATAAAATCAAAAACAGAACGACATCGTCCTCCCGATGTTACACACTCCTTTATAGTTCCTACTGAACAGATGGCGCCTTAAGACTCGAATCAAAACGACGATAAAAAATACAGGAACGACGATACCTTAAACGTTATCAGTCCGGAAGTAAAAAAGTTTAAAAATAAAAAGATTAAAGTGTTTCTATCCGTTGATGCTGCTTACAACGTAACATAATTTAACGTGAGGTCGTTGGCCAGACGCGTTGTTATTATTAGACCCTCGGCCGTACAACACCACACCAAGATCAGATAATCATAGCAGCAGATAGATACCATAAGGGTTATTAAAATTACAATTATTCATGGAAAAAAATAACATCACTCAATTTAGGCCACGTTCTAACACTTCCTAATAAGTATTTTTTAAGTAAAGTAATGAGCTACGCAGGGGATTTGTTGGGAATCCACGTGCAGACAGACGCAGTGCGTTGCTTCTTTGTGTGCCTTGGACTGATTACAGTGCTACAAGCGCACTATGATTATAGTTCTTGTCAAATTCATTCCGGAACATCTTATATAACAACACTAATACCGCTCGCTTTTAACTTTCATTTCGGCCCGGAACAATAGGGCACAATTACATCAATTTAGAGTGACGTATTATTTTTTAACATTGCTTGCGTGGACTTTAACGTCCGTAATAAAACAACCTATAATAGTTTTTACTTCGTGGAATCGATTAAAAAGCTTTTAAAAAATCGTTTTCGATGCTTGTCACACACTGTGTTCAAGTGATTTGCATTATACACAAAAAGGTAAAAAGCTGTTAGTACATGAGTTCATAAAAAAGTTGGACGTTTGTAACATCTGAGAAGTCATTACCATATCGATTATTTTGTTAAAATGTATAAATAAGTCTATCAAAAAAGAGGGAACTTTGCATGAAATGGAATAGAAAGTTATTCGAAACTTGACGTATTAAAAAATATATTGGACTTTTTTTTCCAAATCACACAATAGTTTTTATTCAAAATCAGATTTATTTTAATCCTTTAATAATAAAGTCTCATGAATCGGTAGACCATAAACACCACCTTATTGCACAAATAAGAGTTGGTGACCAGAAAACCATAAACTAAGTACTTTATTTAGATTTCCAATTTAAAAAAAAATGTTTTTTAAAACCCTCGTTTATGCGAAAATTTCCTCTTCTTTGGTCTTCTATTATTTATGCATTTACTTATTATCTTCCCAGTTTTTTTCTCACTAACATCAAAGACATCCTACTACTTAAAACTGTATTTATAACTTTCTTTTGTTTGATAATTTTTTCACTGGCTACTTGGATCGATATAATATTTACTTATTATAAAAAGTTTCTTGTATTAGAAAGTTCCATTATACTTCAAGGCTTTTAAATGAAGTATTTAAAAGAATAGCAAGTTATTTAAAGACATAAAAATAATAAAAATATACATTACCAATACATTAACAAATATTAAAATAAAATTTTGGAAAAAAATTGAATTAATTTAACATTTATTGGCATATTTTTTATAGGACTCTATTTATCCATTTTTTGATTACTTACAAGGGAGGATCACGATATGTTGTCGCTAGAATCTGATCAAGGCTGTTTATTGCATCAAGAACATCTAAAATAAATGTTTTGCACAGTTTTTCGCAAAAATAGGGGAAAAACTAAAAAGTTGAATAATAAAGGTGATTTTTGCGATCGCGTTGGCCATGAAACCGTCAGACATAAAATCAAAATTCTTCTATTTACCAATTCGCGCATTATTTGCAAGTAAAATGGTGCAAAGTTCTGTAGCAAAACGCGAACAACGATACCCTCATAAAAACGGTTTTCCCTGTGTTAAACTCCTATGCAAGTCGCATAGATTTAGCAATAACAGTTATATCACAACCTCAAATCATAGGGCTATTACAGGGGTTTCGTTTTTGACGTTTTTCTCCGGATCCGTTTAAGATTTTTTCAAAAAATGTGTACCATTTTACTTGCAAAGTATGTGCGAATTGGTAAATAGAAGAATTTTAATTTTATCTTTGACGGTTTCATGGCCAACGCGATCGCAAAAATTACTTTTAATATTCAACTTTTCAGTTTTCCCTCCATTTTTCCGAAGGAAATGGCCAGTTGCACGTATAACTCTGCAAAACATTAAGTTTTATCTTCTTGATGCAATAAACACAGCCTTGATCGGATTCTAGCGACAACATATCGTGACCGTCCCTGGATAGTAAGCCTCTCTAGAAAGAAGTTACAGAACTGGGGATGTCTTAGGGGGGCTAACTGCATGTTTATGTTACTGCAAGTAAACTGATCTCCCATTTAATATGTTTCGAAACTATTTGCAAAATTAAATATAATAGTCAAGGTGCTATTGACTTTGGGATTCCCAGAAAGATCATTAGAAAGGATAGAATTAACAAAAACATTATGTGAGCTGGGTTTAAAGTTGACTCTATGGAGAACAAAATTGAAAAGAGCTAAGGTGGATGAATGAAAGAAAGTAAAAAATATATGGAAGGGAGGTGTGGACAAAAGTTGAAAAACGGGAGGCCTAGAAGAACCTGAAATAGGAAAATAGCCGAGATATTTTAGAAAAACTCTCTAAACTGAAGGCAGCCGGAAACGCTAGTAAGGGACAGGCAGTGGCGGAGAATTTTCCTACACCTTCACATGTCTACACCGTAGGGTAGAAGACTGATAACTAACGTAATAGTCAGGTGCTAACAATCTTTGGGATTTCCTGAAAGATCACCAGATCATCATCATTATCAAACAGATTTCACATAATAGTTTAATTTTTTACAAAAAGAAATTATGACAATAGGACATTTTGGATTCTATTGCGGTGCAACTTCGTCCATTAATTGAATATTTTTTTAAAATAAATTTAATCATTTACCATATTTTTGTCCCTAAAATAAGATTCACTTTCAAAATCATTTTTAAAAGTGATAAATAAAACTGTTTCTTCCTTCTAAAGTCTGTTTTATACTATACTATTTTTTCGTTTAAGAAAATCGTATAGGTACGATTTTCTAGTACGGTGTCAATCAGAAATTACAAATCTTGAACCAAAAATTCGTACGAAATAACTACATGTTCTAAATGCGTCCTATTTTACATGGGCGTGTTTTGTGGCATGGGCGCATGCGTATTCTACTGCAACTGTATCTGACCGCATGTCATTTGTGGGTTAGGTTAACTGAAACAATCAAACGATGTTAAATACTACTTATTACCTTTAATCCCTCACAATTTATTTTGTAGGAATAAATATGTAGAATGGAACAAGCGTTAAATATGATAAAAGTTACTAAAAAGTAACCAAAATATATTGTGGTTTTCGTACCAAAAAATAGTACAGTGTAAGAGGTTCATATTTTCCATGCTAAATTCTTGAACGAAATTTTTGTATCAAAAATCGTATACGATCTTCTTAAACGAAAAAATAGTGTAGTATAAAACAGTCTTAACGTAGTAGTAGAAGATATAGCTTATCACATGTAGCTGATAATGATTCAAATTGATGTAAAACTTTAACGGCTTTAAAATTGCGACACTAATTTCATTTTAGGTTAACACCACGTCGTAAAAATGTGGTTTAGGCATATCAAAACTCAATGCTGAAATAAATATATCACATTTATTAAAACATTCGATTTTATTACCGCGAAGCACATAAAAATCGTCGAAATAGACATTAATATTTACTTCATTTTATTATGGAATTCCCACTACCATTTTGTTGCACTCCGATACCCGGAGCAATAAAACCGATCGTAAAACTTATGGCCGCGTTTCAGCGCCGCAACGCCACAAGTTTCAATTTTTACAAGCGATATTTTAAAAATTACATGGACAAATTGGAACCGGCATCATTTTTGAAAACATAACATTCAGTTTTATTACCATCGGTCATGAATCATTCATCACTTAAAACTTGTGGGTTGTGTTGTGTTGCACAACCAAACAAACAAGAGAAACATAAATATTTATTACAGACCGATTGATAAACTTTGACCTAGAATAATGCTATTAGAGATTTTTCACACGTACTGACTTCTGATATACAGAGCCCAATGCAGGTCTAGTAAAACTTTGTTTGTATGTAATATTGGTGGATATAAACTCTATCTGTAGACGATATTTTCTAAATAAAAAGTTGGTGGTTTTCAAAGAAAATATAAAGAAAGCTTTTACAAGAAACACTGGTCAAAAGCAGCTTTATTTACCGTCCACCAGGTGAATTTGGTTGCAATTTTTGACGCATGGAGTATGATAAACCCCATCTTTATTAAAACGAATAAGTTTAATTAAAAATCACTTATTAATAAATGAATAGCCGTAAAACGGGGTGAGAATGTAACTGACGGTGAGAATGCGACAAAGCCTAATTTCGCTTCAATCGCTTCTAGTTGGAGATTTTTAAAAGCTACTATTTCGCCGCTAGAAAATCATGTTTATGAGATCTCAGGGTTGGCACTTCTACATATTTTTTTTTTTTTGAATCACGTGATCTTCGGTGGGGAAGGAATTTTGTTGTAGTTAGCTGTTTTTCGCGTTTAACGCTTATCGTGTTTATGTTGTATTGGTGCACCTACGGATTGAATCCCAAAGCTGAGTTAAGTGTATTTTTTGTTTTTCCTAATTTTCACCATGATCATTTTCTCTAGTATTGTTAATATCACTTTCAGTTTGGGTTTTCGATGAAACTTTACCAAAAAAAATTAGTTGATGGGGTGAGAACTGAGCACTGAGAATGAGCAACCAATTTTTTGTTTTGTTGTTGTTTTTCAGCAGATATTTGTCGTTTTGAGCGATGGTAAGAAAGTACGTCAAAAAAGTTGATGGTAGAGTCTACAAAAATTGAACCAGACCATTTAAATGCGGTTATCGAAGAAATCAATAAAAAAAGGGTCCCTCCAATCCACCACCGAAAAGTAGGTACCAATCTTTACTCTACAGGAGACTATATTCAAGTAAAATATGCGAAAACATTTGATCCTGGAAAAGTGACTGCTATAGACGATGAACAATATCAGGTCAGCGTTTTGTGTAAAATTGGCAAATTTTGGAAGTGGCCAACTGTTGAGGATGTTGTGGTACCCAAAAGAACGCATAATTAAGAAAACAATTGGGGAAAAAGATTTCCTTATTGACATGACTTTAAAGATGTTTTTTTATTTGTTCCTTATTCTTGGTTATATTCTTTTATATTTAATTATATTTTTTTAATTCCGAGCTTGTTTGTTATTAAAATTCCCAATTATGATTAAAAAACTGATTGTGAGCTTTTAGACCGAACTTTTGTTGAGATAGCACTTCTTACTTGCTGAACTCGATAGTAGATGAAGCAAAAATGTAATAGGAGCAATTCCATAGCCAGAATAATGAATTAAACCTACAGTCACATTCTCACCCCACCTAATGGGTTGTAAATGTGACGGGAAAAATTCTACCACCCTCCTCCTTTTTAAAGATATGTTATTTAAGCACAGGAATTGAAAGAGGAGATATACAGCTATCATTCTGTACTAATTTTATTACTCTAACATAACTACTCTTGGTGCCACAACAAAAAAAAAACGACAAGTTTACGGTACATAATAATTCAAGATTTACCGACGGATTTTTTTTGGTATTCGTGTTTATAATTAAGTTTTACCAAGTGTTTATTACATGTTAAACTGAGGATGAATACAATGTTATTTTTGCTATCTTGGCAATCTAGCAAGAATGCTGTACTCTAAAATGCGTTCAGTAATAAAGAATACACAAAAAACATAAAAGCAAAGAAATTTAATAAGTACATAAAAATTTAAAAATATTTTGCGCCAATAACTTGTTTCTTAAAAAATACTTTATAAGCATAAAAAAGGTAGTTCCATACATGAATATTGTTTTTTGTCAAAATTCATCAACTAATAGCATAAAAACAAAAAATGACTCCCATAAGAAATATAAAAGTTGCCTATCAGATCTTAAAAACTTAGCTAGCTAGGTTAATTTTAAAAACACCAGGTAATAAGGACTTATCTCACCTTTAATGCCAAATTTCAGATTGCTAACGTTGACAGTAAGACAGTTATAAAGAAAACAAGAAAATTGCGTTTTTTAGTTTTTTCAGGATATTTCAGGAACTCGGCACAATTGCACGATTTCAGTTAAAAACTTTTACTAAGCACGCAAAAACGCACTTCTTTGCTGATTTAACCATCCTCCTATCTCTAACGGTTTCAAAAATCCCTGTTCACCCTGAATATTAGGTAAATGTACACCATCAAATGAATTTGAATCTTTGTCGGTAAATATGAACATCTAACCAATACCCTTGTAGTATATGAACGCATTTACCGGTAAATGTGCACTTTTGCCTATGTTTTAACTTTACCATGACATACACCTTGTCTAGGGCGCCTTTTTAGTTATTTTAACAAATTTAATACACCCTACTTATTTATCGTCCTTTGTGCTTCTTTTTGCTCGTTTCAGTGATATTTAAACAAAAAATCGACTACAATAAATGTAACCGTATCACGCAACCGTATTAAATTACACACTTCCGTGTTTTACTGTGGCCCAACTATCGAAAACTTTTTCCTCCCGCTGTTAAAGTCGGTACAACGGCAGACGATTTTAATACGTATCTTCGCTACGTGATGCCACATTTTACCACTTATCTCTTCAGCTGGGACACATTTAATTACCTCTAGCTACAAGAGACTTAGAGAACATAATCCTACAATTATTGTTAGTCAAAAAAGTTGCGTGGCCCCTAGCCTTTAATTGATTTAATAACAAAAACGTCAAATTACTGCACAGTCAGCGTGCTTTTTTAATAATTGAACTTAATAACTAATTACTGGCGTTATTAAAACTGAATATGCAACAAGAAAGAAACATATACGATCTTTTTTCGTAGCTTAATTTACAGGGACATTTCCAACTCACCTAATAACTGATTCTAAATGTTTTATCTTGACTGCAATTTTAGGCTAACAATTTTTAGGATAAATGTAACAAATACTTTGAAAAAAGTCTAAATTTTATGCTTCAGGTAATACAACAATTTTGAAAAATGTATTCATCAAATTTAATTACAAATTTTGAGCAGAAAAACTGTTTTAAGATGAGTAACTTCCAAAAAAATGTGTCGGTTTGTAAGTTAATGTGCTTATTATTATTAATAGCTCCACTTTTATATATTTATTATAGAGACTTCGTACAGGGTGGGCAAATTTCGATGTTTTCATAGGGAATCTCGGTACCTAACTATAAATCCCTCTAACTCCCCTGCCCGCCTATAGGCAGGTTATATCTGATGCACCGTATTATGTATAGGTAAATTTTGTGTAGCGTTAATGCTCAGCCCTGCCTATAGTCGAAGAGTTAATCTAGGATCGGGTAGTTTCGCTGTAACATAGCGCGCTTCGTTCGATCTCCTCGCCAATAGAAAATGAAAATTGACAGCAAAGTAATGTTATAAATTGTAGTGCAAGAAGTGCAATAGTTTGTAAAAGATTAAAAACATCTATTTTGATCACAGAAAATAAAAAAAATTATAGGCAAGTACAAAAACTTGTTCTTTATCAAATAGTATTGTAAATTTACCATTTCCGATAAATTTACCTTACTAACTATACGAATTTAGTGAGGCCGACTTTAGGCGGATCTGAGCAGTTGGTAGTTTGTTTTTTCCTTCTGAAATGAACTGTGTTAGGAAAGTGTTGAGATTATGATTTATGATTTTGGGGTCCTCTACATCTCAAATTTGGGAAGTATGTTAGGATCCATTCTCGGAAGAACGATATTGATTTTGGAACAAATTGCACTTCTGGTTTGGCCCGAAATTGCATTTTTGCAAAAAGATTATTAGTAGACTATAAAAATATAATCGCGTATATGACTGTTCTCGAACGCCTAATCGGATTATTGATTTTGGTGTGCTTTTCACGACCGGTCTGGCAAAAAGACAATCCAAATTTCCGGGATGCAAATCAGAAACTCAAGCTTATTGGACAAAGTGTAATTTGAATCTTTGCAATTCCGCCTCAAAAACATGCTTTTTGCGGTTCCAACAAACGCTGATAATGTATATACTCTTTTTCCATATAACTGTATTCGTTAACAATGTTTTTTTATTCATTTTTGTACAAAAAAAAATTATTTTTGCAAATGACATCAGCCTTCTGATTTCTTCCACAACTGCTCAAACCCACCTATAGGCAGTTTACCTGTTTTTACCTATACAAGCTATGAACTTGACCTAATTGAATATCTGATTGCATATTCGTATTTCTCGTATTTTTCTTTCCCTATACTGAATTTTTGGACTAAATAAAAAATTGGGGCATTAGAGGGATAAGAGTTATGGAAAAACGGACGCCGCTTCCTGCATCTCTTTTTTCGAGAAAAAGTTAATGGTGAAAACTAAAACTGGTTATCGTCTTTTGTTTTCGAGTTATCACCGACAATTGTATTTTTCGACTTTTCGTTTTATGACTATATCTCGCTTGTTTATGAAAATAAACAAAAATTATTTTCACGTTCTACAGGCACTTTTTTGATAAAAACGTAGTGGCGTAAACAATTTTTAAAAAAATTCGAAATTCGTGTTGTGACATAAAGTTGTATTTTTTTAAATGGGACCCATAGTTGGCTGTGGTATCACGAGAAAGATGATTTTTTCCCATTCCAATAATGGTCGATTTATTAATTTTTCTTAATTATAGCAAAAATTAGGTAATTTTTCATATTTTATTTTGTTTTTAGTAGTAGGAGTAGGCTTATGTCATTAAGAATACAACTGGTAAAAGAAACTGTCATTCTGCTGTTTTAATGATAGTTTGACAGAAATAATCACGTTTAATTGTTGATTGTTTATATTTTTGTACCTAAAAAACACGAAATGGCTTACGAATATTACAAAAAGTATGATATGTTAGAATGTTTTATTCAAAGTAATAATAATTCTGAAGCTGCAAGTGAAATATATTTTAATCGTTACCCATAATGAAGAAGAAATGTCCCACAATTAATGAGATTTTGTTTTAATCTTCCAAAAATAGATTTATTCGGTTGCATTGAACCAAAATCTCATTAATTGTGGGACATTTCTTCTTGAACGAAATTTGAAGTTTTACATTTAACTTCTCATACGATTGACGGTGTACTAAAGAATCTAGTCTGGCTTTTATAACCTATTGCATGTGTCTTTAAGCTACTTATTTAATGTTGTCATTAACCTACACAGCTGCTCGAAGAGTTTCATTTTCGTATCAACAGAGATTAAAATTCTTATCGTGAGACAATACCACTGGTATTAATATTGTATAGTGTATCGCCTCCTTAAATTAAATCGTAATTTATTGCGTTCAAATTTATAAAGGCAGTCTGCAAAAATTGTAATTGTCCATTCAACAGGCTACAGGAGTTGTGTGTATCCTACCACGTGTTTCTGTCTTGCTTCTGCAGCTCCTTAGGTTAATGCGAATCAACTGGTTTGTGTCTAGATTTTTTGTTTATAAAACCGGTAATATTATCGCTTTTATTCAACAAGAAAAGCTGCATACTCTTATTACACTTTCAAGGTATTTAATAATGTTATTGCTTACTTGCATGATGTATATAATTAGGTATTTGTTTAAGGATATTTTTAATGATATGTTACAGATTTAGGATAAGTTGTAAAATAAAAAAAAACAGGTTAGTTGTTGAAATGGTAAAAGCACTTATACCTATTACCTATGTAGACATGTGATTCTGCACTTCAGTCTGGCTGTAAATAAGTAAGGCAGTACTTAAGTGTGGGTATAGACAAACAGCAATTCGCAAACTTCGGCTTTATGAAAGTCAAAGTGTACTTGTCAAAGCCACTGTAAACAGGTTCACAAAATCGGAAGATCAAACAAGTGCTTAAGGCGACAAGGGCCCTTCTTCTAGTAGTTTTGCTCCAGTTTATGTACATTCAAAAGTAAAATTACTAGTAGCGTTGTTTTTACTTAAAAATTAGCAACATAAATTAAATAAAAATGTGTATGAAGTCTTTAGGTAGTTGCTGTAGATAAAAAAATTTTGTTTTTCCCCGAAAACTTTTAAAAACTGCCCAAACTTGCAGTAAATAATTGTTCTGATAAGCAGCGCATGAGGTTTGAAGCTGATTGGTTGAGGTTTAAATCTTTTTAATGATTCTACAAAAAGAAGTTTAAATACACATTTTCAGGTTACGATGGAAATATTTGTATCGTTATTTGAGCAAAATAAGGGTAAATAAGTCGACAACGAGTGTGTTTGAAGTGTAAAGCCAATTGCGTTAGTTATTTTTGTAAAAAAAAGTGAAAACTATAGTGTTTGCACAGTTTTTGTTGAAATAATGTGATCTTTATGTGTGTTAGGATGCCTTTTTGAATAATTAATAACTGGGGCGTTGACTACTTTAATTTACATGGTTCGTATTATTTTACTTACAAGTTTAGTGTTATTTATTATAAACACACGGATTCCCGAGGCAGGCAGAGGCTGAAGCCAAGCGATTGGTGCAAAGGTGTATGCAGCGTACATAAAACAAAGAAGCTTGTGCCACTGATAACATTTAATAATTAGTAACAATTATGTACTCACCGGGGGGAACCCACCCCCGCGTGTGATGCCGGATCGCCAGGGATATTATAAGCCCATCACCATATTATAGTAACACACAAATCTCCAATAAAGCCAAGCATAAAGCAACAAGGTGGTCTCACTCGCACACAAAGCTGAAAGGCAAAGCATGGCGTCCCACGCATTATATAAATTAGCATGTGTATCAACATACACCCTGGATCTCAATCCAGTACAACTCCTGGACAACACTCCAGCTCAGCAACCTGGACAACTATCAGACTCTCTGGTCACGTTGGGTACCGTTGGCATGCTTTGATGGCACCTGGGTGGACCCTCCGGCGTTTCGACCGGATTCCTACGCTTACTGCGCCTCATCACCCAGGTGTACCCTCATGGGGCGGCTGCGGCCAGGTGTGGGCCAGGACACACAGCATAGACCCACCACCCAGGGGCACCCCCCATAGGGCAGCTACGGCTGGGGGTGTGAGCCAGGACACACAGCATAGACTCACATTCCCCAGCACTCTGTATGGAGAAATGGAGAGAAATTAGCAGCATGATTAGTACATTACCAAATGATTGCAATCCAAAACACAATAACACAAATAAACACAATAACATAATATTCCCCAATAACTGCAGTGTTACATAATACTCTATCTAATATAACTGCATACTGCATGCACTACACAATGCCAACCCTTCATCTTATAACCACACAGCATCACATACATACACATGTATAATTCTAACAACTTATACTAAAGACTGTCGAATATGAACTGTATATCTCGAGTGTCCCCCGCAAGGGGTTGCGTCTGGCCGATACATAATATAAACAGTTTTGGGTCACTTTACCTGCCTCCAACGAAACCAAGAACTAAAACGCAACATACTATCTTTGTTTAAATGTAACATATGCTTCAGTGTATATTGTATAATGAACGTAATTATTAGCATCTTAAATCGAATAACTAATTTATCTTAGATTATCAATTATCATAACCAGAAAATAAAGGTAAAATACCTTAGACAAAAATATGAGCCTTTCATGTGTTCAAATTTAAAAAAAAAAGGTGAATGTTGACGGTAAATTTTGAATGAAATTTTACGTTTTTTCACAATTTTGTTGTTGTTGAAAACAATAAAAAAAAGAGCCAATCAAGGGGCAATAATCTTTTGAACACTCTGCATACATTTAATTCTGTTTATAGAAATTTTACATAAGTATAATTTGAATAGTTTCCTTATAATAATTTTGCATGACATTTACATATAGCTGAGTCAGTAGACTCTATACGGGATTAACAGATTATTAATGACTACACCAAAAAAAATTGCTCAAAACTGCTGTGCCGATACCATAACCATCATAAGTTATCTTTATTTAACAAGCTACGTGACTAAAGAAAATTAATCATTCTTATTTTTAAAAATAAATAAATCGGAACGCTAGAAACTCACAAAGAATTGCGAATAATTAGATTATAATTGATCGCACAGCAATAACTCACCCATTTTAATTCACTATAGGTGAATTAATTGACCGAATAGCTAAACCTTGAAATAATTATACTTGCAGCATTATTTTAGAAACAATGGCGTTAAAATAAACGATTTTTGTTCTTTATTGCGATTGTTTTTAGTCTGCACATGTTGACTATGTTTAGACGGCCTCAATTTTTTTGTTTCGCCGTTCTAATTTGTCATTTAAATAAGATGCGCCTAAAATAATCCGGATTTAGCTTTGAAACATAATTTTATACTGCGCGGCACCAAAGGAAAATTAAAAAAAGTGACCTGATAAAAATAGAGCAATAAGTACTAAAGCATTGTTCCGCGCAATTAGGAATTTGAATGACAGTATGTGGGTGTGACGCATTTGATATAATAATCTAACATAAAAAGATTTAAGTGTTATAAATCTGACAGAATCATATTAACGAATCTTGTATGGTATAAAAATATTTTTAAGGCAGATATGAAATTTAGTAGTAATTGAAACATGTATGAACTAGGGTTTCTCATATTTGACCATTTTGCTTGTCCCGGGATTCTGGGAAGAAATCGGTCTTTGTCCCGGGATTTCCCGGGATCCCGGGATGTAATAAATTATATCAATATTTTGAAATAAATAACCCAAAAAATTAAGGGAGCGGTTTATTACTTAAAAACAACTCCAAGTCATATATGTAATACATTTTGCTCCATGATTATTACAAATAATTCAATAATATTGGTGAGAGAAACATACATTTGGGAATTATAACCTTTCTATTGCAATTTCATATTTATGAATAGAATAATATAATTTTTACAATGAATTTTTGTAATGTGATTTAAGAAAACAAAGGTGATCTGTGCTTCAGTCAATTAGTCTTTTTCTTAATTTATTAACAAAAAGTCCTGCTGCATAAAATGCTCTTTGTCTCAATTGATGTAGGTGCAAAGATTTAGCAGCAAAGAAACATCGTTATTATCAATAAAATTTCATTTATAAGCTATTTTGCTTTGAATTATCAGGGTACACAAAAATAAAACTGTAAAAGTATTTTGAAGATATTAACTTTGTAATGGAGACCGGGCGTCTTTGCACCATACTAAAAGAGAAAAATTATTTTGAAATAAAAATAAAGTTTTTCCATAATTTACTGTTAGTAAAGAAATTTTAAGGATAAAATTCTAATAAGTTATGATAGTATTACAAAGATCTTAGCACAAAATAAACGAAAATAAAACTTTTTTAAAATCCCGGGAATTCCCGGGACAAAAAGCATTTCCCGGGAAATATAAAATAGCTTAAAATGGACTGGGATCCCGGGAAAGAAACCCTAGTATGAATTAAACATGTTTTTCTAAATAATACAATGGACATAAATGGAAATAATAATGTTTTTCTACGACCACTTATGTAAATGACTCTTACCGTACAGCCTGTATACATAGTGAGTGGGTCCTTACGCACGGTAAGCAAAAAGCACAGCTTTTTAAAGAAATGGTCAAAGTAGACTCACGTCAAACACTTCCTGCATTCCTAGTGAGTTATAACGCCCGGTAAGCAAAACGCACACTTGTCTAGAAATTTCAAAGTAGACTAACGACAATATTGACAACTTAATTACATGTGTATATTAGCCAAAAAGCTGTTAATATCGTAGGTATTATGTGATCGTAGAAAAAGTAAGGTACATAACACGAGTTGTAAAGCAATTACGCTCTCGCCGCTACGCGGCTTCGTGCGTGACTTTTCCACTCATGCGTAATATGCTTCTTACATCTTACAACTCTTGTTATGTATTATACTATTACACTCTACTGTATTTAAAACAAATCAAAATACTTTGCCACTTTAGGTAGGTAATAATAAACTTTTTTTTCTTCCTTTTGTATGAAATGTCTTGACTTCAAACAAAACTCCCAAATTTCGTTCTAATAGTTTTGGTCTAATTTTTTTATTTCTTTTAATGCGTTTTTTGTAAATAAACTACAAATTTTTGTCAATTTTCAAATTAAAATGTTGGTCATCTTGAATTTCTCTTCACTCCTATAAATTCTTACAAGTCGGCTGTAAACAGCTCCTATTTGAAATATAATTGATCAAAATAAATTGATTGTTAAAATACCTATGTACTTTAAAAATATTTACGATGGCACAACTAGGCAAGATCCACATTCCAAAATGGTAAACAGGACTATAAAGTAGCTCAAAAGTGATTTAACGCATGAAAACTACTTGAAGCTTCAGGGTACACTCGAAATTATTTCTACAGTATTGATTTATTGCTCCCTAACATGGTTAGAAACTTGCCTATCGTATTAAAAAATTCATAGCTAATTCTCAACAAAACTATGAGGACAAATCTAAAATTTTGCTGCAAGCATTTCGGTAGTATCAAATTTTTTAAACAATTTCAAACGCGATTATTGCATCATCTTAACAACAATTTCTAGTAGCCTAAACAATCATGATACCTTTTTGTTGTTGTTCATTGCCAAAATATGCACGGCTAAATGATTCACAAGCTAACAAAGAAGGGTCTGACCTGAGTTAGTAATCAAATATTAACAATTATTGCGAACTAATCAATAAAATGGTTAAATACATTTGTCATCGTTGACATACAGAATTGTTTACTATGTGCATGTGGTATCATGAATTATGCCAGGGTTAATTAATATTGGTTCTAATCGTCTTTGGCCAAATGCAGCAACAATTGAAACTGACAACGCAATATCTCACTACATTTCTAGCATTCAAATTATTTTTGGTAAGTGAAACTTTGTATGGTTAATCAATAAACAGATTTTTTAAATAGTTTTAACGATTAGATGTTTTACTTAGTAAGTAAGTAAATCGTATGAACTCATTATCTTCTAAAAGCACTAATAATGCCGTAATATTCTAATTTAATTTTAATGTAGTATTTTATATAAAAGCCGAAGAATGGTACAAAAATTAATATTAAATACTTTTCGTTTGCAGGTTACAATTTTATATTTTCATCAGTCATCACTTGTTGTAAAATATACTATAAAAATACATAATATGAATGACTGTTATCAACCAAAGCTGTCTGTACCTAAATTTCACGTTATTTAGAATATTATTAATAACTTTGGAGATATTTGCATTACTTTTTCATTTCATTGAAGCGAAAATCACTTACTCGAGTACATGTTTAATCAATTACGATAAAATCGGACGACGACGCGTTAATGACCATGAATCAGGAGCCAATTAGTCTAGATTGACTTTAAACAGCGTTTGAAGTAATTTATTCGTCTATTGACCTTTCTATTTGTACAGAGCTTATCAGGAAAAATAAAAATAATTTGTTTTATTTGGCAGTTCAAACAGTTATCTGTGTGTGAACATTCAAACTCATAGTACAGTAGTTTTATAAAAATTAAGTGCTCGATGAATTAAATGCAAAAACTCAAAAAACAAGGTACCAAGACCAAACATTTATTTAAAAAAATTACAGGAAACAGCAATAATTGTTTTACCAGTCGGTTCAAAAAACTTGCATGTGCTAAAAAGATAAACAAAAGAAAACAGTCTATTACTGGACCAATTAACAACAAAATGAGAAACCAATACAACCAAAAAACGACAAAATCTACTAGTTTCTTAAAATACAAGTTCTACTGACGTATAAACTTCAGCTCAGCTGTTAACTTGAAAAAGTTATGAAATCAATCCGTTGATTTTGCCGTTAATGTGTTAGATATCATCAAATCACAGAGCTAAATAGCTTTTTAAATGGAACAAAATCTGTGCACCATAGTAAAAGTGATACAGATCTGTGGAACGAATTAGTGACTGAAATTATAAAACCAAATTTATTATATTATTCATTCAGAAGTACGCCTGTGAGCTTGTTATGTAGATGAGAAAATAAATTCACTATGCACTGCTAATAGCTTTGATGTAACATGTAAATCAATGATATTAAAACAGGACTTTAGAACTAAGAATCAATTATTCTCAAACAATGCAATAAAAAGATACAATCTTATCGACAACCTAACTGTATAAAAAAACAATTAATTGAGACATTTGGAAATAACTGTTAACAAACAAATTATGTAAAAGTATTAAAAAAGAAATAATTCTAGTCACGTATTGATAATCGAAAACGGTTACGGCAGACAAATCAAAAAGGCAATATTTTTAAACGACCACAATTGGCCAGAAGACGAGGAATTATTTTGAAACACGTCAACGCAGGGTCTTATAATTTAAAAAAAAGTCATTTTGGCGTGAATTGGGAGATTTTCCCACATACCCCATATTCACCAGACCTTGCCCCTTCAGATCATCTGTTTCGTTCCTTGCAAAATCTTGTTAAAAACACTTTTCGATACCAGAACAAAGTAGTTTTATACTTGCAAACACATAATGTTGCTGCAACATTTTATTAAACGCAAAAAGTTATTTTGATAAGCAAATTGATGGTATCACTCGTGAAGCGTTAGAATTTTTGTTGCTATTTCAGCAACGTCCGGTTTCGAAAAACAACATTCCCGTTGCACCGAAATTAAGTTTATCTCGCGCCTTGGCCATCGTCCAATCGATTCGGTGTAAAATTTTATTTACTACAAATTTATATTTCCAACTACTGTGCTAAATTATATATAAAGTAGTTTACATCAAACTAAAGTCACGAGCTCTTACAATGTAAGCGAATAAAATTGGTACATCGAAATCAATAAATTAGAGTACATTTCAATTTCTAAAAAGCTGTTTGCCTCGACCGGTCCAATTACAGCCAAAAACAGATATGCTAAATTTAATTATTTATTAAAAACCATATGCAAGTTTATATTATACAAGATGATTTATCCGGCGTTGCACGGGCGATTACAATTTTAATTACTTTTTTAACTTGAATAAGCCCAATAATTCCAAATCATACACAAATGACATACTCTGATCAATCATCTTTCCATTTTCTTATAATTCATTAAAAAATAACTATTTATTGCTTAAAAATTGAATAATAACTCAAATTTATTTTCTTTCGTCTTGTTTCAATTAAAAATTTACTAATAAAAATAATACTTCATGTACATTTATTACTAATTGTATACAAAACAATCTTTACTTGAGAAATACACCGCGCCGTATCGTGTTTTGACCAGGTATTTGCCGACGTAAGATCGAATCCCGTCCAAGTAATTTTTTTTTTTTTTAATTGGTAATATGTGCTTGTACTTAAAGTTTGGCGTTAGATCTGCAAGGTCCTAAATAGTAACTATGCAAAATTTGGTCCCGATCGGTCAACGGACCTAGGATTCTATAGCGAACAAACAAACAAACACACAAACAAGCTCTTTTATATATATATAGATAATACGCACTGCTTAAATTAAGAAGACAACAAAATAAAAGTTACTTATATTCTTTACAGTAAAACGGTGTAGCAGTATATTTATACAGGAAGTACAAAATTCGAAGTTTCACATGGGGATCCTGCTTATCTTAAGAGTTAGGAAGTCTTCATGGCTCTGTTAGATCATAGGTTATTTAAAAAAATCTAAAAATATGTAAATTTGATTTTTTTTATGTCATAAACTTTATTTTTAGAGAAGTAGAGGAACTAAGAACTTAAATAGGAACTCAAACAACTTTTGGTTTTTCATACCCTGATCTAATTACAGCTGTAGATTTTTATCCGACGTTCCGACTATTTTGGATCATCACCAACTTTGTTAAATTTTTTTGAGAGCTTTATTACATTTTTGCATATAAAGATGGTTTTAAAAATTCTGAATACAATTATATAACATAGATACTATTGGTGCAATATGTACAAAAGATCCAAAAACTGCGTTTTTTTAAAACATGAAATCAACCTTGCCATGAAAATAAAAACCAAGTTCTATGAATTTTATTGATATTTCACAGTAATTGTACCAGTTTTATACAAATATTATTTTTCAATATTTAAAAAAATAATAAAAAGATAAAATAAAGGCAGTTTTATATCTGAATGTGCTTCTTTAAGACCAGAACTTTAATTCTTTTTTTTTATGTAGATAAATATAAAAGAAAAAATGGTTGATTTCCATATCAGTTTTATTTTTCTGTACAAAGAAAATTATTAGATTGGGTTGTGGCTTTAATATAATATTGTATTTTAAAGAAAGTGTCAGGCAGTGGTCAATTCTACATTTGTTTATTTAAAAAAACAAACTAAATAATGTTCTTTTTCTCTTCTAACACCTCTCTACTATAGGGCGTGAGGATATTAAATAATATTACTTTTTTTTTACTTATTTACAGGTATAAATAAAATAAAATCACGTTTACTAAATACAAAATTCTTTAAATTAGTTACATTATTTGATGTTTTTAAAAGCTTTTGGCACTTTAATTGGGTTTTATTGTTTATTACAATGTTAATTCAGTAAAAAATTATTATGTTTTGATAAAAAAGTCAGCAGGAATATTTTAACATCATACAAGAAGTCAAATTAGAATTCCTCTTTAAAGCAGAAAGGGTAAGGCATGAAAATCAGTTAACGTTTCTATTATAATAAAAGAATGGTGTAGGAATTTTTATAACTCTTACTCATCACTATAGCCAAAAACAGCTAAGTATTCAGTATTGCACGATCAATAAAAAAAAAACTACCAAAAAACTTATTTTCCCATGACTAATAGTTGAATAGTACGGCTATAAAATGAGCAATAGTGCAAACAAAATTGATTTATGTCTCTATTTAAAAATAAAACCACCCCGAACTGTGTTTCTGAGTCACGATTGTCATTATGTGTAGTTTTGCATAAAAAATTATGATATCTCGAGAAAGCTTCGTTATTTATTGCACTTACATGTGTATTTTATAGCCCGGTTTTAAAGATTTAGGTGCGCGTCTTTAGTGCAGAATGGCTCTCGCAGTTTTCTATCAACATAACTTCTTATATTGAAGACGTATGCAAAAGATTTATAATACTAAAAAAATGTTTGTAATTATTTGTTTAATTTGAGTGGTTCTAGTTGTATATTTACAATTATGAATTTAATTAAAAATCGATTGTCTTAATTTCAATTATTAAACACTTTTAACTTCGCACTGCTTAGACAACAAAAAATATTTGTTACAAGTATTTTTTTGTTTCTCAAAAAAATTCTACTGGTGAAGTAACGCAAAGTTGTAAAACTGTTTAATAACTGAAACAGAAAAAATTAAAACAATCTTTGTTTAGTACTTGGGGCAGTGGTTTCCAACCTGTGGGGCGCAAGACTATTGCAAGGGAGGCGCGCAGCCGTTACCAAAATAGCATAATATGGTATATTGTTTTGTAGCCCATTAAATAATTATAATATCAGAACAGTATTTATGAGATTAGATTGGTTCGAAAAGTGAGAAGGGCTCAACAATTTTTTTTATGAAAAATGGAGACGGAGGTACAGAAAGGTTGAAAACCATTGATTTAAGGTATAAATAACTAAAGTATTGGTTAATAAATACAAGATTCTACAATTGCGAAATTCTTTATAACGGTACACAGTAAATAAATACAGACAACAGGGATTATCCATTGTCAATTGAAATATTTACTAAATCATTTTTTTTTTTTTTTAAGAAAAAACTATAAATTCTTTCTATGGTGGACTCCCACCAAAAAGTGCAATTTATTTCAAGATCTTTGGAATCCTGAGCAATAGAAGAAATCGATATTAAAAGTTTTGTTTAATAATCTTAATCCAAAAATTAAATTTGATTATGTAAAAATGCAGTAAATACAATGGACAACCAAATCATTATACTCTCTGTAGATATTCATATTATTCTTGATTAAGTTAACATAATAAAATGCGAACGTTATTATTGGAAAAATATTAAAACTAACTGAGTATCGAAGTTTACTAGAATCTATTTTTATGACATTTATGTATTACCACGTGGCCATAGCATTTGTTATTGTTATTTTGTGTTTTTAGAGCCATTGTTTCGCTTGTCGGTGTTCATTTTAGTAGTTTCATTTTGCTTTTAAAACTAAATACTGTATGAAATATTGTTATAAAATAAAGAAAATAACAATACAAGTCCACAGTATCATAGTCAGCAAAATTACCCAATCACTTCATAAGTATTTTAACTTAACCACCCTCTGTATTATTAATTTTCAGGATTGAGTTTTGCTGTTCTAATTATTTTACAAACACTTTTTTTACTATTCTTTATCCTTTAGCACTTTTATTAATAAAAAATGACAGAAGGACCATAGCACAAAATGATGTTATACAGGGTGTCCCCGTTATCGGCGCAAATATTTTATGTGGTGATAGAGGACCTTTTTCTAAGAAAAAATTTCAAGTAAAACTTTTTCCTAAAATCAAATGCTAAGCAGATATCAAGACATTAATTTTTTTACACTTATGCATTTAAAAGACTCTGTTGCCGAAAATGTTAATTTTATCGTAAAATACCTTAAAGCTTTTTATTAGACCATAAAATTATCTACAAAATTGATTTCAATCATTTTTTGTCTATAGGCAATGGTTTACAAGTTATAAAGCAGTTTTTACAAAAAAATCGATTCTTAGACTTTGCAACCGCTGTATCTTTTAAACGAAAGGTTGTACAAAAAAACGGACGGCCATTCCGGATAGCAAATTTTATGGGCTACAACTTTCATTCAGTGAAAGTTTTGGAAAATCAAACCGATTTCCCGGAAAAGCTAAAAGTAAGGAAGAGTGTAAAAAAAGGTATATCCGAATACGCGTTATAAAAGACGCGTTATAAAAGGCGCGTTATAACCGACTTTCACTGTATTTTCAAGAAGAATGAAACTATAAAAATAGAGAAACCAAAATACATTAAAAAAAGTAATTTATTTACGTTTAATAAACGATTTAAACAAAGTTAGCTGCAATAACACGCTACAAACTTTTCATTAGCATTTCGCAATTAACAAAACGAGAAACAGCCATTTATTTTACTTAAAACTTGACTGTTTCGCTTCGCTTGTTTATTTTCCTATTCAATAAAACTGCATGCCCGATACTTGCAGTTACAAAGTGGCGTCAACAGCATTTAAATAAAACAAATTCCAATTTAAAACCATCGAATAAAACGTCGTAATATATAAACCAACCCATTTCATGAACCTATAAAATCATTCAACGAGTATAAAACTGTTCATCTTTAACACTGCCTTTAAATAAATCTAACTAACACACGTATATTTGTGTTAAGCTCACGACACCTACAGATACGGAAGAGCCTACTAAGACGTTATGTGTAAACACGCGAACAAAATTAGGTTACGATGATTAATAGCCAGGGTGGGGAAAAAACAAAAGAAAAGGCAAAACTAGTGGCATGAATGATTAAGATTGAACGCCTTCCTGGAAGCGGTTGCAGAATGGTAAGTCGATGCTTTTTAAAAAACATTCAGGAAAGAATTGTACGGATTTATTGGACTTTATTAGACGAGAAAATACATTTCGCATAGTGGTAGTTCCGTGGGAAATTACAAGCTCTATGCAGGACGTGAAATATGGGAAAATTATCAAGAGTAATGGAAACTTATAGGAAGTATTTCAGTGAAATTGTAGACTTTATGAATTAAAAACAAAAAGTAAATTTCTTCCTTCTGCAACGTTTCTTAATGTTGCTGTCTAGAACCCGCGCTATCGTTCCTATTAAACTTCATTTATACGAATAATTACGATGAAAAATAATAGGCTATCAAAATTTTTAGTTTGTTGATTGGTTGTCATGGTAACGACATAAACTACAACGACCGGGCTGCCTGATTTATAGTGGTTGTTGTCCAAAACACAATTTAACAAATTCGACAATAAATCTAGGAGAAAAACAACACGTGTGATACATCAATAAATTCAGCAAAAACTCTATTTGATTATGTTAATAGCAAAAATTAAGTCCATAAGAAAAAATAAAATCAATTGTTACAATCGAAATAATAAAAGCTATGGAAGAAAAAATGGTAAATATTGTAAGAACTCAGAATGAAGAATCGGCAGAGTTTGAAACAAAAGAGCGCTTAAAACAAATCCATTATTATTCGCAGATGGCGTAATTAAAGAAGTAAAACAAAAAATTCGCGGAAACAGAAAAGCATCTGCAACATAATCTAGAAACTCTAAACCAGGAAAAAATTAATATGAAAATAAATGCCAAAAAAACTAAAACTATGATCGTTTCAACCAGGGGTTTGGAGTGGAACTCGGAGCTGGAGCGCGGAGCAGTGGAGCAATGGGTTTTTGCCCGGAGCAGGAGCGGAGCCCGGAGCAAATAATTTTGATTGCTCCACTGCTCCAGTTTATTATGTGAAAATTTAAAAAAAAAACTACTTTTTTTTTCTTTTTTCCAACATTTGAAGATCAATAATCTGTTTTTTCAAACATTTATTTAACTTCATTTGTTTGTTAGGGCCAAATTTTGTTATTTTTGACCAACTTCTGCATATCCGATAAAATTAAAACTTTGTTTTTAAAATCAATTTTTTTAAATCAAAAAACTTTGTTTTTAAATGTTAACAATATTTGGAGCATGGAGCGGAGCTGGAGCAGGCATTTTGATGCCGGAGCGGAGATGGAGCGGAGCAATTAAAAATTTAGACTGCTCCAAACCCCTTGTTTTAACAGAGAACAAAGGGCATAACATCACTTTAAATCGGGTTAGGTTGGAACAAGTAGAAAGCTTTAAATATTTAGGAATGATCAAAGACAAAAAGCTAGCATAAGACAGAAAAACATGGAAAAAAGTCAGCGCAACACAACTCAACAGTCCTACACCTAACAGTAGAAGGACTCATGACTAAATAAAATAAAATAAAATTAGTTCTTACAAAACAAAAACGAATCGACCTAGGAAAAAATTAGAGATTACCATCCGATTCAACTTAAAAATTTCTTAGACAATGTTTCTACACATTTGAAATATTTTATCCTCCAAAGGAGTTTCAAACATTGTATTTTCCGGTTTTTTTCCAAGTTTGTCAGATACCGTTTAAGATATTTCCAATTCTCCTAGGATTATTAATGAGCACCGTATTTAGCTACTTCGCCAATTTTAGATGTATTCTCTAACTATTGTAATAAGCCAGTTCCCCATGTTTAAACTCGAATTTAAACACCCTGTATAAAGAGTGTTCATAATTTGAAGCTCAACTATAATAAGAGCTACAAAGAAGGTTAAATTGGGGCAAAGTTACGTTTTTTTTTTAAGTCTTATGAACATTAACCACATTTTGAACTTCATCTTATTTTGTTCTTCCAACAGCTATGAACCAATTTTAAATTAATAAATTCGATAATTTCAAGAAAAAAACGTACCAATCATAGCAACATTTTTAATTAAGAATCTTTTATATTACAACTCAACTGAGTATTTACCTTAATATTCCGCCTTAAAGTAACTTTTATTCATCATCAATCAAAAAACTTAGCCAAGGCATACCTTTCGTGATGTTGTATCATTAAAGCCCTTTCATTAAGAATGCTTTATATAAACACTCGCTCGAAATAATAACACATCACAGCTAAATTACAGAAATTATTTTTGCATAATTATAATTCCAATAGCACAAGATACTTATGAGGCATATAATTAAATTAACATATAATTAAATTTGCTTTTATAAAAACGATAGTTATCTCATCCACGCCCAGATAATATATGAGCCTTAATTTGTTAAACAATTGCCATCAAATAATAAAACTATTAGCATAACTTTCTGTTGCACTAATAAACACATCACCATATAAAATTGAATTAAATTAGACTCGAAAGAAATTTTATTGAATAAATTTTATTTCAAAAGTAACATAAAATTAGTACTAATTGACTAGAACTTGGTAGTCTTTTATTAAAACTTTACACAATTTAAAGTATCATAAACAAAAATAAGAACAAACGAATAGACAAAATTTGTGCAGGTATAGTCTCGCCCTAAAATCGGTGGTTAACCCAGTAAAAAATATAGAATTGTAACAAATAAATATAGTTATCTACGTTATTATATGGTTTATATTAGGTAAAATTCCAGTTTACTATGTTCTTTTCTAAGTGGCTCTATATATTAGCTAATTTTACCTTGCACACATACCCAAGGCACGCCCTAGAGTAATATTTACGCAACATGCAGGGTTAAGAATGCGGTTTCAAAACGAGACTTTAAACGACTTTAATAATAAACATAATTTGGATATATAATACCATAATTTCGTTACATAAGGTCACTAAAAAATAACCTTTTGTTACTGTTCCTAAAGTTTGAACCAAAACATCTGCTGTTTTTTTTTCTAATGATGCATATTATTAATAGGTTATGGCCAGAAATGAAACATATAATTATGTAAAACTATCCTGCACAAAGCTATCCACCATAGAGTGTGGTAGATTAATTTAGTTCTGTGTTATTGCCATTTGCAGCTGGAGCACGTATCACAAAAATATTTTTTTTTGTAAGCGTAGTTAACTTTAGCATTTTTTAAAAATCTAATGAAATAAGAGTAATATGTAATTTTAATAGTTTTTATGAATAGAGAGATTGCATCAATCTTTAAAAAATATCCGCAGGTTGTAAAAAAGTGAAAATAAGCCTACTTTAAAACCTAACTTAAGTCAATTAATCAATTTTCTAAGTTTTATAAGGCTATCCTGTCAATGGTCTCTAAAGAAAAGCGCGAAGAAATGCTCAGGATGAGCAGAGCAGACAGAGCAGCCACAGGACTTGTCACAGGACACTGTGGGCTAAACAAACACTTCCACATAATAGGGCTATCAGAGACCGATATATGCAGAGGATGTGGTGAGGAAGAAGAAGCTCCTCATCACGTAATATGCCAGGGTGAAGAATTCACACCCTATCGGCGCAGACTTCTAGGGATGGAAAAAGCCAACCAAGAAGAGCTAAGAAAAACACCCTTAAAGAAAATCCTGGAGTTTCTCAAAAACACAGGACTTCTTTAAGTGGCTATCACCAGAGGGTACAATAGACCAACAGGTCGCAGTACAGGAACCCGAAAGGGGACACCTCCGCGGAAATAATAAATAAATAAAGTCTTATAAGAACAAAGGCACATGTACCGCTGTAAATTATTGTCAAACTGTATAGTGTATATGCTTGGAGAAATTTTATTTTAGAGTTATATTTCACCATATATATGTTTAATTATCAATATTCAACACTATAAACAGTTGCTTTTGAAAGTGCACCACAAATTGTTGTATCATTGTATAAGCACTATCTTCCAGTGCAAAAATCTATTATAGCACCTATAAAAATAACGATAATGAAGGTAAAAGACAGACGAAACGTCTGGAACAAAATCCGATAAAATCAGCATTTAGCCTACAAAAAGTTGAATGAAATAATTATTTGATAAAATATTTTAAAGAAAAGGAGATAAAGGGAAAAACAAAAATGTTTTTGAGTGCAGCGCACTCCTCTAGAATATATTTTAGATTTTACTGTCCAACAAACCATTCCGAGATCTTCATGGAATCCCTAACAGCATCCACAAGGGTGCAGTGCTGGTGTGTTAAATAAATTCATGTGCAGTGCCGGTCTGACCAAACAAATCTAGAGCCACAGACCACACGCTAATAACGTAAATGGTTGAAGCGTCCCCCTCCTTTAAATTAAAAATGTTTTTTTTTAGATTATATTGGATAACTAAAAAAATTCTTTGGTTATTAATTATGTGCAATTATGTGTAAATCCATCTAATTTAACCGAAATTGCTTAAGAGCTAAGTGCCATGAATTTAAACAATTTTGAAACAAATGAATGTAGTCATTTTACAGTGTGTAAAACAATCTACAACTTTTTACCCAAAAATATTTTTGTACCATCAGTTGTTAGCGATTTTTACAAGATTCCAATAGTGGCCCTTCTATGTGGACCACCCTGTATACCTACTTAATTAAATACAAAGTTGTTATGGAATATGATTATTATAAACACAATCAGGCATCTTGAAAAAGAAATATAGAACATAACTTATTTATGTATTTTACTTAATAAACTGAACAGTATGGTGAAAGATTTAAAGCAAAATCAAAGAAGTCACAGATGATTTATTTGTACACATTAGCGCCTTACACATGTTCTTTGCCCATTACCGCCATATCCATTTCCAACCTAACGGCAAACGTGACGAACACTTCCTTACAGCCCGTGTTAGAACAAATTATTTGGGACACCCTGTATATCACATCGTTAAGAAAAGCGCATAAAAGTATATTACTGAAAAAGCTCAGCTTTTAGCACTATTTAGCGTCCTTTGAACTATTAGAGAATGACAATCTTCTTTTTAATTAATGAAAGAACAAAAAACCACAGACAGAGTACAAAAGCTTTTTTACCCATTCATCTTCATAACGTTAAAAAGCAATGCATTTTTTAAATTAAAGTGCTTTGGATAATGTAACATCAAAACGAGCAAATCCAGCCAGATTAAATTTTTCATCCAGATTTCTTTACACCACGACATAAAAACTGTAATCAGCTCTAATGAATGAATTTCAAGAGACTCGCCATCAGCGCTACATTGCTATATTTGCCCAAGTTGCTTTTAATATTGTATTAGTTCCAGCCTCTGATTGATGGATGATATTACATTTCGGGCAGAACGACCATGGCCCATAAATTCTAGCGCTGCAAATATCAATATATCTCTCAGATACAATTTATATACAAGGGCCGATCGAAACTCATACTAAGAGCCCTAATTTCCTTTATGGAAACCTGTTTTATAAAAAGATGTTGGAAACAGAAACAAGGCCGTGGGCGATAAAAATTTTGTAACTGACGTCGGCGAGATTACTTTACTTGCCGCACTGTCGTTTTTAGAGGTTTCATTTCTTGTACAGTTACATTCTTGAACACTTATTTGGATTCAATAAATTTTCTCCCGCTGAGTTTAATGATAAGTACACGCTTGAAGTTGCGCTATACTTCCCAGAATTATGTTCCAGCGTATTAGTGTATTTGAAATCTGCATATAAATAATCCATAGTGGACAACAATAGAAAATATGGGTCGTACTTTCAACCTTTGTTGCCTCTCAAGGTATTTAGTTGAAATTTTCTCTTTAAGGACAGTTTTAAGGCACTTTCAAAAGAATATATCGCAAATTAAGAAGATAATTTGGCCAAAAATTGCGAGACATTTGACGTTTGAAACCTTAGTGACCCATGTCGGGACGTACCCGCCAATATGTTTTACCGCTTGCGGTTCAATTTCGGCTTATATATTCGTTTATTTCTCATTGTATAAAAACGCGTGACCTGTGTATATTAAGGCACTTCAAACCAGTGCTTTAAAAAGTTAGATGTAACTATCAAAATATTTTTAAACAAAGTTTAGTAAGAATTTTGGGAGAATTAATTGAACCGCAAGGGTAAAAAACCTAAATAAATTATTGGCCTTTATAACTATTGCTTAAAATTAAAACTAAACACATAAATATGAAAGCATGTTCGGCAATTCAACTTTATAGAAACTTAACCTAATCTAGCCTAGTCTAACCTTGACATGGCCTAACCTAACCTGGTGTAGAATATAACGCTTAAATAAATTAATCAAGAATTTTAAGTGTACATTGTCCTAAATATTGCTCCACTCACAAATGGCTTTTTTAATAACCTTAAAAATTAAGCTAGTCAGATTGAATTCCACAAACATTGCGACTATTCTTATTAAACCTTTGACAAGCGCGAAATATCAAACATAATCACCAATGTTTACTGTTATAATTAAAAATGTGCTCCACAGCAGCGATTTTTAACCGGGGGGCCGTGAAAGATTTTAAGGGGGGGCGCGAAAAATTTATAAAACGTTTTTACTTTTTAAAATATTGAAATTTAAAAAAATATATTTTTTGCTCCTCATTTTACTCAAACCATCGAAGAGATATCTTCTTAATCGTAAAATATTTGTTACTACAAACTAGGGGGCCGTGAAAATATTTTAGGATATTTAGGGGGCCGCGACTACTAAAAGGTTAAGAACCACCGCTGCACAGCACATCGAAGCTTTTTTTAAATGTATAAGTATCTAATCTTTGGCTATTACTTAATTTGCATAATATTAAAGTACCATTAGTTAAAAAAATGATTGACTTTAACACATGGGATACGTCACTTTTGTGAATAATGGGAGATTTAGCAAAATATTTCTTTATATTTAAATTATCTTTTATCCACAAGCATAAATTACAAAGGCGACACTCCTGTGGGCGTGATTAATTATAATGACCTTTAACATTGAGATACTCCAAAAATTTTAAAATATTCACACATTAGTAAAGTAAATAAAATAAGAATCGTATTTATAAAAAAAAATAGAAGCAAACTCAGGACTCGCAGTGTTTTAATTAAACAACCGAGTACTTGCTATAATATTATATCTATAAGTATGAAAGCATGTTAGCTCGATTTATTTTAAAATTGTTATCAAATCAGCAAAGATTTAAGACCTCTTAAGTTTTCAAAAAAGCAACAACTTAAAGCGCTAGTTTTGCAAATTAAATAAGTTACATACAGCCAGCCACAGTTCCTGACTTAAATGATCAGAATTATGTATTAAATAATATACTCATATTTTAAAACCAAGGAGTGTGTCTCGTTGATCAAGTTCTATCAAAATTGAGAGGTAAAAACGCTTTCTCGAAAATTACTCTTGAAACCTGAGTTACTAAGTTCTTCGGCAGGGCTTTTGTTGAGAAAATTTTATATAATTATCAAATTACAGCTTCACGAAATACAAACGTGTTAGTTTATATAAGTCATGAAGAATTTAGAAGAATATATCATTATCCATGAAGTAAAAAAGATATTTTTTCTTCCTATGACCCTCGGAAGGGCTAAATACAAAGCTAAGAATTAAATGCTCTACAATTTGTTATAGTGCAGCTTGGTCTTTACAATTTTGTGGAAATATTTTAATAATGTTTTGAAAATATTAGTGCTCAAGTAGTAGAATATAATAAGCTTTAAATACGTTATAAAAAAACTGGATTTACTTACTATCAAACGTTAAAAAATCTTTGCAACAAGGAGAAGTAAAAAATTAGTTTAGTTAATTGGCCAATTAACTTTAAAAATAATAGATACCAGCATCTTTCATTTCCAATATCCGTATTTTTTTTTATAAGGGTGATTTTCTAAGTTTAAAACTCGGTTTAATATATAAGTTTAAAGATAATTATCTATATATAAGCGAATTAACTAAAACCCCTAATTATTATTCATAAATTTCAGAATATAGTATGTCAGTGTTTCTCAAACTGTTTGTATTTGTGTCCCCCTTTTCCTCATCAAATTTTATTGCGCCCCCCTTTTTCATATCAATTTTTACTGCGCATCTATTCCAATTCATGTATCGGTATTTTATTTTTTTTATCTTAACCGTCCTGTGACTGTTCTATTTTTAATATACAGGGTTGTGCAAAAGTATGGAAACAGACAAATATCTAGAATACTATTGCAGATACAACAATGAAATTGTGTATCTGAGCGTTATGGTATTTTTCGAATTCGATGAAAATATTAAGGTTGCAATACAAATTCCGGTTCAACCGGAAACGGACTCAAACTTTGAAATTTTAAATAGAACACGCTGTATAATATTTTAAAAATGTTGCTAGCGCAAAGTGTTAAATAATCAATTGTTAATCTAATTCTCAAACGAAATTCTACTGCCTTTTTAAATAACTTACACGTCAAAAAAAATTTAAAGTGCTGTATCGCTCAAAATTTTCATAAAAGTGTACATTTTAAGAAAACGGTTGACTTTTGAGACCCATATAACATCATAAATTTTTTTTAAGAGCTATCAAAGAATTTATAAATATACAGGGTGTTCTATTTAAAATTTCAAAGTTGGAGTCGGTTTCCGGTTGAACCGGAAATCGTATTGCAACCTTAATATTTTCATCAAATCCGACAAATACCATAACGCTCAGATACAAAATTTCATTGTTATATCTGCAATAGTATTTTAGTTATTTGTCTGTTTCCATACTTTTGCGCATCCCGGTATGTATTTTTAGTCCTTTTTCTCGTTGTGTAAACTTAAAATTACATTAAAATCCGGAACACTGGTTATTAGGCTCAGTAAGATCCTATAGCAGTGGTGGGCAAACCGCGGCTCTCCATGAATTACTATATTAGTAAAAATATCTATAATATGTATGTATAGTTTTTTTTATACCTTAACTTTTTGTCGCTCCCAACTTACACATAATTAATAGGTTATTATAATACTCCTATTTATTTTTAGTGCGGCCTTTTTAGTCGCACTATTTGCGCAAATTGGCCCTCTTCAAAAAAAGTTTGCCCACCGCTGTCCTATAGTATACAGGGTGGTGCTTTTTTCGATGCTCACCATTGCTATCTTGGAAACGGTACGAGATACAAGGTCGGTTAAATTAGAGAAAAGTTGCACATTTTTATGGCCATTGAGAATCTAAAAAGAAATCCTGGATATTTTGATTCGTTTTTGATTTATTACAAAAAAAACTGAAAAACGTAATTTTAGAAAAATATTATTATCTTCCCTACCATTGACGCTATTTCATTTAAACTTGGTAACGTTATGTTTTTGACCGTTCTGGGTTTGATGGCGTCAACAGAAATTTTCTAAGCCTTCTAGATTTCAAGTTGCGATAGTCAACTTTTTTATTTCTTATGGCTGCCATATTGGATTTTTACACCATCAGACAGACAAAAAAATTAGCTTTTCAGATTGATAACCTACATACCTTGTTTCTTTCAAAAAACTTGTCGAAATTTTAAAATTTGTGTAAATAATTCATAAAATCGAGAATGCTCTGAAAAACAATTGAAACTATGAGATAAATAAAAGCTACAGAACATTTAATTGGTCTAATGATAACGAAATGAAGATTTTTGGAAACATATTTAGAAGCTATTATTAACAATTCAAAATCATCAGTAGTTTCAGCAAGATGGAACTGGTCCTCACAACGGCAACGGCCGCATTGTAAAAGGATATTAATTTAGATGTACGCTTTCAAAATTCATGACTTGGTACGTTTGGTCCTGTTCATTGGCATCCGCGATCGCCATGTTTAACGCCTATGGATTACTTTTACATTGATGTTGTTTATGCAACCCTAACGGAAATATTAAACTTCTTCGTCGTAAAATCAAAAATGCTTTCGACTGTTTCGAGACAAACTATCCTAAAGGCAGTGGACGAAATGAATTTGAGAACTAACCACTACATCATACGGTACATAACGGCGCGCACTTTAAACAATTTAAATAATTATTTATCTGGTGTTTTAAATTTATTGCCATTTCGTTATTTTATTAGACCTATAAAATGTTGTGTCACTTTTATTTATATTATAATTTCAATTGTTTTTCTGAACATTCACGGTTTTATAGATTATTTATACAAATTTTCAAATTTCAACAAGTTTTTTGAAAGAAAAAAGGTATGTTGGTTACCAATCTGAAAAGCTAATTTTTTTGTCTGTCTGATGGTGTTTTTTTGTTTTTTTGTTGTTTCAATAAATAGTTTTGTCTTTGATTTCTACTTTTCCTCGCCCCCCCTTAGATATTTCGCACCCCCTTAGAGGTCGCGCTCCACAGGTTGAGAATCACTGAAGTATGTAAATAATGGCTGGGATACAAATATCTGGTTCAAGAAAATACTAACTAAACAAGTTAATTGATTAAGATGACAAGAAAATTTTAATAACATTTAAATATATTTCTAACAACACTTACTAATAAAAAACCGATGACATCATCATCATCTTACCGTATAATTTCCAATTTAATCAAAACGTAAACACTATGTGATCCAAATACATACCTGCAACAAAAAACAAAATATATAAAACATGAAAATTTAACGATAAAATTATTTAAATCAGGCTATTTCAACATGGCATAATTTCTACACAGATATATTGTTACATCATACTTTAAAGTTGTTGTTAAGGTATAAACAAAGTCTAAAATAATGCGACCTACATATTTTGAATGATGATATATCAATCACTGAATTATGATTCACATTAAACGAGCATCATATATCACCGTCCACTTGAATTTTTAATCACTTCTCAAGTGGACCTTGGCCAAATCAACAGACTAAATTATAATTAAATAATTGTGTGTGCATTTAATCTAAGTTTACATTACAGATTTAACTTATGTAAACAAACACAAAAACGGTTGAAATATGTCTGTTGTTTAAACTTATTAAAACGGTTTGTCAGCCATTTAAAAAATATCGCTTGACAGAATTTAATGCGTCTAAAAGCTGCTTAATCCATATTTGTTCACAACAACTTTTAAAAATGCATAAAAAAATTTACATTTATTAAAATTTCGTCAAGTGGGTTACGCTAAAAATTAACAAAAATTTTTTTTTTGTGCGATCGTACTAAAAACAGTTGTTTGACGGACGCGTTAGCAACCATAAAGTACTGCATTTCCGGCCCTAAAAAAATTTTTTCGGCCGCTACAGTTTACGTAAAAGATCATTTGCATTAATCAGAACGGAAAGCGCATGTATGTGTCTGAATATAAGTTTTCTGAGATTATGGCTTCCCCGCTAAGGGTAGTGACGTAGAGGTCTTTAGGTTGTTAACTGACAGATAGTTTATAACCTAATATTTTAATATAACAATAATTGTACTAACTGTTCTATTGCTGTCAATTATGCTATGTATTAATAAATAAACATATGATTTGGTACACGTTGTAGTTAATAACTATTCAATGTTAAAAATTATGAATAAAACATAACAATCTCGCAAAAAAAGGTTATTTAAATTATGTACAGAATTATGCAAGTACGTTACCACCGCTAACAGCATGTCACGTAGTTTCTAACCTATATTTTTGAAAAATACTAAAAATTTAAATTGTTTTTAATTCGATCGCACAAAAAATGTAATATGCACCTCGGCCAAAACGTGTAACTTTTTCGGCCGCGTCTGGTTTGCTGGCTGAGACGTAGTTACACGTTTTGGCCTTGATACATAAATAACTATTAAGCGATTCATTCTGATATACAAAATAAATTAAATAAAAGAATAACCGGTTAATTCAAAAAGAAACATTTTCTTCAAAAAATGCTATACTGCTTTCGACACTCACGTCAGTAAACTGTCAGTATTGCGTTAAGCTACAAGATTTTAATTAATTGTAGCCAAATTATATGATAATAAAATTATTACAAAGACTATCAAATTATACCACAAACCAAAATATTCTAGTAAATGATACCGCAGACAAATGATACTTTCATTTGACATTTAATTGGTAGTTTATTGTTTTTTATTTATATGCACGTATATTGAGTCTATACAACTTAGACCACTCCAAAATTAACATTTACTTCTAAGTTGTTTGATTATTTAAGTGATGCGTTTATTAATATAAATAAGCTTAATTAAAAACCACTTACATTTTTTTAAAGAAATAAATAAGTCTAATAAAAAGATGAGATTCTTGAAACTAGAATTACATTTCGACAAGAAATTTATAATATATTTATTTGAAGGGTTTCACTTACATATACCAGATTTTTTAATAAATGTCACTGTTTTTTACATATTACATTAACACAGATTTCATAAAAACATTTAAAAAACAACAGTTTCTTGTGCCTTTAATATTAGCTTGTTTTTATATAAGGCTGACCTAAGATACTTTCTTATACAAAAAAATTGTAGAATATTTAACGAGGTATTAATAATAGTGATACCTATGATCAGGTTGATTGTAAAATTACTGCAGCTGTTAAATATGGATTTAAGCTTTGTTGTGAAAGTGGAGATTTTTTTACAATTTATTCAATCGATTTATAATAATTGGTGAAAAAAATTACTTTAAAAAAAACACACTTGAAAGATTTTAATAGCAATTTAGTGGCAGTTTTTATGTATACAGGAAAAGACTCTTTGTGCACTCTGCTTCCACGCGAAGTCTCAGTAAAAGCAAAAGTGATAAATTGACCTATAAATATGTGAACTTAATTTCGAGTTGTAAATATTGTAGTTAAAAGTCTCGTAAATATTGAAATAATGCTATAATTTATGGTTATTGGTTTGTTAACTCTCGTGGCCACAAGTCTGTGTAGAAAAGTAATTCTTTTGTTTTATTCTGTCATACCATTACTTTATGTTGCCTGTTAAATATAAATACCAGCATGATGAACATAACCAATAAAATCTTGCATCACAAGTTGTTTATACATTAGTGTACTTGATGTAATACCAAGGCATACCATGTTGGTGCTTTATTCCTGTAACGTACATGTACATGCATAGTTTGGATAACAAAGTAAAATATGGATTTCGATTTTTGTTATTTTCAAGATGTTGCTTGCAAGTAGTAAGCCATGGTTTTATGCAAAACATAAATAAATCGCTTATTGCAAAAACAACCTTTTCCATTTTTCATGCACAGTGAGATTTTGATATTTTTGCCTTCCTTAAGAGCAAATCCATCAGTTGGTTGTGTAAAAGACCCAAGTCTGACGACTTTTGTTGAAGTTTGAACGGGAAAAAGTTTAAATGGGAGCAAGTTAAGTGCAAAAATAACCCAAGTCCTGGAGTTTGGTTGTTTTTACATGCAACAGTCTATGCATACATACATATCAGACTCCCTGGTTATTAATTAAAATGTGTTTTAAATTAAATCTTTTAATTGTCCTTTTTTGACGTTTATGTTTGACATTTTAACTTCTACGTTGTGTTCTCTGCCTCCGTGCAGATTTGTGTTCTATATATTGTAAGTCCTAACCTAAATTGACCTAACCTAACTTTACCTAACCAAATCTAATGTAAAATAATCTGTAAAAATTACGTTATAAATGAAAACAATCACATTTACAAATAAAATTTGTGATTTATGCTTGTATGCGGCGAAAAATTGTTGCGGCGAAGAATTGTGGTGCAGAAGAATTGTGGCGGCGAAGAATTGTGTAGGAGAAGAATTGTGGGCGAAGAATTGTGTAGAAGAAGAATTGTGGGCGAAGAATTGTGGGAGCGAAGAATTATGGGCGAAGAATTGTGGGCGAAGAATTGTGGCGGCGAAGAATTGTGTAGGAGAAGAATTGTGGGCGAAGAATTGTGGAGGCGAAGAATTGTGGGCGGAGAATTGTGGGCGAAGAATTGTGGGCGAAGAATTGTGGGCGGAGAATTGTGGGCGATGAATTGTGGGGTAAGAATTGTGGGCGAAGAATGTTCCTCCTACACCCCAAATGAAACAGAAACGCAAAATTAACTATCATATTATTTATTATGATACTAATAGATCATATTAATGTGTACCTAGTTCATTTATTTACCGTTTATGTTTATACAAACAAATTGAACCATAATATTTTTATGTTTACTTTAAAAATAGATTTTTGCGTAATTTGTTGTTTTACTTTATGTATTAACTTGAAATTAAGGAATTCTCAAAAACTAAAATCACATTGATCGCAAAAACAAATTAATTCCATTCATTATTAATTGGAATAATTAAGTGATTTAAAAAAATGTAGAAGTGAAATGGATCAATTTTAATAACACATTAGTAGATCTTTAAAAACATATGTTGTTTGATTTTTTTGTAAAACCTTAATGTTTTTCAATATTCCCAAAATTTACGTAAAATGGGCTTAGGTTGTTTTGCAATCAGCGATTCAAATAGTACATTATACTCCCACCATACATGTGTACGTTCTGTTTTACTTAATCTTCTACCTTTTACAGTTTCTGATATCTTCTTGGCGGTCAAATTATCTTTCACACTAAAAAGCGACTTTAGACCATGTATAAACAATTTGTTGCTTTGATAAAAAAAGCAATTCTTATATATTTATGTGCTCGATTAGCGTGTTTTTGATAAAACCATTGGACATTTGCCAGAGAGGTCAGTGCCCTCTGTGTTTACTTATACCCATGAAATAAATCCAAAATAGATATCACGAATACAGTAACGTTTCGTAATGTCACATAAAATCATAGCTCACTTCTCGAGAGCATCGAATATGATTTCAATATGTATCTATAAACACCCACAGAATTCCACTGAAATGTTTTCGTCTATGTGCATATCAATCACCAAATATTTTAATCGTGATGGTGCATATATGTATATTTACTTTTACTAGCTCCTGTTTGACACCATTCTCACAGAGATGTGTTATATTTATTTAGCTTTGTTGAATTTTAAACTATATTTATGACAACCTTCTGCTTCGTGTGCGATCGAGAGTACGTCAAACTATCAATTGCAGCAAAATCAATTAAAAATTACAAAATTATTTAATTCGGTTTAGAGTAATGAATTGAATTAAATATGTCCAGATTAACATCATATATAACCACAAAATAATAAGCACTAGAGATGGGCGATATCGAAATTTCCATGTCGAATATCGATATCAAAATTATATCGATAAACAGTGTGTCCAGAATTCGAGGTTCACCATGGGTAACTTTTAAACCGTAATAGATACAAGATCGGTCAAATGGAACAAAAGTTACCTACTTCATAGAGCAACACAGCGATCCTTTTGTTTTTGAAATAAAGTTCAGGGCTAATTAGATATTGATGAAAAACCAAAAATGTTTCATTTCTTTACATGAATTTATCTCAGTTGCTTTAAGATATAGCAAAAAGTTTTTAACAAAAATTAGTGGTAGATATTTTTGATCGCTGTAAAATGGCGACAATATTTTTTCTTAATATTGCATATTTTACGAGATACAGCATAAACTTGAATTTTTAAAAATGCAAACCATAGTTGATTTTAGTGTTATTTGAGGGCTTTGTTTTTTCTCTTTTCAATGATATGCCACATGATACATTTATTTTGAAATATGACGGCTCTAATATTAAAAAACTATTTTGATTTAAAAAAATTAAGCAAGCCATGAATTAATAACGTCGGGTTTCAATTATTAGTTGATAAGAAACAAAAGAACGCCTAAACAAAACAAAAAATCAAGATGTAAATGAATTATTTTATTTACAACACAACAACACTTAAATTATATCATTTACAGGGTGTCCCAGCCAAGACGAATTATTCAATAGCTCTGTTATTAGTAATAATATTAAAAAAAGTTAAAAGTAAAAGTTGTTTGTAATCATTTACTACATAACCTAAAATTATTTTCAGCGATACACAGTGTTTAGTTTTTGCGCACTGATATATTGTTTTTTTTATATGGACACCCTGTATATTTTGTAATTTTTTGATGTAAAATTAAATTTTCTTTCAAAAATATTATATGTTGTTTATGTCTAAGATAAACCGTTTTTGAGTTACTAACTTTTTTTTTTTGAAAATTTTGACAGATGCACACCTTTATAAAAATATTTATATTTATTAACATAACAGCATCAGAGCAGTTTACTCTGGTAATTTATTAGACAATAGTGTCATAGTGATTGTTGACTAGTTAAATTTTTAAAATAATATACAGGGTGTTATACTCGGTCCATTTCGCTAAACTTTAAACGAACGTAAGTCAATGCTTGTGGAGAATATTACGTAGTTTTTGATTCTTAACAACTTTTATATTTACACTTTTGTCGTAAAATAATCAGGGGAGCCCATATTTGCAACTATTTAATTTTGAATGGTAAAGTCCTATATACGATAGTCTCTGTCAACACGCTGTATATAAAAACATTCAATTACTGAAAACAAATATACTTACTTGTTTTTCATGTTTTATTAATATGGTCTTTTAAAATAGGCACTTAAGATGTTTTATTTTGGGGGTCTAAGACGGATCAATTCAATTTAAATTATTACTTATGTAGAAATTAAACTCTTAAGTCTAACAACTTGTAAGTCGAACCGTCTCCTGGAACACATTGTGTTCGAAGTTCGAGGGTTAACTATACTGACCAAACTTACATCTTGTTAAATAGCAATCACAGCTGACTTTATAGTCATTTTTTATATCTGATTTTAATAATCAAGATTATCCATGTAACGTGGTATGTACTTGTCACTTTATGTATTAGTACACAGGTTGATGGAATACTTTATAAGGTCTACGAAAAAAATTTAATGCAGTTCGTTATATGCAAACAACTTTTAATCAGGACGAAATTACTTTTTTTTTTAACCAAATATACAGGGTGCACCACGACCCTGAGATTCTTCGATAGCTCCTTTATTAATGAAAATATCAAAAAATGTTTAATACAAATATTGTGCGAACCTATTTTCTACATAACCTAAAATTATTTTCAAATATACAGGGTGTTTCGTTTGACCAGCACATATAAAAATTTAATTTTTTTAAATAGAACACCCTGTATATTTTTACATTTTTGGATTCCTCTTAAAATTTACTTTAAAAAATTTAAAAGGTTATATGGGTCTTAAGTCAACCGTTTTCGTAAAATTTACATTTTTGTAAAAATTTTGAGCGATACAGCACTTTCAATTTTTTTTTACAATAAAGTTATTTAAAAAAGCGGTAAAATTTCGTTTAAAATTTATATTGACAATAGATTAATTAACACTTTGCGCTAGCTACATTTTAAAAATATTATACAGGGTGTTTTTTACGCTTGGTCAAACTTGTGAAACTTTAAACATCGATAAGTCATTTTTCTTAAATGCAACACCCTGTATATTTTTACATTTTCTTGTAGAGAATTTGATTGTCTTTCGAAATTATTAAGCATGTCCTATACCTAAAGTTAATATTTTTCGAGCTATCTCGATTTTTATTAGTATTACTAAGGCAATTAAAATATTTTAAAGTGGGCCATGGACGTAAGTTTTCAAAGAATTTTTAAACAAAAGAATAAAAAGAGCTGCAACTTTAATTTTAGGCTAAAAATGTACCCCATTTTACCGAAAATTATCGTATAAATTGTTCAAGATTATGTCCTTGTTCTACGCACAGCCGTAGACCTTGTCTGAAAGACTCTAGCTCCCTTTATAACATTTCGGGGGTTATACCATCAAAAGCAACACGAATCCTGTTCTGCACATCTTCAGCAGTTGTTGGGGTGTCTTAATACACCTGTTTTATGGGTCCCCACAAAAATAAATCTATAGGGGTAAGATCAGGTGACCTAGGTGGCCAGGAGATTGGTCTACCTCGCCCTATCCATCTATTAGGATATTCTGTGTTCGGCAACTGCATTACTTGCTGTGTTGCTTTTAATGGTATAACCCCCGAAATGTTATCAAAAGTGCTAGAGTCTTTGAGACAACATCTACGACTGTGCGTAGAACATGAACAAGGATATAATTTTAAACAATTTATACGATACATTTCGGGGAAAAGGGGTACATTATTGGACTAAAATTAAAATTGGAGCTCTTTTTATTCTTTTGTTTAAAAATTCTTTGAAAAATTACGACTTACGTCCATGGCCCACTTTAAAATATTTTAATTGCCTTAGTAATACTAATAAAAATCGAGATAGCTCGAAAAATATTAACTTTAGGTATAGGACATGCTTAATAATTTCGAAAGACAATTAAATTCTCTACAAGAAAATGTAAAAATATACAGGGTGTTGCATTTAAGAAAAATGACTTATCGATGTTTAAAGTTTCACAAGTTTGACCAAGCGTAAAAAACACCCTGTATAATATTTTTAAAATGTAGCTAGCGCAAAGTGTTAATTAATCTATTGTCAATATAAATTTTAAACGAAATTTTACCGCTTTTTTAAATAACTTTATTGTAAAAAAAAATTGAAAGTGCTGTATCGCTCAAACATTTCATAAAAATGTAAATTTTACGAAAACGGTTGACTTAAGACCCATATAACCTTATACATTTTTTTAAAGTAAGTTTTAAGAGGAACCAAAAATGTAAAAATATACAGGGTGTTCTATTTAAAAAATTAAATTTTTTTATGTGCCGGTCAAAAGAAACACCCTGTATATTTGAAAATAATTTTAGGTTATGTAGAAAATAGGTTCGCACAATATTTGTATTAAATATTTTTTGATATTTTCATTAATAAAGGAGCTATCGAAGAATCTCAGGGTCGTGGTGCACCCTGTATACATTTCAGTGGCAATACCATTATTATTTATTTCATTGATTAAGCAAAATTTAAACCAAAATAAATGAACAAAAATGTTTGAAAACATTCCACAATAAACAATATTAAAGATTACAAGTTTTATAAATAACGTTTTTATCAACGTATTAGACATGAAGAGCTAACCATAGTTCATATAGGTTAACACATTGACTGTTGAATGAAAAAACGATCAACGTTAAACAAGACAACTAATTGCAGATTATCATAAAAGTATATGTCTAATTGTTTTACAAAACAAATTGCTCATATTTACGTTATCTTATTATTTAGATTAATGCTAAATTAGCTATCCAGTTTATATAAACATTATTGCAACTTTGATAATATTCTTTCGACATGACAACGTTTATCTGTTCCTATGATTGATACAATAACAAAGCTTGTTGTTTATTTATGAACATAATAACCGGACGATACTCATCTCCAAACGCTGAAATCTAAGCAGTCTTCGACAATGTTTCAATTAGGAAAAAAATTCGAAACAATATCTATTAGGAGATTATATGACATCATTTATCTTAGTTATGTTTGTTGTCAGATATTTATCATATTCTAAGTTACAAGTGTAAAAGAATGTCGTGTCTTTGACTGCTAAGAAGGTAGAAATTTCAAAATTATGATAGAACCAGTTATATTCCTGCTAGTTATTTTCTTAGAAAAGATGCATGCAACTTTTTAAGTTGCCTGCATTGTACCTAAGTAGTACGTTAAATAATGTACGTCCAAATTCCTAACTTTTTAAGTTAAGTCGAGTTACTGGTTTATGCAGTAGACAAGATATTACAATTTCAAGAAAACTCATTTAAAAGTTAACACTAGAACAATTTTATGGGTGTGATAGAGATAAATTCAAGTAAAAAAATACTTTCGAACTAAGATCATTTCAATATACCAGTTTTTTTTCTAAATTTAAACCGTAATAGAGTTTAAAACAACGCAATCTGGTTTTGAAGACCAATGAGCAGTTTAATTCTAGCCTAATTGATCAACAAAAAATTACAAAACGATCGTACAAAAATTATAATTCAGAAACATTTCAAAATGCATTGTTAACTACAACATGGAATAACGAATCAAGTGATGTAAACGCTTTATCAACAACTTTGGTTAAGTGCATACGCGACATAGTTAACGATTTTTGTCCAGTAATCGAATTGCAAATTCCATCTTCACATTATAATCATAAATGGTTCAATGCGGAAATACTAAATAAAATTAAATTAAGAGATGCGATGTATAAGGATGCTACTACTAATAAAAATTTATGGAAGGATTACAAAAAACTACGCAATGAAGTTGTTAGCCTAATAAATCGAGAAAAGGATAAATATTACAGGAAGATGATTGATAACAATAGACATGATGGTGTAAAACTATGGAAAAATTTAAAAGAACTATTACCTGGCAATCGTAAAAATAACATACCTAGGGAAATAATATTTGATCAAATTGGTTTAACAGATGAAATAGCTATTGCGGAAAAGTTTAATTATTACTTTATAAATAGTATTGATGAAATCGTAGACCATCATAAAAATCATAATAATGTTATTAATAAAATAAACTACTACTATAACTTTTCGAAATTTCAACCCATAGACATGGCAGAATTAAACCAAGTTATCAAAAGTCTATCTACTACAGGACCAAATGAGGAAGGAATATCATCTAAAGTATTTAAAGATTCAATGTGTGTAATAGGGAATAGGTTATTAGAAATAATGAACTTGTCGCTGAGAAAAGGGATCTTCCCAGAAAACTGGAAAACATCAACTATTATACCTATCCAGAAAGTACCTAACACTAAATTATGTCAAAACTTTAGACCAATCAATACAGTGCCCGTTTACGAAAAAGTTTTAGAGCTAATTGTTAAAAAGCAAATCCTAGAATATTTACAGATTAATGATGTGATAGTGGATAACCAGTCGGGTTTTCGCAGTGGACATTCTTGTGAAACAGTGCTTCAGAATATTTGTGATTTGTGGTTTAGAAATATGGAAAATGGTGAAATAACACTAGCCGTATTTTTGGATTTTCGTAGAGCCTTTGAGACGATCAATAGAGAATTATTAATAAAAAAATTAGAAAAAATAGGGATAAGTGAGGTAGCATTGTCTTGGTTTAAATCATACTTACAAAATAGACATCAACAAGTTAAATATAATAGAACTATATCATCTTGTTTAAAAACCACACATGGTGTACCACAAGGAACCGTTCTGGGTCCTCTGCTTTTTGTTGTTTATATAAACGATATGGTTAAATACGCCAAACATTGTGAAATAAAAATGTTTGCGGACGATACAATGTTGTTTGTTAGTGGATTTAAAACAAGTGAATTAGTAGATAAGATGAATTTAGATCTAAGTAATATTTATAAATGGCTATGCGATAATAATTTATGTATTAATGTTGATAAATCCAAATTCATGATTTTGGGAACTAAACACATTATCTACAAAACAAATATTTATAATGCTAATCTGGATGTAAAAATTAGCAACACTAATTTAGAAAGAGTAACCGAAATTAAATACCTTGGTGTTATATTAGATGAAAATTTAACGTTTAAGTTACACGCAAAATACATGATGAACAAAATTTCCAAAAAGATTTTTCTCTTTAAAAGATGTAGCAAACACATGAGTATGTACACTAGAGTTTTACTGTATAAAACAATAATAGCTCCTCATTTTGAGTTTTGCGCTTCATTACTTATTAATTTAAATAAAAATGAACTTCAACAATTACAGAAATTGCAAAATCGCGCCATGCGCACTATTTTAAAGTGTTCAATTCTTTCCCCTATCAAGGTTATGTTAAATACACTTCAATTTATGAGTATTAATCAGAGAATAATATTTAGAACATTAGAGCTAGTTTTAAAAATTAAACTACAAAAAACACCAAAATATCTGTATGAAAATGTAAAATTAGTCCATGAGATACACAGTTATAAAACTAGAAATAGGCTTAATTTCGTTATAGAGAAATGTACTAAAAGTCAAACGGCTCGTTCATTATTTTATCAAGGTTTTAAAATATTTAATAATATGCCGCATCAAATCAAAATATGTAATAATTATAAGAAGGGTATTAAATCAATTAAGGAGTACGTATTAGAACGCTATTAAACTATCTTAGATACTTAGAATTTAGAAGATTTTTAGATTTTTTATTTTATTTCATTCTATTTTTATTTTTATTTTTATTATATTTACTATTATTAAATTATGTTACAATGTAATAGCAATTGCTAAATAAAGCTAACTTACTACTTACTACTACTAAATTAATAATGTTCAAACTTAGTCTAAGGTTTACCTAATAGAAGTCCTTGGTTTGTTATAATATAATATAAGTACACTAATTATTAACGTGCACAATACCGCACAGTCTCTGCTTTTTAACTTTTGCTCAAACTAACTCAAAAGGTTTAACCCTTTTAAGTCTTTTTACTAATCCTGTAGTGTCCAGGAGCTGGATCGCCTCGACATTTACATGTTGATGGAGCCTTTCTTCGTGGCTCTTGGCAAACGTCTTAAAGGTGTTTGTTACAGTGTCCATGTTGAGGTTCCGATGTATGTCACTATTTCTGCAATACCAAGGTGCATCAGCGATGTTCCTTAGTGTTTTGTCCTGAAATCTCTGGATGATCTGAATATTACTATGTTTGGTGCATCCCCATAGCTGTATCCCATATGTACATACAGGCTTAATAATTTACTTGTATAGTAAAAGTTTATTATGAAGGGACAGAGAGGAATTCCTCCCGATTAGCCAGTAAATTTTTTTATACTTGATACCTATTTCTTCCTTTTTTTTCTTGACATGAGCCTTTCAGCGTAGCTTAGCGTCCAGTGTAACACCTAAGTATTTTTCTGTGTTGGAGAATGAAATTTGTTTATCATTTAAGTTGATTGGTATCACACATGTTCAACTCTCTTGTTGGTAAAATTGACATGTACTGCCTTAGTTTCATTTAACTTTACAGGCCTGTTGTTGTCCAGTTGTTGATCTGACTGGCAGCTGCTTGTAATTTCTCGGATGATTCTATATTGTTTGTTCCTACTGCTAAAATAGCCGTGTCGTCGGCAAAGGTCGCTATATTATTGTTTTCCAACTTTGGAATATCACAAGTATACAATAGGTATAGGACCGGACGCTTCCTTGTGGAACTCCTGCTTTAATTTCTTCTGAAAAAGATTCTTCTTGCTTTATTCTGAAGTGTCTCTCAGACATAAAGGACTGAAGAATTTAGGAGTATTGTTTTGGGAGGAGCGATCTTAGTTTATAGTTTAAACCATCATGGCATACTTTGCCGAAAGCCTGCGCTACGTCTAGAAAGATGGTAAAACAAACTTTTTTTTTCTTCTAGGGCTTTTTCTACGACATTGGTAATTCTATGTATTTGGTCAATAGTTGAATGTTTATTTCTAAAACCCAAATTGATGAGAGGAAATAAGTTCTCTTTCTTCTATTATTGGTTTCATTCTTTTAAGCTTTTCAAATAGTTTCGGTATAACAGGCCTGTAAGATGAAACTTCATGGAAAGGTTTCCCTAATTTAGGGATCATAATCACCTCTACAACCTTCCACAGCCTAGGTACATACTTGAGCCTAAAGGCAGCATTTATTAGGGTGGTCAGTTTTACTATGGCTTTCCTTGGGAGATGTCTTAGCACTTCACCAGTAATTAAATCAAAGCCAGGGGCTTTTTTCAGGTTAATATTTTCTTTAATTTCAGTAATATACCATCAGATAAAAAAATGTATCCTGTTTTGATTGCTTTAAGATTAGGATTTTTCGGATCATTTTTAATAACCATGTTTTTCATTTTTGTGCTAACAATTTTACTTTTCGTAATACTGGAAAAGTTTTCATCTTGTAATTTCTAAACGAAACTCGGTCTAGATTATATCAATGTTCAGTTCTTAAACAAGCAATTTTTTCAATGACACAAGTAGGCATTAAGTTTTTAACATGGCGTCATTAAGTTGAAAAATATTTACTATCGCAAGAAATCGAATCGTTTTAAACTAGCAAACTCCTTCCGTGTCTCTTCTTTTTTTACTTATGACACCATTTGAAATAAATGCCTGCTGGTAGTGCAAAAAAAAAGATAGTTGCAAAGAAATTTTGACACAGAAATCAAATGTTGAAAAATATTTAAAAAGTGCAATTTAAAAAGCAAATGATGAGATGATTTCTGGTGAATTTTATGCGCGTGCAAAATATATTATTTTATGACTCAAATGATGTGCTAAAATTTAAAACTCTTATTTTTTAAGCAGAAAAATATTTTAATTTCGTTGTCACCTATAATTATTTTTCTTGTATACGCATAAGAGAGAACGAGTATTCAAAGACTTTGCAGGCTTCAAAAACTAACATTGACAAGGCTGTTGAATACTAACTTGTCGTTTATTATGCTGGGCGATTTAATCCTGAAATATTTCTGAAGTGTGTTAAATACTCGAAGCTAGAGTTACCGTCTAGCTTTTTAAGCATCACATAATCGGTTGGCAAGCGTTCAAAAAATTCTGTTTTTATAGCTAATGTACTATAACATCGGTAAATATACAGTGCCATGTTAGGACAAGACTAAATTGCTTAATGTACCTAAAAACACGATGAAAAGTGAAATAAGGCGATAATAACGAATATTTTTTCAAAATTTATGACACAGTTGGCGCTGCTTTCCAACAAATCACTTTTTAAGCATTAAAAATTGCAAAAAAAAAGAAATGCAATAGGTATTTACAAAGCTCTAAGCAAAGAACTGTGGACAATGAAATGTAAACATTTTTGAATTAAGTTTCTGTTGTATTTTATTGTCTATACAATTATTAGTAGCGCACCAATCATAATTGACTAATAAATGAAGCTTTAAAATTTTTCATAAATTAAAACAAAACAACACTTTTATTACCATGCTAATATAAAATTAGTACAATTCGTTGATATGTCATGTTAAATTTGTTTTATTAGCACATAAAATCTAAACGCCACACCTAAACGTCAAGAAAATTAAATCGGACTTAAAATACGCCGCTTATCAAAAATTTAAACCAGTTGGCTAAATTTATTTCCATATTATCGTACATTACAGTTTTATATTTAGTTGTGGCACGTCTAAATTATGCGAAGGGCCACGATCTGAACCTAAATTTATGACCAGACGACACCGGCAGATGTTTTACTATTTTTTCAGAAATAACTTAATTTTATGTTACTTTAATTTTATTAGCCTTAAACGTTTTCAATTGTTTAATACCCCGAATGTGGAAGTTTCGTATTCATTCGACCATAACAAACACAAATTTATGTTTCGCGTAACGGTTACGATGTCGTAAAATAGCGAAAAACTTTTTACAGCCATTGCAAAACTCAAAAACAATTACTCACACAATACTAACAGTAGCATATAACAACAATCATTAGTGGATTCGCTGAAAAGTTTCATACTTCAGACGATGGACGATTACGTAATGTAAACAATTGCCTGAAGAATGTCGGTTTTGTTATAACAAAAAGCACCTGCCTCTAGTTTAAGCAATAAACACGTAACTGCGCCTCATTGTAATTATAGCATTTATAGTGTAAGTGACGTAATCTGGAGATTTATGTGTTGTTAAGAACTGAAAATTAGACGTGTTTGTTCCTGAAACAAAGGAAGCGCCGCAAAAAACAAACGGAGAACCGAAACAGATTTTGCAGTACCTAAAAGTTCCATCCTTGACCAAGAAATTATCTGCGGTGTATGCATAAGTAAAGTTTTTTCGCAAAATTAATTTAAGGTGAGTTACTAAAAACCTACTTCATTGCCTTTAGGTAAAGTATGCGTCTAGTATTACAGTGAGATACACTAAAACAAATTAATTAGTTTTAGAATCTCATTCTTTATAGCATCAGTTCGTTCTAGCATACATGTAAATTTATGTATTTTAAGAGTTATCCGTTCTAGAACCACACTCTAGACTAGAGCAAAGTTGCCATTTAACACAACCATTTTAACAGGAAACATATACAACAAAACCAAAGATATAACTGTAAAATAATATAGGAGTATTATTTATTTATTTAGTTACAACATAAACACTCTTTACTTAGTAAAAACACAAACTTTTCTAATAAAGATGAAATTATTTTCAATTCAATGTCCAAGTTAATTGGCCTTCTCACTCTATTCTGCCGGCGCACAATCAAAAATTTTATAGCAGAATAATTAAAAAATGCTATTGCTAAAGGCACAAATAAACAAATAACTGAACTGTTCGTTGTGACATATGAGTTCGTAGAATCCTGATTTTATTGATCACAACTGTTCGTTTTAACATCGGTCATTCTAGCATAGCCAACTGTAACCATCTTTGTTTTAAATTTTTTATGTATACAATTTTTAAAAAAATTAACTAAAAGGTTTTTTCACGCATTTCATTAATATTTTCATGTTTTCTAAAATGTTCTTCCAGCAATGTAATTTTCTAATAATCTAAATAGATTATAGTTGTTTGGTCTAGTTAATATATTGGATGTGGTAAGACTTTTCAACCAAAATCGATGAATCTTTGCTTGAGCAAATTTTGCGTTACGTGGCCTTGCCTTAGTTATCTTGTAGCGATATAACCGTTCAAGAAATAATCTATTTTGAAGTTCTTAATCCTAATTTAATCGACTGCAGCAAGTTTCAGCCTGCGAGATCACATAATTCAATAGTTTAATAAAAATGTTCATGATCTTGATTACCACATCCATCATTCAACCCAAAATGTTGCTGGAGTCCAATTGGATCAATGAGGAAAATTTTATAAATCACTAAGATGCCCAAACAGACTTACTGGAATTCTTTAAATCTTAACTTAATCCATTTTTAATTCAATTGTTTGGTTAACTGACGATTAAATATTCTTATCTTACGGTTACTCCTTTTACAGTATGCATAAAAATTGGTCTACTATTTTAACATAACATTGGTTGTATACTTTTGATTAGTAAAATGTTAGCTGAAGCTTTATTGCATCTCGGTAGAACTTTTTAAGAAGAGCAAATTTAGTAACACCTCATTTTCTTCTTCTTCTTAATCGAATCCTCTTGTACTATTCGGTACCAAGACAGGATCTCATTTTCTATCGCCTAAAATGATTAGAGTAAGTGTCATTTTTGACACAAAATTAAAACTTAACTTCGCAATACATCACACAAACGGATAGTATAAGAAGTAACGTGACAACGCATACTTAAGTTATTTGAAATATTCAGTTAGTTAATTCCAAAATTGTACACTGTTCTAACATAATTGTGTGATAAAAGGGCATACAAAAATTAAATTGAAGTTTTTGGAATGTAGAAAAATGATTTTGTATCAAATATTTATTTACTATCAAAACTAACAAGTCTTCGGCCAACGTTTTTGTAACAAAGTTTGGTCCTTCGAATTTTCCAAGACACCAGGCTCCATTATATTGTCTACCAATTTATACGCACCCTGTATATCAACGGTACCAAAATAATTACTTTTATGGGTTTTTTTTTCTTTATAAAAAGACATTACCAATTTTTTGTCTATAAAAAAGGTTTAATGCTTAAAGAAAAAAAAAGTTATACTGCAGTTTTATTTTTTACGAAATAAGACATTAAATAAATGGCCCGGTCAACTGCTTTGTCACTGATGTATTAAACCCTCATCCAACAGCTGGATTTGTAACTGTAGAATTTTAACTTCTCTAAAACAATCCAAGGAAGTAACATCAGATGTGTGTGCAGCTATTTCCATACAAAAGTAACTCGATATAAAATATGCATCATTGTCATATCCCCCATATTTGGAAGAACTGGCACTGCAATATATGTAAGTAGCACTACAGCTGGTTCAATATTTACGTTACATAACGCTAGCATAATACAAAGCCCTTCTATACTTCCATAAAACAAATATTCCTGCTATAATCCAGAATCAGGTGTTCACGAAATTTTGGTTTACAGTAGAGCACATAAGAATGATTCATAAATAAACTACCGAGAAATTAGTAAACAAAAAGTTCTTCACAATTTGCTTGGATTAAGACCGGTTTCGCCACTCCATCAATTCGCACTTGTTGCGATCTGCGCAAATATTTTCGCAGGTGATTTGAACAAGTAAGCAAGTAAGCGCCACTAAAATGAAAGAACCTGGTTCGAGAGCAAGATCGACTCATTACATTTTTAAGTGAGCTTAACAAGTGCATGCCAAATACAGCGTCTATATTTTATCCAGGCTACTACTGACGTTTTAAAATAAGTGCTCTAATACACCAATTCTTCAACTTTTTTGTGCAAGAGATTTTGTTTATTTTATTTATATATAGAGGGGGTCCCAATATTTTCAGAATAGATAATACGTTTTTAACCATGGTAGATAAAAAACAGTTGTACATAGGCAAAAAACGTGGACACATAAAAAACAAAAATAAGGAATACAGAAAATGAGATTTCTGAAAAAAATAGACTGATCGATAAAATCAGTAACGAAAAAATTCGAAAAAACCTTAGAGTAAAGGACATTAAGAAAAAGATGGAGACGAATCAATTAAGATGGCTTGGACATCTACTCCCCATGCCAGAAAGTAGATACGCGAAAATAGGATGGAAAATGAAGATGAAGGGAAAAAGAAATAAAGGAAGGCCAAGAATAAAATGGCAAAAAGAAGTGAGGCAGAGACTAGAAGAAAAAGGATTCAGCTGGAGAGATGTGCCACAATTAGCTAACGACGGAAGTAGTGGAGAAACTTAACACAGAAATGGAAAAGCATACCTCGACCGAACGGTACAAGAGCAACCGATTAAGAAGAAGAAGAAGAAGAAGAAGAAGAAGAAGAAGAAGAAGAAAAAGAAGAGGAGGAGGTGGTGGCGGAAAAGGCGGAGTAGGCGGAGGAGGAGAAGGCGGAGGAGGCGGAGGAGGAGGAGGCGGAGGAGGTGGAGGAGGCGGAGGAGGTGGAGGAGGAGGAGGCGGAGGACGAGAAGGAGGAGGAGGAGGAGAACAACAACAACAAGAACAAGAAGAAGAAAAAGAAGATGTTGAATGATTTCTTCAAAAGAAACCAGACTTTCTTTTTTTAAATGGCGGATTAATGTATGGAATGTTAAAATTTAATCAAGGGAGAAAAATGAGTAAACCTTTAAAAAATAGAATAGGTTTTGAAACAAATAAATGTTTACGTATCAAACTTAAAGTCAACCTTAGTTTATTGGTATAAGTAGGTAAATATAAAATATTAAAAGTTATTCCATGATGATAATAAAATATGCTATTAAACTGATATGAGTTTGATGGAAACATATAAAGCCACTACACTGTTTTTTAAACAGCTTTTGACATTTTTTTGACTCGAACAGTCTTATTTTTTAAGTTTTCAAAGCCTTAACGATTTTTTTTTAAATTAACACACTTTTTACCAGAATCTACTGACATTATATTTTGTCATTTTTCAGTTTTCTCAGAAAATTTACAACGTTTTCTCCCTGTTTATCGATGTCACTGTTACACAAGAAATTCTCAATTTATTTATTCAATATTAGCAATAATTAATATTGTACATATAAAAAACAAATATTAAGAGAAAATTTAGCAAAAATAGTATAATTTCTACAATTTCACAAAAATAACATTGAACATTGGAAACTGTATTGTACACAAGTGAAAGAATAAAGTAAATATTAGCAATAAACTAAAGTAAGTTCTTTTTTTAATCTTAAAAATCTCCTTTGCAATTTTTCCGTATAATAAAAATGCTTAGAAATATATAAGATAACTTATTACCAAAAAAAGACTACATTCATTTATTTATATACTTTTTAGACCACAACGTTTGTACATTTTTGTAAGTATGTACTTCAACTTTATTTTCAAATACCTAGCTTAGCTTAACTTTATTTACTTAAATAGACCAAGGAAATAAACGGTTGATAACATCAAAGTAAATTTTGATTTTCACTTAAAAAAATGTATTTCCGGTACTCCACGATAAAAAGACATTTAAAAAAACGTTTTTTTAAATACTGGGTCAAAATATTTACCAGCTTTTTTTACTACGATCAACAACAACTGTTGATTAAAAACAACACTTACTTCGATTTGTCGTTAATATCCAGAGTAACAAAAATATTTAAAGCATCCTAAGTAAAGCCCCATGGAAAGTGTTCGATTCAACTTTCCAACTTTTATCGTTTTCGAGATCCTGTAATAGACCCACTGTATATTTAACGATGTTGAATTTTAAATTAAAAACCTACGCACTCACTACTTCGCCGGGTGTAGCTCGTTGTGGCATAAAAAGGATAAAGGACATTTCACCGTTACAGACTCACAAAGTTAATTTAAGCAAGTTTACTTGAAGGAGGAAACTTAAAACGACTTATCGTATGTAAATACTTCTAAACTTTTAAAGCATGCGAAGTATTCGAAGTGTTTAGGTCGTCGAATGCAAGCTAGTTAGTTGAATATTGTTTTCTTTGGGTTTATTTTCATTGTTGTGTCGTTAAAACACAATAACGCTTTTATACTTGCATACAGATGTCATCGGCGCTGTCTAAATAGTAAATTAGTTTTAAAAAGTTATAAATTCGTTTTTTAAGTCACACTTTTTGAGTATTGCATGTAAATGACGAACTTTTTTTCTCCAGAATTTCAATTGGAAGGCGTTTTTAACAAATAAATTTTATAATCAAATCAATCGTGACAACAAATTTGTATTGTCTGGATTTACTTAACCATTCGTCAGGCGCAATGTGAATTTTTTAAGTATGTTATTAACTGATTCGTGACAAAAAGTTATATTAGAATTAACTGAAACGAAGGAAAAAGGAAAGGAATGGTAAATCTAGATAGAGGGCATAATATATTAATATACCGGGTTATTCAGTTTGACTGTCGCACCCCTATAACTTTTTAATTATTGAAAATAACCCTAACAAACCTTATATTTTTGGAAACGGCGACCAATTCTATATAAAGTGATGGGCATTTGTTATCTCTACGATGACGTATTTCAAATCCGCGATAGACAACTGTTTTTTTTTTTTTTAAATTACATTGTATACATTTTTTCGTTGATTCGTATAGAGAATTTAATTCTGAATCCGACCATGTATTAAAAAAGTATGCATACATAAGAAAATTTTCGAGAAAAATCAGTTTATTCAAATTATAGCAAACAGTCTATTTAACATAACAAAAAACGACCAAATCTTGAAAATATACTATAACTATTAATAGAAATGTATTAAAAATTAAATTTTAATAAAAAAATTAAAAATAATAAACGTCAACATAAAAAATTGTGACCACCCCCCGCTTTCAAACACAGTTGTCCTCTATTTGTAACTGCTTGAATACATTAAAGTCTAATTTTTTATGTCGACGTTTATTATTTGTTTTCATTTTTATTAAAAATTAATTTTTAATAGTATGTTTTTAAGATTTAATCGTTTTTTGTTGACATTGGAAGTGAAACAATAGTGTACCTACATATGTCCAAATAATCGTTTTTTTACACATACCATATGTCTAAAATTTTATTTAAGTAAATGCAAAACTAAAGACTCAGTTACATGCGAATAGGGTTTTAAATGTTGTTATGATTTAGGTCCAATGGAATACAAACTATACTGATAATCGAAAAATGTTTCAAGTAAAAAGTGTTTTTTATTAAATATCTTTCTAATTATGCAATAAAAACCGAATGGTTCATTTTTACCCTGTGGTCGGTTGTTCGGAGTGATGAAGGGGCATATAAAAAGATTTTGAACTGACCAACAAATGCAAAACGAACAAAAAATGTACTATTTTTTAATATGATGCACATTGATCATAAAAATTTGCACCTAGTTGTTCATTTATTTACCGTTTATACATACAAAGGCAACATTAACATTCTCAAGTCAACTTTGAAAATGGATATTTTTGCGTATTTTTGTATTACTTTATATTTTAACTTGAAATAAAGGGATTCTTAAAACTGAAATCACATTGATTGCAAAAACAACCAAAGTCCATTAACTATTAATTGGAATAATTAAGTGATTTAAAAAAATATAGAACTGAAATGAATCAATTTTAATAACACCTCAGTAGATCTTCAAAAACACACGTTGCTTGATTTTTTTGTGAAACCTTAATATGAATTAAAGTTTTTTTCATTATTACCAAAAGTTGGGTAAAATGAACTTGGCGTATTTATGGAATCAGCAATTCATTAATAGGTAAAATAAATGGCTTAATATTAAGACAAAATGTGGTTGTATAGTTACCAATTAAAAAACTGCTAAATGTACTGAAATTATTAAATATTTTGTGATTAACCCGAATCACAAAACCTTTAAATGATATTTCCTCACATCAACGAAATGCCCTCAAAAGGCGACAGCAGACACTGTTTAACAAAACAGAGCTCCACAAAGCGTTTAATTTCAAAATAATCCCCGTTGAATACAAACCATTACGTTTAATTTATTTGATTATTTTGGTTTCAACTTGTTTCACCTAAATTTGATATAAACACATCGGTGTTGCTTTTAGTTAACGTAACTTCAAACAAACCTGCTCCGAGCGACTTTTAAAAATACTCGACGCTCAAAGAATGTGGTTACATAAACAAATTAAACAAACCACCGTTCGTTATTTAATTAAAAAACACGAGAATCGAATCATTTGAAGTAAAATTTCAACTAAAAGCGTATACAAGCGGACACATTAATTTAAATTTATTGATTAAAAAGACTTAACGCTCTTTTAATTTTAAAATACTCACTGTGAGTATCATTTAACATTTATATTTCAGGCCACTATTTATAAAGTATTCCGAATAACCTTTTAAGAGCCATGATTCAATTTAGAAATGCAACTAAATTAGCAAAACGGCGTATATAAATTTAAGTTCTCCAAAGGTGATTGATCCAATAATGTGTTAAAACTGCAGTTCCAGCTGTGAGTCGGTATGCAGTCCAAGTAATTTTATACAGACCTATTAATTTTTCCTGTTTAACCTCGAATACTTAAAATAATTCATTTATTAATCCAGCTGTGAGTCATCTGGTTGTGAAAACACCAATGGATGATTATTGTTTTAAGTTTTTTCGTTTTATTTGAAATTTGATCTATTTCAACCACAGAACTAAGCATCGATTTCTGGGGGCGAGCTTCTACACCCGGACAAATGTTGTGATTTTAAATTCGAAACGTGCAATTCCACCGCATCTTTTATTAAAACACTTAAAGTGCAGAAAGAATTAAAAGTTTTGTTGCGACAAAAATGAGAGTATCGAATTTTCGAGGGAAAAAACACCTTTTCAAATGAAAAATACATTAGACGAGTGTTTCGTTTTTCTCAAGAACATCTATGAATATGTGATTAAATCAATGTGATGAACCAATTTCATGCTTTAACCAGCGATATACGTGCGAGATTTTGTAGGGAATTCCTATTAAGAATTAGTAACTATTTAGATATGTTATAGGAGTAATATGTAATTCAGAAGAAAATTTAAAATAATTTTTATTTCTATGTAGAATATTAAATCGCACAAACAATATTTTGGCCCAGGAACAAAAGCTACAAGGATTGTCTTTCAGTATAACATGGGGATCTCGCTTATTTTAAAAGATATTATTATTTATTTAGTCATGAGTCCTTTTACTGTTAGGTGTAGGACTGTTGAGTTGTGTTGTGCTGACTTTTTTTCCATGTTTTTCTGTCTTGTGCTAGCTTTTTTATGTCTTTCCATTTGATGTTACTATCCGTTTCTGCTTTTTTTTTACTTCTTCTTGCTAGGTTTTTCTTGGTCTACCTCTTTTGTTTTTTCCCTGTGATCTTGTTTCGCAGGCTTTTCTGGTTAACCTTTCTTCTTTCATCCAATAAATGTGACCCAACCGTCCCAGCTGTCTTTCTTGAATTTTTGTTTCAACAGATTTTATCTTTAATAGTTTTCTATATGTTTCGTTTCTGATTCTGTCTTTTTTGGTTATTCCTTGGATTTTTCTTAGATATCTCATTTTTGCTGCATCCACTCGGCTACTATTTTTATTTGTGAGTGTCCTCGTTTCACTTCCATATAAAAGTGCCGAAGTTGCTACTTTTTTGACCACTTCCACTTTTGTTCGTTTTGGGACTATTTCCAAAAAATGTTGTTCTTAAACTGTTAAATATTCTTCCCACATTTCCTGTGCTTTCGCTTATTTCCTTGTCCATTTAAAGTGATGTTATGCCCTTTGTTCTCTGTTGTAACTCTTGTGACGATCATAGTTTTAGTTCTTTCTGTAACTATTTCATCTTGGTTTTTTTCCAATTCCTGGTTTAGAGTTTCTAGATTATGTTGCAGATTCTTTTCTGTTTCCGCGACTAAGACCATGCCGTCTGCGAACATTAGCTCAGTTATGTTATAACGTTGATGAAATGAAAAAAATATTCCACATTTTAGAGTCTAATAAAAGTCTTTTATGCAAATTAAGATTGTCATCTCCCATTCGCCAGATATGTAAATATATAGATTTTTTGTAATATTTGATGCAATTTTTTGAATTATAGCTTGTACATAGTAGTATATTTTACCTTTGACATTATTTTGAAAATATAATTCAACTTGTTTACTGTCATTTGTTGCTTCCTAACGTACATTCAATTTGTTATTTTATATTTGATTATGGTGCCATTAAATTACATTTTTAATTACCTTCTCAACAACATAAGACATAATTTAAAATTTTTCACAATATTTGCTATTCAAACATTATAAATTATTGATAACTGTGAAACAAAAGAAAAACAATAGATGTACGTCAAAAGCAAATGTCAAAAATATGTTTTCCATTGTTATTGTTCGTTCCACTCTGTTAATTATAAAAAACAAGTCATCAAATATTCCGATTTTTTTATAGAGTGCTCTACATTGCAATTCAATAACCTTATAATCAGGGATGGAAAACGTAACGTAACGATACCCGATAACGTTATAATAACGATTCAACTATAATTTTTTATGCAATAACGTAACGATATTTTTATAACGTTATATAACGTTATAATAACCGATAACGTTTCGTTAAAAGTTATTTTGTATCGTTATTTTCTATAAATTAAATTTTTATATGGCGATCTTTTTATTTTCTGAAGATATAATATTTTGTTTGTATTTTAGAAATTAAAATGAAAATAAAATATCTCAACCTCAACGTAATTTTGTAGGTACTATTTTTTAAATTTACATTTACAGATCCCAAAAATAATTTCAGAGTTACAAATAAAAATTGTTTTTATACAGCATATTTCTTAAATATTGTGAAAAAATTCGGGAGGTGATACTTAATCGAAAATTAAGAGGGGTCTTTCATATTTTTTTTTCTTTAGGGTCTCCTTTCGGAGTTACACCCCCCTAAAGGAGATCGGTAAAATTGGGTTTTTATTTTATTTCCCAAATTTGGATAAATGTGGGAGATTTATACTTATAAAAAGGTTTCCCATAGTAATATTTTTAATCATCTTCCACCTTCACAGGGGGCTGAAAAGTGCGACCCCTGTTGGTTTTTTTATCAGGACTTTTTGGTGGGTTGAAATCTAGCAATTTTAAATTTTCTTTAAAAACTTGATTTATTTAGAAGTTTTTTTTATTCTTTAACTGTTCTCGTTAAACCTACAGTTTTTGAGTAAAAAATTATATGAATGAACATGAACCATCAAATATTCCAATATAAAACGATATTGGATAGAAATGACGGGTGTAACCAGTGGCGTGCGGTGACTTTTCAACCAGGGGATGCTGTCCAAAAAAACGAACAATTTTTTTTTTTTAAATTAATTTTATTCTACGATCTTTTTTACAAAATTCGTCTATAGCAACATCATACAATCTTTTTTCATTTTTCATATTTAGCAATATATTTTTTTCAATTGATATTAAAGCGAGAGCAGACAGTCTATCGTCATTTTGGCTGCTTCTGGTGAATGTTTTTATTCTTATCATTGTCGAAAACGATCGTTCAGCCGATGCGCTCGTGGAAGGTATAGTGCAAATTAATTGTATTAATTTAAATACTTCTGTCAAAACATCTTTTAGCTCATCTTTCACAATTAATTCTTTTATGCAATTTATAGATTTTAAATGAAAGTCGGGAGTCGAGTACAAGTAAACTAATTGACTTTTTAACTTCATAAAATCAAAGTATTTTCTATAAGTTGGCTGAAGTGATTGTAATAGAAAATCTGGAAAATTCTTTTCATATTCTTTAAATTTTCAATCAAAAATTGCAATTATTATTAACCACAGTTTCATCCATATTATGGGTCGTATTAAATAATAATCAAAATTCTAAGTAGCGAAACAGTGCACTAAAAATAGAGTTAAGCATATTTAAATAGAAGAAGCTTGATTTAAAGAAAGTAAACAAAAATCAATTTACAACGGAAATGATTATTTTGTAGCGTGCGGTAATATCAATCGAGTGCGGCTGCCCTACCATATAACAGTTGCCCCACACAGAGGAACCATGAGAGTAATCGCTTCCCGTAGCTGTTAAGTAAAGCAACGATGCGGGCAATAGACTAGGGACTGCATCGCAGTGCGCATGCGCCAAGAACGCAAATTTCGAATCCACAATCAGAAACGCATCCCTCAGTCGGGCTCACAATCGCTAGCGCTGTGCATCGCACACATTTAGTCAGCCGCTCGCTGGATGTAGATTATATAACGCAAATTTTCGAGCAGGCAAAACATCGTATATAATAAATAAAATTATCACGTAAGAAAAAATAAAATCAAAGCGAAATAAAGCTACACGAAATTCAAATATGATACGGAAAAAAAAAATTCTTGACGTGAATTTTAGGGGATGCGCCGCATCCAACGCATCCATAGACCGCACGCCGCTGGGTGTAACTCATTTTGACGCTTACGCGGCGACAACGCTAAAACGCCCGTCAATTCTACCCAATATGAACATAAACATCATATTCACTCATTTAATTTTTTACTCAAATCTGTAAGATTTACGAGAAAAACTAAAGAATAAAAAAAGGTTCTAAATAAATGAAACTAACAAAAAATTTTTTTTGCAAAATTTCAACTCACCAAAAAGTTCTGATTAAAAAACCAACAGGGGTCGCACTTTTCAGCCCCCTGTGAAGGTGGAAGATGATTAAAAATATTACTATGGGAAACCTTTTTATAAGTATAAAACATCTACCAAATATCATTCTCCTACATTTATCTAAATTTGAGAAATAAAATAAAAACCTAATTTTATCGCTCCCCTTTAGGGGGGTGTAACTCCGTCTAAGAAAAAATTGTTATATAAAAGACCCCACTTTATTTTCAATAAGGAATCACTTTCCGATTTTTTTCGCATTATTTAAGAAACACCCTGTATATCATAATTTATGTAACGTTATATAACGTTATATAACATAACAATTCATTTTTTTAACGTTATTTATAACGTTACGTAACGAAAAAAAATAATAAATAACGTTATGCAATAACGTAACGATTTAAAACGTTATTCCATCCCTGCTTATAATCAGATGTGGCGTCTGCAAATAATAACAAAATTTGTATTTGTCATGAAGAAACAAATGACAGTTCAAAATTTTGGATTCGATTTTTGAAATCCTTTCCAGCAAGTGTTAAACAAAGTTAAAATTAAAATACACCTAATGTTCTGGAAATTTTCAACAAAATTTAAATAAAAAATGTTAAAAAGCGATTTTTTTGCTAAACATCTAGCGATCGGGATATGATTTCAGATTTTTAATACACAAAAATGGGCAACTTTTTTATAATTTAACCGACTTCGCATCTCCTATAATAACCAAGATCCCCACGTCACGCATCCTCATTCTGGACACCGTTTCGCTGTCTTACTAATTTTTGGACATGTGAATGAAAAACCCAAGAAGAATTTGTTATGAAAAAATATTCATTTACTAAATTTTTTGCTATATACAAACAAATGAATCTTTCACAATACTATTATCATGACATAATACGTTTCTGTTTCGAGCTTTTTTTGTTTTGTATCTAAAAACCATTAAACTATACTACACCCTTAAAGTGTTTTCATTGTAAGCGTTTTTCTATTTAAAAACCCAATATCAAGTGGTACTAGGGTGGCCCTTGTACAGCGCCATCTGACTTTAAATAGATCGTCGTAAAAATAATTATAAAACACGTTGAAATACGAGCAATTGCTCCATAAAACTTAAGTTTACTGCCATGTACAACATTTTTATTACAACTTCGTAGCTCGGTACGAAACAGAAGCTTACATCGCTCGATATTCAACTTTAGACAGATTGACCTAAAAAGGAACAATTAAAAGATAATACAAAACAAACATTAACATGGTTAAGAGCGCAAAAGTAAATATTATAGAAGAACTCAAGACACAAAACAAATAAAATGAGATACAGACTGCCTCGGGAGTTTACTGATCGAATTCATAATTAAATACAGTTGCGAGCATTTATAATTGAAGATGTTTGTAGACGGAGAAATAATTAAACGTAATTTAATTGTGTTTGCTTTTGTTTTGCTTCGAGTAATATTAAATAATTACGCATTTGCTCTAATGCAAATTGTACGGCAAAACTATTAATGCAAGATAGTTAACAACAATTTAATTATTTGATTACATAGTTTTGTTGCAAATTGTATCTGGGTGGTATCCCATTAAACTTGATCTAAAAAAAAATAACGCTGAGTAAGTACATCGGCCATAGTCTTTTTTTAGAATTCAATTACAATTGTCATTCATTAAAAAACTAAACCAAAAAATCCAAAATAAATCGTCTTTACTTCTTCGTACCGGGAATCTTCTTGTATATTAAATATATTCCCACTTTTGGGTTTTGCCTTTGTTCACTTTTGAACTCTTCTTAACTTTTCGGCCTCTCATGCCCGGTTTCTCCGACACATCTTAAGATCTAGCTGAATCTTAAGTTCGCCTTAACGGTATAAAGCGTTGCACCAAGCAATTTTAAGAACATATTCGACTTGAGCTGAGCTCACATCTTGAGTCGCTGTTTACTAGAACTTGAGCTGGAGTACATAACCTAAAAGTATCTTGTATTTGCTTTGTTTGTAGTTAAGTGTTTGTTTAAATTGTGGTTTAAGTTTAAATATGGACATTGACTTTATAAATATGATAGATGATGCAGATGATGACTTGTACGACCCTGTAATTCCTCGAAGGCGATTTGTTCGCGCAAATCCATTTACGGATTTCGAATACGATCGTTTTCTTATGCGTTTTCGCCTCACAAAAGAGACAGTTATTGTGATCTTAGATCAAATTGAGCCTCAATTGGAGTATACAGGGTGTTTGAAATTCGAGTTTAAGCATGGGGATCTCGCGTATTATAATAGCTAGAGTATAGGTTTAAAATTGGCAAAGTTGCTAAAAAATTTGGTGCTCATTAATAATCCAAAGAGAAATTGGAAATATCTCAAACAGTATCCGAGAAAATTAGGAAAAACTGGAAAATACGATTTTTAAAAATCGTTTATAACTCCTTTGGAGTTTAAAATATTTTAAATGTGTAAAAAAGTTGCCCAAGCAACTTTTTAAGCCGAATCGGATGGTGGTCACAAAATTTTCCTAGGCCGATTCGTTTTTGTTTTAGACAACCAACTTTGTTTTTTCTTATGGGCAGCATATCGCGTTTTTCTTCGTTATTAAAGTTCATTTTTACGACTAACAGGCCTTCAAAACTTTTAGTTTGTTGATCGGTTGTCATGGAAACAACATAAACTACAATGACCGGCCAACCTGATTTATAATGGTTATTGTTTAAAACGTATTTTTTGAAATTTGACAATAAAAGAAAAAGTAAAATACCATGTGTGATACATCAATGGATTTAGAAAAATAAATGCTATTTGATAATGTAGATAGCAAAACTTGCGCCCATAAGCAAAAACAAAGTTGGTTGTCATAAAACAAAAACGAATCGATCTAAGAAAAATTTGTGACTACCATCCGATTCGGCTTAAAAAGTTGCTTTGGCAATGTTTTTACACATTTGAAATATTTCATACTCTAAAGGAGTTATAGACGATTTTCAAAAATCGTATTTTCCAGTTTTTCCTAATTTTCTCGGACACCGTTTGAGATATTTCCAATTTCTCTTTGGATTATTAATAAGCACCAAATTTAGCAACTTTGCCAAATTTAAACCTATACTCTAGCCATTATAATAAGCGAGATCCCCATGCTTAAACTCGAATTTTAAACACCCTGTATACATAATCTATTTATTTTATTTTCTTCCACCAAGCTAACTAATAATTGTTTTCTTCCATGGTATAATTTATTCTTTTTTTTCGCCATTTCAACACAAAATAAAATAATAAACACCGAACTGTAACTTTATATGTGACTAACACCTGATAGCAACAAGAAGATGTCACAGGGAGCCGTTTTAACAGCTATGATGTGAATGGCCAATGAAAATTAGCCATTTCAAGCTGCCGCTAAAATGTGCCGACTTCTTGCAACGTTGCCAAACCGAGTTCTAACTTAGCTGAGATGTCTAACAGATTCCGGAATATGCTTTCTGTGCAACGCATTGGTATCTTGAGACGGTCTTAAATATAAGTTCGATCTTGAGATGTGTCGGAGAAACCGGGCATCATTTGCACAATATTCTTTTCTTTACTAGTTTTAACTTTCTTTTTGTGTTTTATTGACAGAAATAGATGCCCCGCCATTTTAATCCAAGTACGAAATGTTTTACTTTATTAAATTTTATAATATTCATCCGATGTTTGCCGCTTTTAGCTTAAAAGTTAGTTACAACATTAAAATTATTTCAGTCCTAAATTTAAGTTTATACCACTTTCAGAGCCAACGTTATTAAGAAGTGCGACTGATTCTTCAACGAAATATACCTATTACAATGAAGTAATATTATTTATAAAATCAGGATTCTACAACGAACAGAGATGCTACAACGGACTGTATGGACAGGCAAAGCCCGCGCTTGCGAATGACATGTCGATGTGCCGGTTCGGTAACTTCCTGCTTTTATTTCGTTTGAAAAGTTCAGTGTTCAGTTATAAGTTTAGTTCAGGTATCTGCTTATTTTATCCAACAGATGTATGAGGTGGGCCAAAAATATGGAAAAAGTATGACAATAGCAACGATAAGTAAATGGGAGGAGAAAATAAAGACAATGCAGTATAAGAGCAGATTAAAAGGTCAAAATGTTTACAAACACGATGACCTTACAGTTAAAGAAAGAGACATACAAAGAAAAATTAAAGAAGAGGCAGCAAAAGAAAGAAATAAGGGCAAAAAAGTCAGAGTAGCTTACCAAAAACTAATCGTAGATATTAACATCTGGCTATGGAATAAAGAGAAAGAGGAGCTACAACAAAAAACAGGCCCAAAAAACTAAGGACGGAAAACAAGTTACGGAACAAATGGCACGAACGCAACACGAAAACGGACATGAATATGGAAAAACAGATAGATAGCAATCAAAGCACGAGATATTAAAAATGATAAAAATAAAGATAAGAAAGACAAAATAAGAATAGGTACTTGCAATGGAATACCAGAAGCATAAAAGAAAAAGAAGAAGAGGCGCCTAACAGTAGAAGGACTAAATAAATAAATAAATTAGCTTATTTTTGCCTTTAGCAGTGAAAACATATTTTTCCAGTTAAATTTTTGATTTATATTATATTTACAAATAGTTTCAAATAGTTGTGTTAAATGGCAACTTTGCCACTCTAGGGTGTGTGTGGTCTTGAATCGGATTACCCCTAAATACATAGTATATTTCAATGTATGCTAGAACGAACGAACGCTATAACAAATGAGGATCTGAAACCAATTAATTCGTTCTAGCATTCCCCACTGTACTTCATTTTTAATACATGATTTTTACATTTGTTTTGCTTTAAAAGTTTTCTTCGGCAGCAATTTTAACGTCAAAACCAATTTAACAAACGAAAGCAAAAACATGTGTTGAAACTTATGAAGAGACAAGAGTCTTGAAACCAGTGCTGAATTAAGGTTGTCATGGGCCCTAGGCCGAAAGGTAGAATGAGCCCTGGTACAAGGTGGTGAGCAAAAAAAAAAAGACTTCGTTACTAAAAAACTGGAGAGCTAAAAAAAAGTTTCTCGCCTTCATAATATCGAGAAAATGGAGTAATATCATTATAACTCAGGGCCTTACGGCCCCCCCTACAACGCGGGGCCCTAGGCCCGGGCCTACTCAGCCTAAACAGAAATCTGGCACTGCTTGAAACTGATAATGCAGTTCGACAAAAGATCCTTCAACAAAAGGTATGTGATTATTAATTAAACTTATTTATATACATAAATAAACCACTTAAATAAATAATACAATCTTTAGCATATCCATTGGTTTTGCAAACTTGTTTTATTAAGTCTTATTAAACTGTTGCTCTAGATATGTTGTTAGGTTCATAGTTTTATTGAATTTTATATTTAACATATCTATTTTAAACAGAACGATCGATTCAACTCTGTTATTAAACAATCATAAACTTGCCTGCCACATCATCAAGTACCCATTGTGAGCTAGTACTTTATGATACGTAAAAAGAACATTGTAATAACAAGATTTGTAAGAATGCAGTGTCGTCGAGTAGAAGAATGAAAAAATAAAGGTACAACAACTTGCGTACCTAATTGCATTAAATTAAATTCATACATAGTTGAAATACCCTTCACGCTTATCTTAAAAGCTGGTTTCATTACACCACATATATTTTAAGGTGTCAAATCGTTTTAAAATTTAAAAAAAAAAACTGTTTGTTTAGGTTACAGTGAACTAAAGCAATTTTTGTTCACTTATTTTTACTTTTCTTATTTTTATTTTTATTTTAAAATTGTATTGTCAATCTAGCTTTTGTTTTTGCTTTAAAAGTGAAGTCGTTATTTATTTTCAAGAAGATTGAGTTAAAACAGGTCAAGAGTAGAATTTCGTACTGATCGGTAGACTGGAAAACATCATTACAAGTTAATAAAAATGGACTTTGATTAGATTTAAAGGGTTTGTAGGTCAACAGAGGGTTGTTAGGAGTAAGTCAATAAAAAAAATCGTTCGTGGCACGGGCCACGTAAATTGCATTTAAATAATTACTAACCAAACAGAAAACTGACTAAAATAATACCAACCAAAATTGGACAGCTTTAAACATTTTTATTTCTGGTGTCCTTTTCGAGGCTAAAAAACTATGTACAGGTTAGAATTCAATTTCTTTTATGTCTCTTCTAATGCAGAACTGTGTTTTTTTTAACATTTCTGGATTATTTAACGAATAGTATGAAATTCAACATAAGTTTAGTTGATAAATCTGAAGAACGAGCAATTTTGTACTTTTTAAAATTGATTGTGGCTTCTCTCATACTAAGGAATAATTCAACTAATTTAAACAAACCTGTATCTCCTACGATAAGCGAAATCCCTATGCTGGAAATGTAATTTATGTATTTTTTAATACAGCATCTAATTACGTAAATAATTTTTAACTGATAGTTTTAAAGTTTTAAATGGCAACCATAGTTGATTCTGACATATTTAATTTTAGTTTTGTTTTAAAATTTCAAATAGATAGATAATTGTTGATATAGTTATTTTATGAAATAATAAAGTCGAACTAATTTTAACTTTTAGTAATTAATATGGAACACAAAAATATAAGGTATTCACTTACAATAAAAGAAGTTCTTTACGACAATATTAGTATTTAAAATAACGGTTAAAATTTAAAAAAATAAGTGAACAACTAGAAATGGTAAAATTTTGAATTTGTTTCATAAACCTACTTATTTGCAGTAATTTAACTACACTCTATTTTTAATAATAAGCGGGATATCCATGTACCTCCTTCAAATTTAGACCACAAAGGCACTGAGTAAGTATTCTCAAGTGATATCTTTAAGTTCACTCGTCAATGAAACATACTAACGTGGCCTATTTATGGTACAATATTTATAACATAATTTCCATGCACTGTTATAAAACCGAAAGTATTACACAATGTGAATTAAATATGGCGGCTTCAAGGTCCCAGATAGTTTTGTCTTAAAAAAAGTCAATGAACACATGTCTCTATGCAACATTTTACATTACATAATCCGTGTAATGTGTACTATAAGACTGTCCCAACAAAAACCTACAGACCCAGTCTTCTAGACACCACAGCGTATTAAAATGATGTTGTGGGCGTATTATAAATGATGCTAAGATTCGGATCAAATCGTTTTCCTTCCGCTGGATCAGTGAAGTCTTTGTGAATGGCTTAAATTAAAGAAGAAAATATAATATTATATTTATTTGGCAGACTGTTGAATATTACAGACTGTCTGGCCCTCAAACACGTTACGTTATTAAATTATGTTAAAACTTTTGAATCCTGCACAGAGCTTGATAAATTATGAACTTGTTTAAAATTAGTAACGTTAAACGTGTGTTAACTCCGGTCAGATATCTGTGAATACAAGGCTCAGATAACAAAGCAAGCAGATGTCGAAAAGACAAGTGAAATAGTCATTAATTTTGTGTGAATGTATTTTTATTTAAATATTAACATGATAATGTACTAATTTTTAAGACGTCCCTTTGGTGTTGGAACACATCTATTCTAGTTGGGCATAATAGGTTTTTTCATTTGACAGATTGTCCAAAAAATTCTTATTCAAAAATAACTCAAAACAAACAATTTAAAAAGGCCAAAGCATTCTTATTAGTAAATAAGCCAAAGCCCAAAAATTGTAAATAGTTTTGGATTTGTCTTAAAAAACCGTACATTTTTGGTAGAATCTGCCATTTCTCCATCTCTAGTAATAAGCGAGATACTATGTTATTCTATGGAATTTTGATTAATCCTAAACTTAAATACTAAATTGCTTAACAGACAGAAAGACAGACAAACGAGCGCCTTTATTAAATTAAATAAAACAAAAGTCTTAATTTATTTTAAACTTAAACAACCTTTTCTAAGTTTAAATTGAGCTTATTAAAAAACTTTTACAAATATATTTTTTTAAACTTATGTTTATGTAAAGCAAAACTCAAAAAGGTATTAATATTTTCATTCTACTATTTTTACATCCAACAGTACCTATTTATATTTTCATACAACTATTTTTACAACCAACAACAACATATCACCGTATTGTATTTCTTGTAAACAGTTTTTTAAGAACCCGGCTGGGCTCCACCACAATTTAGCTGACATTAGTTTTTTTTCTGACAAAACAATAGTCACCGTCCTCCCCACATTTATCTTAGGAGACATTGTTCTTTCGATTTGAAAAATACAAACTGGTTCTTGGCAATTCTAGGTATCAAGAAATCAAGAACACCAAAAAAAAATTGTAAGGAAATATTACTATAATTAAAGAAATATCAACTTATTTTGAATTTGTGCTACAGCTTAATCAATCAGGCCATTGTTTTGTCTCAATAAAGATAACGTTTTTCCATTAAATAGGTTTAGTACAAGCTGATTATCTAAAGCAGATTATCTATAATCTCATTTCCCATTTAACCTTTACCTAACAAAAACTAAACTGCTATATTCCTCTTTTTATTAATATTATTCTAACACAAAGGCTAACCCCAACTAAATATTAATATCTTTCAGTGTATAAACTACAAAAATCTGCTCTTGAAAAGGGCTTAGAGCTTGGCAATTAACTTGACAATGGCATAATCACACAGATCAAGATACCTTATATAGACTTTAAGAAACAACTTTACGGTAAACTGTATAAATTTAAAATTAAACATTTGCAGGTCTTCCATACTTAACCACGAAACTCTTAAGCCACTCTCTTACGTTTAACTGAAACGTGATTTATAAAATAAACAGCAGAAGTCTTCAAAAACATTAAACACAAAAAGTTTATTTAATTTCGACAAAAAATATGTAAAGTAACCTCTTAAGGCGACCTGTTGTTCACAAAAGCAAGCTTTTAATGTGTTTTAGTTTTATTACAGACAAAAGAGTTGGCACATTAATTACCCTGGGGAAAATCCGAACAACTTTAAGATATTCATTAATCCCATTTAATAATGTTTAAAATTGCCCGTACTCAATGTGTGATAGTTTGGCTAAATAATGTAAATCTTTATAATCGCGACGTCGTCTTGAAGTATTATAAAAACTGTTTCATTCCAGAATAACAATAATCAGTTTTAATGTTTCTAGCTATTTATGAAGTTCTGATAAGTTATAAGAACAATTTATATTAGTGTAGACGACGGTTTGAGCAAACAATGAGAAATGCCTTTAATAAATAATAAGAACTTTATATTTTGCATGAAAGTATAAAACTTGTATGAGAGCTTTAAATTGTGAAGGATTACACTGCCTTTTTTTGATAGATTTGAAACCATTAAAGAGGATTACATACAAAAATCTTGGAAGAAATGTACAAATAATAGAACGCAATTATTTTATTATTCCTTTTTAGTGCATAAATCAGCTTAGCACTAATTCCGTCTTTGTTTGCTAATAAAAATGAAAAAGTATGATGTGAATTTCCAAATTCTTATACAATGTCATTTTTATATTCATCAGAACTTTTCATTAGAATATCGTTTGTATAGTATATTTTCTTACCGTCAGGGGTGCAGCTGTAACAAGAGTAAGCGAAACTTAGGGGCGGGCACACACAAATATTAATCAAATATTTTAAAACATATCACAATTTTAAACAATTATCATTTTTTCTATTTTATTTGTTTATGTATGTTTTAAGGATCTGCAAACAATTAAAAAGTACTTCGTAGTTCTTGAGCCACAAAGATTATTAAACAGGCATATGCAGTAATTTTTCACTGTCACGATCTTTCAGAAACATAAATTCAGAAGTACTTACTTTCTAATTAAGTCTTCTTGTTATTAGTCATATTTTGATAGCTAAAAAAGAATTGTAACGATGTACAGGTGATCCAAATTCAATGGGATTACATGGGTATTTGGCTTAATAGTCAAGATAGAAAAACGATTAAATTACCAAAAATGTGCAGTTTTTTGAGATAAACTTAGAACCGTTTTGAAACATATTCTATCATTTCCAGTTTTTGAGTTATTGGAAAAAAAGTATTGTTTTTTTTTTGTTTTCATAGCCCACTGTTTTTCTTGAAAAAAACAACTAAAAAACCTTCGAACTTGCGTATTATTAAAAATAACTACATCAATCCTTATATATTTGGAATGAGAAAAAATAAGGAATTTAAATAGGCCATAGCCAGCTACAGCTTTCATTTAAGAAAAGGTAAGTTTGTGCCATAACTTTTTAACGGCGAGCGTAATTTGCTTTTTTTTTAGTGTAATCGAATTCTACATAAAAATATCTAAAAATACACTTCATAAATTTTTTTAATATTCACAATAATAACGGAGATATGACGCATTATAAAATGACAAACAAACACTTTTTTCCAATAACTCAAAAACCGAAAATGATAGAATATTTTTAAAAAGGGTTTAAAGTTTGTCTAAAAAAACTGCAGTTTTTGGTAATTTACCGTTTCTCTATCTTGAATATTTAAGCGAGATACCCATGCAATCCCATCGAATTTGGACCACCCTGTAAATGTAAAAAAATTTACTTTAGGCAATAAAAGAGTATTTTGGATTTCGAATTATCAAATATATTTCTAAAAATATACTATTTTTTATGCTTCCTGTGCAGTGGCGTAGCGACGGGGGGCAAGGGGGTATCGATGTTCCGGGCGCCAGTCTTGGGGGGCGCCGTGAAGACAAAATATTATTGCGTTTATTTTATTTATTCAAGCCAGAAAACTAAGATTCAGTCTACACAAGTTCAAAGGGTTTGAACTTGTGTAGACTAAAAGTATACAAAAGCAGAGTAGAGTGCTATGTAGTCATAGTGGTGCAGTGTTTAGATTGTAATTGTAAAATGACTAGGATTGACATCCAGACTCTAAAAAGACGTAGCAAATAAGGTTAAACTTAAAATGTTTATTAATCTATAGGATTAGGTGCATTGCAAATTTTAAATTAAAAACAAAATTTAAAAAATATTACATTTTACTTAAAACTCACAAACTACGATTAAAATACGGGCGGCATAGGGGGGTGGGGGGAGCGAAAAATATAACTATGCCCCGGGCGCATTTACCCTCGCTACGCCACTGTTCCTGTGGTAGTAGCAGAAGCTGGTGTTTTTCAATAAACTTAAAATTATAAAAGATTACAAAAGTAACACTATGTATGGGGCAAAGCAGATTACCAAACCAGACATTAGCTATTGAACATAAAGAAGCTTCTAAAATAAATGTACTAGATTTGATTAAACATTTTGCAAAAGCAAAATTCAGGTAAGGTTTTATTGGGCAAAAGTATCTACCTAAAAACCAAAAGCCTTATATTTAAAAATTTTGTACAAAGCCGTGCTATATTCAGCGTTGAGGTGTGAATCATATCAAAATATTTAGAGGACAGAGTAAGAGCAGTGGAAATGAATTTCTGGGATGGTCTTGCCAACTAACGATTATGGAAAAAGAAACAAGGTCGCGTGGGAAAGAGTAAATGCTTGACCGATATAATTTAGGAACCACAACTAATTTGGTACGATCATCTTAACAGACTACCTGCATATAAAATTCCACATAAAACACTGACATGGACTCCATTTAGAGCAAGAAAAAGGGGAAGACCGAAAAAGAGATGGATAGATGGGGTAAAAATAGCAATGGACAAAGAAAACTTAACTGACAGCTGGAAATTTTGAAACATAACATTTGAAAAATTGTTGTTTTATTGGAGTTTGTCTCCAAATTCCAAATGTAAAAAAAAAACAATTGCGGGGAGGGGTCATTATTAATTTTTCCCTATAGCCCCCGAAGTTTTAGCTACGCCACTGCTTACAGTACACATTCAAGAACTTTGCTGATACTCGAAAATCAGTTGAAAGTAACAAATGATGCACAAAAAACAACTGTTTATGTAAGCAAAAGTTAATGATTTTTAGTTTCCCATCATTAATCATTCACACTAAACTAACATGAGACGATTTTCGTGTGTTTTGCTCCTACTAGTCTGAACTTAACCAATAATTAAGATCAGTTAATTATTGAATTTAATTAAAAGCAATAAATAAACCTCATAATTAAACAAATGGAAGCCAACGCGAATAGATTCTCGCAGTTAATTTGCACAACATTAGTGATTAAAAAATGTGCCCACCCGTAAAATATAGAACTATTTATGCAAAACCATTGCATTAACTGTTAGAAATCCGCCTTAAACAAAACAAATTGCAACGGTTTACGATAACTGTAACAGATTTTCGGGTACAATAAGTTTGTTTCTTTGAAATTCCTCTTCATTCAAATATTCCGCTTGACTAAACTCGTGCTATTTAAAAAAAAAACTTGATCACTGCTGGGTTAGTGATCGTGACTTGGAACTTTGTGGGGAGTCCCCGTCTTGAACAACAAAATCTCTAGTTTTGTATCGTTATATTAAGCAACATTCTCAGCGTCAACACGAAAGAAACACTAATGACTTGTTACTATTTTAAAGTAATTTGGAGGTTCATTGTTTCGCAACGCTAGTTTTTGCTGCATTACCGGATAAAAACGAACTAGAAGTAATTTTGGAAACCGCTATGAAGAGTTTTTAGGAAGTCTTGACCCACTTTAAAACAAACGTGATATTTTGAAGAGAAAAATAAATATAAGCAAAATATAGTTTATTCACCTGGCCCCCTGGCCGTATTAGTAACACTGTCTTGCTGAAAACTAGAACTAAACCATATTGTTTTATTATTGGTTTGATTATTTAATTTAAGTGATTCTTTTTTTATTTATTAGATTAAATATTAGTTTAAAATCACTGTTTACAAAGTATCTATTGTTGAAATGCTGGACCGGTTTTAAAACTCATTCCTACATCACTTGCAACCTTATTTATTACAAATTGTTTATTTAAAAATAGGTAATACATTTACCAATACACAAAAAAATGACAATTATGTGCTTGACTGATATGGACCAGTGGCGTAAAAAAGGGAGGGATTAGGGGGATTAATCCCCCCCGAAACTTTGAAAATTTTAAAAGAACTAAAATTATAATTACCGCATTTTAATATTGCGCGACAGACTGCTCTTCCATACATATAAAATATATTATATGTTTGTATATTTTACTCATAAATGCTATTTTTGGGTACGTTTGACCCTGGACCCCACCCAACTCTTTCTTACAACTCACTTTTTATGTCTAGCCCCCCTAGATCATTTTCTTATTACACCATTGCCATGCCCTGTTTGATATTAGTCAGTATTATTTTTGCAAATGAAAACAATATCTCCCCGAATATTTTTCTGCGTACGCCACTGATATGGAGAGTTTATTATAAATATAAAAGCTCTGTGGGTTCGTTTTTGGAAAAAAAGGACATGATAAACAATGTGTTTTTAATTTAGTGTGAACTTTTTCTTTGTAAACATTTTATAGTTTGTTTTGTACAGGGTGGTCCACATAGACCGCTATTGGGGTCTCGTAAACGGTAAGAGCTACAAAGAACTTTAAATTAGACAAAATTTTTCCCCTTTCTGGGACCTATTCAGTGATGCTTAAATGTGTTAAAACAGTTCCATGGCACGCTAGATAATAAACAAAAATCAATTTTTTTTTTTAAATCGTTAATAACTCGGTTATACTTGATGGTACAAAAATATTTTTTGGGATAAAGTTGTAGATATTTTTACGCACTTACCAATAAAAACATTCATTTGTTTCAATATTGTTTAAAATTATGGCACTCTATAGCTTCATGGAGACTTTTCGATGAATTTTATTTGTTTTGAGGATAAATATCAAAATAAATAAATTAAACCTTCTTATATTATTTAAAAGAGGAAAAAATGCCTCTTCATGAGGTTATAGCCGACTATGGTTTCCATTTAAAAAAATACATGTTGGTAATTCATCTAAGAATTTAAACAATATTCAAACAAATGAATGTTTTCATTGTAAACTGTAAAGTGCGTAAAAAATTCTACAACATTTTCCCCAAAAATATTTTTGTTCCATTAAGTTTAATCGAGTTATTAATAATTTTAAAAAAAGACCATTTTGATTTTTGTTTACTATGTAGCGTTCCATGGAACTTTTAAAAGAATTATAACATCACTGATTGGGTCTCGAAAAGGGGAATAATTTGTCTAATTTAAACTTCTTTGTAGCTCTTACCGTTTACGAAATCCCAATAACGGCCCTTCTATGTGGGCCACCCTGTATATTAAAATATTCTCATGCTTAATAACATTGCATAGGCAATTATAATGAAAATAGTTAAAATCCATTTTCCGTAATCTAATTAAACATAGAGTAAGCTGAATTTTACAATAAAACTCGTAATGTGATACGAAAATCGAGTTTATAAAAAAAACTTATGAGATTAATGTAATTTAACAGTAATTAAATAAATATTGAGATTAAACAACGGTATTTAGTTTCCTTTTTTAATTATAAACAAAACCAAACTAAAACACTGCGTAAATCAAGTAAAATTGTAACTGAAATAATTAAAATGTTATGTTTTCAACAATTCAATCATTATGAAAATGGAGTTAGTCCATGTGTGGCCCAAAAACAAAAACATTGTTTCAGTGAATTCAAAATAAATTATATGTATTAAAATTAAACACATTTTTTATCGCAAACTAGATTATAATTTTGACGCAAAACAGTTGAATTAATATAAAAAAAGAAGTTTTTGTTACTTATGTACCTACATCCTACACAAATAAATCATCAAAATTAAATTAAAAAGGTGCCAGTTCTGAAGTAAACTTTTATAGTGGCAGATTTAATTTATTTTCTACGTCCACAAATATTTAAAATACATTGGTTATTATCTGGTTTAAAGTTAATTGCAAAACACCCCTTTAAAATAAATTACCATGAACAAAAACAAAAAAAATCAGATCATATCTGTGATAGACAATAAATCAAACAAAAAAATAATCCTAACAGCTAAATTAAGATCCGCTTTGTATAAGCCGACTTATATACAGGTTAGGGAGGATGCGCCATAGATCAAAAGGATTAAAAAAGAATTAGTTTATTGTATGCTAAATCTAATATTAATATCTAAACAAAATTAGTTACAGCAATCTTTGAGCTACAATCATTTTACTTACCAATGAAAAGACATTTGTATCTTACTGTACTTAACTTTATTATATTGTTTTACAGTAGTTTTAAATGTAACTAAAAATTTCAAGAACAAAAAAAAATTCATCAAATACCATTACATTTTGATCAATTAAAAATATCATACATAATAACCATCGTCGCTTAACGGCAGGTTAATTTAAATTAAATCCCCTTTGCACGTCTTCTTTAAAAGGGTCAGATCCCCTAGCAACCATCCAAGGCGCCAAAAAAATGCCACCGACATGAGAATAAAAACCCTAACAAGCCAAAAGTTTGTAAAGATTTAAGAATTTAAAAGACTCAAGATTACAGTATCCCATTACACTCACAATAAAGACGGTGTTAATGTAAACAACCCCCTAAAAAACCCATAGAAATATGCACGCTGAGACGAAAATACACACAAAATAAGAGGGGACGTCTTCAGGCTACGACAACCCTTAACTTGCTTTAGAAGACCTGACTATTTTAAAAATATCAATGTAGTTTCAGTGGCGGGTATTAAAATGGATAAAAGAAATAGTAGCAATTCCCAAAATATTTCAAAATTTTGAAAATAACGCTCTAGTCACTCTAGTGTGTCGGACAAAAGAATTGCACAAATAAAAGCTGTTAGTAAAACAATAAAAGAATATCATAGTAAATTAAAATAAATTATACAGGGTGTCCCAGTTATCGTGAACAGCATGGGGACCTCGTAAACAGTAAGAGATACAGAATTGGTTAAATGAGTCAAAATGATCTAATTTACGAGCAACTATTTTACGAAAAAAATCTTTAAAAAATTATGGATCCACTTCCGTGCAGTTTTGCAACGATCTAGTCGTATTGAATGGAAAAATTGATGGTGTTTTCGAATATAACGTTCCTAAATTAATGATTCATCTGTCAAGGGCTCATTACCTCTTATTGACTTGAAGTTCCCTATCAAAATAAGGTAAAAATCCTGTGATACCATAAAAAAGATGACTTGTATGTTTATTCAAAATCCCAAAGCAAATGCATGAGAAATTAAATGAATTCAGTTTCAGTTCCAATCGTTGGAGGCGAATGCTACCCATAAATTATGTCTCAAATGATTAATGAGGTTTTAATACCTCACGTACTAGGCATTGAATGCTGATTTTGGCGTGATGACAACTTTTAAAGTAATTATGAAGTACCCCTTCTGTTTTAATGCGACCGCCTGGTGGTAGTTTAGTCGTTTCACCCTACAATAACCACAAAATTTCTGTAATTGCACGACGCAGCAGCTGATTTAGATGACCGACCGACCCACAACTAAACCGCCAGTTATAACATATGGTACGAAATAAATTTCGGATTATACAGAGTGTGCTAAAGCATCTAACGTTTCAATAAAAGCGTAACTGTAAAGGCTATGGAGATTTTTCCTTGAAACAAAAACAAAACACGATTTGGGAAATAACGCGAAATAAACTAAATTAACTTATAGAAACACATCCCAGAAGAAAAATGGTTAGAATAACTCAATATGTAGCAAAACGTTCCTTTTTAAGAAGGCCTAAAATTGCAGGTTTTAAGATGATAATCCATGTCAAAACACAACCCTAAATTTCACGCGATGATTTTTTTACCCCAATAATCGCTTCATTAAAAAGGTTTTTTACTTTACATTATGTTAATCTGACGGTGTTGATACGAATTGAAATAAATTGTTTACACATGAGCAGTTATGTTGAAAGCGGGACTAAGTCCATTTTAGAGAAAAATGAATTTACTGATAACAATAAATATTTTTATCTATAAACAATCTATAGTCAAAATAGTTCAAATTCCCTAAGATTTTGGCAATGGACGTTCTAATGCTTAACCCTTTGCCTGTCCAAAATTTTACATAAAATTTGTACCGTACGTTCCTTTAAATATCACATCTATCATGTTCTACAGCTCTATGGGATTATTTTATATGTATAATGTAGTGTCAGGATAAGTGTAAAGCATCTAGCAAGTGCAAAGATATGTGTTTTCCATATGATACACAAAGCGTACGAAGGACCATTTTTTTGTGTGCATCACCGGTGATGCACAGGACAGGCAAAGGGTTAAAGGTATTGAACACATGTTTATTTTGAAAGCTGTGTGTGAAAGTCCAAAAACACTAGGCTAAAAATCAGAAAAGTAAGAATGTGATGAATTTATCACCATACACAGGGTGTCCCAGATTACATTTCCAGCATGGGCATCTCGCTTATTACGTATAGGAGATACAGGTTTGCTTAACTTAGATGAATTATTCTTAAGTATGAGATGAGCTACAATATATTTTTAAAAATTCAAAATTCCTCGTATTTCAGAAGTTATAGCAAAAATATGTAAATGTTGAACTCTTTTTTCTCTCAAACCTTTTTGTTATTGGATCAATTTTATTAGTACTTTCTGGAGGTATTTTTTATGTAGAATATAATTATTATTTCAGATTTTTATTATCACGTTCCATTTTTGAGATATTACCCCTCAAGTGAATGGCATGGCATAATGATGGATTGGCCTTGTCAGTGGCGTACGCAAGGGAGGGAAATACGTTACCTACATTAATTTCTTATGCGAGTATGTAGCTACTTATAATTCATTATTAACGATAATAATGACAATGAAAAAACACCTAAATAAACTTAGAATGAAATACATAATATTATACAGGGTGATTTAGTTTGACTGTCGTAAATAACTTTTAGACTCATTTTGCCTATATACGTATGCTTATTTTTTTAATGCACTATCGTATTTTTAGAATTGAACTTTCTATAAGAATCAGAAAAAAACAAAGTATACCATACAGGGTGGATAAAAATCATGATTTTTTTTAAAAAATCAAAAAAATCGATTTATTTGATTTAAATCAGATTTTTTTGATTTAAATCAAATGTACTATATTATCAAATTTAGTGACATATTCACATGCTATTTCTGTATTGTGCTAATATATTTAATAACCAATGTATTTAATTCATTGGTGAATTTTTGTCAAAATGAAAAATTAAATATAATGATTAAGAATTTTGAAAAAAATCAGTGCTAAATGGTGATATTTAATTAATTATATACAGGGTGAGTCATTCGTGCGGGATCGGTCGATTGTGGCTAAACGGCTTGAGATATGAAGTTGAATCAAATGCTATTTTATACAGTTTTTTCTAAACAACACAATAAAAATATTTTCAAATATACAGGGTGTCACCTTTCTGGAACTAATAGCAACTTTTATATTTCAAAATTTTCAAATACAACACCCAATTTTTTATTTATTATTTTTGACCGCCTTAATTCTAGCTTTGCATCAATATAAAATACTAAAGGTTTTTATACGGCGTGGTAAAAAATAATAATTTTCTATATTAATCAAGGTTTTAAGTCTTTATTTAAAAAATTCTCCTGAAGTTATTTTGAAGTACAGAGTTTTAATTTGGTATGGACATGCAGAAAAAATTTCTCTGTTCGCTCGATATGAAAAAAAATGAATCACACATACAAGAGTGTTTATAAATAGGTGGCAACTTCCATGATTTTCAAAAGTTCGTAACTCGATTTTTTCAAATGCGAACCCCTGTATTTTTTTATGTCATCGAATTCGTCTTTAAAAGAGCTTCATATTTTGTTAAGTATGTCCTATACCCAAAACTCATACTTTTCGAGACATTCGACATTTTTCTTCAAATCGCTATTGAAACAATAGAGTGCCGTGGAAATTGAAAAAACTGACTGTTCACTTCGCTGTCAAAAACTTGTCATTTATTTTTTGAATTATTGCATTTCCACAATGAATATTACTTTACAAGAGCAAATTGATATGGTTTATTCACCATTTCGTGTATTTAATTACTAATAGTAATACAATTTTGTTTTATTATAAATATTATATTGTATCTACTCATATAATCTGTGATTTAAATTGAAAATTTTTATAAAAAAATCACTTGATTTAAATCAATGATTTTTTTTAAAAAATCACTTGATTTAAATCATGATTTAAATCGTGATTTAAATCAATTGATTTAAATCTGCTCAACCCTGATTACCATATAATTTTTAAAAAAAGTTGACTATCGTCAGTCTGACATATTGCACCGTAGAAAAAAACATTTGAACGTCATTTAATAAAATATTTTCCCCGATTTACAAGAATATAAAGTTTATGAGGGTTTACCCTTTAAATATCAAAGTTATAAAGGTGCGACAGTCAAACTGAATCACCCTGTATAAGTTACTTATACTATATAATTTACTCATCAATTTTCTTAAATTTCTGTCATCAAACATCACTTCAGAAAAACACATCAAACAAAATCAACACAAGTCAATAGTTTTTATAAACTATTAATTTTAAAAGTGACTTAAGTCACTTTACAGTAAAGAAAAATGACGATTCGTTGTCTTTGCAAAATCATGAGATAAATATAATTAAACGAGAAAACAAATATAAATGAAATTTCTCTTAAGTAAGCATGAATATTTTTCTGCACATTAAAATGCAAATGATTTAATATCTCAAAATAACATAAAACCTGACTTATGCCGCTTTTAAAATAAACGGCTCATATTATCAATAACCGGTCAATTTTAGCCTTTGCTGGTAAGAAAAACAGTAAATATAAGACACCTTTTTCAGAATTTTATGCGCTTGTTTGTCAAACAGTAGAAGTTTACAACACCCAGATTTTAAAATCGCCCTGTAGGTACAACCGCCCCTTTCATTCTTACCTCCCAAACTATCCGTTACTAACTAATATTATTTGTTCAGTTCAGTTTAGCAGTAGATAACGCTAAAATATCTAACAACAGAAAATTACTGTTGTGTTCAGGTAGCCGAGCCAGGTAAAAATGTGCAAACGGTAAACTCTCAGATTTTTCTCAGAACGAAAGAATGGAGCACATTCTCCATTGACGCGTACACGCTTCTTTGCAATATTTTTAAGCTTCTCCAAGTCAACAATCTACTAAACACTACCATAAAACCCTACTTAGGGCAACTATAGGCATCATTAATTTATCCTTCACTTTATCTTTATTAAGTTCCGAGACCCAAAGAATGGTCTCAATATTTATTAGGTTACTTAACATGAACTTCAAACAAACCTGTCACCATCGCTTGATTTGATAACATGTTCATACATTCCTAGACAATAAAACCTTGGGACAAAATAATTTGGCGGAAGATTGCGCAAAAAGTGCGACAAACAAGGAACTATCTCACACATTTCCTCTATAAATTTCGCCTGACAGGTGACCTAACGCCTTCTGTTACACTACAGCTACACAATTGGGCCGTGTATTTGCTCTAGTCATTCCGTTTTCAACTTACATTTGGTCCGCAACTTCCGCGCCCGGAAAACTAGTATAAATTTTTACTTGTATCGTGTACCGGAAGGTAATTATTTTCTATTAGGTTTAATGTAATTTTAATTTTTATATAAAGCACTTTTTAATCATAATTTTTGTGTTTGCCTTCCCTTACATTGTAGAATTATAATTAAGTAACATGTTACGGGGATAATTTTTAATTAATTTAATTGTATGGTTGGTTTACACATCAAATTATTTTCACCCGGCAAAAAAAGGAATTAAACTACGAAATTAATTTGTTTAGTTTCAATCTAAACTTTTTCAAAGAGGATACATTTTGTTTTTAAATAAATCATCTCAAATTCTATTGTAACGTAGCCATGCTCAGTAATTGTGGTCTGTTATCAGTTATAGGTCTATTGCAACGTTTCCCAACTTTTCAGACAACAGACCGGCATTTTTTCTAATACTTTTCACACCCTGCATACTAGGGTTTGTCGGTTTTTAAAAATCGGTTTTGAAAAACCGGTTTTTTTGAAAAAAATTATGTATTCGAAAAACCGGTTTTTTAAACTAAAAAACCGGTTTTTAAGCCTAGATTTAACACGTAAAAAATAAATATCTACATAAAAATCTGTACACTTCTGCTTCATTTGCAAAATCTAAAAAACGTTGTTACAAAAAAATCAAACATATTTTCGCTGGCTTCAAGAATTAATATAGTCAATTTATCGGAAAAATATTATCTAGAATTTACCCAAATTCTGCTATAGAATTGGAAACAAATTTCGATGAAGATGAAGATATTATTAAGGGTTTTTGGATTTGCTGTTTTTGTTAAAGGTTCCTCGATAAATCTAAGAATTGATTTCTCCATTTCTTCTTTCAAGACATTGTTCTTTTCATTAAAGGAAGCATTTGCAGTATTTGAATCAACTAATAAAAGGATAAAGAATTTGGGCACACTGTTTGAAGCCTTAAAAACAGCAAGACCCAGCTCAATAGTCAGCGAACCAGTGTTTTCTGTATCTGGTAATTTTGAATCTCAAATACGAACCAGATTAAGTCATGATTCCGTAAATGTTTTGTGTTTTTAAAATCGTGTTTTCTAAAGAAAAAAGCAAATTTAAAAAAAAAGCTATTTATGGTTCGTTGAAAGTTTAGAATTTTATTTTTAATTGTTATCTTATCATTTGGTTTTATTTTTAATTTGTTTTATATTTTATAAAATTATGAAATATAAATCAAAAGTCGGTTTTTGTATAAACCCTACTGCATACCACAAAATATGGCCTACAATTTTGTTTGGTGTGCCATTTTACTTACACAGAATACCTTTGAGATTACAACTACCCTGTTTTAAAAATATAGGAGTCAAAATTACGCGTCTTGAAATTGTTTTATTAAGATTTTTCATCAAGAATTGAAAGCAAAAAGGGTTTTATATAAACAAAGTAAAAATGTTAATTAATACTAGTACGCAGAAACAAAACTGTTGATATAAATGAAGATAATCATCTTTTTGTATCTTTACTAGTAACGAATCTGTGGAAATATTTGTTTTGTGTAGGACTCAAATATGTGACATTTGTAAAGAATGTGTTCACGTTTGACTCAAAAACGGTCCACATAGAAGAGCCACTATTGCGATAACCGATAAAAACTACAAAAAAGTTTAAATTAGACAAATTGTTCTCTTTTCTAGGACCTATTTAGTTACGCTTTAATGTTTTTAAAAAGTTCCATGGCACGCTAGATAATAGAGTAAACAAAAATCAAATTGGAATTTTGTTTCAAATCGTTAATAACTCAGCTATACTTGATGGTACAAAAATATTTTTGGGGAAAAAGTTGAAGATTTTTTTACTCACTGTGAAATGAAAACATTCATTTGTTACAATATTGTTTAAATTCTTAAAGAAATTACAGACTTGCATTTTTTTAAATAGAAACCGTAGTTGGTTATGACTTCATGAAAAAGCATTTTTTCCTCTTTTCAATAAAATAAGGTTTATTGTGTTTATTTTGATATTTAGGCTCAAAAGAAATAAAATAAAATTCATCAAAAACTCCCTATAGAGCGCCATAATTTTAAACAGTATTGAAACAAATGATGTTTTAAATTTTACAGTGCGAAAAAAATCTTCAACTTTTTTCCCAAAAATATTTTTGTGCCATCAGGTATAAGCGAGTTATTAACGGTTTTAAAAAATGCTTATTTTGATTTTTGGTACTTATCTAGCGTGCCATGGAACTTTTTTAAAACATTAAAGCATCACTGATATAGGTCTCAGAAAGGCGAACAATTTGCCTAATTTAAACTTCTTTGTAGCTCTCACCGTTTACGAGATCCCAATAGTGTCCCTTTTATGTGGAACACCCTGTAAATGCTTAATAGAAAATTTGAATTTGAAATAATACAAAATATACGGCATGTTCTAAAGTATTTGCATTTTTTCCAAGAAAAATCGATTTTTGTTAAACTTAAGCAAACATCACATACAAAAATTAGGTTAATTATAGTATATTACATAACAAGAGTTGTAAGAAGCATATTAAACACGAGTAAAATAATAAAAATGACAATTAAGAATAAACTTCGCGTCAGTGGTAGTATAAGTGACATTAGGATGGGCAATTGTCAGCATAATTCCAGGCACTACAATGTTTTGTCAAAACGCGTTTTGTACTTTGCTTAATTTTCAGTTATTGGAAAACTAAAAATTAATATTGATTACATTTATGGATACAGTTTTTTTTTCTCTAAGAAAACCTAATTGCACTTTTTTTCTTAAATAATTAGGTGATATATTACACGACTTTTAAAATGTTACCATTGAAATTAATATGTTACGTGATCCAATTCTGCACCCTACGCAATACATCTTAAATAAAGTGGGTACTATGCAGTAACCTAGACGGAGACCCTTCGTCACTGCAATTTAATTTGATATTACATTTTCTATTTTCATGCAGCTGGTCAAATTATCGTACAATTTCTTTACTGCCTGTATCAGTGTATAACTATTTGGTCATACCACGTATAAATGTTGTATCATATTCTCAGTTCTTTTTATTACTATAATTTCTTATATACATATTTGGTTAGTCGCTCGTACCATTTCATAGAGTGGAAAAAATATTAGGACTGAACTGTAATCGAATAATTCTACCGTTAGCATATAAATTGTTTGCACTGTTGGCAATAATAATCCCTTACAATCTAACCAGAAATTATGAGTCATTTTCTTTTATACTCAAGTCCGTAAGGAAAATAACGGAGAAAAAGCATAGTTTGTTTTGCAGAGGGGTGGAAGTTTCTTGGAGCCGATCTGAAACATCAGCAAAGTTTGTATATCAGTTGATGGTTATGCATCACTACTCTTTTTGTTAATATATAAGACGGTATTGACAGGTCTATAAACTTTAAACTCCAGCATTATATACTGTAAGCGGTTGTATAGAATTTTATTGGTAGAATTTAATAAAAAACCTATAAATATATAGCCCATATATCTTAATAATAAGAGGTAACCGTTGATTTAACCACCGATTATAGAAACAAGCCTATAAAGTCAGTAACTACCAAACGTGGGCTGAAATAGAACATCATAAATTCAAAAACTTCTACTGTGCAGGATTGATTTACAAAATCATTCAAATTTATTTCTCTTTTAATGTCACGTCCAATATTTTTTGTTTTATTAGGAAGTGTTTATAATTTGTCTTAAACAACAGTGCATCAGTCAAAATAATTGAAGTTGTAGGTAGTAAGTACGTGGCGTTGACGGTATAATAGATGATTTTTATGTTTGTCCATTATATGGAGCTAATTATTTTAAATTTATGGCGTCTTTTATTTGTTTTTATGGTCGATATTTTATTTTATGTTGACACATTATTGTATTTTATAATTGGAAGCTTAATTTTGTTTATATATACTTACAAACGAAATCGGATAAAGGTTTATGGCTTTATTAAAGTATTTAATTTAGTAACGTTCAAAGCAGTATAGTCCGCGTCAACTTTTAAGGCAAGTGGCGGGGGAGTTTTCGCGCAGTAGCGCTACAATATGGCCCTTAAAACTATTGGCGGGTAAACCAATACAACCAAGTAAGAAGATGTGTCCAATTCCAAGTGTGTTTAGTGCGCACCCCCCACCGCTCGCCATTAGACAACGCGGACTATAGCTTCAGTGGCATATGCAGGAGAGGGTTGGGGGGAGGCAAATCCCTATTCGCACAGTAAAGCTTTTTTATTCAATAATTTTTTCAGGATAGAATATGTAGTCAAATGTTTTTGTTAAATTGTTTGCTACCTGAATAATCCCTTAGGATAACAATCTTGGAACACAGCAGGTTCTATATCGTGCAAGAATATTTACATTTTGTTCTAGACAGAAACATCAACTTTATTATCAGAAGAATATTTTTGATGACAGACAATACTATGTACTATCTATCGAAGCTTAAAAGTTATTTTTAGCTCCAAGTAGCCCTAATAGAGATTAAATCAACTTCATTTTTGTCGACTGATTTTTTCACGTCAATAAATTTCGATTTTGTTTCTAATCTCACGAGAAGCTTCAGTAGTCTTTTAAGATGAGTCAAAAGAATAAATTTTCCATTGCTACTTTTAAGTTAATCACATAACGTCACTCTTTATCTGTATAATTATATTTGCTGAAAAATGATATAAATATTTGTGATATGATGAAATTATTTGTGCAAAAGCGTATTTTATTTCATTCATCTGTTTTTACACTACCGTCTTATGTTTCTTAATTCACAATAAACAGTCTTCTGTTTGACGTATAATCGCTTTATCGATAAAATTATTAATTTCATTATCACTTCTAGTGTTGCTTTATTAATTATGATCTAGTTTCTTCAACTCGAAACATTAGTCATTATTAAAACTCATAGTATTGATTACAAGCAGACGTCTCGAATTAGTAATAATTCACTCAATATGTGTCTGTGGAGTGTTAAAATTTATCTCCAGCGGTCGGCCAACTCTGAACAGTTCTCGTTTAAAATTTATGCTTATTGTGTTTTAAATAACAGCTTTCTAGGTTTCACTAGGTTGGTGCTGTTTTAACACCTGTTTTGAGCGTTACATCTTTTAAGTCACTACAAAGTATCAAAGAAACCGCACACTTTATTTTTTTCAGGCGCTGATTTTAACTGCACGGCTGTAAAAGTACCTTTTAAGCTCTTTCGCTTTCATTTTTTGTACAAAGAGCGTTGTAAAAGTGGGATCCTAGTACTTCGGTGTCTGCAATGCGAGTTTGAACAAAATCTAGAACGCCTTGAACTAGTTTTTAAGTTAATCAATTAATGGATGAAATTAATTTAGGCTTTTACACCAATTATTGCTAGTTAAGTTTATTAGCAACGATATGCGAGTTGAATGCGATACATGTTTCTAACACTTACTGTATTCGGCTTATTTTTTGTTGAAGATGTATTAGACAGTTGTATCCGGTCGGTTGGCTATAAATAATTACTGATTTGGAAGTATGTTGGGTTGGGAGTAACACTAGGGGGAAATTAACTTTCAAGGCTAGGCCATGTACTTTGACGGAGGTCCACTATTTCCCTTTTGTTGTGGAATTGCAACTTGAAGGCAGCTGCTTCTAAAATTCATGTAGGACACTCATTATTGTACCATAAAATTTTATTACAATTTATTTCAGTTGTCGTAGTTTTATAGTGGTTTATTTTCATGGAAATTGGTTTTAGAACATTTAAAGTAATTATGTGCCCAATGGAATATATATTTTTTTAATATTTCGATTATCAAACTATCTTTAAGTATAGAGTGGGCAAATTTCGATGTTTTAATAGGAAATCTCGGTAACTATGTATAAGAGGTATCAAGAAGGTATCGAGAAAAAGTTAATGGTGAAAACTAAAATTGTTTATCGTCTTTTGTTTTCGAGTTATCGCCGATAACTCGATTTTTCAACTTTTCGTCTTATGACCATATTTCACTTGTTTATGAAAATAAACAAAAATAATTTTGACGTTCTACTTTTACACTATTTTGATAAGAATGCAGTGGCGTAGACAAGTTTTCAATTTTTTTCGAAATTCGAGTTGTGACATAAAGTTGTATTTTTTTAAATAGAACCCATAGTTGGCTATGACTTATTTAAATTCCTTATTTTTTTGTCATTCCAAATATATAAGGGTTGATGTAGTTATTTTCAATAATATGTAAGTTGCGAAATTTTTTTAGTGTTTTTTTTTAAGAAAATTATAGTAGGCTCTGAAAACAAAAACAAAACAAGGTGCATAACCTTTTAAAACTCATTTAATACAAGTTACAAAGGTTTAGTAATTTGTTGTGATAATAAATAAACTACAATATACTACGTAACAGCTGATTCCGACTATATGGTTGTTTTCTTATTTTCATATATTTATAATGTTTATCACAACAACAAATTACAAAACCTTCGTAACTTGTACCAAATGAGTTTTAAAAAGTTTTACACCTTGTTTTGTTTTTGTTTGCAGAGCCTACTATAATTTTCTTGAAAAAAAAAACTAAAAAACTTTCGCAACTTACATATTATTAAAATAGCTATGTATATCAACCCTTATACAGGGTTCACCACGACCCTGAGATTCTTCGATAGCTCCTTTATTAATGAAAATATCAAAAAATGTTAAATACAAATATTGTGCGAACCTATTTTCTACATAACCTAAAATTATTTTCAAATATACAGGGTGTTTCGGCAATCAAAGTTGCAGCTCTTTTTATTCTTTTGCTTAAAAATTCTTTGAAAAATTACGACTTACGTCCATGGCCCACTTTAAAATATTTTAATTGCCTTAGTAAAACTAATAAAAATCGAGATAGCTCGAAAAATATTAACTTTAGGTATAGGACATGCTTAATAATTTCGAAAGACAATTAAATTCTCTACAAGAAAATGTAAAAATATACAGGGTGTTGCATTTAAGAAAAATGACTTATCGATGTTTAAAGTTTCACAAGTTTGACCAAGCGTAAAAAACACCCTGTATAATATTTTTAAAATGTAGCTAGCGCAAAGTGTTAATTAATCTATTGTCAATCTCAATTTTAAACGAAATTTTGCCGCTTTTTTAAATAACTTTAATGTAAAAAAAAAATTAAAGTGCTCTATCGCTCAAAATTTTCACAAAAATATAATTTTTACGAAAACGGTTGACTTAAGACCCATATAACCTTTTACATTTTTTAAAGTAAATTTTAAGAGGAATCCAAAAATGTAAAAATATACAGGGTGTTCTATTTAAAAAAATTAAATTTTTATATGTGCCGGTCAAACGAAACACCCTGTATATTTGAAAATAATTTTAAGTTATGTAGAAAATAGGTTCGCACAATATTTGTATTAAACATTTTTTGATATTTTCATTAATAAAGGAGCTATCGAAGAATCTCAGGGTCGTGGTGCACCCTGTATATTTGGAATGACAAAAAAATATGCCCTGTATTTCCGCATATTTTTTAAAATGTTCATTATAATAATCATAAAATTCTTCAATCGGTAGTATTAAGCTCGAATAAGGCACTTATAAAAAATAAGAAATGACTGTTACATCTCAAAAACTATACAATAAACATTTTAAGAAGCGATGAAGTTGAAAACAATTTTAAAACTGAACCAAAAATAGTTGCTAGATATCTTAAAAACTGCAATGATACCACCTGTTTAAAACTTAAAACAAAATTTTTTATAAATTATTTAAGAGGCTCTATCTATGAATTTATTAAAATTAACCAAATCCAATGATTAAAATTGTAAAAAGAAGATTGACATTACTTTTGCACGCAATGCCAATCATTTCCTTATTCTGTAATTGTGATATTTGTGTATATAACTGTAGATAGAAAGTTATAAAATTAAATGATGTAGTGTTGAAAATCTGTCCACTTATTTATTAAGCCCATTAAGACAACTTGCGCAAATAGACCTTGGGGGCCGCAACTAAATTGTGTACTTAGGTTGACGTACAGGAGGCAATTGTTTGAGCACACACACACGAATTATATAATTGTATTTACAGATAATTACTATCGCCTTTGCTATTTACGTCAATTGTTTTACAATTGAAGACCTTGTTGCAAGAAGGGGATATGTGCAAAAAAGTAAAAAAATAAGACTTGTACAGAAATGGGTTTTAAAATATGCGCTTTTCATATGGTGCAAATGTGGGATAAGTAGGGCTGAGAAAAATAGTTTCTATAAGCCCTACTTATCCCACATTTGCACCATATGAAAAGCGCATATTTTAAAACCCATTTCTGTACAAGTCTTATTTTTTTACATTTTTGCACATATCCCCTTCTTGCACCAAGGTCTTCAATTGTTTATCACAAGCTAATAATTTTATATGAAACAATTGAGTATATAAATACCCTGCGTCAGTTTTTTTACTTGTAGATTTCCATAACCATCGACAAAAACCTGTCTTGTACAAAAATATAATTTTGTAGCTTGTACACTTAACTATGAGTAGAAAATTTTAGTATCTTGAAAGCTAATGGAGTAAAAAATTTGTTAACACATCATCCATATGTGTCCAACGCCCCCAAATTCAAATAAATCAAGTCGAAGTTCAGCGTACAGCAACCCTAAAAGTGAGTTTCTGGAATAAGGGTAGGGGGTCGATTATTTGTCTCGTATTTGTAGCTAAGGCAAGCAACTCAAAATATACTGTAGGGTCGTTGAACCAAACACAATTAAATAAGCCGTCCCGAGATGTTTCTCAAGAGCTTTTTCGTGTAGGTTTTCAATATTCAGGATTATTTAATACAATAAAGTACTTAAGCCTATCATGAGAAATTTATATAAGTAAATGCACATTAAAAATGCATACATTACAGTGATACATAAGAACTCCCTGGTCTCGAAAATTCTTTATTGTAAAAGATAAAGAATTGGTTGCTATTAAAAATATTTATTGCAGAAAACTTTTAAATATGTTATTAAATTTTACATTACTTTTCTAGTTTTTAAAATTGTATATTTTCCAATGACACCCTAAATTTTTCATTCTGTCATTCAAAAGTTATTAATCATATGTAATAACAGGTAGGCGAAAAGTATGAAAACGCTGCTGTAACGGCGTAAATTTTATGAAAAAATGTATATACAGGGTGATTGAAATTCGAATTTAAGCATGGGAATCTCGCTTATTATAATAGCTAGAGTATAGGTTTAAATTCTACAAAGTTGCTAAATTTCGTGCTCAATAATATTCCAAAGAGAAATTGAGAATATCTCAAACGGTATCCGAGAAAATAGGGAAAAACCGGAAAATACGATTTTTGAAAATTGTTCGTAACTCCTTTAGAGTTTGAAATATTTTAAATGTGTCAAAACATTGTCGAAACAATTTTTTAAGCCGAATCGGATGGTGATCACAAATTTTTCCCATATCGATTCGTTTTTGTAAAATGATAACCAACTTTAGTTTTTCTTATGGGCGCAATTTTTGCTATTTACATAATCAAATAGCATTTATTTTTCTGAATTCATTGATGTTTTACTCATGTTATTTTACTTCTTTATTCATTGCCAAATTTAAAAAAAAAAGGTTTTAAACAACAATCTCTATAAATCAGGCAGCCTGGTCGTTGTAGTTTATGTTGTTTCCATGACAACCAGTCATCAAACTAAAAGTCTATTACTTGTCAAATTAATAAATTCGTAAAATAGTTATTTTTGTGCGATCGTACTAGAAAGAGTTGTTTAACGGACGCGTTAGCAACCATAAAGTACTGCATTTCCGACACTATCCTTAGCAACGGCTGAAAAAGGTTTTTCGGCCGCCACAGCGTACGAAAAAGATCATTAATTTGCATTAAGCAGAACGGAAAGCGCATGTGCGTGTCTGAATATAAGTTCTCTGAGATTATGGCTTCCCCGCTAAGGGTAGTGACGTAGAGGTCTTTAGGTTGTTAACTGTCAGGTACTTTATAACCTAATATTTTTTGTATAATTGTACTAACTGTTCTATTGCTGTCAATTATACTATATATTAATAAATAAATAATTAATCAATGTTTAAATTTATGAATAAAACATTAAAATCGCACAAAAAAAAGTCTATTTAAATTATGTACAGAATTATGCAAGTACGTTTCCACTGCTAACAGCATACGCCGTCATCTGTCAGTGACAGAATGTCACGTAGTTTCTAACCTATATTTTTGAAAAATAATACAAAAAATTTAAATTGTTTTTAATTCCATCGCACAAAAAATGTAATATGCACCTCGGCCAAAACGTACTTTTTCGTCCTTGCCTGTTTTTTAAAATCAAATATCTCACACTACTTGCAACCCTGTCAACATGATTTAATGAATAACGAAGCTTTATCTCTTAAAATAAAGTTATATGGTTGGAAAGTTTTTATTGAGACAGCGTTTATTAGTAATTTGTTCTATTTTTCATCAGAAAATTTACGTTTTCTTTTAAAAATTAACAACAAACTAATTATCTAGCTTCAATAATTTAACTTTAAGCGCGAAATTCATTAAACAATATTCTAAAAATAGTTTTGAAAATCACATCCAATACAGTCCTGAGACTGTAGCAGATGTGTGTTGTGTACAAATATAACACAGTGTAACTACGTACAAACAACGCCTTGACCTCTCTTTCATTAAGTTAAATTACTACAAGAGTGTTATATAATCACAACTGTCAATGCAATAAACAACGTATTGATAAACTATTATACTTCCATCGATATATTTGCTGCACTTATTTTATTGTCTTGAAAATAAACATGATACACTCTTGGCGCCTTTATTCCTTAAAAAAATAGGTAAACATTGATTAAACAAAGTTATTTTCGTTGTGGTGCTGTTATTTGTTTAGTTTATTTATTATAATAACCTAAATAATTGTACAAACAAAGCACTTTTGATATTCAAACGTTCCAAATGCTCCTTTAATTAAATAAATATTACTTTTGTATTTAATTGACTTATTTCTGCCCCTGGACTAATCACGGATGGTGGAGGGCAAGCTTTTACACCAAAACAAATTTTACAGACTAATTTGTTTAAATTCATTAGAATTGTTTAACGTGTAACGATATTCTATACCGTATAAGGGCCTCCAAAATTATCTTTTACTTCAATTCCGGAAAAAAATAATTTAAGTGCAATAGCTGACGCTATGAACCAATGTTGAATACTTTGTATTTTTGTAATGAGTATTGTTGGTTTTTGTTTTATTATGCAAAATAATATAGCGCTTTTTAACTGGTGTAATGATTAAAGTTCAAAACTATATTTGTTCTTAATTATGGATACAAACTTTACACATTTCTTTGTTTACTAGCACGTAACCCGTCCTAGGACGGGAATATTGTATATCTTAAATTTAAAATTACCGTGAGCTGCAAGTTAGACACTGTTATGTTACCCATGAGTAAAAATTTACGGTTCATTAGACACAACTCAGTCGGCCAAATGAACCCATAGTAGTTTACTGCGTTACTATATTCATGCGTTACAGAGTCACAGACAGAGTCAGGCTGGACTTTTATATATATTTTTGTTTATACGTTTTTTTACTGAAGTGTTGCATGTTTTACTGAAGACTCACTGCCATATTAACTTACCCAAGAAAATTATTTTAAAATATTTTCATTCGAAACTCTGGACTTACCTGAAAACAAAAACAAACAAAAATTAACAAGTTATAATTTTCAAGAATTATATTTTCAACCAGCAAAAATGTAAGATATAGTAACATGCTAACATGTAATCAAATAAATACCTAACTTAGCTTTAAAAAAGTAAAAAGGTAGTAAAAGCCAAAAAACTGATAATCTTAGGTTTTACCGGTAAATCTTAGCATTTACTATAGTGAGGTGGTAAATTCCGAAAAAAGCTTGTAAACGGCTTCATTTTGGGTATTAACGTTTGTTTTCATTAAAAAACAACTTTAACTAACTTTTAACCGAACTCTCGTTCATTTGGTCAGTAATAGAGGGCCAGATTTAACGTTGGTTAAAGTTTTTCTTATAATTAAATAACGGAAATGAAGCTCAGCTTGTGAACGCTTTCATTTCGGGTTTTTACGTTTGTTTTCATTAGAGAAAAGCTTCAACTAACTTTTAACCGGACCCTTGTTCATTTGGTCAGTAATAGAGGGCCAGGTTTAACGTTGGTTAAAGTTTTTCTCATAAATAAATAATGGAAATGAAGCTTAGCTTGTAAACGCTTTCATTTTGGGCTTTTACGTTTGTTTTCATTAGAAAAAAGCTTCAACTAACTTTTAACCGGACCCTTGTTCATTTGGTCAGTAATAGAGGGCCAGGTTTAACGTTGGTTAAAGTTTTTCTCATAAATAAATAATGGAAATGAAGCTCAGCTTGTAAACACTTTCATTTTGGGCTTTTACGTTTGTTTTCATTAGAAAAAAGCTTTAACTAACCTTTAACCTGACCTTAATTTATTTGGTCTGTAATATAAAGCCAGTTCAAAGGTTAGTTAAAGTTTTCTTTAAAAATAAATTATAAAAATAAAGCTTATTCTGGACTTTTACCACCTCACTATGGTAAATGCTAGGATTTACCAGTAAAACGAAGAATTTGCCAATTTTTAGGCTTTTACAGTATCATAAATATAATTATACACATATTCCGAAATATAACCGAAGTCAAACCTTTCAAGTTTTGTTAAAATAATCAGCAAATAAAAAAAATTTATCGCCTTTTTAAATTCGTGGTTAGTTAAGTCGCAGTTGGCGAAAAATTACCCTATTTGCTCAAAATAAACTTTTAATTTTACGCAAGTTATTCGAAAAATAAACTTGGCCTCAAGATAAATAATATTTATTACGTATTGACAAACTAATTTTAGTAAAATACTTAACGCCATCACCTTTTCCAATATCTTCCATCACCCTTAAAATTAGGGACGACAAATTAAAATCTTAACTTCCTCTAAAAGCGTAAAGAAGAGTAAACTACATGTGTTAAAATTGCCAACCGAAAATAAACACATTCCCTATAAACTATCACTCATCGCAGGGGCTGCATAAGCGGTAGATAGGGCGTTATGGTCGACCCAGAGCAGACAGACAAACGATCTTATGTCATCAACTTCCCTTATCGTTCGAAATTACTCGGCTACGAAAAGGGAGGATCAAGTATGTGCAGAGATCTGATTCTTGATGGAGAATACGATATCAACATTCCTTTGATCTATTAGATACTTATTCATTGGCTGAATAGGTTTAAATTTACTTTGTATGAGAAATAACACGACACTGATCCTTAAATTAAATTACACGACCCTCTTGGATCGAAAATGATATTCACGTTTCGTTTTTATTTAACATCACTTGATATAATTGAATCTAATGTAAATTGATCAGAGCTGTAAAAGGGTCGGAATAAATATTTGAGAACTACATCAGTGAGAGTGTCATGTTTTCCTTGCAAACCCTTGCGCCTTTAAAAACAATCGATATACGTGCAACGTTCCATTGTTAAACAAAAGTATCTCGGCGATTTTAACCCCACAGCTCGTTCAAAATAAATAACCAAACAAATGAAGCAACAGCAATAAGCATTTCGTTTTATTTTTAGACTATGACGACAATATTTACGTGGTACGTATAGATCCTTGAGTTTTATATTCCTTGACATACTCGAACATTCCGTTATTAGATAAATAAATAGTAAACACAGCTATAAATATTTTTTACAACTAAAATACGTGTAACTGATTCCGCGAGTCACGTAAAGAAATCGTTTATTTTGCGAATAATCCACTGTATAATTATTTACAACGGTGGTGGTCCGGAACTGGACGGAAAACACCATGTACACACTGAATTCCGCAACGAGAAACATCCATAATTTAGATGCTCAACTTTGACAAGACTGTAGTATTTTTATTGCCCACAAAGAATATTTCAATTAATTTTCCAACGACCGTAGTGAAGATATGAATGAAATCATAAAAAAGTTATCGGTTATATTTTATTCAAAATTATGAATGATGTAGCAAAAACTATCTACGTGGAGTACATAAAAGTTTTGTTTAATGGTTTTTAAATGTTAATGAAGCGTTGTAAAAACGATGGGAACAGGGTACGGATTTTTTGTATACTAGTGTAATTTGTGCTTGTATGACATATTTTGTCGATGTTTGGAATGTGGGGCCAATTTTATTACATAACAACAGGTTTTTACATAAATATTATTACGAAAACTTTTCAATTTCAAACTGGCAAAGTTATCGTTACCTATAACTCAAAAAAGTGAAAACGCATTAGTACATGCTGAAGTGAAATTAAGCAATTTGTGTTGTCAATAGTAGTTTTACTAATTTTAATTGAAAACAATTTTAAGAAATGGCAAAAATCGAATTATAATGTAATGGCTATAATAAAGTGATATACAGGATGTTTAACTTAACCTAACCCTCAATTTCACTAATAAAAATTAAGTTGAACAAATTCATCCTTTCATAAATTGGCGAAATGATTTTTATGTTTTTTTTTTTTAAGTCTTTAAGCAAATCACCAAAGCAAAATTAGTTTTAAATATGAATCTCTCATAGTTTGTATGAATTTAAGAGGGAAAATTTATTTAAAGTTCGTCTAGACTCTAGATCAGTGATTCCTAAATTGTGGGTCGCGTGGATTTTATTTTGGTCAAAACAATTGCCCAACTTGATTTTATTTTCAAAAATATATATTTTTTGTTTAGGTAGGTGTTTGTATTTCTTATAATTATGAACCTAATAAAAAAACAGGTTGTTAACCTTATAATTTTGAACTAATAATATTTTGTTGTCGCAAAATTTACTGAATTTGGAAAGTGGGTCGCGTACTGAAAGTTTAAAAAGCACTGGTCTAGATTTCCTCATTAGTAAGTTATAACTAAGAAACTAAAATTTGTAGTTATTGAATATTGGGCAAATTTTGATCCGAGATCAAATTCTTTCTAATTTAAACAAGTCTTTATCTTTTACCGCTTAAGACATCTCCATCATATTTGGGACACTTGGTTTACTTGTTAAATTAGTGCTTACACAGGAACAGCGTTCTAAACCATTTTTTTTAACTTTTTTATGATTCTTAAAATCAAGGCACTCTACTCTTCCTAATATTTCTAAAATCGTTGTTAGATGAATATTTATTGAACTTTTTTTTAACTTGAAATTAGTTTTAGACCATGCACCAACTTTTCTCAAGAATAAATTATTTGAGAAACCAATAATAAAAACTTTTCTTTTTGTTGCAGACTTTTTGGATGTTAAAGTACTTAAAAAATAATAATGAAATTTAAAGTCACATTTCACCTTGATCGTATTTTTGAATTCTAAACAATCTTTCCCTATAAGGTTTTTTACTCTTGTAAATATTTCTAAAATCGCTAAAATCTATTATCGTATGAAAGTTTATTAAATCGTTACCATCTTAAAATAAGTTCTAGGTAGGGTTGCCAATAGGTTTCTTTTAAAGAGAACATGTTCTCTTTTTTAAGAGAATATTTTTGTTCTCTTTCTTTTTTTATTATTTACATAAATGTCTTCTTTTTTAAAATTTGCTAATTAATAATTATTTAATAATGCACAAAAGATAAAGTTCCTCTCTAAATTTGAAAATACTTTTGAGTTTCATTCTGAAATACTAAAAATCTGTGAATTTTTTTTGCAATACCTGGCCAAAACGCGAACGTGGAGAGAATATTTTCCATGATCGGCGGACAGTGGAATAAAGAGAGAAATAAACTTAAAATTTCCATTGTACGCGGAATTTTAAAGATAGTTTATAATTATAAGAACATTTCGTGTATAGATTTTTATAATGAAATAAAAGAAAATAATAAAATACTACCCGAAATTAGTAGTGTGGATAAATACAAAAAAGACGAAAGTGAGGATGATGAATAAAAAATGACTACATTTAATTTTTATGTGCAATTAGAATTTGTTTTTAAGTTACCAATCTTATATAATTATCGTAAAAAAACGTGTATACGAATAAGTTTATAAAGAAAATAAATTTATTGAAAAAAATGTTCTCTTTTTTGGTACTCAACAGTGGCAACCCTAGTTCTAGGTCATCCACAAACTTTTATCAAAAATAAAAGTTTCTGAGAAATTTTTAATTTGTTAATACTTTTTAAATGACGCTGTATAGAAATGTGGGGTGAATAATCAATAAATTAGTTGTAAAATAGTCAAGTTTCTTTTAAAAAATGAAAAAAATTAGGTAAACATTCGTGATTTTTTAACATTTTTAATTTAAATCAATGATTTTTGATTTTTTTAATAAAAACCAAATTTTGTTTAACCCTGCACAGGAAACGATTAAATGTGTGAAGCATATTTACAATTCTTTAACTGCATAATAGTACAATAAAGAAATTAAAATATGCTCCTAACATTTTAATTGTAACAATAGATTGCACTACTTATAAAAATGTTATTTTTGAAACTGTTCACCATAAACCGATTTTAAAAACTACGAGTTGTAACCTAAAAGGCTTAAAAACTTCCTTAATTTTAAATCAATTTTATATCCAATTTAAGTTACTTAGATTTATTCTAAATTATGGTTAGCAAAGACTTCATAATTTCAAACATAAGACACCAAACAATTTTTAAAATTTATTTAAATTAAAAATAATTGTATGTTAAGCCGGTTCGATAACATAGACTTCTGAATATTAAATTTCAAAGAAACATTTCAGCATCGGTAAGCAAGGGAGCGTTACAAATTCGTTACATCTTCTATTTATAAAGATGAGCGTTACACGATGATAAAGAAAATTAAAACGCAAATCACTTAAACATTTTCAAACATGCAATTTACCTAAACGCAGGACTTGCAATTTATTACAATTATTTACAATACTGTCTAGCCTGTAATAAACAATTTACCGTGAAAACATAACGTATACTTTGTTGAATCACGTTAATAAGCTGTCAATGTTTCACTGAATAATCACATCTCGCAATAATTACGTAAAAATGAATACCCTGAAGAGACAAAACCAGACGCACCTACTTATTCATACAATACAAGTGGTTGATGGATACGCATACTTGTACATCACGGCCGGCTAGATTTACGGCGAGGAATTTTTAATATAAATTGAACGTCTTTCTCGGACATTCTTACGGTGTTCTTCACTCAGCCGAACTAAGCTATGCTCCATTCAATTTTTTTACACCTGTCTGGGGAGGAGTTAAAAATATGTATCAGTGCACGTTGCATTCTAACGCAAGTATGTGTCAAGTTTGGTGCACGCATATTTTGTGTTTGACTATATACGAAAGTGATAAATGACGCCTCTGTTAAATTTTATACGCCTCGAATTCCGTTCGGATAAATTTAGAATTGGAATAATAAAGGCTACGGGACATTTCTGGCCTCTATTATGTCGTACATACCAGAGATAATTGGATCGTAATACACTAAAGGGTAGGGGGTACTTAATAGAAGAATCAAATATGAATACATTGATTATTATCATAGACAGTCAGTGGCGTATCCGAACTTAGGGGAGGTATTCAAAGTGACAACTAGTACTTTGTTAGGGGAGTGCAGGAGATATGCAAAAAAAAACGCCAATGATACAGCAGGGGTCGTCTTTTTTCAAAAGATTTGACATGCATACCTATTAGCAAATAGGGCGTTAACCTTCAACCACCTTCTTCTGTATACGCCACTGCATACACCACAACAATTATGTCACACGTGCTAACTCATAAAAGGCATATTGTTTGGCTTTAAAAGAGCCCAATGCAATAAAAGCACATCAGTTGTTTCCTCTAGACAAAATTGTTCCTTTCTTTAAAAATTTTGACACCAGTACCTGTTGCAACTACATAAAAAGTTATTTTGGTACAATCTTTACTCTCGTATTATTTTTAAGTAATATTCATCATCCATCATTGAGCCGCATTATCCTTAAGATTATGGTTAAGACCGAGACGTTTTTTAAATCCATTTATTGAGGTGGATCGGCCTCTCTCTGATTTTAAAAAGCTTGTTGTTAGTCCTGGCTGCCTCCGTTATTTTCTTCCATTCTTTGCATTTCGATTTCCAGTCATTTATTCTCAATGCCTTGGTGTCTTCCTCCAGGGCGTTTCTTCATCTTTTCCTTGGTCTTCCCTTGATGCTAAGCTAAATAGAGATCCATTATACAATCTTGGTTTCCGGGTTTGGAACCGCGTCTTCTATATTTAGAAGTAGTTGACGTTTCGACCATTGTGTCTTGGTCTTTTTCAAAACGACTAATTTGTGAGGGATGTTGCTGGGTTTATATATACAAACGCGTCTCAAGGAACACGAAGGACAAACAACAAGAAAACAAGTCGATAAATCAGCGGTAGCAGAACACGCCCAGGGTACAGGACACAACATCCTCTTCAGAGAAACAAAACTACTGGCCCGCGCAAACCATTTCTGGCCAAGATTATATCAAGAATCATTGGAAATCATCAAGAACCCCAACAACTACAACAGAGACACAGGCATACAACTCCCAACCATCTGGAAACCAGTCATCACAAAATCACTGAGGCAGAACAAACCCATCAAGCGGAACGCCACGCCTCCACAAGCTGGATATATAAACCCAGCAACATCCCTCACAAATTAGTCGTTTTGAAAAAGACCAAGACACAATGGTCGAAACGTCAACTACTTCTAAATATAGAAGACGCGGTTCCAAACCCGGAAACCAAGATTGTATTATGGATAACGGCCGCGAAAGCCTCAAGAATAAAAAGAGATCCATTGTGGTTATCCTCCTGATCATAGGTTTCCTTCTCATGATGTGTCCTGCCCATCGTAATCATTGTGCTTTAATGTGCCGAATGATATTTTCTCCTTTATTTCTTTATTCCTCCTCAATCTTACGTCTTCATCTATTGTCACGTTGGGTCCCTAGTATTGCTCTCATTACTTTTCTCTCCACTATTTCTTCCTTTTCTTTCTTATTTATTGTTATTGTTTCCATAGCATATGTTATGACGGGTCTTATCAGGGTTTTGTATTATTATTGTATTATTAATTATAACAGGTCAAATACGTCTGAAGGGTAGCTTGAAAAAAACTGCCTCCACCAAAAAATCAAAATTCAAAATTCAAAACGAGAAATAGGTATTATTTATATATTAATCAAGCATTAAGTGGTAAACATCATGTTTAGCCCTTCTCACATTAGCTGCGTCCAACATTCTGCTACTTAGCATCGGCATCATCGCGCTGAAATAGCTTCTTTAACCAACAAACTCTTCTAAAATTGAAAAAAGCAAGAGAATCAGCTCGATATATTTACGATGACTTTAATATGCTTTTGTTCGAGTACGGCAAGTGAGTGAAACGAAGGAAATTGCTAAAGACATAAGAAGCATCACAAATTCGACCTACTTTCTTATTCTGCTCTGCAAATATTTATCTCATTCATTAATGGAGCTGGATCGTGTGTTTGTTTTTCTTTACTATTTGTTTTAAAAGTAGTGGGCGTGCAATACTCTTAAAACATTACCGCAATGCTGCAAGTTATAGATTAATCCAATCATTTAATGCAGAAGTTTGGAACTACGTAGGATTTTTTATTTTTGTTCGTACTGTATAGCCTCAGCTTGATCATGTATTCGTAAATAATGCAGATTAATCAAAATATTTATTATATTGCATTTAGCTTGTTATTGCTACATGCATAAGTTTATTTATTATTTTACTATACAACTAAAATCTGTAAAAATATATTTCTAAAATATGTGTATCCTTGCAAAAATATATCATTTCAACACATAACCTAATGGAAAACTATATGTTAACATCAACTTGAAGTATAACAAACTTAAAATTAAACAATTGTTTCCTTAAACAATTATAAGTTTTAATTTATTACACTTTTATATCCAAGGTAAAAATCGGAAAGACATTAACGATTATTATAAGAAATAAGCACCTACGAAAAATAAAAATTTTACAAAACATTAATCATCTTCGTCGTGCCTATTTAGAGAAAAAAAGACATACATACTCAAATGCGACTATGACATTTTGTTCAGCATATGTCTTTAAGTATCTGTATCAAATGTCGTATGAAGGGTACTTTAGGAGCAAAAAAAAACATAACTTAAGCATTGCTTTAATTGAAGTAATTATATCTAATTGTCTGACATAAAAAATATATATTAGACGAACAAGAAACAAACCAAATATCCACGTATATGAGTTAGTTGTTCAATTAAATGTCATTGTAAACGTCTATTTCCTTAATTTGCTTTTAATTTAGATTGAATAACACATTATCTAATATAAGACGAGCAATAAACACTTAAAAAACACTTTTCAAACTCTCTTCATGTGCGCATAAGAAGTGTAGTAAGCTTTTAATCAAAAATAATTATCTAAAATTACTATTTACTGACAAAAAAAATTCGAAATAACCATGTTGTGATGCTACATCACAGGACCACCCCAAAAACTTCAAAACATTTCAGATCCACCGCACAAAGAGTAGCTTTTATTTTTATCTTAAACGTCTTACATCATACTTTTTAATTATTGAAGAACATTCCGACATTAAGGCTATTTTGTTTCACACCCGCCCCTTCAAACCAGTGTCACGTGTGCAAGTGATGCCGTCTTCGTTTAGCGCCATGCTCGTCCGTTGGAAAAAACAGAAGAGGAAACAAACGTGCTTGAAATAATAGCGGGTCACACGGAAACGGGTAATATTTATGTTTTATGAATACGGGTGCTAACAGTTGAATGACACTGTTTATTTCTTTTGGGAAATGGGGGATTATTAAAAATTTCGTTGAATTGATGCATTAAAGATAAACCTTCGCGTTTCGTTTGTTTTGAAGGTGTTTTTTGATATTTTGGGCTGTTTTATACAATCTGGTAGTTTAACGATCAATAATTTAAAGCAAAAGTTGAAGATTCCAAAAATCTTGCACTATTACATGATCCATAAACACCAAAATGTTTTGTTTTCCTTATAACTTCATTACATACCATACGATTTTTGCCATTTTTGGCTTAAAATTTAGTCAAAATATAACAAGCGCCGCTTATTATAACCACTGGATAGAAACAGCCGTTTAATAGAATCAATTTTGGAAATACCGATACAATTCGAAAAATTACTGTTTCATTGTTTATTAGAATAATATTTTTGGATGATAATTAACAAATTTTAAAGATCCTTTTTAAGAAAAGGATTATACTTTTAATATTTTTACTTTTGTATGTACATGCTTTACGGTGGACCAAATTGGAATGTTTTACAAGGTATCTCGGTTACCATAATGGTTAGAGAAAATCTGTTATCGGTTTCTAGGGTTATTTTTGAGAAAAACACGCCTGTGTTATCAGATTTTTTATATATAAAAAATTACGTATTGGCTTTCAATAATTTTAAAGGCATTTTACACTTTAATTATTTTGAAACATATTAGGTACCTCTGAAATTGTATAAATTTCTATTAAAATTACTCTGTATTAATGCAGTTTTATGAGTTTAAATAACCAAGCTTTTCGAAAATGCGCTTAAAAGCTCCATGAATAAATACAAAACAGCAAATGTTATACATAAAATTTTGAAAATTTATTAAGAGCAACGTGTTTTTAGTAAGAATTTTTTTAGAATCAATAAAGGCACATTTAAATGTTCTAAATGAAGTTATTGTGATTCTTAGACATCAAAATTATCGAGAAAAAAATTAATTACTCGAAAACGGTTAATCTACGTATATGACCTTTCACATTTTATAAAGTACATTTGAAGGGGAATCCAAAAATGTAATAATATACAGGTGTTCTATTTAAAATAACTAACTTGGTTGCCATAGCAAATAAACCGTAAAAAACAAAAAAAATCGACTAGACCATAAGGCGCAGAAATGATAGCCATGCATATTTTATAAAAAACATTTTGTTGTTAAATTCAAATTTTAGAAGATAAAAGCGGTATTTCATACTTTTTTATGTTAAAATTTACTTTTTTTTATAATCTTTAAATAATAAAAATAACCATCGAGTTTTGGACTATGGTTTATATTTTTTTTGCTTAAATTGACTCAAGAAACATGCTCTTTAAGTTTAGCCGTTACGTAAAGCAACACTCTGTATGTAGACATAGGCAATACCAAATAAGTGACATAATATCATGTTTTGCCACCTGACTTTTTACAGATTAAAACATATTATCAATATTTGCCAGTGCCCATGTAAAGTTCCGACTTATTGAATTGTGCCAACTTATGAAAACCCCTTTTAAAAAGACGTATCAACTGAAAACTAAAAAACGAAAATTTTGGACGTATCAACTTCTGCCATAACACCACAGAGTTAAACGTACATTTTCTGTACGTGTCGTTTACTGCAACAGTTGAAAAATAATCAGTTCCAGATATCGTTTATGATATTTTCGTGATGAATTTGTGTTAACACTGTAGGTATTTAAACTAAATTTATTGTTTCGCTAAAGAAATTGCGTGTTGTATGTGCAAAAACGACTCGATAATTTACAGAAAATTATCCACTGAAGTAAATTTCTCATATGCGATAACCTAATTTTTTATCTATGTAATTAAAGAACAAAAGTTGTTTAAATTTGTTTAAAAAGTAAGCACGCACAACTCTGCACTGTTAATTTTTAACGCCGCCGGTGGGCTCTGTCCTCCACATCATAATATGTAAACAGTTGCTGATTTATCAGGGAAGAACACTTTTCCATACATGTCATATATGAATTATAATTTCACATTGCGTAAGAATTTATAACAAACAAATACGAATATGACATCATATTCATGCGTATATTAAAAATGCACACATTATGAAATGCTAACATATCTTGTTGTCCTAGAGCTGCCAGTCAATAACTCATCATTATTTAATAATTGCAATATTTCTTTAGCTGATTTATTCCCAGAAATACATTCTTGAACCTAAATAATAACAGTTCCATTGAACATAATTTTTATTTCCTTAAGTTATCATCTGTTCCGAGTACTCATGTGGCCCGGTTCGGTTTTTTAAAAGGTTCGTTTTACTCATTTACACGTCAATTATATTTAAAATCGTCACAGCGTTAATGCTGTTGATGATTTGTAAGATCGCCTTGGCATCCTGGCGTAATTTACGTGAAAAAGCTAATTAAAAAAAACTTTATTATGGAACGTTAATTTTTACTCCTCTATTTGTAAAAACTTATTTTTAAACTGGTTTTATATTTGTATTTAGTGGTCGTAAAGTTTTATAATTAATTAGCAACAAATCTAATTATAAATGTATAAGATTTAGGAGCTAAAAGTTGCCGAAGTATTTTAATGAAAGTAAAAAAATGGTGGTAGGTTATAGGCGCGATTAAAAATGTATAAGCGGTTTTTTTTTATTGCCACAGTTCCACGAACGAAGCATGTACGCATGCAAATATTGGTTGTTTCCTGTTTTGTTTTCGTGTAATTATTTTATGAGCAGCAAAAACCCGTTAAAATTGGCTGTAATGAATCACTGGTGTTTGTTTTATTAACGCAATTACTTTGATGATTTTTGTCGATTTCGAAACAATTGAATCACAAACGCCTGCATAAACAGTTGCGCCTTGCAGCTTATTAAGACACTGAAAGAGTTTTTTGAGTTTTGTTTTAAGTAAACTCTAAGTTTATTATTCAAGTTACTTACAGATTATCATGTGCGCTAGGAGAAAAAAGTGGGGTGCGGTAAATTGCTCGAATACAATTGCTCGAAAAACAATTGTTCCAATGGAAAATTGCTCGAAAGGAAAATTGCTCGAAAAAATGAAAAATATTACATTATTATAAATACAAAATAATTAAATGTACTAGAAAGGTTGTTTACATTAATTTGTTTACACTTATAAAAATTTATTGAAATTTATTTACAAATAGATGTTCACTTATTCAATTTGTTGTTGGGTGAACACTTTAAATATTTGAAAATATTATATACTACATAAATGCTGATTCTGACTATATTTTTGTTATCTTATGTTCAACTATTCATAATGCTTATCTCAACAACAAATAAGAAACCTTCGTGACATGTACCAAATGAGTTTTAAAAGGTTTTCCACCTTTTTTTTATTGTTTTTACAGCCTACTATGTTTATTTAAAAAAAAAAACTTTTGTAACTTGCGCATTATTGAAAATAACTACATCAACCCTATACAGGGTGTTTCACTTTTCCATGGGACACTATTGCTATCTCCGTAAATAATGAAAATACAAGGTTGGTTAAATGGGACAACAGTTAGCTATTTAGGAGTGTATTTTAAAAAAGATCTTGTTTTGTTTAAAAATGGCTTGCGTGATATAACGATAAAACCGAAATCGATCAACATTTTTAAACTTAAATATCTCAGCTATTGTTGCGAATACACAAAAACGCCAAAAAAAAAAATGTTTTGTAGATTTTGTTTTGCTATAAGGTGGCGATAATTAGATTTTTATTTATAAATTACCGTGCGAGACATTTGACAAAACAACTTTTTTTTTTAAATAGCAGTCGTAGTAGGCGATGACTTAGATTTAAAGATTTTTTTTCTCTTTACAATGATATCATATTTTATATGTCTATTTTCAAAAATAGGCGAAATAACCTAAAAAAAAAATTCAAAATCTTAAGATAAAAATCAAGGTTGCCATGAAAAAAAACAATACCAACTTCATTTGTTTTATTTCGACCCAACAAAGTATAAAACCTTTTAAAACTCATTTGGGACATGTCACGAAGGTTTCTCATTTGTTGTTGAGATAAGCATTATTAATATTTGAACATAATATAACAACAATATAGTCAGAATCAACAGTTATGTAGTATATAATATTTCAAATATTTATAATGTTTATCTTAACAACAAATTGAATAATTGTATATGTACCTATTTGTAAATAAATTTAAATAAATTTTTTTAAGTGTTTAACAATAATGTAAACAACTGTTTTAGTACATTTAATTATTTTGTATTAATAAAAATGTAATAGGTATTTTTTCATTTTTTTGAGCAATTTTCCTTTCGAGCAATTGTTATTCGAGCAATTTTCCATTCGAGCAAGTGTTTTTCGAGCAATAATTGTATTCGAGCAATTTTCACTAAACCGAAAAAAGATTAATTTAATATTATTTGACATAGATGCAGAGAATACATAGTTTTCGGTTAACGAAGTAGTGAGCTATTACAATACTAGTTACAAAATATCTCACATCATTATTTTATTAAAAAATTGTAGTATATAAATTATTTGCAATTAATAATCTTGCGTTTTTGAGCCTATAATGTGATAAGATATATAACTTTTTATTTTTGTCTTTACGATATCATGTAGTTAGCTAGAACTTTTTTTTTCTGTCTTCAAAAATGTATTACACGATTATGTTATTTACATAAACAACAAATTTATTTTTAAAAAAAGTTTTCATTTATTCAACATATCTAATAACTAGATGAAAATCAAGTTTGTCGCCCATAAAAAATTAAAAAGTAAGGACCTATAAAACAAAACGGAATTGACACAGCCAAAAATTGATGGCATCATTAAAAGTAAAATAAAAAGTGGCCATGTAAAAGTTTTTACAGATTAAAAACAATTATAAATAAAAAAGTTATAGCAAAAAAATGAAAAGTCACTTTTTCAGTTTTTTTCAATTTTTTCAAAAACAGTTAAAGATATTTTAAATCTGTTTTGGTATTTTTGATGAGCATAAAATTTAGCAACTTTTTCAAATTTAAACCTACCCTCTATCTTCAGTAATAAGCGAGATCCCCATGGTCACCCTCGAATTTGAATCACCCTGTACAAACTCACGTATTCAAGCGATAACTGTATTTTCTACATATTAAGTATGATAATATTCAATACGCATTAAGTTTTATTGACAAGACCCCATTGTATGGCAAAAACTAATTAAATTACAATTTAATAGCATTTGCCCACAACAAAGTACATTTTCTTCGCTACAACCGATTCTCTTCCGTCTCTCACACACATCTTATAAGCTACTGTTTGTCCATTCAATATAGGAACTGCAAATAAATAACATTTTATGTAAGCACTGGCACACATTCACATAAGCGATTCATTCATTAATACTTGAAATGCAAGCGTCAACTTAAAATTATTATCATTATTCATTATGTCGTGATGATTACGAGTAATTTGACTCTATGAACTTTGAATGCATTTCTACATTCGATTTTTCCGCTGCTGTTTATCTTGCATTTATTAAGTGGATGCCTTAGATAACGATATTACGTGCACTTTACTGTCTCTGTTAGGTTTAATTGCTAAGAAGGAGCGAAGCGCAGTGTGCTACCGTATAGAAAAAGAATTGAAATTATAATTACCAATAAATTTTGAACACAAACATGAGTGAAACAGGATAACTAGGCAGTGAACCAGAACAAATGGTGTTGGAACATGTACTATGATCAAACACACATTTTGTTTTGTTTAATTTTGTTTTAAAAAATATATAAAACAATAGGTCATCACTTGAGGATGAAAGAACTAAAACAAGAATATCGACTGACAAAATAAGTAAATAAGTAGATAATTAATTTTTGTTTTGTTTTTGAAACACTTAGGCTCGATTGCATTGCTAAACCCGAGATTAACCCTGGGTTAATCCCTTGTTTTAGGCGTTAACCCATGATTAATCCTGAATTTAGCTTTTATGCAATCAGACCGTAGAGCTAGAATTTTCTTTATTTCTGTGCAAAACAACACTTCCGGACTAACCGGAATTGATCACAATTTTCATATTTATAGGCAAACAACTCTGTATAAATGTTTGCTTAAGATAATTGCTCATGGTTGAATTATTCAAAAAAACAATCTAGCAGGAACCACTCTTTTACAAAATTAAAGCTTAATGTCTGTAAGTAAAACAATGTTGGAATTAGAACTTGAAGAGACAGAAATATACAGGCTGACAATTATCTGCGGTTTTACATGAGTAAATATATTATTGTAAGAGTAACAAAGTCGGTTTAATGGCTAAAGTTGGACAGACCTACAAGAGTAATTTAATGCAGTTTAAAATAACCTAACTAGTGTTGCCAACTTTTTACAAAAAATGACGACATTTACAGACACAAATATCTTTTTAATAAGGACAGAAAAAAAAGTTTTAAGTAGGTAATTTTTAAATAATTATAAGTAAATTGAAAAATAATTATGCACTAATATTATTTTAGGCTTAACGATTAGCAAGAAATGAAATAAACTTTTTTTAAAGCAATTTTTTTTAAATCTTATTGATATATAAGTTGTTATCAATTATGGTAAAAGTTTTCGATAAAAAGAAATGAATTATGATTCTAGGAGTTTGTTGGAAATACATGTAATGCTACTGCACTATTTCTTCAAAAAATATAAAAATGTGACAATCAAATTGACCATTATATTGTAATAAAGTAGTCTTAATTTTGTTGTTGTAGTCTTAACTTTTTTTTAAATTAAAATATTCTCTTTTCATTTACAACTTAAAACAATACATATATAAACTTTTATATAATTAAATTTAGCAAAAAATCTATGGAAGCTATTTTCTGTCAGCATTAACAATATATTTGCGGTTCATTATAATTTTAAATTTAAAAACAAATTGTTGAATTTCATTTTTCAGTCATATTAAGTAAATGACCGAAATGATTCCTAAAACGAAAGTGTGTTTGACACAAAAAATTATTTTGTCAATGTTTACTCTCTGTTTAACTTCATTAATTATGCACGATTAGAAAAAAGTCCCGGAAAGGTCAATCATCTTAGTATTTTGTTTTGAAATACCCCCAAATACGAGAATATGGTCGAAAATAAAAAATTTATTGATATTTTCAATTTTTTGCATTTCCGGTTTGGCAGGAAATGACCCCAACTAATTTTTTTAACGAAATTCTTTGTATATTATTACATTTTTGGATATTACCTTAATATACGGTGTCAGAATAATTATTAATTGTAAAACATTACAAAAAGAAACAAACATGACGATTTTTTTAAAAATTGGATTGGAACTTGCAATTTATTTTATTATAGAAGGCAAAAATCTCACGAAAAATATAATGTCATGAGTATGTTTAAAATAACGATGATATTATATGTCACACAATAATACTATCTGCACGTTTTACATAAAATACATAATTTAGAATCATGTTCACTGAAGATACAACTGTTTTGAAGCAGTAATGATTAAAAAATCCTAATTTCTACATGTGGGTTTTGTCGCATTTTCTAGTGACATACAAATACATTAACACAGCTGAAAGAATTCTCAAGGCCTTTATTTACATGATAAATTTGAATAATATTCCGTTGCCTACTTACACTAAGAACAAACACGACAAGGACAGTATCAGCAGTTATGTACTGCTAGCGAGTTTGTTTTTGGAACCTTTTATGGAATACGTAATTAATAAATTGAGGCGTGAAATTTAGTCATTGCACTGGAGGCAAAAACCTACTTTCTTATGCTAAAACATTAAGACAATATTTAATTTGTCACACCAAACGTCAACACAACCAGAGTGGAAATATTCTAATAGAATTACGTGTTTTATTAATATGTCAACACTTGATAGTATCTCTAAAAAAAAAACGCGTCATTTAAAGCCTCTAAATTATTATGTTTACAGTTTGTTATGTTGCAACATAAAGGATCATCATCTCGGAAACAGTTGGAGATAAAAAATTGGTTAAATCAGCAAAGAAGTGCTTTTACGTGCTTAATAAAGAATTAAAATAAAAATGTGCATGTTTGGTCCAGTTACGGAAATATTTTGCAAAATATGAAATACCTCAATTATAAAATATGATCATAAAATTTCAATGACAGAAATTACAAATTTGGTATTTGTAGGTTAGGCAAAGTAAACTCAGGACTTGTTCTGAACTGCATACGGGCACTTAACGTGCTAGGAAGCAGGAATAATGTCAAACTGGTATAATGCCCAGAGCACACTAATATACCAGGGAACGAGAAGGCAGATCGCCTCGCCAAAATTGGCAGTGAGACACCTTTCTTCGGACCAGAATCAGCAATTGGTACATCCTATGGAACAGCCAAGCGGTGACTTAATCACATAATGCTCAGTGGAAAAAAGTTGCAGGACAAGTCCATTCTAAGGCTATCCTACCAATGGTCTTCAAAGAAAAGACAGAAGAAATGCTCAGGATGAGCAGAGTAGACATTAGAGCAGCCACAGACTGTGGGCTAAAAAAACACTTCTACACAATACGGCTCAGAGACCGATATATGAAGAGGATGTGGTGAAGAAGAAGAAACTCCTCTTCACACAATATGCCAGTGTGAAGGATTCACACACTATCGGTGTAGACTTCTGGGGATGAAAAAAGCCAACCAAGAAGAGTTAAGAAAAATACACTTAAAGAAAATCCTGGAGTTTTTCAAAAACACAGGACTTCTTTAAGGGGTATCACCAGAAGGCACAATAGACCAATAGGTCGCAGTTCAGGAACCTGAAAGGGGACCACCTCCGTGGAAATAATGAATAATAATAGGCAAAGCCTGATTACTTTTTGAGGTGCAATAACCATATTATTTGTTATGGACGCCATATTGGAGTTACATGCCTCCAGTTGATGAATTCTCCCTAGGTTTGTACTAGGTTATGTACCATCCGATGGACTATCAGGCGTATACGCAGTATCAATATCGCGTTCCGGGACAGCCTTGTATAGTTCATGGGACGGTTGGTCGGCTGTTCCAGCAGTTATCGAAACAATTCATGAACTAGTTTGTGGACAGTAAAAGCAGTACGTGAAGGAAGGCAAGAACTAGCGCTGGGATTTTTAAAAGCATGCGCTATTCACAATCAACGTGGCCTCTGGCTATGCATCGCCCTCCCAGACCCATGCTATCCGTAAATTTTTATGAATACAATAGACACAAATGTGACTTACAGTTTTAAGTTTAAAATTTAAGCTTTTTAGTTTTTTTTTTAGGACTTTTTAGGAAATGGGCACTATTTTCACGTATTCAGTTATATTTTTTACTTAACACGTAATCTCACAACACTCTGCTAACTTCACAATCCTTTTATAGTTATCTAATGGTTTTCAAAATCTCTCTGTTTATCAATTTGAAACACATACTATGTATATATAACCTTGAAAAACTAATATTAAGAACTTTTTAATGGCATAACCTTCATTTTGCTGTATCTATAATTATCAACATAAAACAAACAGATTATTAATGAAATGTTACAGTTCAATTAAGTCGACTATGGAATGCAAAACAAAACAAAAATAAAATTCTTGCTGCAGGCTGAATATTTCAAATAAATTATCTTTGTGTAAAAAAAGATCTTCAATCAATTTTATTTAAAAACAAAGTTGAGTCAATTAGTTGATGTAATAAGATACTTTAAATATAAAGGTATATTTTATTAAATTATTTTTAAGTCATAGGCAACTTACAAAAATGGTGTTTTAGACGAAATAAAGAGGTAGCATATTTAATTATCATTTTTTTAAATATACTTTTTAAATAATTAAGTTATATTAATATTACAAAAAAGTATTTCCTATTTAGCGTGCCATGGAATTAAAAAAAAAAACAATGAAAATATAAGAACTTGTTCTCTAAAAACAAATGCATTATCTTATTAAATCAAACTTCATGGCATTTACAAGGGTCCAGTAGCACTTAAATTTGAATCAACCTGTATATTTTACTCTTTCTTGAATCCCTTCGTTAGTCAAATAAGTTTTTAGTTATCTGAGGTGGTCTATATAAATACAACAGACAAAAAAAAAACAAACAAAAAATCTTTAGGGGTAGTTATGAATATCCCCAGACTTTTTCAACAACTTATGGTGGTATCAAACGAAGCACTCCAAGATTTTTACGATAATGTCACGAGAAACTTAATGATCAAGTCTATACATAAACTGTAGCGCATAATAAACACAAGAAAGGGTAGTAAAAAAACGTGTAAATTAATAGCTTTAATTGTCATCCGTCTTCCCCTGTGACTTATGCATTTAAAACCCTTCGAAATATGTTTTACACAAATGAAGATTGTTCGATAAAGTTTACGACTGCTAACGAACCCAGACCGTCTGAATCTGATTGAATTATCGTACGTATAAAAGTTATTATTGGATTTTGGGTCAGGTTAGGTTATATTTAGAGCTTTTTGTATTTATTAAACTTTGACTGCTTGAACTGTTTATTGTTGAATGTGCTGTAGGTTTCAAATTACATTCGGAGTTTGTTGACTTACCAATATCGGGTATACATTCAGGAAATTTTAACATTGGCAACATAAAAATGTGTCACAGTTTACGAATTTGAATTGAAAAATAAACACAAGAGTTCATACATATTTTTAACTCAGGCGATTGCGCAATTTATTTTGCTACTAGATGTTACTTTTAAACTTCAAGAGAAATGGAATATTTGATATTGAAGCTTCAAGCAATGATTATTAAATAGTAATAAGTTAAAAGCGATTGCAGAAGAATTCATGAGTGTTTCCTGCATTTAACACTTGTAAAACGATCAAAATCTTCAATCTACGTTATTTTTTATTGGCTATGTTTTACAAGCAAATATATTCACTTATAGTAAATTACAACCAAAAAACTTTAATCTAACTGAAGCTCTTCCACAATTATAATAATGTACCTATATATGTTACCGTAAAAGTATATAATCGCAATACACGTAATACTTATTACTTATTTCATGAAATTATTTGTTACGTACGTATTGTATAAGTTATATACAAACTTCAACATAGTACTATACGTGTGAACCTGCAACTTAAGCATTATCCCGCGAGTGCCTTTTTAGTTATGTTAGCATATTTTTATCATTGTGTTTAACATTATGTTATTCTTTTATCTTTTAGATTAGTTCGTTCTTGCAACTCATTTAGTTTAGTCGTAATTTCAATTGTTCAATTTAATATCCAAAAATCAAGTTGTTGTTGTAATAAGTAAATAAATATTTTAAAAAAACGGTTTTAGTTAAATCGTAATTTAACTGGCGCAGTCGGTAGGATAATCGAGATTACTGTGTATCGAACGAGTGATTTTCGTATCAACGATTAATCGATTATCCGAACAAAAATTTAAAAAAAAGTGAGTGTAACCAACCCGAGTGGATTACTTCATCCCACCTATAGAAGGCGGATAATTGGTACCCTCATGAAGGTGAACTACGTGGCCACGCTGGGGTAAGTTTCATATGATTATACATGTCTGACATCGATCAGCTCGTAGAAGCAATCGAGATCCTTAACTTAACCACTAACCCCGCCACTTCCAGTTCCGATAATAATATATTAATAAATACAAGTGAAAATTCACAAAATTGTAATTTAATTAATAACTCCAATATGGCTTTAACTTTCAAGCCGGAGTACTTACACTGCGTACCGACGTTTGACGGTAACGCAAACGATTTGCTAGAATTTATAAGTAGTGCGGAAAGTATTATAACTACCTTTGTGGATGTTAATAATCCAGCACATTTTTTAAATACTTATATTCTAAAATCTATTACCAATAAATTAATTGGAAATGCAAAAATAGCTGTCAACATCCAATCAGTGGATAGTTGGCAAGAATTAAAAGAAGTTTTAATACGAAATTTTAGCGATCAGCGCGATGAAGTTTGCCTCATCCGCGATCTAGTACTTTTAAAACAAGGCAGCGAAAGCGCCTTGCATTTTTATGATAAAACAGTTAGTCTCTTAAATTTGCTTTGTTCCTATGTAAAAGCGCATGAAGCGACTGAAGAAGGCAAAAAGATAAAAAAAGAATTATACAATAAATTAGCGTTAAAAACGTTTCTCGCTGGCTTGAGAGAGCCGTTAGGCAGCGCAATACGCGCTATGCGCCCAACGGATCTCCCAACAGCACTTTGTTACATCAATGAAGAAAATAATGTGAGATACTATCAAAAACCATTGGTTACAAATTATGAAAAAAGTAAGAACACTTTTCAAAATTCAAGTAATAAGAATAATTTCCCTTCAAAACCTATAAATTGGCAACCAAGACCAATACAGCATAAATTTCCTACTAATGCTGAAGTCTTTCATAAAACTAACACAAAACCAAATTTTGTTCCAAATCAAAGTAGAAATGTCTTTAAACCCAACCCAAATTACAAACCTCCTGTACAAACCCCTATGAGCGTTAGTACAAGGCAGACATTTTACCAACCCTCAAGTTTTTCACAGAGGCCGGTACAAAATTTTATTTCCGAAGAATTGCATAACAACGAAACATATGAAATTAATGACGCAAATAGCGCTCAGGCAGATCAACCAAATGACTCATCAAATAATGAACTCGAACAAAATTTTCAAATAAGTGCCTCAAACATAGAACAAATTCCGTAATTAGTTTTAATCATAATGAAGAATATACGAGTAAACTGCCGTATATTGTATTCCCTGAGTATAATAATTTAAAACTCTTAATTGATACAGGTGCAACCAAATCTTTTATTAACCCCGAAATTGCAGAAAAAATATTCCCAGAAACAATTCAATTCGATCCTTTTATAGTATCAAATGCATTTTCTACTTCTGCTCATCGTTATAGCGGGTGGATGAATGTTCCAAAAATTTTTAGACGTCCCGGCGAATATATGAAATTTCATTTATTCAAATTTCATGATATATTCCATGGATTGATTGGTCTGGATAATATTGAATATTTAAATGCCACCTTAGATTTTAAAGATAAATTATTAATAACCCCTTTTACGAAATTAAAAATTCATTATCAGCACCTTCCTCAAAAACAAATTAATACTTATGATATAGGCCCTAGAGTTCAGCAAATTATTAAAATTAAAACAAATATTAAAGAGGGTGACGTCATTATACCTCATGTAATCTCTCACGGTTGCGAGATACCCGAGTGCGTGACAATCAGTAAAAATTATGAATCTTACGTCAGTATACTGAATAAAAACGATCATGTTGTCAACCTTAATTTCTCAGAACCACCTTACGCTGAGAAGTTAGAGGCTAAATTAATTTCACCTCTTGAATTTCAAAAAAATAAAAACTTTAATTCAAATTTTAATAATTTTCAATGTAATCAAGTTAAAATACCAGAAATTCGCACTGAACACATGAATGCTGAAGAAAAATCGGCTATTTTAAAATTAATATGCGAATATTCTGATGTATTTCATGATGAAAATAAAACTTTAACTTTTACTAATAATGTAAAACATAAAATTAAAACCACAGATGAAATACCGGTCTATACAAAAACTTATAGGTATCCATTTGTACATAAAACTGAAGTTCAAAATCAAGTTAAAAAAATGCTAGATCAAGAAATAATTAGGCCAAGCAACTCCCCGTGGAGTTCCCCAATTTGGATAGTTCCAAAAAAAATTGGACGCCACCGGTAAACAGAAATGGCGTGTAGTAGTCGATTACCGTAAATTGAATGAAAAGACTATTAACGATAAATATCCTTTACCAAATATTAACGATATATTGGACAAATTAGGTCGTTGCCAATATTTCTCAACACTCGATCTTGCTTCCGGTTTCCATCAAATCGAAATGGACCCGGAAGATATTCCAAAAACCGCTTTTAATGTAGAAAATGGGCATTATGAGTATCTAAGAATGCCGATGGGTTTAAAGAACGGTCCTGCTACATTTCAGCGCGTGATTGATAATATTTTAAGAGGTTTTCAAAATGAAATTTGCTTAGTCTATTTAGACGATATAATTATATTTAGTGTATCCCTACAAGAACACATAACAAATTTAAAAAAAGTATTTCAACGATTACGCGAATCAAATTTCAAGATTCAAATTGACAAGTCAGAATTTCTCAGAAAAGAGGTTAATTATTTAGGTCATGTAATAACCCCGGAAGGCATTAAACCAAATCCTGATAAAATCTGCGCGATAAAAAAATTTCCAATTCCAAAGACGCAAAAGCAATTAAAAGGATTCTTAGGACTTATAGGTTATTATAGGAAATTTATTAAGAACTTTGCTAAATTAACAAAACCTTTGACCAAATGCCTGAAGAAAAATGCAGTCATTAAACACGACGATGAATTTATTTCGTGCTTTAACACATGCAAAGATTTACTCACAAACGAACCCCTTTTGCAATATCCTGACTTTTCAGAAACTTTCAATTTAACAACCGATGCAAGCAATGTAGCTATAGGAGCCGTGCTATCCCAAGGCCCTATTGGTAGTGATTTACCAATAGCGTATGCTTCGCGCACCTTAAACGAAAGTGAACAGCATTACGCGGTAATTGAAAAAGAACTGTTAGCTATTATATATGCTGTTAAATATTTTAGGCCTTATTTATATGGAAGAAAATTTAATATCATAACCGATCACCAACCCTTACAGTGGTTATTTAACCTCAAAGAACCTAATTCCAAACTTGTTAGATGGCGGCTCAAGCTGGAAGAATTTGATTATAAAATAATTTATAAAAAAGGAAAACTAAATTTAAACGCAGACGCCTTGTCGCGAATTGAAGTAAATATTAATGAAAGTAGTAATACTAGTAATATATTTGAATACATAAACAAATTCAATGACGAATTATCCATCTCAAATGATAATCCTGAACCAACTATTGCTAATATAGATAATAATTCAATTATTGTTAATATAGATGATAAGTCACAAATTCAAATGCCAGAGGAAGCAATAGTTATTAACGATAGTCAGGATGACCAAACACAGCATTCAAATGATCAAGAAGATCCTATCGTAGGTATTCCTATATCTGACTCAATTTTTAATAAAGGTCAAAATCAGTTAGAAATCCAGGTAGTTAATTATTCTCCTGCAAAAACAAAAGTACTACGACCTTTTCCAAACACACAAAGAATAGTAGTCCAAATTAGTAAGGAGAATTTCGAAAACGATGTAATTCAGTTTGTAAAAGAATACGTTGTACCTAAAATAACGTATTATTTATATTTTAACCCCCCGGAAACATATTACTCTTTTTGCACTATAATACAAAATACATTCAAGTGGCCGTGCTATAAATTCGTTTGCACAAAAATTAAATTAATTGATGTTTTACAAGAAGAAATTTCGGAAGTCATACAAAGATATCACGAGGGAAAAACAAATCACAGGGGTATTAACGAAACGTTAACCCGTATTAAAAGCTTGTATTATTGGCCGAATATGAGAAATTCCATCCAAACATACATTAATACTTGTGATATTTGCCAACGTGCTAAATACGAACGGAACCCCCTTAATTTAGAAATTAACCTAACACCCACACCTTCCAAACCATTCGAAATAATTCATATAGATACAATAAAAATTGATAAGGAAATATTTTTAACCATTACAGATGCTTTCTCTAGATATGCACAGATTTACAAATTACCAAGTCTAAATTCAGTAGATATAATTCCAAAGTTAATTAAATTCTTTTCTTACCTTGGCATACCCAAGAAAATTGTAGCCGACAATGGCACAGAATTCAAAAACAATAATTTAAGGGAACTATTAGAACTTCATAAAATTCAAATACATTTCATAACCCCCGAAAATCCAAGTTCAAACGGGTTAGTCGAAAGATTTCATAGCACTTTATTAGAACACATAAGATTTTTAAACGAACAATTTCCTAACGAATCAATAAAAAACAAAACCCTTTACGCAATACTTGCTTATAATAACACAATTCACTCAACTACAGGTAAAAAACCAATCGATATCATTTCTGGACACCTCGAATTAGATAATCCTTTCGATATTAATTGTAAAAAATTATTGATGTCAAATTACATTCAAAATCATAAAGAACAGACAAAATTGATGTATGAAACTCTGAATTCTAAACTACAGGAAAACAAAGAAAGACTAATTTCTAAGATTAATAAAAATAAAGAAATTTTAGATATAAAACCGGAACAATCAATTTATCCTAAGGAAGTAAGACGTGTTAATAAAACACACAATAAATTTCGACAAAAAATTATTCCCATAAGTATTGATAAGAGAAAGAACATAGTTCATGCTACTAAACGAAATTATCATTTACGTAACTTTAGAAGACCCCCAAAAGTTGACATCAAAGAATTGTTACAGGTTCGCCCTGGTTATAGCGATCCTAGCACAAGTAGAAGTCAGAAACCTTCATAATAATCCAGGACTGTTACCAATACACTTAGGCCCAGCCAAAATCCAAGAATATTCACACAAAATTATCCTTTATTTTGACATGTCCCTAATTTTTAATAACTTAAATAAGCTTAATAATCAAACAGTTCCATTAATTCAACATTTATTAAAAGACTCTTATTACGAAAAAGAATTCGGTAATTATATAAAATTAATTAATAACACTAAAAGTAATATTTACGAAATGATTGACGAAATATTACCAAAACCAAATAGACCAAAACGAGGACTTATTAATGGACTCGGTTCAATTTTTAAAAGTATCACAGGAAATTTAGATTACGACGACGGAGTTCATTTTGAAGAAATAATTAGACAATTAGAACAAAATCAAAAAATATTACAAGATCATATCAATAAACAATATTCACTTTCGGACGAAATAATTAACAATTTTAATAAAACTATTTCGGATTTATATGAAAACGAAGATGCGTTACAAAAACGTTTAATTAGGCTCGAAACTTTTCTAAGACAGAGAGTAAGCGAAGTTAACGTTAACCATATTGCAAATACTTTAAACCAATTCCAATTAATGTACAGTACTATTGAAAGAATTTTAGATAACTTAGTTTCAGCGATTACCTTTACAAAATTAAAAACTTTACATCCAAGCATAATATCCACAAATGTATTATTTAATGCTCTGCTAAAACTAAAATTATTAGTGAAAACAAACCAACTACCATTCGAAATCAAATTCGAAAATTTAATTTATATTTCAAAATTAATTACAGTCGATTCTTATACTTTAAATTCTAAACTTGTGTTTATTTTATATATACCTGTGTTCCATAACGAATTATTTAATTTATACCGATTATACCCGATACCTGTCTGGTTCCAATCCAATAAATTTAGATTGCTACTACCCGATGCTAGATATGTGTTATTGTCTGAAAATTACCTGGCCCATGAAACTGGAAACTGCCAAGAAGTAAATAACATGTCCTTCTGTACAACTACCGTAGTGGAACATAACCAAGCCGATAATTGCGAAGCAGGCATCATCCTCAATCAAAAGTCACCAAACTGCAATCAACACACAATAGAAATATCCGACCCATACGTGGAGGAACTAGAAAACACCGAATTTTGGCTGCTCTTGTCATCAAACCCAATCGAAATCAAGATCAGCTGTCCAACAACACAGGAAGTGAAAAATTTACAAGGCTCATTTCTACTCCGTCCTACCAAAGAGTGCTTCATGGAAATAAATCAAGACCGACTAAATTTACCCGCCACAAAAATCAAGGGTCAACCAATATTATTCGAGTATACGAAAATTGATCTCCAGAATCAAGAAACCAAATATAGTCCAACAAAAAATATTAAAAAATTAAATCTACAAGACATAAACAATCTCAAGAATCATGTCCAATGGGTTCAGCTACCGAAGATCCATTCAACAAATATTCATCACTATTTTACCTATTCCATTTTAGCAATTTTACTAATACTCATTTCTGTTAAAGGACGTATTATGTCATTAATCAACAGAATTAGCAAACGGACAGATGGAGGTCAACCATCCCAAGTTCAGCTTCCTCGTGAAGTATCCCTCCGAACCTGAAATTGTGAAGGGAGGAGTTATATACAAACTTCAACATAGTACTATACGTGTGAACCTGCAACTTAAGCATTATCCCGCGAGTGCCTTTTTAGTTATGTTAGCATATTTTTATCATTGTGTTTAACATTATGTTATTCTTTTATCTTTTAGATTAGTTCGTTCTTGCAACTCATTTAGTTTAGTCGTAATTTCAATTGTTCAATTTAATATCCAAAAATCAAGTTGTTGTTGTAATAAGTAAATAAATATTTTAAAAAAACGGTTTTAGTTAAATCGTAATTTAACTTATACAATACCTAGCTATTACACAAAATAACGTAGTTAAGTAGTAAGTTAGCTTTATTTAGCAATTGCTATTACATTGTAACATAATTTAATAATAGTAAATATAATAAAAATAAAAATAAAAATAGAATGAAATAAAATAAAAAATCTAAAAATCTTCTAAATTCTAAGTATCTAAGATAACAGTTTAATAGCGTTCTAATACGTACTCCTTAATTGATTTAATACCCTTCTTATAATTATTACATATTTTGATTTGATACGGCATATTATTAAATATTTTAAAACCTTGATAAAATAATGAACGAGCAGTTTGACTTTTAGTACATTTCTCTATAACGAAATTAAGCCTATTTCTAGTTTTATAACTGTGTATCTCATGGACTAATTTTACATTTTCATACAGATATTTTGGTGTTTTTTGTAGTTTAATTTTTAAAACTAGCTCTAATGTTCTAAATATTATTCTCTGATTAATACTCATAAATTGAAGTGTATTTAACATAACCTTGATAGGGGAAAGAATTGAACACTTTAAAATAGTGCGCATGGCGCGATTTTGCAATTTCTGTAATTGTTGAAGTTCATTTTTATTTAAATTAATAAGTAATGAAGCGCAAAACTCAAAATGAGGAGCTATTATTGTTTTATACAGTAAAACTCTAGTGTACATACTCATGTGTTTGCTACATCTTTTAAAGAGAAAAATCTTTTTGGAAATTTTGTTCATCATGTATTTTGCGTGTAACTTAAACGTTAAATTTTCATCTAATATAACACCAAGGTATTTAATTTCGGTTACTCTTTCTAAATTAGTGTTGCTAATTTTTACATCCAGATTAGCATTATAAATATTTGTTTTGTAGATAATGTGTTTAGTTCCCAAAATCATGAATTTGGATTTATCAACATTAATACATAAATTATTATCGCATAGCCATTTATAAATATTACTTAGATCTAAATTCATCTTATCTGTATGTACAAAATTAAGTATGAAACAAATAGATACTGCCCGAAGATTATAATTTTAGGACCTAGGTAGGTTTCAGTAGACTTTTTAAAGTTGGCTAGATGGATATGTAGTATTAGACCCACAAAACACCAAATGAGGGTTGGGTTAAAGGTCTCTGAAAGCTTTTTTTTTTTTTTATAAAAACAAACCTGTTAGCTTCAATTTCATTATTTATTTAAAAAAAAAACTCATAACAACTTCTAACCTGATTCTCGATTACTAAAAGAATAATCATCAGCATAAAAGTTATTTAAAGCTTTTTTTTATTAAAACAAACGTGTAAGGGTAAGGTTTATTTTTATTATTCTCTATACTGACGTTTAAATAACATTTGTTGATTAAGATTTTTTTGTTTTCCACGGCACGCTTGAAAATTTTGTGAACCTTACCTATTTTGGTTAAACTTTTATTTTTTATTTCTTATTGGTACTAAAATTAACTTACGATTACATCATTGAATTCAGAAAAAAAATGTTTACAAGATTTAGTAAAAAAAATAGATGGTGCCATTTGGAAAACAAAAATTGACTATTGTTTGACATTTAAGTTCAACTTGTAAAAAATTTAAATCCAATTCAGTTTATAGTGTTTGATGAGCCATTTCATTTACTTTTTTGTCCACCAAAATCGGACCACAATCAACGCAGTTACAGCTTGCGGCGTTTTTTGTGTGACACCCTGTATGTTATAAAATTGTTATTTCAAGTACAATAATATTATGAATTTTTTTTTACAGATCAAGTTAAAAATCGAAGCCGCCAAAACTGCGAGACCCGAAGCATCTGCCCCTCTTTTTCGTGAAGTCATAGCCAACTATCGTTTCCAATACAAAAAATGCAAGTTTGTAATTTATCTAAGAATTTAAGCAATATTGAAACAAATGAATGTTTTCATTTTACAGTGCGTAAGAAAATCTACTACTTTTTTCCCAAAAATATTTTTGTACCATCAAGTATAACTTATTAACGATTTAAAAAAAGTGCTCATTTAGATTTCTGTTTATTATCTAGCGTGCCATGGAGCTTTTTTTTTAAATATTAAAGCATCACTGAATAAGTCTCGGAAGGGGGAACAATTTGTCTAATTTTAACTACTTTGTAGCTCTTACCGTTAACGAGATACCAATAGCGACCCTTCTATGTGGACCACCCTGTATATTATTGTGAATTATTTTGGTCTGTAAATGCAGCCAATGAGTATAAATCAGAAAAACAAAACCCATCTAAACATGTAAAAAACAAAAAAAAAAAAGTTCGTTTAAAAAAATATAATTGTAACGTTTAGAAGCAAAATTTAACTGCTCGAAAGCTTTCGAAAAGTGCTTGATTAAGATGTAATTTCTATTTTACATAATTTTTCAGTTTGTTTTAATTTAAAGAAAATGAACAACCCGGCTTTGTGAAAAACATAACTCCGAAATTCTGCTACGGTATCACAGTCGGCATCGTGACAAAAGACTTTTTTCGTTTGTTTCAAAACAATTGCATTTAAATTTTAAAACAGCATTTTTGTCTTAATAATTACAAAAAACTTACTTTAATGTTAACGAATAATAAATAATCTGCCAAAATTATTGGTAATAAAATAATATTTTCACATAATTTTTGACATGTTTATGATAATTATTCCCTGTTTTATGTTCGCATCAACAAGTTTTCTTGAGATATGTAAATAACTGAATCGCAAAAATTCTCCACAGTATGCGGAAGTAACTAAAATAGTTTATTACAGTCAATACTAATTTGCTACACAGTCATAGTAATAATAATAAAGCTTATAGTACTTTACATACCTACAACAAATAAGAAGCAAAATTGTTTAAAACATTAATTGACACTTGGTAAGTTGATATTTTTCTCACAACTTCTGTTTAATTACGAATAAAAAGTTAATGGTACTTATTGAGTAATTATTTTAAGTGTATTAAAATGCTTCTCATATTATGATAAGTTTATTACCATATAGTACCGATTAAATGGAAGTTTAATAACCTTAAGTAATCTACTTAACGCGTTTAAAGGGCTACTGGAACAGAACAATAAATTGTTTTTACTTTGGGAACTCGTGAAATATCACGTGAAAATGGCACATAATTATGTATATTTATAAAGCTATTTTTTTTGTGTTGTGTACGTATTTAAATTAAAAAGAACAAAAAAGCATAAAAACATTTAGGGATGAGGATTTAAAATTGTAAAAGTGTCGCGTTTATCGATGACCTTGCCAACCAACCAACAAGAAACTATCTATATTTCAGTGCTTTGGTGTGGTGGTGAGTGACAACATTTTTTTTTTTCAGTAAAACTGAGTTATACATAGCGTTTTGATTGCAAAACATTTACAGAAGTTGATAATAACATGAAGAAAATTACGCTGAAAATTCCCTTCACCTGTCAAGTTTGCGTTTTCAACCAATCACTAATCTTAAATCTTTTAGAGACTACCAATAGGAGCAATATTACACGGTAATAATTTTACATTCCTCTGCCAGGAGTTGATCCTCCTGTCAAATTTGCGTTTTCGACCAATAAACTCAGATTTCCTTTAAACGGCCAATAAACATAATCATACACTGATAATTTACTTTTCGCAATTAACAGATTTTCATGCGTTTCTAAGAAATCTGAGTTTTTGATTGGTGGAAAATATAAATTTGGAGAGGGAATAAGGTATTTTGGTCATGATAATTTTTTGACAGATGTCGGCGACCAATAACGTTACTTTAATATGGATTAAACCACACCCTGACACACCACTCTGACAGTACTTGCAAAATTTGACATAACAGATTATGTATGTACCTAAATACTGTTTGGTTCATTAATTTTTATTAAAATATAATTCTTGAATTAAAAATTAGTTATAAATGATCTATTAATAATAACAATCGCAGTAAGTAGTAGGTATACTTTAATTTATCTAAATTAAACAACATTTTAATTTGACAGATAGGTTAGGTGAAGGAAATTTTCTGAACAAAATATAACTCGTGCATTGCAAATAATCTATAATTTTTGACAAATCTTCACTCATGCAAGTTGAAGCAGAAAAAATCACTTCGTGCACTCGTGATTTTTTCAGCTCAACTTGCATTCGGGCATATTTACCAAAAATTATCGATAATTTTCAATGCACTTGTTATATTACTACTGATAATAACATGAAGAAAATTTTGTTGAAAATTTCCTTCACTTGTCAAATTTGCGTTTTTAACCAATCACTAATCTTAAACCTTCTAGAGACTACCAATAGGAGCATTATTACACGGTAATAATTTTACATTCCCCTGTCAGATGTTGATCCTCCTGTAAAATTTACTTTTTATGCACTGATAACATCCTTTTCGCAATTAACAGATTTGCATGCGTTTATTGGCCGTTTCTAAGAAATTTGGGTTTGTGATCGGTCGAAAATATAAATTTGGAGAGGGAATTAAATATTGTGGTCTTGATAATTGTTTGACGAATTTCGGCGACCAGTAGCGTTACTTTAATATATATTAAACCACACCCCTTACGCACCACTCTGACAGTACTTATAAAACTTGACATAACGTACATTTAGTTTGAGAGGTAGGTTAGGTGAAGGAAATTTTCTGAACAAAATATAACTCGTGCATTGCAAATAATCTATAATTTTTGACAAATTTTCACTCATGCAAGTTGAATAAGGAAAAATCACTCGTGCACTCGTGTTTTTTTAGCTCAACTTACCTTCGGGCATATTTACCAAAAATTACCGATCATTTTCAACGCACTTGTTATATTTTTACTGATAAAACTTATGAAAGCAGTTAATGACATTTTACCAAGAAAAGAAATACCAGATCGATCAATTAACACACATTAATACGTTACATAAAATAGTAACCGATTGAGGATTTACTATGAAGAAAGTATGGTATGGATTACAAGAAAAATGTACTGCACAATTTTAAATTCAGATTGCTTAAATTTTTTGCTACGTTTTGAATGCCGATAGATGTAAATACAAATTTTGTTGGTCTTAACGATCTGACTTTCTTTAAATTCCACAAAAATCTCTCACGCCATCTTTTGCAAATATGTAAACATCACGTATTAATCTATTGTTTTAAATTTAACACTTTAAGAACATGTTTACGTTAGGTAAACAGCGCACAGGACAAAACAATTGCGCAATGCATGAAAATGCAAATGAAAGCTTATCTAATATTAATGTATTCCAACTTTATAGTTTTATATTGATTCAACCTACTTTTTCAAGAGTAGAAGTCACCCAACCTTTAAAAGCATGTTTTAAATTTAAAGTTGTTCAAATAAATTGCGGCGTATCATGAAGAAGCCACCTTCCTTCGTTATTTTTAATTAATTACTTTTCCTACCTTTGTTAATTGTGAAATTAATTAATGCTGAAACGATACAAAAAACAGAGGGAAAGAAAATAGGACAATGTGCCTTTCTCTATACTGTAAAAAGCAAGTTGTATTTAAAGAACAATTTATTAGTCTGACATTTACTAAGGCGGCTATTTTATTTCTTAGATTAATGGAAGGACATGTGCTACTGTTTTGCACAAATGTTTATTTTTTTAAGTGTGGCAAAGTACTTTATATAAATGTCAAATACATATTCTGTTATCAAACATTTCAGATGAATATTCAAATATTCATTACAGCTTTAAAACGTTATACAAAGGGTACCATTTAAAAAGTCTTTATGCAAGTTCCTTATTAAAAAAATTAAGCTTCGCAGCTTATTACAAATATTTTTTAAAAATAGCAAGCTCTTTTATTTCTGTCATTTAATTTTACATAAATTAAGTTTTTTTTTAGAGATGATTATTTTTTTAAATAATAAATTCAAGACAATTTAATCGAATGGGTGTATTTAGAAATCCAGAAACCTAGTATTTTGTGGTAAAGTTGGGGTAAAACCTTTAATATTGTTTGTTTTTATCTGCAATAGCAAAAATTTAAAGTGATTATGCAAATTAATGATTCTAAGAGAGTCAAAGAGTCTGCAAGCAACTTAAATTGCTAATATAGAGTGTACAAAATAACCATTTTAAAGTAGAACATTATCTTGTCCAGGTATATGCTTTTTTTCTTCGTAACAGTTTAATAGGAATTGGTAATTTTTTTGGAGCTTTTTTTTCTACTTTGATTTAATTTTTGGCTATTTTATAGTGTTTTGCAAAAAAAAATACAGTTTGACAATAATCCATTGCGTAACTTTAATATTAAAATATTTAAAATATCGTTTGTTTTCAAAGTTGGGCAAAATTACCGAAAAATAACCAAAAAAATTACTTAAAAAATTATTCACTTTTACCAACAAAAAAACTTATAAATTAGGACATTTTTAAACACAACTAAAAGAAGAAAAAAGAATCTATTTCATGAGGCTATAGTCATTTAAAGATATGTAAAGTTGGTCTATATCTAAGAAAATCCTTAACATAAAGAAAATATTGGTATACTACACATTTTGCATTACATTTTCTGAAAGCTACTTGCGTACAACTTTTTTCTATCTTTTATAATTCAAACGATGCTTGTGCTTACAAATATTATCGTGATAAATTTTATTTTGCAGTTTTATTATAACGCTGAATAATTTTATGAAATGCCAACCTTTTTTTTTGTAATTTTGCCCAACTTTTGTAATTTAATGGTTTTTCTAACTTTTATAATAGCGAAGTTACCCATGTAAAAAAATATGCATTACTGTTTTTCTAAATTCTAAATAAATTAAATTTAAAAACAGTTATCTACTTATTTGTTATAACTCTTGTATTTTGTAATAAGCTTTAAAGCTCTTTCTATTTAAAAACAAAAGTTCAAATGGGGAGCTTTACTGTGGCCTAATATAACCTTACTATGATAAATGCCAAAATTTATCAGTAAAACCTAAGATTTTCCAATTTTTGTTGGCGATTGTTAATGCACCAGTTGTTTGTTTTAACAATGTGTTGTAAAATCCCTCTTTTACTTCATCTGAATTATTTAGGGGTACGTAACGTTATTAGTTTAAAAAATTTAGCATATAAAAATATTCTTACATAGTTATTTATTAAAATACACACCTTTATGAACATCAAAAACGAATTTTCAAGTGTTGCACTAGGACGTAAAATAAGAAAAGTCAACAAGGTATTTGTTTGAACAACCCACCAGAAGTTTATTGTTTCCTCAACACTAGGATACAAGCGCTAGCTCTTTATCAGCAACGAGCAAATATAATTATCTATAATTTAGTAGCCTCCAGTAAACACGTAATGCACGATTACTGCAGTAAGTCTACAAGATATCACAATATGTATTCGAGAACATTTTTACAAGTTCCATAGCCGGGGTAAAATTAAAAACATCTGTTTATCATAAACGCTAACATATGCCAGTTCGAAAGTTTGTAAAGAGTTTGTCTTTTTTTTTTTATTGAGTCGGCTATTCTTCCTGTGATCATAATTTTAATCTTGATATTTCTTTTTGAAAAAATTTACGTGGTATTTCGACAGGACTGAAAATATTTTAATTAATTTTCGTAAAATTAATAAATGTTTCTTTTTAAACATCTTCAATTCAAGGAATCTTTCTTAATACAACAGATGAAGATTAGGTTAAATGTTAAACTAACAAAAATATATAATGCAAAATGTAGCAATATTTAAAATCTTTAAAAATGCATTATTTACTTAGTGGAAGCGAAAAATAAAAGTTTAGGTTTAAAAGTAAAAATTTCATTGTTAATTGTGACTAATAAAACAGGTGTTTGCAGTTTTACCATGCTATAAATTACATACTATACACTAACTACTCAAAAAGCCGATCAAAATGTCTAGCTAGATAAGAAAACAGTTCCTTAAAATTAAACTGCAATTATTTTTGAAGGTGTAAAACTTTATTTTCTGCCACTATGAAAATTTCTTAAACGTTACTACAGTCTTTAATAAAGTATGGCACAAAGGACTGATATATGAAATTAACAAAACGCTTCCTAAGCAAAACGTAGATATCTTAACATCATCCATCTCTGACAGACTCTACAGAATAAAACAAGAAGATGAATATTCCAACTTGAAGGAGATAAAAGCAGGCGTACCACAGGGTAGCGTCCTTGGTCCTGTCCTTTATCTGTTATACACGAGTGATATACCAGTACTAGAAGAAGTTACTGTAGTCACATTTGCAGACGACACTGTACTACTTGCAGTAGGCAAAGATCAGGAAACATCCACTGGAGAGTTGCAAACAGCCAGTAACGTAATGCTCAACTGGACCAAACAATGAATAATTAAGCTTAACGAGCTTGTCCGTCCATGTCAATTTTACAAATAAAAGGATAACGGATCCACTTCTACTTAATGTAAATGGGACTGTAGTGCCATATGAAAATCAAGCGAAATATCTTGGCATGACCCTTGACGCAAAATTGCGATGGAAAGAACACGTTAAAAAGAAAAAACCGAACTTAATCTAAAATACAGACAGTACTTCTGGCTTCTTGGAAGATATTCCAAATTATCATTATATAATAAGATCCTAATATACAAACAGGTCCTTAAACCGGTCTGGTTTTACGGTATTCAACTTTAGGGTTGCACCAAAGACAGCAATATTACATCTATCCAGACTTTCCAAAACAAAGTGCTACGTAATATGGTAAACGCTCCATGGTACGTCCGCAACAGTGATCTTCATAGAGATCTTGGAATACCAATGGTTAAGGAAGAGATTAAAAGGTTTGCTTGTAAACACGAAGCCCGACTCCAGCATCATGAGAATGCAGAAGCTCTTCAAAAGAGGACCAAGCCCTTTGAACTCGTGTAGTGTGTTTTGTGTAAAAAGCAGAGCATAGAGCGCATACACTATAGCCAGAACAATCTAGAAGACATCAGTGGATGGACTCTAGTTGTTAAGTATTTAGTTTTAAGATTTATTAGAAAAAAAATTATGGTTGGCCTATTAGATCAGTATTAATAACTCAAACACCGTAGGTGTTTATAATTCAAAAAAAAAATAAGGAAAAAAATGAGAATCTTGCTTGATAAATGTATAAAATCAAAAACGCAATTCTAGAAGTAGTTTAATGAAGTTGATAGTTGTAGAAACGTCTACACGATGTGATAAAGTTATAATTTATTTAAAAAATTAACGAATCATCAATACCTCCGAGCAAATATTTATCAAATAAAAATATTTAAAATATTATTCATATAAATCAGATAAATAAGATTTATTACTTCAATAATTTATTAATTGCGATATAAATTGAACTATAAAGCTTTCTTAATTAGCTCGTTAGTCAATAAAAGTCGGGCGAAATTATACCTGCCGTGGAGTATAAATGTTAATAGCTTCTTAATAAATGTCAGTAAATCTATCGGCTTCATCATAATTTGAACGTGGTAGGATTTTCATCACAATTTACAACAATATTTTCACATTTAATAAGGCAAAAGTGTTATCGAAGCACCACAACTGCATTAATTTAAAATAACGAAACATGCAGTGAAGGTACGATGTCAAATTCTTTGTAGTAAATTGCTTTAGAGTATTTCACAAACAACTACTGTGGAACTCGTGATGTAAGCTTAATTGAATCAGAATAATTGTGCGTTCATTCAATTAATTCAGCGCTTATATTGTTTTAGTTTAGACTGCAGGCGTTGTCTGTTAAATTTGGAGCAAGTCTATCATAAAACTTGGCTAGTTTCCAGTAAAAAGCTCTCTTTTGTAAAGGGATTTCAATTCGATACCATTTAGCCAGATGTATATACACGAAAAGGAAAAAATTCGGTCAGTTTATTTCTAGCAGAATCATCGCTTTAGAAATAACTGCGTTATGTTGGTGAGCTTCGTGAGTGAAATTCACAGCTGTTACAGATATTTTAGAACTGTGGAGTTATTATTTAGTTAAATCAACTGCATTTAACTGTTTTGTAACTCCAAGAGGTTGTTCATCTTCTAAATTTACAGCGTTTTTAATGTGGAGTAATTATTTTTTGCAACGATCAGATAAGCTCCAAAATTAAGAATTTTTTTGTACCAATTGTTTTGACTAAAAGTATTGTATGCTCAAACAGTTTATTGGTTGAGGATGTAGTAATAAATAATCATTTATAGGTGTTTTTATTTGGTTACCTACAGTTTAAAAGTTAATGCTATTTTTTTCTAGTGAAGCAATCAGTATTCTGTAATTAATTGAGCGACTTTATTTGATGTTACAAACTAGCTTTTTCATTCATTTTGTATATTCAGCTTAATACACTAAATATTTTAATATATCATTATGAAACAAAAGTTTGCTTACTTCTACAAATAAAGAAATATCTGGTATATCGAAATATTTTTTGTAAGTAAAAATAAATTAGAAACGTTTCTTTAATAGCAAAAACAAATTTTAAATTAACAGTTTAAAAACCGAAACTTTGCACCTACAACAATTGATCATTACTTTCCATTCCTTAAAACAAAACAATAGTTATTTATGTATCAAGGCCAAAACGTGTTACTTTTTCGGTCGCGTCAGGTTTGCTGGCTGAGAAGTAGTCGAAGCCAGCAAACAGGCAAGGACGAAAAAGTACGTTTAAGCCGAGATGCATATTACATTTTTTGTTCGATCACATTGATTAATTATTAATTACATAAGGTGTACCATATCATATATTTATTTATTAATACATAGTATAATTGACAGCAATAGAACAGTATTCAGTATCAACACGAAAATATTAGGTTATAAACTATCTGTCAGTTAACAACCTAAAGACCTCTACGTCACTACCCTTAGCGGGGGAGCCATAATCTCAGAGAACTTATATTCAGACACGCACATGCGCTTTCCGTTCTGCTTAATGCAAATGATTTTTTTCGTACGCTGTAGCGGTCGAAAAAACTTTTTCGGCCGTTGCTAAGGATAGGGCCGGAAATGCAGTACTTTATGGTTGCTAACGCGTCCGTCAAACAACTGCTTCTAGTACGATCGCACAAAAAACGTTTTTGGATACGGAATCCATTTGCAACACATAGTGCTACGTTTGAATCAAATCTGAAGAAGGAAGAAAATCTGCTGAAATGTGCAACGACCAACCGTCGTTCACTCATTTTGGCAGTAGTAAAAATTGCTATCTAGGAATTTTATAAAAAGCAATAAAAATATTTTTTTAGATTCATGTTCGATAAAGTTTGCATTTTTGTGTTTACTACATTTTTTGTCCACACGAAAACATGTTTATGAGAAAAAATAGTTTTTCTTAGTTACCTACTTGTTTCGAATTTTTTAAACTAGTGATAGATAATAAAAATTGATGTTCACACACAGAGATAAATATCAACATTAATACAGATAGGTACATGTGCTGCGGCAGAATGATAAATGATAATTATTAAATTGTAACATCATAATTTTTTGTACTACATGACTAACTGTCATTCGCCCAGTTTACACACCCTCATAATAGATAACTACACATCACGATATAATGATGCATTGTTTTTATTTTAGTGAAGTTGCTTATCATTCACGTGGGGTTTATTCATTAACACGGGGCATCGAGGTAATGCACGGTGCAGTCCCGCATTAAATTCTGGTGAATAAATTTTTACATAAATTGAAAGTTCATGGAACTCTTAGTACGTGATTATTTGTATGCACATACCAATCCCGATAGCACATTTATTTACTTATTGATGTGTTCCACGAAACGACGTCGACAATGTATTGATTGCACTTGGACCACACGCACTATCAAATTTGCTTAATTGTTTTCTTAAATTACCATAATAACAACAATTGTTGCAGTTTGATGGTTTATTAGTCTTGGTTCAGTTGTGATTTAATGACTTATTGATTGTTAGGGTCCAATTTAACAGTATTATAAAGTAATGAAAATAACAAAGCTTCACATAATTTAATTATGTTTTTTTTTTTGGAATAATGATTATTAACTTTATTAAGTTCTTGTAGCGATAGAAAATTAATAGTAAATTTATAGTGTCTTAGTTAAACATAACAAAATTATGATCGAAAATATTAAATTGACTTTAATGTCATTAGACAATAAATCATTCTATTCCGAGTTTGAAAATATTTTTAAAAAATGTGTCCCCCACGCGGGTAACATCATAAAACATATTTTTAAAATTTGGGGAAAATTGCTTATAAAAGATAACAAAAACTGTTTAAAGTTAAAGTAATCGATTTGTTTTTTTGTTGTTATTAATTTTTTTAGTTTTATTTTATCGTGATTAACAACATAGATAATCTCTGTGAAGGGTAGTCCAAATTAGAAATATTCATACGATACCTCTATAGCTATATTAGCTGGCAAAAATCTTATTCAGGTCTCTGAGGCTAATTTTTCTAAACATATCCTTTGTTTTTAATTTTTGTAACATAATTACTATAAAAAAATTAGTGATTCTATTTTTTTGTGACGAATCTACAGAGTACACAAAAATTAAAGGTTGCTATTGACAAAAGACAACAGTAATCTACAATCAACGGTACCTAATATAAATATACAGTATATTTTGTCGTTATGACAGTGGATAAAAAGGTACCTAACTAAATATCTACTTGCATTAATTTTTGCATGTAACTTTTGTTACCATGCAACCGACTTATGACTCAAAGATTTTGACGTTTTGTTAGTTATTATTTGAAGGTTATAATTTATTCGTGCAGTTATCGTACCGAATTACACTAGAGCTTTTTTATCCTGGACAAACTTGCTTTTACTAAACTCAAGTTTAGTTGCTATTAGCCAACTCTTGACTCGACAACTGTCAAAGATAAAACAACGAGTCCGTAGGACGAGTTGTTTCATCAGACAGTTATGTCTCGTCGACTTTCCTAGCAACCAAACTTTCGTAGCAACGCAAGTTTGTCCGGCTAAAAACAAAGCTCTCGTGTAATTACCCCCGATAATAGTTTTCATAAAAAAATACATTCCTTCGTTATTGTTTGCTACACATAATATATAAAAATATATATTTTTTTTTAATCTCAGACAATATTCTTTACCACAAAATCATGGCCTACTACATTTTCCACAAAAAAACATAATAAGTTTGCTTCATCAGGGGCGGCGAGAGAGGGGGGGCGATTGGGTAAAATTTCCTAGGGCCCAAAATTTACAGGGGCTCGGTCATCATCCAACAGTTTGTTTTCTAGTAAATAAATTTTTGAATAATTTATTTACTTGGGACCCATGTAAAATTTTCCCTGACCCCGCGACGTCCCTCGTCGCCACTGTGCTTCGTATCTCATTGTCAGAAATGATAATTGTCACTAAAAATCGGAATTATTTGTCAAATTTTATTTACAAATACGTCTCAGAAATATTTTGTTCAATTTTTGAAAATAAAAAAGACAGTTAATTTTAAAATATCATAAAAGTGGAAACTGTTACTACATATTTTATTGCACAGACGAACTTATCTTAAAGAAGTAGGCCTAGACACTCAAATCAGACTTTATCAACTATTGAAAAATGCGAAATATCCCAAAAATACGTACAATTTGGACAACCCTGTACAATAAATATATTGTTAAATTCCCATTGGTCACGTTGCATTCAACATCACAAAGACATAACTTTTTCGATTTAAATTTAAAATGAACATCCATTTTGTAAGTATGTAAATTTAATAGAGAATTTCCACATCTCGGGAAAGTGTTTCACAACTATAATTCCTTCAATAGAGCAAACAGGCCATAAAACTTCAAGCCCTAGGCCCTAGGTGACAAGGTTACAATATTGATGAGAATAAAAAATAAACTTCAGGATATTCGACTTGCAAAATTTGAGGCTTTTAAAATTATTCAAAATTTTAAACCACAATTTAACTATAGACCAACTTTATTATAATCACGAATATTTAAGCAGTATTTAGTAAAAATTATAATGAAAGATAATCTAAACTTACTGATAGTTTTGCTTAAATATCTTAATAGCCAAAAGACACGATTTAGCAAATTCAAATACAAAAATGTCGATAAAGTCGTACTAACTCTCAATCTTCCAGCAATGTAATAAATCACTTTTTTTCCATACTTTTACGATTACCTAATTTACATTACAAGTTACTTCGTCTAATAACAAGCTTCGATCTAATTACTTTCAGAGAAAAAAATCATGAGGCTGTGAACCAGTTCTCTAATAACTATGCGACTACCAACAAGTTTAAATTTAAATGTTTTCCATGGTGAATAGCTTAAAAGCATACAAAATTGTAAATATTCATGACAAGTGCCGTGTCCTATAGACGTTTAGTCCATCAAAAGAGGTTAATGACACTGCATTTTAGTTGAGAGTTCTTATGGACTTCAATTTAACACGCTAAAGTATATATCTGAGATGTGTTGACCACCAAGTTTTACTCAAATTCATTAGGAAAGTGACACATCATTACACAATAGAGGCATTCAGAGTTATCAAGGCGGTTGACGTTCAATTACCAAAAATATCTTCTCCCACGTTTTAATCTTTTTAATTAATCTTAAGTAATCAAAGCGGTTAAGTTTTAAATAAGTTTGATGTATTAATACAGTGACGCATTTCCGTTAGTTGCAATATGCGGTTTGATCTTAAACTAAACAGTTTACTTTAAACATCTCATCGATTACTGATTACTGAAAAAGAATTAATCCGCTACGAATATTACAAAATATTACATGATTTTTCATTAATATTATTAGAAACCGATATAGACAATTTTCAAATTGTTTGCTACGGTTTTTGTTGAATTAAAATGCAAATACTATTTTCGAAGATTTAAAAAAAAAAACAAATTTGGATAGAGTCAATGGTGGATCATTTCTTATGTTGAAATTTCCTTCGCCTGTCAAATTTGCGTTTTCAACCAATCACTAATCTTAAATCTTCTAGAGACTACCAATAGGAGCATTATTACACGAAAATAATTTTACATTCCCTCGTCAGATGTTGATCCTCCTGTCAACATTGCGTTTTCGGCTAATAAAAAACTCAGATTTCCTAGAAACGACCAATAAACATAATCATACACTGATAATATCCTTTTCGCAATTAACAGATTTTCATGCGTTTATTGGTCGTTTCTAAGAAATCTGAGTTTGTGATTTGTCGAAAATATAAATTTGGAGAGGGCATTAAATATTTCAATCTTGATAATTTTTTGACGAATTTCGGCGACCAGTAGCGTTACCCTAATAAAGATTAAACCACACCCCTAACGCACCGCTCTGTGACTACTCGTAACATTTGACATACATTTAATTTGACAGGTAGGTTAGGTGAAGGAAATTTTCTGGCAAAATATAACTCGTGCATTGCAAATAATCTATAATGTTTGACAAATCTTCACTCATGCAAGTTGAATCAGTAAAAATCACGCGTGTACTTCGTGCACTCGTGTTTCTTTCAGCTGAACTTGCATTCGGGCATATTTACCAAAAATTATCGATAATTTTCAATGCACTTGTTATATTACTACTGATGATACAAGAAACAAAAACCACTCAAATTTGAAACGGCAATCAACTCAATAAATAGAACAATTTATTTACAGACACTTTTTAAATTAAAACATTAAGCGAATTAGTTCCTACGACAAATTTAATTAAATCATCATGACCTATGCGATTTAACATACCGATAAAGCAACTGTGTTAATGATTTCAATAAATAACAAAACATTTAGCTGACCTCGTCATCAATAAAAATATGGCCCTTACTAAATGTATTACAAATTTCTGTCTGAGCAATTCTAAACAGTTAATTAACTTCAAATCCGACAAGAGTCCAAGCATATTTGCATAATTATTTCTGTTTTAGGCAGACCTAACAATTTTTACATCACCATTTTTACTTCGTCTCTAAATAATTAAGCGCCCAAGTTGAGGCAAAAGTTTAGAGCTCTATTATCTTTGTATGATGTAACTGACTACGTGTTGAAAGACACTTTCTGTTAAGGATGTAAACACTCAACCCACGGAACTACACACAATCATTGCTAATATCCCTTCGGAGCAAAAACAATGTTACACAAAAGATCAACAGACCAGAAATTGTGTTTTAACCACTTACTAAATGAAGTTGGACAAGGAACATCAGAAACAATTGCTTACCTGAAACAAAAAAATAGATTAAAATGTCATTGGTATTTCTTTTAATTAGCAAATTAGAATCGCTTTAAAACGTAAATTAACAACTTTTAATTAACAAATACTTCTAAGTAAACATAATTCGCGTGTTTCAGTCCTATTTCCCATTGCAAAAACAAATGAATTTTTACACGTCGATGTATAGAAGAATAACAGTTGCATGACTGGAAGCTATATCTTTAATTTATAACCAAGTTCGTAGTGCATTGGGAATGAGTTTGATGGATTTTGATAATCACCTTTAATGACTACCTGAAATTAACACAGCTGAGATTGAAAAACACCCTCAATATTTACATGGAATTAAAACAGGGAAGATTAGTTTAGGAATTAGGTTAAATTGGGTTTAGTTCTTGCTAATTGCTTTGGATAAAAAGGCAATGGAATATATTTTCTTAAAAAAATAATGCCTGGAATCAACTGTGTATCTTTTAAACTCATTTTAATCCAGATTGTGTTTGACTTTACTAGCTGAAAGTTATTAACAAAAAAACACAACGAAAAAATTTTAAAGCCCCTTGTTCTAATAACGATGATTGTATAGCAATATTTCAAACAAGTATTTAGTGTGTATATTTGGACGAAAAACATTGAACATTTCTAACTGTTTATAATATGGCCAAGAAATGCACATACTGCTAAGTTTAGAACTTTATTTTGGTCCATTATGTAATTATTTATTTATATGCAGTCACAAGAACATAAATAAACAGGAAGTCCGCAAACTGCACTCAAACTTTTAGTCCATGGTTATAAACAATACTGCGCATTGTAGCAAAATTAACGTTTATTTTCGTTTTATTGCAGGAAAAATAAAATCACAAGTACTTCATTTGTTTTATAACAAGCGTCGCTAATTTCACTCGTAAACATTCAAGGATAATTGCATTCACGGTTAACTGTGATCTTTAAGTTCGATAACCGAAAAAGGCTCGCTATGGTGTAATAATAGAATTGCTTAATGGTTGTGCCATGCAATAAATAAAAAAGCGATGATGATATAAGCATGACGTCATCGCTTAATATTCATACCGTCCGTTAACTGCTCACAGTCTCGGTAAAATAAATACAGTAGTGCCGTTTTCATTGCAATTGCATTCTTTTATTGTACATCCCCGGGCGCAATAAAGCAGTGACTATGAGATGGCACGAAGGAGTGGCGATGACGTTAATATTGAAGTGAAGGGCGAGGAATATTCTAGACAACGCTAAATACTAGATGATTCATTGTTTTCCATAATTAGCGTGGAAGAATGGTGCTTATGGATTAATTAATTTTGATTTTATGGCAGCAAGGGAAGGGATAGTAAAAAATTTGATCTTCGAGGGACTTCTTCTTCTTCTTTTACTACGCCTTATGCCTCACGGCGTCGGCTTTTGGTGATTCTCCACCCAGCTTTTCCAGATCTTTTTGTCTGCCGTCATCGCTCTCAACTCCCCAACTGTTTTCCCTCTTTCACGGGCTATTTGTTCTATCCTGTTTTCCATGTTAGTTGTTGGCCTTCCTACCCGCCTTTTCCCATACCTCCTACTTTCTGTTATTTTTTTTGTCATGGATTCTGACGGTATCCTCTGCACGTGTCCGTACCATTTTAATTGTTTTTCTTCGATATTTTGGGTAATTTTTTGTTGTTGTAGGTTATTCTGGATGTCTTTATTTTTGCACTTATCTCTTTTTGTTTTTCCCGCTATTTTTCTTAAGAATCTCATTTCTGCTGCCGTTATTCTTTTCTCATGTTTAGATGTTAGTGGCCATGTTTCACTACCATACAGCATAGTCGGAATTACGACCGTGTTGTATATTCTGGTTTTTGTTTGTGCACTAATTTCTTTTTTCCCAAGGATAGTTTTGTTTAGTTGGTAGTAAATTCTCGTGCTTTTTCTGGTTCTGTTTAGGATTTCTGCGTCAATTTTCCCATCTTCGCTAATTTTCGTTCCTAAGTACTCTATTGTCGAGACTTGCTCCAGTACGTCGTCTCCGCATTTGATGTTTTGCTGGTCATCATCGTTTATTTTCATTATTTTTGTTTTCCCTGTGTTTATTTCCATTCCCATTTGTTGTATCGTTTCGTTCCACTGGTTCAAGGATTTTTGTATGTCTTCTCTGTTTTCCCCCACTATTATTATATCGTCTGCATATAATAGACACTGTATCTGGATGGGCCAAAGATCTTTGAATCCGACTGTTACTTTGGGCGTATTTTTTTTACAGGTCTTCAGTATTTTGTCCATATAAATATTGAATAATAGGGGGCTTAGGCTGTCACCCTGTTTGATTCCTCTTTGTAGTGTAAATTTTCTGGAGCTTTTGCCTTTTATTCGTACTTCCGCTATAACTTTTCTGTATACACTTTTTATTGCCTTGGTGAGTTTTTCCGTGACCTTCAGTTCTTCTAAGCAGTTCCACAATCTTCCTCTTGGTACTGTGTCGAATGCTGCTTTCAGGTCCACGAATGCTAAATATAGTTTTTTCCGTTGTTCGTTTGCTCTTTCAGTTAGTTTTCTAATTACACTTATGTGATCTTGCGTTTGTTTTCCTTTCATAAAGGCTGCCTGCTCTACTTCCATTTTCTTTTCCACTTCATTTCTTAGTTTCCTCTCAAGTATTTTAGTGTACATTTTATACAAGGTTAAGGCTAGGCATATCGCTCTATAGTTTTCGCATTTACTTTTGTTTCCTTTTTTGTATAGCGGTATAATTACATTTTTCTCCCAGTCTTCGAGGGACAAGAAACAAAAAGGTTTTGATTCGGTTTTTTTGGAAACCAGTGACGAATCCAGAACTTTGTTTAAGGGTTATTTACAACAGTTCTGTTCAGGGTTTCATAAGCAAAAGAGTTTATGCTTTTTTAAACATCTACTATAATATTCATATTTATTAATCTCCAATAGCTATGTGTAAAATACTGATATAAACAGTTTATTGTGGGAGTGAATCGATCCAAGATCACCCAATATCTAAATGGCCCAAGATCTAGAAGACCTATGCAGGCAAGAATAAAAGGAACGACAAGGAGAGTTGAGAATTTATTGTAGTTTAGTGTTTATTGTCGCTAAGGAAGTTAATATACATATCTGAAACAACAGTTCAGGATATTTTACAAGATGATTTGGGCATGAAAAAAGTTTGGATATGAAGACTGCTTACAGCCAGTGGTTTACAAACTTTCTGTACCTGCGTCCCCCTTTTTTCATAAAAAATTGTTGCGCCCCCCTTAATTTTTGCAAGTTAATTTCATAACTTAAATAAATGTACTTAATTTTCCAAAAATATCCACTAAATACGCAAATTTTACAAGTAGTTTTGTATCATAAAACAAGTTATATTTTGGTAAAAGCTGCATGCCCCCCTTACAATAGTCTCGCGCCCCCTAGGGAGGTGCGCCTTACAAATTGGAAAACACCTTACACCAAAGCAAAAACTTTGCGAAAAGGTAATTTCTCAATAAAAATTTGTTTTCCTTATAAAACGATAATATTTTATAAAAAAAATTGACTGGTGATGGGACTCCAGTATTTTACTGGGACTGCTACGAATCTCGAGGCGATGCAGTAGGTTCATCAGGGTTTCCCACCTCCAAAAAGACCAAAACTCAATCTTCTATGGAAAAACGGATGGCTACAGTTTTCTAAGACGCAGAAGAAATCTTATTGATTAGACAGAAATCTAAAATGCGTGACAAGAGAATAGGCCAATGTCTTATCGGCGGAATTTTTCAGACACCACAAAAGTAAGCAGGAAATAACAAATCGAATGGGCGAAAGAAGGGCAATCATTAAACAACTGCATAGCCTATTATAGGAATGGAAAATAACAGAAAATTTACAAAGCCAAAGCTGAAAGTGAAACTATTGTCAGCATTAGCAGCAACAAAAATATTAATATCGCTTTTTTTAATTAATAGAATTATTATTATATTATATTAGTAAAAATATTGCATCTCGATTAATCTAGTATTTTACAGAACAAATTACGAAACATTTCCCACAGTAAGGCCAAGGACTCTCATACGTACATGTATCATTCTGCAGCTTTGTCACTGTCGCAGATATGTATGTACAACATTGATAATGGTACAACAGCCCAAACAACCGCCCACAGTACTCCGCTAAGTCCAATTGAACTGGACGTAACTCTGGAATGTACGTTTGTCACAATGTAATTGCATTAGTCAATAGTTGCATCTACATATGCAAGGACAAACAATAAAGATTCGATCACATCCTATTCGTGTTTGTTTGTTTATTTATTTAATGTAATATATTTATTTACTGCTGTAGGATGAATGTACGGTAGCTATATTCCGCCCACGTCAGGATTCGTGGGTGACAAACTGACCCTGTACTACAATGTTGCGCTGATCATTGAAAGAATGTATTCTATTATATCATACGTAGGATATTTAATAAATTCACTTTTTTATTATCCTTCCTTCGATTAGATTTAAAGGTCGTTTTTGTTAATTCTATATGATTTTAATAACTCGACTGTCTGTCCGCATGTGTCATGGCGATCATTTTATTAAAAGTTGATTGTTAATTGAAATCGCATAATTTTCGGAAATGTACTGAAAATAACATGAAAAATATTATGGAAAAAAATAAAATGGAAATATTATAAACTTTATGAAGTCAAACAAAATACAATGTTAAATGTGTTACTCTCCATTAAATATAAAAAACGATAAGTGGTTTTTATCAGTTTTAATCAGATCAACAAAATAACATGTATATTAGACGAAAAACTAAAAGCAAATTACGTCTCATTGTCTTTAAATTCAAAATAATTCGATTAAGACTATTTTGGAAAGAATTATGATCGGACAAACAGCTTTAATGGGTTTTATCTTCCTCTAAATCTTTACTTTCGCATCCCTTTTCCGAATCACTCATTTACCAGAGATTTTTAAACACATTTTTTTGCTCTGCACTGTTTTTCTTTGAGAAATACTAAACACCATCTGTGACTATTAAAAAAATGATGAAATTGTTATTATTTTTTTTTATTGCATTCATGATTTAATATTCAGTGCGTCCATTTTCATGATTTATGTCTACTGCTAGCTAAACGATGCTTACAACTGTTTAAGACAATCAAGCGCGTTCTTACCAAATTTTTACAACACATTCATTATATTTTTGAATGAATCTAGTGCTCCAAGCGAATTTAACAGCTGAATACCTTACAACAGAGGTTTTAAAATAATTGATACTATAAATCACGTTTAACATCCTTGGCTCATTAAAAAGTTAGATAAGCAAGCATAATATAAAGCACCATTAAATTATGCTTGATTCGTAAAAAAAAGGTAACCATAGCCGCAGCGATATTATCTTTCCTTAAATCTCTTTTAAGGATAGGAAATCCCTTTTTTTTATTCACTACTCCATTCTTAAAAGAGCAAATATCGAGTAAACGAAAAAACCAGGGCCGGCACTAGGCGTTAAAAGCATGGAGGCACAACTTAGTGAAAAACAATTATTTTGCTCGCATTAATATTACGGATACCCAAAATTGCTATTTTACTTTTGAGATCTATTAGGATTTGCATGGAGTCGCTAATACAGGGTGGGCCAAAAATCACTTGACCAGTTAAAAATTAAATAACTTTTTAAGTTTAAATTATTTTATAATTTTCTTTTTTACATTAGGTACAATGTACACATATTTTTTGGCCTAGACTTGAAAGATTTAAATGACCCCCGTTTTCCTCTTCACAAAGGCGAGCTCTTTTTATAGCACTCTCCACAATTGCCTTCAAAGTGACTGTTTATCATTCGAATTTCCTGGCGAATATGGTCCTTCAGCTCAGCAAGAGTTCGGGGCTTATTAACAAACACGCTGTTTCAAATATCCCCATAAAATAAAATCTGGAGCCGTCAGATCAGGGGAACGTGGCGGCCAACAAAACTCCGCATTTGTGGAATTTTTTTTCTCCGAAAATTTGCCTTATCAGCTGTATGGACTCTCCAGCTGAGTGAGCAGTTGCCCCATATTGCTGCCACCACATTCCACGTGTGTTCTCAACAAAGGGAAGCACAAAATTTCTTAACATTTGATGATATCTTTCGCCGGTAATCGTGACCGTATTCTCATTATCATCCACGAAGAATTACGGACCAAGCATCCTTTCTGATGTAATTCTGTACTAAACCGTGACTTTGAGAGGGTGCAGCTGTCGTTGATGAATGACTCTGGGTTTTTCAGTTCCCCAAAATCTGGTTTTTTGTCTGCTCACAAAGCCATTTAAGTAAAAATGGGCTTCGTCTCCCATAATCAGTTTATTAATAAAGTTGACGCCTTCCCTGAACTTCTCTTGAATACGGACAGTAGTTTAGCCGTGTTTGGCGATCCATCGGCTTTAGCTCTTGTACTAATTGAACTTTGCATGGAAACATTTTAAGATCTCTTTGTATGCCCATCAAAGTACTGCGGGCGATTCCAAGCTCTTGGGACGTCGTCGAGTGGATATCCGTGGCTCATCAACAATGCTCTTCCGTACCCGTAGATTATGGTCTTCCAATCCGTGGTAGATCCTGGACGTAACCTTGCTGTTTAAAACGCCAAAGAGGGCCATTGTCGCTGGTTTTGACGGAGGATTTCTTTCGTTTAAAATAACTTTTGGACCACCCGTATAAACAGAACCGGCCTTAAAGATGGAATGGTTACCTTTAAAACCAAAATGCGTTTAAAAAGGAAATCCTGTACTTTACAAAATGTTTAATTGTTGTTTAGGTTAGGTCACAGTTTAAAAAAAAAATGCAATAGTAAATAAATTTATCGGAACTTCAAAAAATAATAAGAGTTTTGGAAATGCACCAACACATCAACATAAAAGCAAAAGTATTTTGTGTGTTCAAAAGACAGATTAATGCAAACAAGCGCTCGATTGTTTAAATAACAAAAAAAAAGCAACTTTGGCACTTTCGATTGTTATGACTAGTATTTTAAGCACGGCTGCCGCAACAACACTTTACTTTGATGACTCATGCATAACCACAACAATTGTTAGTCCAAGGATAAACATAAATGCGCTGATTGTAATCCGTTGTAATGAACACGAGAGATGTAAAACTTTCCTCAGTCTGCGAACATGCATCACACAGGTGCGTAACATACCTTCAGGCAATGTTACCAATCTCCTGTTCACACTACAGACAGTGTGTCGCTTTTCGACTTCCTACTCTACGGTGATTATCACGTCATAATGCAACGGACATTCAACAGAATAGCTGGTTGTTTAGTTTTATACGCTTTTTGCGTCCGTTAAACGGGCAATGAAGTGAAATTACCCTTTCCTGTTTTTATTTTCGAATTAAGTAATCAAATAATAATTGTTATGTGATTCTTCCCGTCACAAAAGAATCGCGCGCTTTAATTTAGATCATTGTTTGAGTGGACATGCTTCAGACAATAATACTTAAATAAATTGAAATAAAGTGTACCACGCGCATTAACCAAACAAACTTGATGAATCAGACTAAATTTAAATTTAAAACACAAAAAAGTTTTCTGTAAATTTTTGAGGTAGTAGAAATAATAGTTTACAAACTGCCGAAGCAACATTTCTCAATATCGTTTTCTTCATAATTTAACGTTGCCCAGTAGGTATATTAGACAGAAAAAATAAATATTCCATTTTCAAGGCAAACCTAATACTAGTCATATTAAATTACAAAATGGATTTACCATAAATAAGCCTTTTATAACCAAAACTTACAACTTTTTTCTGATGAGAAAGCAAGTTTTATGACCTAATAAAATTAACCAGCGCTTCTGCGCTAACGACTTGTCGATTATGCAATGGACTACAATATTCGGCCACAAGAGATATAACTATCTAGCAAACGACGTCTTAGCTAATGCATCTATTGGGTCGTTACTTACGAAATAGGAAATTGAAATATTCTCGGCAAAATTAAGATGGCGGTAAACCACCTACGCCCATCATTAGTGATGAATTAAAGACAATCTAAGAAGAAAATCTGCATCAAACTGATGTGAGCTTGCTTTAGTAACATTTACTCTTCTTGAACTCTTCAAGAATAACATTTTTAGGATCGTATACCTCATGGGAACAAGAAATTGAATAATTACAAAAATTTAAAGCTGTCAAGATCCTAGTTGAACGTCAAGAAGTCGCCGGAACATTTTTCCTAACCATAATTGCACCAGAAGTAAGTTACAGGTTTGTTCCAACAAGCAATTTAAAACCAATTCATGGATAAGTACAAGAACTGGTTTATTCGCATGCGTAAATTATGTACTAATAAATGTATTGGCCAGTATTGTCCGTTGTTGGAACGCTTTTACGACTGGCCTAACTGTAAATGACATTTGTGTCTATTGGGTTCATAGAAATCGCAAGGGTAAACACCTTATGAATACAGTACTAAATGGGATTGGGAGGGCGATGAATAGCTACCCAGAGCTTACGTTAGTTATGAACAGCGCATGCATGAAAATCCAAGCGCTAGTACATGCCCTCATTCACGTAGGTACTGTTTTGACCGCACACTGACTGGTTCATGTATTAATTTTATAACAGTTGGAACAGCCGACTAACCGTCCGGTGAACTATCAGAGACTGTGCTGGAACGCGATATCGATACTGCGCAGAATCCTGATAGTACATTGGGTCGTACATAGCCTTGCTGGAACAAACCTTATGATTATTATTTGGTGAATATCGGGGGAGTCTTATTCGCCGGAAGTTCTTACAATCAACAGACTGTTTATTCGGAAATGGAATGCTCAAAAATGAAATTGGTCTGTAAAATATTATTGAAAACAGTACTTGATTGAAAGATTCGGAGTAGCTCTACTGCATGACGATGCACGTCCCCAAGTAACACAACAGACCATTATTAAGATCAAGGAGCTTAAACATGAGGTGCTTAGCTATCCTCCCTGTTCTTCGGACTTGGCTTTAATAGATTAATAATTTTTTTAGGCATCTAGATAATTTAATGAGACATAACACCCTTCAGAATCAAGAGAAATAGAAAAAAGCCTTCGACATATTTATAAACTCACATTTAAAGGAAGCTATACATAATTTAAGAACGTTGGTATAAATGTATCGAAGAGAATGGAGATTGTTTTGATTAAATCAACTGACTTTCAATTAGAAACCTCTACATCTCATTTCATGCGTAACAACCGAAAAATTGCTTTCTTAGACGACATATTAAGTAAGAATCGATGCCACGATATTCAAGACATTTTCATTTTCATGTAGACGTACAGTTCAGAAACTTGGACACTAACAAAAACAAAAACAAAGAATACAGGTACAGGAAATGAGATGTCTGAGAAGAATAGAGGGATGTAGACTGATCGATAAAATCAGTAACGAAAAAATTCGAAATAATCTAGGAGTAACAGATATTAAGAAAAACATGGAGACGAATCAATTAAGATGGCTGGGACATTTACTACGCATGACAGGAAGTAGATACGCGAAAATAGGATAGAGAAAATGCAGATAGAGGGAAAAAGAAATAGAGGAAGACCAAGAATAAAATGGAAAAAAGAATTGAGACAGAGACTGGAAGAAAAAGGAGTCAGCTGGAGAGATGTGCCACAATTAGCTAACGATAGGCTGGACTCAGAAATAGAAAAGCATACTTCGACAAGAGAAACCGATTAAGAAGAAGATGTTGTTTGGCAAATATTTAGTTTATGTAAAACTTGAATAACCTGCAATGTTGACAAAAAAAAAAAGTCTTTAAAAAAATGCATCACCATATGACTTAACTTGGTCTAACAACAAAACTAGTGTCCAGTGAAAAATAAATTTCTACAAACGATTTTTCCAGAAGAAAGTAAAAATAAGATTCGTCAAAAATTATTGCATGTTGAAAAAAAAAACCTTTTCTAGTAAGTAAACTAAAAATAAGAAACTAGAAAATCGATCCAGTTGTAAAATCTCGCCTCTGGGCAACAATGATTGGGTGTAGTAGACACATATTAAAAAATAGTAAACCACATTATATGTTCCTATATATCTAAGGAACTTTACTTTTTATCAGTATTTACAAGCTGAAATTTTCTCGTAATAAAGAACGGTTTTTCACTTATAGCAACATCCAACAGCAAATTTTTTTGAAAAGTTTGATTGACACCACAATGAACCAAATATGTAACAAAAAAGTATTGAATTTCCAGTTCCACCACCAACGAAAAATATTAGAAAACGCTCCGAAGTAATCACAAATATACCGCATTGTATGACTTCTTATTCGCCATTTCCAAAATTTTATTCCATGTAATAAATATCTTGCTTTTCAATTCGTTTCTTATTAAAAACATAACAATACCAGTATAATATTTATAAATTTTAAAAAACTTCTGAGGAACATAATTGTGCAATATCAAGACATTTTTATTACACATTTTGTGCAGAATCCAGAACACGCAGTTCCAAAACGTTCATAACTCAAGCCCTAAACACAAAGCTTTAAGTAAAGTCACGTACTTTTCCAATATCCAATGTTTCAATATTAAAACTTCCTCTACGTCTCTCGGAATTTTCTCTTTTATTTTCCCACATGCAATATTATATCAAAAAAAGATTATAGAAGGCTTTGAATTAATTATTTTTTAATATATCACGTTAATTCTTCGCTTAACGTACAACGACTTAATTTTTGATGCTAGTAACGATTTTCAATTAAAATTCGATTATCTTTCATGAAAATTAAACTTCAACAGTTTATTTGCTGAGTTATTGACAGACATGACATAATTTCTCTAGCATTAAAGCAAAATTTATAGAAAACAACAGGAGAATAAATAATTTAAATATCAAATTATTTCTTTTTCTTTTTCTTTCCATTTCAGCGCCCCTCTAACGTTGTGTGTGAGAATTTAGTTTTTTATTATGCATGTGGACTCTATTTACATGACTCTCCCATCTTTATATTTAGCTTCCTCTTAACCTTACTCTACTCGACTCCTCTGTTCGTAGTCAATTCTTTAACTTCCTCATTTCAGGTTTTCCTTGATTTTTCCTTCGGGCTTTTTCCTTCCCAGTTCTCGCTTCATATGCTCTCTGGGGCTTCCTGTATTTTCCCATTCGATTCATATTACCCTAGATAGTTTAGTTGTGCTTCTGGATGTTGCGTTCCATTGCTTGCACTTTTAGATGTTCTCTATGGATTTCACTACTAATTTGGTTATTACGTGTTTTGCCTTCAATTTTAGTTAAAAACCTCACTTTTATACTTCTGAAACGGCTTTTGCTTTTTGGTCAAGATCCAAGATGAAAAGAGACAGTTCTCCACCAGTAACGTTAAATAACCAACCAAACGCTTTCTTCCCCAAAAAACTAGCGCAAAGTATCTTGGTATACGAGATACGACTAGATCGACGACTAACATGGAAGCCTCATATCGTTGCCAAACGCAAACAACTTAATTTAAAGTTCAAACAGCTCTACTGACTTCTTGGTCAAAATTCGCAACTGACCACAGAAAACAAGCTTCTGGTGTATAAAACTATACTTAAGCTCATCTGGACGTGTGGAATTCAGCTTTGGTAATCAACAAGTTTATCAAATATTGAAATACTGCAAAGGTTTCAGTCGAAAACGCTACGCACTATAGCCAAAGCTCCGTGGTATGTGTCGAACAACTCATTCAAGGGCCTTTAATATAAGTACAGGGTGGTCCAAATTCGATGAAATTACATGGGTATCTCGCTTAATAGCCAAGATAAAGAAACGGTTAAATTACCAAAAATGTGCAGTTTTTTGAGACAAACTCAGAACAGTTCTCAAATATATTCTATCATTACCGGTTTTTCTTGTTTTTTTTTCACAGCCTACTTTTTGTTTCTCATTTTGCAAAAATGTAAAAACCTCTGTAACTTGCGTATTATTAAAAATAAATACATCAACCCTTATATATTTAAAAAGGGAAAAAAACAGAAATTTATGTAGGCCATAGCCATAGCCAACTATAGATTCCATTTAAAACAATAATGAGTTTGTCTTATAACTTTTTAACGGCAAGCGTAAAAAATATTTTTTTAGTACTATCAAAATCTACATAAAAATATCTAAAAATAAACGTTTTCGATATTTAAAACAATAAGGGAGATATAACACATTATGTACATTAACACATTAATAACTCAAAAACCGGAAATGATAAAATATTTTTGAAAACGGTTCTGAGTTTGTCCTAAAAAACTGCACATTTTTGGTAATTTAACCATTTCTCTATCTTGACTATTAAGCGAGATACCCATGTAATCCCATCGAATTGAGACCACCCTATACAGTGCGCGAAGAAATTACAAATTATAGTAAAAAATACCAATACCGTTTAGAAGTGCATCCTAATTTAAGTGCTTTAAATCTGCTACACAATAGTAGTAAAGTGCCTCGGTTAAAACGTTTCAAACCATATTGGATTTAAGTTTTAGATTTACCTAATTTTAGTAATTTAAGTGACTCTTAACTAGTAACTACCTACTTTTTAAATATTAAGCAATTAAGCTAGTAATAAGTTACTCAAGTAAAATATATTAGGCTACTGTAAGTGGACAGTCAAACCTTCTTAAGTCTAGATTGTCAATAAATTTGTTTATTGCTTCATGGTAAGCAGATTGCAAATATGACTTAAGAAGTTTAAAAGAAAGAAAAAAGATCAAAAATTTGCATCCACAGATTAGGGTCGGGCTTGACTTTATGATAGATCTCCAGCTTTGGTCATTTCTCAATTTCCTAGGAATGGTTTCTTTTCTGCTACAAATAGCCTAGCTGTTGGACTTATTCTCTCGTTGATTTCCTTGTCTATCTTTCCATTAGGTTTATATACTTTTTGTTTGAGTTGTATATGCTTCGTATATGTTCAATCTCTTACGCGTTTATGACCATAGCTTTAGTTTTTTCTTTGCTTATTTTCATTAGTGTGTCAATCAATGTACCTAAATTTTGCTCGTACCTTTCTTGTACTGGATTTCTTGTTATTATTTGGGACAATATTAATGGACTTAAATTCCATGGCCTAAAACGTAACGTGTCCACCTAACCAACTTATCCGTATATGCAACTGAATTTTAATTACTCTAATAAATTAGTTCCTTGCATAAATTAATTTAAAATCTATTTCTGCCTTAATGTGTCACACATTAGTGGTGTTACTTTAATAAGATTATTAATATTTTAATTAACCAATAAATTTTTATTTTGTGAGAGTTTTATTACATCGAATATAGAACATGCAGCAAGCACAGTTTAACAACTTATGCATCATTAATGCACAACTTTTATGTAATATAGAGAACAATAAAACATGCTGTATACTTTTTATGTGAAACGCGTATATTTTTAGAATTTATTTGGTAATTCTAAACTCTATTAACTCATATCTTGCGATATAAAGTTTCATTCATTTACTTTCTCTAAACCTAGTTAACACTAACTTAATTAGAAATCGGTGTTATGCCGCTTACATAAAGAATCAAAAGGGATAAATTATGATATTTTGACCAATCAATAAAACAGGTTTATGACCCGGTATTTAAAAATTTTCACTCACGATTTGCGCATTAAACCTTTATCTACGTATTATACTGCATAAAAAATAATGTGAATTAGAGTGTCTTGATGTTAATTTCAAAGATATTGTCGTTTTATTACGGTGTGGGCAATTGATGTCGAAAAATTACGAAATCTACCTGAAGTTCAGTTTCTGTGACACTTGGGTAAGTTATTTTAAACGACCCAACGCAATCGTAGCCAAGTGTATCAAGAATATGAAGTATAACAAATGCAATATAATTATGCTTCTTAAATAAGAAATTGGAATTAAATGCCACACTTGTTTGAAGAGTGCACAAAATTACAATATTTGTAAAGTAATACTCGTAAGGACGCATTCGTTATTACATATTTTCGTTACATTATTTATATTATAGGTACGTTTTTACTCATCATAAAGTCAAATTGACAGTGTATGCAATACCAGTTTATTAGAAATTCATTATTTATTGTTGTATTATTTATACGTTATTGACAATATATTTTTTTAAATTTTAGTGTCGTAGTATGTTGAAATAATGTAATATTTTCAAAAATGTACATATCATATTGCTAACACCTCTAATTTTTCGATAGAAAATGTGCTATTGCTTAATTTCTTAACAATCGAATCAAGTTCGAGTAAGCAAAAAAAATACAGGACGGCCAAGCCAAGAAGAATGATTCAATAGCTCTGTTTTGAGTTTTTTTTAAAAATTTACAATCACATGCATTCTGTGAAATACGTGTACAGGGTTCTGGTCTTCACCATACAGATCATACAATTTTTTTGAGCTTGCACAGAGTTTTTTCCTTTACGGAAGTAATAAAGCCAAATATGACGATAATGTTCATTTTGATTTTCAATTTCGTCGCCAAATAAACAATTTTAAACAAAATCGTTTAATTTTCTGAATCAAGCTTGAACTGGCAGCTATCAAGTTACATAATGAACTTACGGTATAAAATAAAGTTGATTATTTTTTTAAATATCCAGCAGTTTTTTTCTTGACTGCGTTTTTATAAATTTGCGTAATAGCGTATTAATATCCTAGGTAAAAGATAAAATTGTGACCTGAGTGCTGATTCACCGCTTTAACCGCAGAAACCTCAGATCGCCTCATACTGAACCACGGATCTAATCAGTCTAATCCTAGTAATATAAATGCATACACGTCTTACCTAGTCAGACTCAATTAGACTTGTTCGGTCAGCAAATTACAAGCCAATAACAAGGAATTTAGTTAGGGATTTGAAGTTCCGAGGAATACATGCGATAAATTTGATCGTTCAGACGAGGGCGAATTATTGAGATTAGTAGTAGTAGATTACGAAGCCAAGGAAAAAAAACTAAATTTACTTCAATTTAATTTTTTAATGTACGTTTTTTTTATAGCCTCACACTGGTTTAATTTTTTTTTCAACATCATATCTACTATTGAATAATAAAATATTTTGATGAGAATAGACAATTTCGCTTTCAATATTGAAGGACAGTGGTGACTTTTCTAGAAGTGTTGGTGTACATATGTGCACATAACTGTTTTTAATTGCAAAATAAAATAAATTACGCGCACAAGATAGTTCGTTTTGAAATTTAAATGTACCTACACCTGAAGTGCTTGCCTTCTTCAAATGACTGTGTATTATTCTGTATGCAAATATTTTTAAACATAATTATTATAATAAATGCCATATTGTCTCATTGTGGTCTCTTAATTTCGTATGATTAACAAGCTGCGGTATTTTCAATGAATATGAATCATCCTTCAAGCCACAGACAATACATTTTTTTATAATGAATATGAGAAAGTGAAATTGTTGATATGTTACTAATACTTTTATAAACAACATTGATTTAAATAAGCTTCATTACGAATCACTTTGGATTTTTCAAAGTATCTATTGCAGAAATGCTAGACCACTTTTAAGACAATTTTTTAAATAACTTAAATGTTGTGCTGTATCGCTCAAAATTTTCATAAAAATGTAAATTTTATAACAACGGTTGACCTTAGACCCATAAAACCTGATACATTTTTAAAGTAAATTTTAAGAAGAATCCAAAAATATAACAATATACAGGGTGTTCCATTTAAAATTTCAAAGCTTGAGTCCGTTTTCGGTTGAACGGGAAGTCGTATTGCAACCTCAATATTTTCATCGAATCCAAAAAATACCATAACGCTGAGATACAAAATTTCATTGTAGTATTTTTAATGATGTTATAGATATTTTGTTTGTTTCCATACTTTTGCGCACCCCTGTATATTTAACTTTTTTTTAAATTGGAAAGTTTAGTAAGCCATGACTTTATATAAAAGAGCATATTTTTAGCTTTCAAAAATCTACAATTTTATGTATTTATTGCAAAAAGTAACCGAGATAAATATGGCTTATTTGTAAAAGTTTTAATATCCAAGTTTGCCATGATTTCGTAAACAAGTGATAGCTGCAATTAAAAGTTATCCTGCACGCAAAAATTTTCATTTAGCTTCTTTGAGTATAATTTTAAAAATAACGATTAATATTTAAAGGCAGATGCTAGCCCAGTAGGAAAAAAATTATCTCGAGAAACAAAAAACGTCACCCAAAGACAATTAATTGTGACTTTAATTGCATTTTGTTGCTTTAACAAATTAAGTGCTTTTTAAAAATCGACCGACATCTTTTAAATAACGAATTGTTTTTATACAAAATTAGCAATCAAGAACCACAAAAACAAAAACACAGAAAAACGTTTTTCTTGTTACAAATCTATTCGCAAAGACCGTAACTTTTTATTTTAAATTAAACTTCAACGGTGATAAACGATTGGATGTGTTAATTTATAGAACAAGCATAAAACACTGTTTATTTTGTTACACCACATATGTTGCAATAAACGCGGTTTTGCAAGACTCTAACAATCCTTCTCCAACATAACATTAAACTTTATTGAATGTGCTGCTTATACTAGCAAACATCTCCCTTTTTAACACTTCAAAGAAACAAAGACAATAACAATATGAAAACGCCAAAGCACAAGCAAATTTAACACAGGAATTTATTATATTTGAAACAACGAAAACTACAGAACAGGATATTAAATTTAAAACTTATCTACGTTTTCTGTTGATAAACAAACTAAAATCCCACTTATTACGAAGACTTTACAACATTTATGAACCATAATATAAACTGATTTACAAAAAACACGTGTTAATTGTCAAAGCATTCATTTTCGTTGACTTTTACGCTAATTACAACTCGAACGACGTACGATGATAACAAACTATAGAAATGTTCATGAAATTATAACAAGGTGTTTTTAGCAATCAAATACGAAATATACAAATGTTCTTTACAATCAATGCTTGAGTTATTTAAGTAATTAATTTATTAATATATCAGGTTGGCCAAAAATAAGTTGCGTTTTTTTTTTAAATACATGTCATTACATATCTTAAAATGTACGTCACAAAACAACAGTAATTATTGTTATAAGTAGCAAACTGCATTCATATTACTGCAAAAGGTTCTTCAAAGCATGCAAATTTATTGATTTAAATTAACATCTTTAATTTCTCATTTACCTATTCATTACTACAGTAGTTGTTTTATAAAATTTGTGGTTTGGGGCTCGAAAAGGCGTTTACAACTTTAAAATACGCGAAAGTAATGAATATATGTAATTAAAAATGATTTTAAATCAGTTACAAATCATTTTATAACTTACCTAACCTGAGAGTATAAAATATTTTAAATGTGTTAATATATTGCCGAAGCAACTTTTTAAGCCGAATCGGATGGTGGTCACAATTTTTCCCAAATCGATTCGTTTTTGTTTCATGATAACCAACTTTATTTTTTCTCATGGGCGCAATTCTTGATATTTACCTAATCAAATAGCATTAATTTTTCTGAATACATTGACGTATCACACATGGTAGATTACTTCTTTATTAACTGCCAAATTTAAAAAACAGGTTTTAAACAATAACCGTTATAAATCAGGTAGGCCGGTTGTTGTAGTTTATGTTGTTTCCATGACAACCAATCCACAAACCAAAAGTTTTTAAAGCCTGTTATTTGTCACATTAATAAATTCGTAGAAATGAACTTTAATAACGAAGAAAAACGCGATATGCTGCCAATTTTTTATTCATTGAATAGGAATTCTATATTGTCAAGTCAACGATATGCAGAAACATATCCAGAAAGAAGACAACCCTCACATACATATTTTTGTACGTTGGACAGAAACTTTGGAAAATATGGGGCCTTTGTCAAAATTAGAGAAAAATATGGCAGAAATGTTTCAGATGACAATAAAAAAAAACATTTTTTTTACAAACATATCCGGAAAAAACACCATTTTTCTACGTTAAACAGAAACTTAAGTAAATTTGTATCAAGCATGTGATAACGTATAACAAAACTTAAAAGAACAGTATAAAAAATTCGACGCATAACGCGTTTTTATTCGTTATTAAAGTTCATTTCTACGAATTTATTGCGATGACAAGTAAAGATTTTTTAAAACTTTTAGTTTGTCGATTGGTTGTCATGGAAACAACATAAACTGCAACAACCAGCCTACCTGATTTAAAGTGGTTATTGTTTAAAACCAATTTTTTTTAATTTGGCAATGAATGAAGAAGTAAAATACCATGTGTGATACATCAATGGATTCAGAAAAATAAATGCTATTTGATTATGCAAATAGCAAAAATTGCACCCATAAGAAAAAATAAAGTTGGTTATCATAAAACCAAAACGAATCGACCTGGGAAAAATTTCTGACCACCATCCGATTCGGCTTAAAAAGTTGCTTCGGCAATGTTTTAACACATTTAAAATATTTTATACTACAAAGGAGTTATAGACGATTTTCAAGAATCGTATTTTCTTGGTTTGCCTAATTTTCTCAAATACCGTTTGAGATATTTCCAATTTCTCTTTGGATTATCAATGAACATCGAATTTAGCAACTTTGTCAAATTTAAACCTATACTCTAGCTATTATAATAAGCGAGATCCCATGCTTAAACTCGAATTTTAATCACCCTGTATTTCGATTTATTGCATACCTGTATTTGAATCACTGTACATTAAATAATTAACCAGATATTCTGGCATACATCCAATGCAATCAATATACGTGCTGTTACATCGTAATTTAATATCGGAAACATCAGTATTTTAGCATGGTCTTCCTTTACTAACATCCCCCAGCTTAGAATTCTACAACTGATATCGCATTCCAACATTCTCGACTTGCATCAGTGCGCAACTAACAATACTTCCTCAATGTCATAGGTTATTTCGGAAATATTTGCAACAGCTAAAAATTTAAGCCACATTAGTCATCTTGCAAAACTTTGGATGTTTAATTTACTGTTTTGTTTATGAAAGATAATGTAATCCGAACACAAAAGTGCTTAGTCGTGAAAATTATTTATTAGCTTAACCTACTTATGATGTAATTCACTTTTAACTCTTCTTAAATCAATAATATTATTTTTCCTGTTTCAATATTTAGATGAAAATAGGCATCCTGCATAGCTGACCTAAATATGAAAGGGAAATAATGATTGTTTGGAAATTTCAAAAGTGCTGTTATTAAACAATATTTTGTAGCGGAATAAAAACACAGAATAATAATGAAGCAATATTCATATTTAAATATAGCTAACTAAACTATTTGCAATCTGAATTTGGCTGGTAATCAGGTACCTGAAATAATTACATTACCAGGTGTATTTTATCACCTATGGTAGAGGCGGTTTATCAAAGATATTCGCTAAAATTAAGACATTCACCTGCTCAGGTTTAATACAATAGTCACATCTATGAGATAATTTACAAATTGCAATCAGAGACATCATCTTTAGATCTTTTATTTAGTATTGTTTGTTACATAGGCAGTGTTTTTATATTAATCGCTTTCAACATCCATTATGAATACAAAAACAATGAATATGTCTTAAAGATTACATAATTAATGAAAAAATGCATATCCAATTCTGAAATTAAACGTCTTTTGCTGTATCGAAATTTAAAAAACCATGTTCAGAAATCTTTTAAAATAGGAGAAAAACACAAATAAGGTAACTGAGTTGTAATTAAATAAATAAAAATACAATTTCAATCAAAACTTATATGAAAACAATATGATTCGCTTAAATAAACAAAACATTTATCAATTAATGTTCGACTTTAAGAACAGCTGCAACTAGAAATAAATATTCCATGAATAATTGAACTGATTCTTACTTAGTACATGTTTTTGCAAAACGAGAAATAAATGTAAAATCAAATCATTAAGTTTGTCTATATTGAATGAAATTAAAATTTATTTTATATAATTTAATTCCATAAACTTTAAAATGTGATTCATCTCACTAATTGTAGCCCATTCTTATTTAATGTAAAGTAAAAAGGTCCTAATTACAACTAATAGAAACCTGTATGGATATCTATTTATAATTGTAGAACATTTTAAATTCAAGGTTGCCTTTTAATTCTATTAAACTGACTTTATAAGGTTTGCATGACATGAATAATGTTTTTATCATCCTGTGTGCCATTATTATATCATCTATTTAATTAGAAATGTTGATTTAGTCGTTTTTAAAAGTGTTTATAAAACTAAAGGAGATTACTTCAGTACCCAAATATTTAGAATATTTCTTTAATTTTAATTGAATTGGCTTCTTCGTTTTTAGTTGTATCAAAATTTCTTTCATCAATTAGTGAAGCCACCGCAGGAATTTGTTGCTATTTATCGGAAGCAGCTTTTTGATTGTTTTTTAATAACTTTTTCCACATTCTCCGATAATGAGATACAAAAATTACAGAAACCACTTCAATTTTAGATATTTAAGTTAGTGTACATTTCCTGTTTCATTTATTAAATTTTTTAACATGACACCTATGGCGAACATCGAATTAATTAACCTTTACGAACAAATGAAAGTAATATATCTATAACTACGAAAATATTTACAGCACTGTGTAAAAAAAGGAAGCTAAATATAGACACGTTATGATCTAATACGGTTTGAAACAAGTTCTATAAATAAAAATATTAAGTAATTAATTTTTTTGTCACTTGAACTTTGGCTTAATTAAATTTTTTGCAGAAACAAATGTCTTGCTAATATAAACATTAAGCCAATTGTTTTTTTGGGATACAAATAAAGATAAATACGATTATACGCTTTTTTCCCTTGAAAAGACAAATTATCAGTAGTAATATAACTTGCATTAAAAATTATCGATAATTTTCGGTAAATATTCCCGAATGCAAGTTGAGCTGAAAAAACACCATTGCACGAAGTCCACGAGTGATTTTTTCTGATTTAACTTGCATGAGTAAAGATTTGTCAAAAATTATATTTTATTTATTTGCAATGCACGAGATATATTTTGTCAGAAAATTTCCTTCACCTAACCTATCTGTCAAATTAAATGTACGTTATGTCAAATTTTACAAGCACTGTCAGAGTGGTGCGTAAGGGGTGTGGTTTAATCTATATTAAAGTAACGCTACTGGTCGCCGAAATTCGTCAAAAAATTTTGAGACCAAAATATTTAATTCCCTCTCCAGATTTATATTTTCGACCAATCACAAACTCAGATTTCTTGGAAACGACCAATAAACGCATGAAAATCTGTTAATTGCGAAAAGGATATTATCAGTGTATGATTATGTTCATTGGTTGTTTCTAGGAAATCTAAGTTTGTTATTGGTCGAAAACCCAAATTTGACAGGAGATTCAACACCTGACAGGGGAACGTAAAATTATTACCGTGTAATAATGCTCCTATTGGTAATCTCTAGAAGATTTAAGATTAGTGATTGGTTGAAAATGCAAATTTGACAGGTGAAGGAAATTTTCTTTGGGAATATTTATAAGCGAAGTATTTAGTGAGCATAAATTATCGAAAATTATTTATTTCTTTGTCCTTAACATGAAATCTGTTTTTTTAATAAAGTAACTTTACCTATAGCGCGTAGTCACGTTAAAAAGCCACGCATTAGCTTCTGTTTCAACCTCTAGAGTTTTCAGGTAGTTGACAATGTGCTTTAAGGTGGGAATAAGTTAACTCATTATACTCCAATTTCTCACCAAAGTGATATACATGATAATTTAAACAGGTAACAGCTGTCCTGTGTTGGTGTAGAGCACTAAAGTAATAAATTTCGTTTTAATTGTACCCAGGGTGCCACTCATTCGTGCAGATTACAGATTAACCTAGGAACACAGCTAAAAGAAAGAACCTGTAATTTAAACCGACATTAAATTAACCAAATACTATTGGTTACCACAAATTTTTGACCTATCCTAAAGTACATTAAAACTATAAAGAACACAGTGACACTTGATCAAGCGTAGAGTAAAGAAGTTGTTACTTAATTTAAACTTTTTTAAATGTAAAATGTAAGGACAATAATATTGAATAATGCTAAGTGCTAATATATTTCCCAACATTTATTTAGGTAAGTATTTCACAAGTGTGTGTTTAGGTTTTCGCTTTCTGTGGATGATTCGCTTCTTAATTACACGTTAAAGTAACGCTAAGCCACTAGAAGACTGTCGCCATACATGTGTAGGCTGTAAATTTATTTTTAGTCGGTGCAGAGTCTACAATTATTGGACAAGGACTCTTACGAAGTCTTAATGCTAGAGGTATCTTGAAGGTTTTCATTTGCTTAATTTGAGTTTGTAACGTAGCTAGTGTTGACAAAAAAATTACTATCGGCTTACATGTGTCTGTAAATATGCAATCACTATAGTCTATAAGTGGGTACAGAGCTCCTAGAAATCATTACAGCATCGACTATCTCGTTCGGTTTTAGAAATAACCTTAATAAACCTTATATATTAATAAAACCCAAAAACATCTACATAAAATGGCATAAAAATTATTAATTTCTTTTCAAGTAATCTTCAACTAAAGAAAAACAAAATTACAGAGTATTATACAGTTATACGGTCAAGGGCCAAATAAGTTTTGATTACTAATGGAAATCGCTAGGTAGCCCAAGGAGTTGGACCATTTTTTAAATTTAGCGTTCTTGTTTTTTTTTTTTGTTTAAAGAGAAATATGTATTTTTTTTTGCTCACTGTAATTTTTTGCAACAATTATAATTTATAGCCCTGTCACTACTTTTATAATTTTATGTGAGAATAAATCCAGTGTTAACATAAAAAAAGTTTTGTTGGTTGTCTCAGATAATCAAGCTGTAACACTTTTTAATTAACTGCCTTATCTAATAATTCTATGAACAGCAACATAAATTTCGTTAACTTAAAAACTGTTGGAACGTGCCTTTATGACATATTGTTAAGTCGTTTTATTACGCAGCAAGAGTTGATAACATCTTGTTTGTATAGACCAGAACCGCTAAAACAGATTGTATCAGCACACTTTAATTTGTTGTCATGTTTTTCAATTCATTCTGGTACATACTTTGATTGCTGCATGTTCATGCCAATCGAATTTGTTAATTTGTTTTTGCTTTGTCCGCATAACTGTGCACTAATTCTATTGCAATGGCAATGTTTTGTTGATTATTTTGATGTGTTTGTGTATTATTAATGTTTATGTTTTATTTGCGTTTAGAGTAAATACAAGTTTTTTTGAATATCTTTTTTTATTTATAACATTCATGGAAACATTAAGTGAATTATCCACTTGAATTAATTATTTTGTCTTTTTAAATAATTACAGCTGGATCTAGTTTAATTCAAACGCATATATTTTTATTACTGAAGAAATTTAAAACAGCACTGCTAAATTTTTATTTTTTTAGATAAAGATCGTGTGCACAATTTAAACTAATCGAGTTGAGTGTTTGCACCTTACGGGTGTTATACTAAATAAAATGGTTAAATGTTAACGTATTTAACGATTTGGTAAATTTAATATGGCGGCGGTTCGCCAGTCTAAAATATGCTGTCCGTGAGCATCAAAACCCATCGTCGTCGTTTATAATTTAGCGGAGACGCAAAGATTGTTATTTAGGGGGTTGTAGCGACTTGAAAAAAAATTAAAGTCCTCGATTTTTTGACGACAAAAAAACAACTGTTAAATCGGTTTTAACCAAACAAATTTCGATTCGCGAAAACGAAAAAAAAATTTTATGGATGAAACGAAAAGAACGAAAACGATATATTTCGTTTTCGTTCCGAAGAGAAACGAACGATTTTTTTTTCGATTTTAGTCCCTGCTTAGGATTGTTTATAATTGAAGGGAGTGGTGCAAAAAGGGTATAAGTGATTTTTTTTACATTTTGAGATAAGTACATAAATCTAAAGTTAAAGCTGCACTTTATTAGTGTCAAAAAGATTCAAGTGCATTTTAGGCTTACTAGTGCCATATATGAGGTTAATAGTATAATCTACGAAATTAAAAGTTCATAACGTTTTCTGCAAAAAGGGTATAAAATCACTTGTAGGTACCTATTTTGCACTAAAGACGAGTTAGTTATTTCTTAACGTTTGCTTAAGTTTGTGGCAACATATTATGCGGTTTTATGGTAACGTATCTTTAAATACTTAAGCAGCTTACACCACAGGCCCTCCTACACTAATGAGGACTTGATTATAGAAAAAAAAAAGAGACAAAACCCTCAAGTATTTATTCCTGACCACTGGAGGCAGGTTATTAGGAGTTCGTCAAAAAAATTTAAGGTTCATGAAATGACCAAAGAAAATTTTTACTCTTTCGCGAAACTGTTCATTTTCTATGACAGGAACCAGAAGCGTTTTCGTTCCAGTTTAAACCAACTTCGGAAAGCTCCTTTCCATTCCTGAAGTGTGCTTGCAAATCTTCCGAGCATGGACGTTTATCTTTATCCATAAATAGCAATTTTAGAAAACTATATAAAAATCCAGTCAAAATTAAATTCGCCAAATGGACCAATCTTCAAATTCTCCTTAATTTCATACCGCCAGTGCATCATTCATATTACATAAATATGGCTCACGAAAACCCACAAAATAAACAAAAAAACAAAGCAGAAAAACAAAATGACAATGAATATGATTCTGATAATATTGTATATGACGTAGCTTCAGACTATGAATAATTATTTTTGTAATAAAATGTCGTTTTTTTCTGAAACATTGCATTTTCTTGTTTAATCTTTTCAAGTACAATAAATGATTTGTGCAAAAAAAGTATAAGTACATTAAATTTCAAAAGTTACTTAGTTGATCAAAATTTTTGTTCAGCAATTAGAAAGTACGTTATTTTTGCACATCTTACATATATTTAAAATATGCCAACCACAACGGTGAATTCTTAGAAAGCAATTAACTTTACAACTCTATTACTCGATACTAGTCAAAATGCACGTGTACCCTTTTTGCAATAGCTCCTTCAATTATTATCCTTTGGCTATATTACTTTCCTTTATAGATATTTACAATACATATAAACTTAAAGTTCAAAATTTTTACCCATGATAAATCTTGTTGCCTATTTTTTGCAACAGCTGTACCTATAGCTACACATATTAAATGAAAATAAATACGCTCTCAGCTAACACTGAAAAAACTGTGACTGCAAAATCATAAGCGTTAACTAGCAAAATTTAAAAAAAAATTACCCAGTCAGTCTTCTGAAAAAAGATTGCTACTGACAAGGAGACTAGAATCGTCAAACCAGTGTAGCATTTCTAAAAATGTAATTTATTTAAAACAATATTAACGATTTGTAATTAAACTTATTTAAATGTATAACTCAAATAATTCAAGCATTTTTTAAATTATCTGAAAATTCAAAAAACGTCAAGTAATTACTCAATATCATTTCTTCTTACACTAAAAAAAAGACGTAGAATGGAAGGCCTAATATATAGAAGAAAATAACTCATGATCATCATAACTTTTAGATAAATCTAGCGCTATATTCACTTTATTAATAATCTCCACATTATACCAGATTAAATTTACAATCCAGGAATATAATATTAATGAAAAGGGACTAGAGTGCAATAATCCTTTACATAATGACCAAGATAATTTTGAACGAACGACATAAAAAGGCTCTTCAATTCATCCACCGTTATTAAATTTAATCCTTCATGGGGGACTAACTAAAAAGAATTCTCCGCTTTAATCCTTTAAACCTCCCTCAAAAACGCTATTAAAACCGAATAAAATAAAAAACGTGTAACTGGTATTTCAGGTTCAATATCATCAACAATTCCAACACGCCGTCCAGTATAACCTCACATTGTTAAAAGAAAAACGTATGTAATACCGGCAATGACATCAAGATATTACAGAAAAGAACCCGGTAAATTCCTCACAACTATACACCGGCGACGCTTTTTCTCTAAAAATTCTTGTATACACTACTTCACGACGTTATCGTCGCCTTGCTATCAGAAGAAGGACAATAAACCGTAGCGATAAAGTAACGTTAGATATAAAATGGATATTTTAAGTTTCATCACGTACAGTACATGGGCAGTTGTTAATCATTGCACGTTATAAAGACATTTCACCTTGAATTTTCTTTACGTTCACACTTAAACCTTCCTTTTCTGAAAAAAAATTGCTTCATACTCTTTCAGTACAACGTGTTGCACAATAAAACGTTCAAAATCGTACCGTTGTTTCGAGAAATTCTTCACCCGACGTCTCTCTACAAATACCACTTTTATCGTGAAATATTGCTTGTAATTGCTCCAGTTCATTCTACATTTTCTAGGTCTACGAAATGGGACACGTAACACAAGGCTATAAAAATACACGCGAATAATAACCATTAAAAAAGTAAATAAATAAAATGAGTATACTTTTAAAAGCTGGATATAAAATAGCTTTGCCTTATAAGTCGCGAAATTACAGCAAGGAATGAACGTAACTTCTGCAATAATACGTTTATTAATATAAGTTAAATATAATAAATCTCGTGGGTTACTATTAATAAACTGTTATTGGTTATGTAGTTAAACTGTTTATCTTATAAAGTTGCAATAATAACCATAATATACGTTTAGATAAATATATGTAGTTGCTTACGTAACAAAAGTAATTTCAAAAATCGCTTACTTTTAAGGATAATACATTATTTCATTTGCAGAAGACACTTCTTCAACTGAAATTGCATCATTAAATGAGAAATATCTTATACAGAGGATTGAGAGGAGTATAACTTAGCAAGTAAAAGCGGTTATTTAAAAGTATTTTTCAAAGAATAATTAATTGATGGATAATAACTACAACTTTTTTTTTTGCACTGTTCACCGCTAAAAAGGATCAAGTCTATTTCTTGAAAAACTTGGGACATGGCGTAAGGAATAGTATTTTAGTTATTCGACCCTTCGTCACCCAGACTGGCATGCCAGTAAAAATATGCCCTCCCTAAAGGTAAGATCACACACAGCTACTTTTGCTGCGAAGCACATTAAAAAACTGCGCAACTAAAGTTGCGTGACGTGTGAACCCTACTGCAACCTACAAAGTTGCGACTGCAGTATGGCTGCCTGCAACTTTATTCGTGCTGCGCGCAACTCAAAAGTAGCCTTGTGTGAATGACATTTTTACTGAGTAGCGTCGCAGTAAAAAATATTTCGTGCGGTGAAACTTTTGCTGCAGAGCCGGTGCAGTTTTGTTTCGAAGTGAAAAGTGGGTGGTTTAACTGGTGAGTACAGGGTGGACCAAATTCGAATGTTTTATGGGGTATCTCGGTTACCGTAATAGATAGCGAAAATCTTATTTCGGTCTCTTGGGCTATTTTTTTGAGAAAATAACGCCTGTGCAATTAGATTTTTTCTATCAAATTTCATTTTGGCACTACAGACAAAAAATGAAATTTTATAATTTTTTAAAATTTGCTATAACTTCTCTATTTATTAAATTAGAACAAAATGTTATGAACGTTTTTTACACAGTTTTTTATGCTTAATTTAAAAACAAAAGTAATTTTTTCTTAGCCTCTTTGATTTTTGAGATATGGAGTAAACTGACATTTTTTTAAAAATAGAAACCCTAGTTGGCCATGAGTATGTGAAAGAGTATTTTTTTAGCTTTTCAAAAATATATAGTTTTATATATTTGTTGCAAAAAATAGCCAAGATATTGCCAATTTTATAAAAATTCGATCATCAAAGTTATGATTTCGTAAACAAGTGATGTTTGCAATTAAAAAACAACTAAACGTCATTTCCAAGTAAATTCTGAAACAGCCGCTACGTTTTTATCACTTACAAAGTAATATTCTAACATATTAACTTTTCACAGAGTTCAAATTTAGCCATGTTCACAATACCACAATAAACAGTTACAAAATACAAATTAATACACGGATTTGCTTTAAAGTTCGCAAAAAGTTTTTGTACAATGATTCATCTCCTAGCCTAGACGTAACTCGTGCAGCAAGTTGTTAACAACTCCAGAGTGTTCTCGATTTCTAATCCAATTTCTAACCCAAATTCTTTTTCTCTTTAAATATCTTTGTCTTCTTCTCCTTCTTTTTAACAGTAAAATAACTGCTACAGAAGCTGCAACGTCCACCACTAGATCACTATTCATCACTGAGAAGATAGGGAAATAAACTCAAAAATCAAAGATTTGCTGTTAAAAATAATCACAAACGGGGCACCAAGTTGCACCCTGGACTACAAGAAAACAGCTGAAGTAAAAGTAGCGCTATAGGTGTGAACAGCCCTGCAACTTTTTTGTACAGCTGCAACTTTTTTGTACAGCTGCAACTTTTAAAGCAGCCGCAGCACAAAAAGCTGCGCGCAACCCGCTACTTTCGGTCAGTGTGTGAACCCGATATGCAACTTTTGCAGCCGCAATAAAAAAGATGCGCAACAAAAGTAGCTGTGTCTAACCTTACCTTTAGGATGTCTATTTTATAATAATAATTCGCTGAAAATTAAACGCCTAGTAAAAATTAAAAACACTGTTTATTAAAATCAGTTGTATAATAGTTCTTCAAAGTTAAAAACTACGTTTATAATAAAATATTCAACGCAATTTGAAAAAATCATCCGTTCGTTAATTAATGTAGATTGACAGAAAAAAATCATATACAGAATAAAAAAATAGATACACAGCAATACGGTTAATTTCAAGGTAAATAAATTGACATGCGAAGCAGGTCAGGTCAGGATGGATTAGGTAAGGTTAGGTTTAAGTCAGGGACCCAAACCGCAAAGAATAACGGTTCAGTTCCGATTACCGGTTCGATAGATTTTAACTTTTCGGTTTAAGTCCGAACCACTGATTTTTATACAGTAGCGTAGCGAGGGCAAATGGCGCCCGGGGTGCATTTTTGTAAAGCTAGATATAAATATTTTTATCATCTTAATAAATCCCAACCATAAATATGTAAGAAATAACAATTTATGGACATCTATGGAACGTCTGTTCAAAATGTTACAAAATGAACTATCATTAAAATAAAATAATTCATACAATTAAATATACAAGCTACCTTTTTTTTTCGTTACTCTCAAATTTGGCAAACATTATAACGAAAACAGTCTGTCGAAATTTTAAAGATATTTGCAGTTTTTGTACCAAATATCTATAACAGATGATTTTATATTAACGTGCAAAGTTTTGTACACAGTTTTGTATCATACGATACAGCCTTATAACTAGAGGTCTTCAGTTGGTACAAACAAAAAATTTAAAAACATCGTAATCACAAATTTTGTTTCAAAAAGTCTGGATTAAAGTTGCAAATTAAAGATGTAACAGTTTAGTCTTCAGTATCCATCATTCACACAAACTTTTAGGATACTACTGACAGTTTTGGCCGCAAATTTTATTGTTCCTAAAAGCTTCACAATTCACAAACCCAAGCTTAAGAGCAAAATCCATGCAAGCTTAAAACTCTTGTAGCAATAAACTCTTGAATATTAACAAAGCTTTCAAGCTAAGAAAATATTTATAGTCCAACATTTAATAATGCAAGAACCACCCATCAAGGATAATTAAGGCAAATTATTACGATAAATCATTATTTAAGGATGTATTAAAATTCTTCCAGTACAATTGGCTGATTGCAAGCTACTTTATCACTTTCAGACGATCTATACCACAATAATTAATTTAAGCTTTATCAGTTCGTTAAGACGAATGGCGTGTTAACGGTTTTATCTAAATGATTCTTGAGCAAAACGAAGACCAAAACGCAATTTCTTTAAACAACTTATCACTAAAGCTTCTGTTCAAAGTAAATGTAATAACAACAACAACAACAACAAAAAAGGTTAATTTTATAAGCGTTCATAGGCATCAATCTAGATTTAAGGACATCAGCAGATCAACTTCTATTTAATAAATTACCTGCAGGATGAAAAATAAACACTATTACCTTAGGTTCCTCGCAAAAACTAAAACTAGTTTCTTGTAAATAGCAGGCAATTAATTATGCGCACTACTTTACCAAATTATATTTTTGACGTAAGTTTTTACGAGCTGATAACTTTTGCTAACACCAAATGTTTATAAATGAAACATAATAAGTTTACATATTTAATTATCCTTATCTTTGGTAAATATAATCAGGGAATTAACACAAAGGTGTCAGTTACTATGTAAAATGTATTACGGTTAAGAAATTAGTTTAAGTTAAAACTATGAAGTAAATACAATTGTTCCACTTTCCGTATTTAATCGTGCCGGCCAGTACTTCAAATATTTATTATTATTTCATGTTAATTAGCATTTGGGCAACTGGTATTTGCACTGACAACAATCAGATTATAGTATTATGCAAATGTGAGTGTTTGAAGCTTGTGGCAAAGACTAATCGTGTAATTTTTACAACTTAAACAGTTTGTCAACGTCGGTTTAGGTTTGAACCAGTGGCGCACGCAAATAAATATTTCAGGGGGGGATATTGTTTTAATTTGCAAAAATAATACTGACTAATTTCGAACGAGGCATGGTAATGGTGTAATTAGAAAATGATCTATGGGGGTTAGACACAAAGAAAGAGTTGTGGGGGCCCAGGGGAGCGGCAGTCCCCCGGGTAACAGCACCATATGCATTTTTTTTTAATTTTTAAGGTCAAACGTACCCAAAAATAGCATTTATGAGTAAAATATACAAACATACTGTTCTATATGTATGAAAAACCAGTCTTTTGCGCAATTTTGAAATGCGATCATTATTATTTTAGTTCTTTTCAAACTTTTGGAGGGCAATTTATCCCCCTTGCGTACGACACCGGCCTGAATAACGAAAACTTTAAATATATGACTTTATACAAATTCTATAGAAGCAACTAAAATCATTTAAATTTTACAAAATTGACTTTCAAATGAAAAAGAAATAAATGGTTCATAAAGGAAAGTGTATTATATCAAATTAATATAATTACAAGTCAATTAAAGGAATCTACCTCTACGTGTTAAGTACAATACATTAGCAAAGCCAGAGCTCTTGATATCTTGGAATTATGTTAAAAATTATAACATTGGGGTCAAAATTTAAGGAAAAATATTTTAATTAGTAAATATAAAGGGTGATCCACATAGAAGGGCCACTATTGGGATCTCGTAAACGGTAAGAGCTACAAAAAACTTTAAATTAGACAAGTTGTTCCCCTTTCTGATTGTGAGACTTATTCAGTGATGCTTTAATGTTTTAAAAAGTTCCATGGCACGCTGGATAATAAAGAAAAATCATAATGGGCATTATTTTTAAATCGTTAATAACTCGGTTATACTTGATTTTACAAACATATTTTTGGGAAAAATGTTAGATTTTTTAGGCACTGTAAAATGAAAATATTCATTTTTTTCATTATTGTTTATATATTTTTAGGTAAATTACGAACTTGCATTTTTTTGAATAGAAACGATAGTTGACTATGACCTCATGAAAAAGCTTACTTTTCCTCTTCTCAATAATATGGTAAGCTATTATGTATTTATTTTGATATTTAGGCTCAAAACAAATAAATTCATCAAAAAGTCCCTATGAAGCTATAGAGTGCCATGAATTTAGACAATATTGAAACAAATGAATGTTTTTATTTTACAGACCACTATTTCCCCAAAAAGAATTTTGTACCATCAAATATAACCGAGTTATTAACGATTTAAAAAAAATGCCCATATTGATTTTAGCGTGCTATGGAACTTTTTTTAAACGTTAAAGCATCACTGAATATGTTTCAGAAAGGAAAACAATTTGTCTAACTTCTTTGTAGCTCTTACTGTTTACGGGATCTCAAAAGTGGCCCTTCTATGTGGACCACCCTCTATATTATTATTAACCAAGAAAAAAACAGTACTTCAAAAGCAATTCATTTAAATATGTGCATTTAAAAACACTTGCGGCTCTTTTTCGAAACGGAACATACCTAACCAAATCTAACCTAAGCCAACCAATGGAATGTATGATTTAGCGCATTTATATCGCAAATCTGGTAGCAAACCTATGGAACACGTTCTATAAGTTTGCTACAGACATTTTGTACCATTTTCCCTAACTTAACGAATAAGTATTGTTAATTTTTATCCGTTAACTACAACCTTTTAAACATCACATTATCTCTGTATTATATCATTGTAATAATTTATGCACACCATAGGTCATTACAACCACATTATTTTATTAATCCATAACCACCAAGTACGGAGGCCGTATTTAAATATTTTTGCCCCTCCAGCAAGAATATTTAGTCCCCAGCTCTGTACCTGCACTAAAACTTAACAAAAAAATACGAGTTACGTTTTGAAAGAACTCCAACACGTACTGATTATATAGCGACATAACCCTTAACGGTGGATCATCTCTCGAAACTCCCATATGGGATTTAGGTAGCTTTAGGTACCTGCTCAGATTATATGTCGGTATATTCTACACTTTATTGTCTTTCTACTCCTTAGGCCACCCAACTTTTATCTTAGCCCGACATACAGTTAATAATAATGCAGGCAAATGCAATTTTAAATTTTCATAACTTTCATCTTATTCATGATAAAATCAGTGTGTAAAAAAAGAATTTAATTTAGTGAAGTTCACAGTACGTAGGTACTAAGCGTGATTCGTTTACCTTACTGTAGTTAGGAAGCACAGTTTTATTATAATAGATTTTTAATAGAGGCACATTAAATCTACTGCTCTTTATAATTCTTATGGATAAAATAATTAAAAAATGTAAGCAAAATACAAAGAAAGCCTACTAGGGTTGGAATAAACTAAAACCAATATCCTTAACAGAACTAGCCTTTGCAGATGATGTGGTGCTATTAGCTAAAAGCGTAAAGGACTTACAATTCAATTCAATGGGAGAAAGTGAAGAAACAACATAGAAATAAAAAAGCATACCTCGACACAGAAAGGTACAAGAGGTACCGATTAAGAAGAAGAAGATTCTTAATAGCAAGGTTTCATTGAAAATTCTGCAAAATTAGGTACTTTATTCAGGATTGGAAATGTTCAGAACTTTTAAATCATAATAATTCACCAAGATGCTGCTTCTTTTTAGTGTACCCTCAGTGTTAAATAATTTTAAATTGAAAAATAAATCACTTAAAAAAGATGAAACAATTTCTTGGCCCCCACGTTCGTCAAATTTGAGCCCAATAGATTTTTTTTCTATAGGGACATGTTTAGACTATAGTTTCATGTACATATTATCGCTCTGTAGACGATGTTCGGATAAGGATAACTAATATAATTCAGAGCATTACTAAGTCTGTTTTATACTATACTATTTTTTCGTTTAAGAAAATCGTATACGATTTTTAATACAAAAATTTCGTTCAAGAATTTAGCATGGAAAATATGAACCATTTACATTGTACCATTTTTTGGTACGAAAACTCCAATATATTTTGGTTACTTTTTAGTAACTTTTATCATATTTTGTTGGCACCTTGAGTAACCATGTCAAATGTTCAATTTGATCACAAAACAGAAAGCGAATGATTTTCAAATTTAACGTATATTTAACATATTTAACGCTTGTTCCATTCTAATATTTATTCCTACAAAATAAATCGGTAATAAGTACTAGTTAACATCGTTTGATTGTTTCAGTTAACCTAACCCACAAATGACATGCGGTCAGATACAGTTATAGTAGAATACGCATGCGCCCATGCAGGTAGTAATTTCATACGAATTTTTCGTTCAAGATTTTTAATTTTTGATTGACACCGTACTAGAAAATCGTATACGATTTTCTTAAACGAAAAAATAGTATAGTATAAAACAGACTCTAAAGAACAACTAAACATATATTTTTAGAACTTTATAACGGTAGACAGGTTGAGAATTAACAATCTCAAAAATAAAGCGGTTCACATCACCTCTTAAGTTTATCTAAAAATTTTGCATCGAGATCCCTGTATCAGTCTTAGTTAACTTTGAAATGCGCTATGGAGCAATCTGACTGGAATGTACGTAAAATTGTACAACATTTTTGACAATTTTGTTTTACAGATTAATTTTATTACGTACAGAATGGAAGTTACAAAAAAGTAAAACTGCACTAGGACTGTATAAATCTACATATCAGAATAGTCTTCGAAAAAGCTAACTAGCAGAAATAAATTGTACACTTTAAAAACATATTTAAGCTTAACTTCAACACTGTTTCAAGTAAAAATTGGCTCCTTTGTTCTGGAGATAATTATGATGCATCCTTAAGGTACTTACTCTACTGGCAATGAAATCAAATTGTGGATGCTTACCTGAAAAAAAGAAATAAGAATTAATAATCCAGTTTTTATGATGCGCTACAACTAAAAAAATCAATATAAACTGGTGGCCCCAAAACTATTTCAAGCCACGTTAATTTTTTATTAACTAATTAAATATAAAAGCTTGCACTCATTTTTATTTACCAAAAAAACAACATGTTATTACGGTACCATTACCTTATAATTACCGATATTGGAAGAAGACTGCCTACCCATCAATGTTTGGTAATACACACTAAAAAACCAATCGTAAAACTTATTAATATTGACTTTTCATTACTTTAATAGCATGTGATGCACACAAAATTATATATTTATACATGATATTTAACGTAAAATAAAAAGCAGATGAAAGAGAAAGTGATTGGAGAGATAAGATCTGAATTAGTTTTTTTTCTTCTTCTGAAATTACATAAACCTTTGCATTCTTAAATATATTCATATCTATTTTTACTTTAGTTTCAAACTTACGTGTGCTTAAAATTCCACAGGACTTTGTCTTAAAATAATATTTTAAACATTAAAATCGCTGTTGCTTGTTCCTTTACTAAAAATGCTACAAAGAAAATGCGAGCTTTAGCAAATTAAAACATAACAGCTTAGGAAATCGATGTATGTTGGTTTTTTGTGTTATCTTGTCTACATAACTTATGATAATATCAAAATATATCCACCTAAAAGCAAAAGGTAAACTCGTTCACCCATATTCTATGCGAAAACTGCCTAAAAACCAGGGTTGAGCAGATTTAAATCAATTGATTTAAATCACGATTTAAATCATGATTTAAATCAAGTGATTTTTTTTTTAAAATCATTGATTTAAATCAAGTGATTTTTTAAAAAAAAATATCAATTTAAATCACAGATTATATGAGTACAATATAATATTTATAATAAAACAAAATTGTATTACTATTAGTAATTAAATACACGAAATGGTGAATAAACCATATCAATTTGCTCTTGTAAAGAAATATTCATTGTGGAAATGCAATAATTCAAAATATAAATGACAAGTTTTTGACGTTAGCGTAGTGAACAGTCAGTTTTTTCAATTTCCACGGCACTCTATTGCTTCAATAACGATTTGAAAAAAAATGTCGAATATCTCGAAAAGTATGAGTTTTGGGTATGGGACATACTTAACAAAATATGAAGCTCTTTTAAAGACGAATTCGATGACATAAAAAAATACAGGGGTTTGCATTTGAAAAAATCGAGTTACGAGCTTTTGAAAATCATGGAAGTTGCCACCTATTTATAAACACTCCTGTATGTGTGATTCAAATTTTTTCATATCGAGCGAACAGAGAAATTTTTTCTGCATATCCATACCAAATTACAACTCTGTATTTCAAAAAAACTTCAGGAGAATTTTTTAAATAAAGACTTAAAACATTGAATAATTTAGAAAATATTTTTTATTTTACAACGCCGTATAAAAACCTATAGTATTTTATATTGATGCAAAGCTAAAATTAAGGCGGTCAAAAATAATAAATAAAAAATTGGGTGTTGTATTTGAAATATAAAAGTTGCTATTAGTTCCAGAGAGGTGACTCACCCTGTATATTTGAAAATATTTTGATTGTGTTGTTTAGAAAAAACTGTATAAAATAGCATTTGAATCAACTTCATATCCGTTTAGCCACAATCGACCGATCCCGCACTAATGACTCACCCTGTATATAATTAATTAAACATCACCATTTAGCACTGATTTTTTCAAAATTCTTAATCATTATATTTACTTCTTCATTTTGACAAAAATTCACCAATGAATTAAATATATTGGTTATTAAATATATTAGCACAAAACAGAAATAGCATGTGAATATGTCACTAAATTCGATAATATGGTACATTTGATTTAAATTTAAAAAATCTGATTTAAATCAAAAAAATCTGATTTAAATCAAATAAATCGATTTTCTTGATTTTTTTTTAAAAAATCATGATTTTTATCAACCCTGCTAAAAACTATTTTTAAATCGCTTTTTAAAGGGCAAACGCTTTAATTATATCATGGTAATTTTTTAATCATAGTGTTAAGAAAGCAGACAACATTAAAAAAATTTTTATTACCGCTAAATTTGACCTATCGATCCAATTTTACTTTACAGCAATTAATAAACACGAAAAACGAAAAGAAACATTTCTAACTTCAAGAATAAAACAAAATCGCTTACAAAATTACACTAACATTATTAATTATAATCAAAGCTGTCCAATTAAAACTTGCAGGTAACAATTTCTACAAAAACTATTCCCCTAAAACCTTCTTTTAAAATAAACCCGACTAAAAATGAACCGAAAAAAATTCTTTCTAACCCTCAAATTAAATTTTCTAGATTGATAACTTTGGTACCTGACCTAATACTTTTAGTGCTTTGGTGTATTATTAAAGAAAAATTACAGTAATTAACCACTAATCTTCCTTGTCTTCCTAATTCAGGAAATACCTTTAAGCTTTCAAAAGTTTAAGATTAAAAAGCACTTCATAAGCGATTACAAATTAGGTTGGTACACCTGCTTTTACTTTAATCACAAACAGAAAATTACATCTTCTTCTTAATTGGTTCCTCTTGTACCTTTCGGTGTCGAGGAAGAAAATTACATTACATTTTTAAATATTTAAAATTATACAGCTACTTTAAAAATAACGATTTATTTCAAAAAAATCTACTATTATTAAAATAAAACCCACTAAAATGTGCCAAAACAACTAATTTTTAATAGTTTTACAAATCAGCTACTTGTCACATTATTTTCGACAACATTTTTTGGTACTGACCGCTCCTGCTGTGTTTAATTAGTTAATAAAATACTTCTGCAGCTACTATACAAATTTGCACATATTCACTCTGTCTAATCTACATCAAAACACAATTTAATTGCAAATTTACTACAGATTTATTCGAAATTCAACCAGAAATATTAAAAACTGTCGCTGTTAACCGCAGCATAAAGACCCCCCGGGCTCTTATGGCTCAGCAGGCATTTTTTCTTGACCTTTCTCGTTTTCTTCGACTATTTAGCTGTTTTTGTATAAATTATTAGTTTTATATTCATAAAAACGAATTGAAAAATATAATTTGGACTGGCAAGGTAATCATTTCGTTTATTAATTAAGTTAAAAACTTACAAACCAAACAGAAATAACAGGTAAATAACTTTCAGAATGAGATTTAGAAGCTCATCAAATTAAATGTTATCCCCATTTTAAATTTAATATTATCAATACAAATTTAATTTTTTAATATACTAAATTTCTTTAATTTATGACGAGGTGGCTGGATATTTTTTTATAGATACATCGTCGCTTTAAACAGTCTTTTTTTTTGCTTACAATTTTTTTATTTGCTAACCTACTATTAACATTTTTGCTTTTAATTTAGACAAAATTTAGGTTAGAATAATTTTAGATTTCAAACTTTTTACGTCTAGCTCTAGAGCATTAAAAATTTATATCGTGCAATAAGTATTAATTAACCCTTTTGCTGAAAAAAGGAGGCCGAGGTATAAAAAGGTTGTAAACCACCGCTCTAAATCGAACACCGTGTATATTTTTTCCGAATTAAATTCTCTTTTAAAAATTTGCTAAAATTTGTATACTTTAAATCAATTACGTTTGAGTTTTTTACGTTTTTATGACAAATATTGTCAGGAACAGAAATCTCAAAAAATATTAATTTTCAACAATTTAACAAGGTCAGAACGAATTCATTTGAAACATTGTTTGACAATTGTGTCATAGTGATTGCTGGCTAGTTAAAATTTTAAAATATTACACAGGGTGTTTCTTATATGCGGTCCATTTGGCTAAACTTCAAACACGAATATGTCAGTTTTTTAAATGAAACACCTAAGTAGTTTTACATGGGATAATTAGAAAGAAAACACGTAATTGGAAGTATGATTTATTATCCCAAAAAGTCAATGGGAAACACATTTCGGCCAAGTTTGATAGCTCTTACTTTAACTGCTAGGACGTAATCGATTTTTTGTTTTTTTTTTCTTGCAACTGGAGGTCTCTAACTTTGAAAGGAAGGATTATCGGATAACAAAATATTTGACAAATGGTCATCACTTTCACTCAGGAATATGGACCTACTTTTTGGCGGTGTATAATTGGGACACCCTGTATTTTGTCAGAAAATTTTCTTCACCTAACCTACCTGTCAAATTGAATGTATGTTTTATCAAATTTTACAAGTACTGTCAGAGTGGTGCGTCACGGGTGTGGTTTAATCTATATTAAAGTAACGCTACTCGTCGCCGAAGTTCGTCAAAAAATTATCAAGACTAAAATATTTAATTCCCTGCCCAAATTTATATTTTCGACCAATCACAACCTCAGATTTCTTAGAAACGACCAATAAACGCTTGAAACTCTGTTAATTGTGTAAAGGATATTATCAGTTTATGAATATGTTTATTGGTCGTTTTTAGGAAATCTGAGTTGGTGGGCCCAAAACGCAAATTTGACAGGAGGATCAACATCTGACAGGGGAATGTAAAATTATTACCGTGTAATATTGCCCCTATTGGTAGTCTCTAGAAGATTTAAGATTAGTAATTGGTTGAAAACGCAAATTTGACAGGTATAGGAAATTTTCTTATGACTAAAATTGATATTTTTCGAGTTATTGTGGTTTTAATGATAAATACGTTCTGGAAATAACTAGAAAATATGTTTTATATGTCAAATACTATTTCATACAGAGCTAAAGAAACTGACAGTTCTAAAAATATTATAAACGAAACACAAAATTTAGTTTTTAGACCACACTGTTAGTGTTCATATAATATACAACATAATGAATAACGTAAACAAAAATTCAAAATAAAGAAAAAAATCGAATCGGGGGAGGTACGCCATTCTAGTCCCTCGCCTTGGGCTTAAAAATACCTGGCCACGGCCCTGATTGTAAGCATTTGGGAGCAATAAAATTAACATAATTATTTATTAAAGAACGCGACAAACGCAGCCGACAATTTAAAAATCATACAACGGATATAGTCGCGATTCTTAATACATACTACGTAACTAACATACGATTAACCATACCCAGGTTCATTGACGTATTTTAAAAGCCAAAATACACATACAAAAACCCAACGTTCAATTCAATGGTTGAATAAATCTTAATAAACCAATAAATAAAACATGATGCAGACAAAACAGAACGAGAACGGGTTTCTGTATTATTAAACCAAAAACACAGGTGTCGCCGCGTATTAAAAGTAAATAAAAATTTAAAAACGAAATAAGAATGATCACTTAATAAAAATGTGCAGAAAATGAAGGAAGTTTATGACCGCGCTTGTAAGGCTGTTTGTTAACTTGTTTAACGAGACAACTAGATTTTTATAGAAAATTAATGCATAGTCGATACATGCATACTTGAGTTGGTCATGCAATTTGCAAGCCAAAAGAATGAATACGCGCAGACGATTACCGCCAAGACAACTTAGATAGGTGACTTGGAACAAGCAACGTTGTGATTGCTCATTACTGCTGATTTAACACGATGATAGCATGAGTTCGTCTTACAATGACGTATGACAGCAATTTTTACGCCGATACGCATTATTAACGGTTGTTTGTCGGATCGTGTACGTTAAGACTGCCGCTCAAAGCGATCATAGAACGTTACATCGATTATCGTCTTTAAAAAACTCTCTTAGCCATAAACGTTGATGCTAAACTATCAATTAGTCAATATATTATTGGCTTGATCCGCACAGATAGTAATCAAATATCGAAAATGCTCATTTATAAGCAGTAACGTATTCAAATAGACGTTTTTTAGCGATATTCTCCAACGCGTTTTTGCAAAAAACAGGAAAAACTAGTTAAATGATACGTAAAAGCAGCACAGATACATCACAACGGCATTAATAAACAGTAAAAGTCAGTGAACCGCGCATTTTTTCGCAGCTAAAATTAAGTGAAACCGATAACAAGTCTGCAAAAATTTCAAATATTTTAAACTAACTAAATACCTTGTTTTTTTTAAAATTAAGACGGGATAAAACGACCAGAAATGAAAATAAATACCAAGAGGTTGTCCATGCATAACTTAATTATCAATCGAGAAGACTGGAAAAATATTTTTTTCTACGACCACTAATGTGAATTACTCTTACCGTACAGCCTGCATGCATAGTGAGTCCTAAGCGCACGGTAAGCAAAACACACACTTGTCTAGAAATGTCAAAGTAGGCTTACGTCAAAATTGACAAGACAACGTAATTACATATGTATATTAGCCAAAAAGCCGTTAAAATCGTATGTATTATGTGATCGTAGAAAAAGTATGCTACATAACACGAGTTGTAAAGCAATTACGCGCTCACCGCTACGCGCGCGGCTCCATGCGGGACTTTTCCACTCGTGCGTAAAAGGCTTCTTACAAGTCTTGTTATGTAATATACTATTACGTTTTGTTTGACGTCTTTTCTAGTTTCAAAAATAAAATCGGAATTTTTGTGCATTAATCAAAAACAAATTCGCATCGGGACTATAAATTTAAAAGCTTACTTACTATAATTACTACATTTTTCTAATTACCACAAGATTTACAGATTGCTACACCAATCCATTGTTTGAAAAACAAAACTTTGCCCTCTTTTCATTGATGTTGTTATTATTATTCTTTAACGAAAAAACTGATTCTATAAAATAAACTAATAACGTCAGTTACTTCGATGGATCAACAGGTGAAACGAAAGAATTACGAAATGAAATTTAAGCAGGCCTTGAAATTGACAGGTTCGATTTTACTGCAGACATAACAGAGAAATCAAAGCTGAAAGCTTTTTACTTCGGCGACAAAAGAAGATCGTAGTCTGCTCGTGAACATCGATTGGGTTTTTTTTGTTTTTCCCTACGCCATATAAGTTCAATATCTTAGAAAAGCCCACAAAACTTACAAACACAAATAGCACTGGAACATTTAACTGCTAAAATACGAACAGGGTGACCCAGATAACAATTTGAGCTTGGGGATCTGGCTTATTATAAAAGATACAGGTTTGCTTAAATTAGATGAATTATTCTTAATTAAAAGAGGAGTTACAATCTATTTTTAAAAGTACAAACATCGGCGTATTTCAGAAGTTATAGCAAAATAAATGAAAACGTTAAATTTATTTTTTCTCTCACAACGTTTTGGTTAATTTTTATGCCAAAAATGTAGCATGTCAAGATGTAAAATTTTTCATTTATTGTCATTGTAACCAGAATTATTATAAAAAAATGCTACAAAGACTATCGAATTACACAACAATGTTATAAAATTCCTATAAAAGATACCGCAAATGGTCAGCACCGTAGCGATGCATTGGCAACGGGGCAAGTGCCAAGGGCGCGAGGCGCGAGGGGTGCCAAGCGCAAACATTTTTGCACCCTGGCCTAAAAAACAACCACATCAAGCGCCCTTTGCTAAAAATATTGCCGCCCCAATATGTATCGGCGATTTCCCGTCAGTGGACGGTGATTCCCATTTTAAACGGAGCTCGAAACCGAAAAAATTAGTTAACGGTTAACCAAAATCGAGGACCGGTTAAAAAACGGGTAAAAAAAAACGGTTTTTAACATAATTTAGATTGGAAAGGCAAAGTATGAAAATATATCTATTTATAATTTTATAATATACAAGATGATTTACCCGGCGTTGCACGGGCGATTACAATTTTAATTACTTTTTTAACTTGAATAAGCCCAATAATTCCAAATCATACACAAATGACATACTCTGATCAATCATCTTTTCATTTTCTTATAATTCATTAAAAAATAACTATTTATTGCTTAAAAATTGAATAATAACTCAAATTTATTTTCTTTCGTCTTGTTTCAATTAAAAATGTACTAATAAAAATAATACTTCATGTACATTTATTACCTACTAATTGTATACAAAACAATCTTTACTTGAGAAATACACCGCGCCGTATCGTGTTTTGACCAGGTATTTGCCGACGTAAGATCGAATCCCGTCCAAGTGATTTTTTTTTTTTTTAATTGGTAATATGTGCTTGTACTTAAAGTTTGGCGTTAGATCTGCAAGGTCCTAAACAGTAACTGTGCAAAATTTGGTCCCGATCGGTCAACGGACCTAGGATTCTATAGCGAACAAACAAACAAACAAACAAACACACAAACAAGCTCTTTTATATATATATAGATTTACAAACAAGCGTTTAGTTATGAGTTCTGGTAAACTAATCGCAATTAATACAGATTTTGTATTTTTTTAAATAATTTTTATTGAAGAATGATGGTAAAAAAAACCGGGTTTTAATTATTTTATTTAAAGGTTGCCGGTTTTTTGCCATTAAAAATAACGGTTTCGGTTTCAGTTGAAAACCACTTTTACGGACAAAAAATTACCGTTTTTTTACCCGGTTAAAAAACCGATTTCTTGTCCAGCTTTTAAAACAATAGCAAAAATGGCCCTGCACGCTAACCTGATGGATAAATTCAAGAGCTGACACTGGATATCCCCGTTTTTCCGTTTATAGTCAATAATCTTATGAAATTTGGCAGCAGATGAGCAGAGCATTTATAGATCAATCAGTTACGTATGGTACATAGATTATGCGCCTATGTACAATAGTCAGCATTCTTATGAATATTTACTTAAAAAATTGTGGCTCCATCTATATCCGAACTACGACGATGTAGGTACATAATTCAGGCCAATCCTGTACATATTCAATATTTAATTTTATGTTTTGTTTCTTTATGATAAATTGTTACTTATAAATGTTATAATAACAATATTTCTTAAAATAAAATACGTTAAAAAAAGGGCGCCATTTTAGGTATTTGCCAAGGGCGCCAAAAACATTGCTACGGCTCTGGACAGAGGGAGTACCATTTAACATTCAATGGGTTGTTTTTCGTTTTTTTTTTTTTCATAGATAGCAAGATAAGTGATTAGTAAACTATGATTTTTTTATTTTTCTGAATTATTTATTTAAATAGCTATGGCATTTGAAAGAGCAAAAATAAACATTTAACTATTTCAAAGTCAACTTGACGGCCCAAAAGAAAATATTAAATTAGGGGTAATATTTCAAACATTGAAAGTGATTAAAAAAATCTAAGATAATAGTTACATTCTACATAAAAAAGTACCTCAAGAAAGTACAAATAAAATCGATCCAATGATTAAAACAAAAAAGTTAAGAGAGAAAAAATTCAACATTTTCATATATTTTTCCATAACTTCTGGGGTAGGTACAAGGAATTTTGCACTTAAAATCGATTGTAGCTCCCCTCATACTTGGGAATAATTCATCTAATTTAAGCAGACCTATATATCTCTTATAATAAGCAAGATCCCAATACTGGAAACGTTATCTGGGGACACCATGTATACCTAACAGTATTACAGTATCAAAGACAGCATGAAAATATTTCCAGAAGCCCTCAAAACTGTTAGTATTTCATATTTTATACACAACCATACGTCTAACAGCATTTTACTTCTCATCAAAAACAATATGTCACGCATGAACTATTTTAACCTGGCATATTTAAACTTTTTAACACCGTCATTTACATATTCATTAATTTCGTTCTAAGAACCACTTCCAGTCTCACATCATCACGTATAACACGGTTACTTAGCAAACAAATGACAGAAAAACGCATGCAAATTTGGCAAGGGAACATCTAATCGCATTTGTTCCAGAAAATTTTATGTTTTCGTTGTCAGACCTTGGGTTGACTAAGAATTATGATGGCGAGGCCAAGGGCGCTGAGAAAATATTTTAACAAGCACCACACTGATATCCCGCACCGTTTTAAACCTTTCCTTCGGATTCCTCATAGGCAAAATACAAATTTAAGAACTGGGAGGTATATTATTATATTTACTGAACACATTTTGAACTACTAGAAAATATAATTATTGTCATTGTTCATTGATACTCCTATTATTAAAAAATTACGTTTGCTTAAACCAATTATAACAAACTGTGGCTTAAATGACCATGTTGACAGCGTTTAAATCTAGTCTTAATTTCTTTGAAGGTGACAATTCCCACAATTTGTAAAAAATAAACACAAAATGTGTCATAAAAAAGAAAATACTGATTTACAAGCTATTTTATCCTTAAAATCGCCTATTTATCATTTATTCTATTCTAATTCCAATATATTTTCATAGCTTTCCGTCGCAGAAATATTTGTGTTGAATAACAAGACACAAGTAACAAAAAAACGCAAAGCTGTGAACCTGCACAGGAAGAAAAACTGAAAAAAAAACAAGATAAGACAGCATTTACTCAAACACTAAATTTGTACACTAAATTTAGAATACATTTTGCAAACATTTCAGATTGCCATAATTTTTAAAACCGAGGTACTCTTTTTTTTTTAAACTCAATAATATACTTTTTCTACTGCCACTAATGTAATGACTCTTACAATACAGACTGCATGCATAGTAAGTGGGTCCTTACTCACGATAAGCAAAAAGCACGGTTTTTTAAAGAATTGATCTAAGTAGACTCACGTCAAATACTTCCTGCATGCCTAGTAAGAGAGTTATAACATAACGCACGGTAAGAAAACGCACACTTGTCTAGAAATGTCAAAGTAGACTTACGTCAAAATTGATAACGTAATTACATGTGTATATTAGCCAAAAAGCCGTTAAAATCGTAGGTATTATGTGATCGTAGAAAAAGTAAGCTACATAACACGAGTTGTAATTTGTAAAGCAATTACGCACTCGTGGAAATACGCACTCGCCACTACGCGGCTTCGTGCGCATCTTTTCCACTCGTGCGTAATACGCTTCTTACAACTATTGTCATATAATATACTATTTTACTATCTTTGACATTTTTAAACTGAATAAAACATTACAGAGAGCATTTCAGAGTTAATTTAATAGAATCTAAACTGAGAAATAAGGTTCATTCAATTTCAAAACGTTGCTTATATTCATACAACTGCGCTTCTACTCAATAAAACCAAGCGCCAAGCAATAATAGGAAGATAAATATGCTAATACCGACAAATTTGAAACCGGAAATATAGAAAAACAATAGGTTCGACGTCCTGCAAATGCGTATTAAAGCATATTAGGTGCACGGCGCTATAAATCATGCTCAACAAATACTTACCCATAAAATTACATCACGATATGAATAAGGCACCAGCGGTTTTAAACACGCGTGAATGCAAAAATATTAATAACTTCTGTTTGCTATAAAGCTTTTATTATTTCATCCGAACTGCTATGAAGATCTCGTGATATGAACTAAACTTACCGATAAACAGTAATAGAAGGAATTCAGTAGAAAAACGATTTTTGCAGCATAATATTAAAGTATTGAAGCGTTGCATTTTTAAAGAAGTTGATAGCTTTTGTTCATACATCACATTATTAGGGTCAGACTTAGATCATAAGGAACAACTCAGGCTGTATTCGAACTATTACTGTAAAGACACCGACAAATCTAATAAACTATTCCATCATTACCGGTTCGAAATAGTAATAAACCGCAACTACCTAGCTCTGCAGAGTTTAGCTTTCACACAAACAACAAAACGTGAATTTATCGCTGCCGAGTTGTCTGTAAGTTCATAAAATATTGCCAACCAGCAACCACAACTGCAAATTGGTAAGTAAGTCGTAGTTATACCTTAAGAATCTTAAAGACAGATACATAATTATACACCGTGGGTGGTAAATTAACCGAAACGTACACCAACAAATGTGTGTATTCAGACATAAAAAGTTTAAAAACGCGGTAGTTCAGTCTAACTCATCTGACTAACCTACTGTCTGCGGTTACAGCTGCATACAAAGAAGAATGAACGTGTGTCGGTACTGTAGAGGTCATTTGGCCGCCAAGAGAATCTTTTTACTGCATTCCATTTTAAAGACTTGAGAAATTTACAAATCAATCCCTGAATAAAATAAGACATTTTTATACAAAATATTCAAGGATACCCTTGTTTTGCGAATTATTGTTTTTTGTAATGTTAATTTTAAATCGGTTAGGATACGTTAGGTAGATTTTCGCTACTAGGGCACCGATCAAAAAGGGCTAGCCTTCATACCCAAAATGTTGCTGATCGTAATTTTAAATTCACAAACAAAAAGAAATTTTTAACGTACAACGATATTTCTATCACTTAAAAAGCTGCGTTCACATAGAAAAGTATTGTATTGTATTGTAGCGTAAGCAAAGTTAAGTATACGAATATCAAATGCTAGCGTTCACATAAGCAAAGTAGTGAAATTGCCTTGCAAGCCGCGTTGTATAGCTAACAAGGTCCAAGCTTCTTGCAATACCCCATAACAAGAACCAATCACAGTGATCTACGGATTAACCCTGCGTATGCGTATTGGGAATCGCCATTAGTGTACAAGTAGCTGGCGCTGCCACTATAACACCTCTATGTGAACGCTACTCTTGCAGGCACCTTGCAATACAATACAATACAATACAATGCAATACTTTTCTATGTGAACGCAGCTTTGTTTCCTCCCGACAGGAAACACACATAGGGAATTTTTTGGCATGAAAAATGTTACTACCCTCAACCGGCTTACAAATTATAAAAAATACAATTTTGCGAAATGGGACAGAAACAGTCTTATGGCAGCAATATACCGGATCTTTCCGTTAAGAAGCTCAAGGGCTTGTAATTGGTTTTTGCATTTTTAAGGTTCTCATGTTGTCCCTGTAACCGAAAAAAACAGGTTTATTTTGAAACTGTAGTTTTTCCTGGATAGTAGGTATATGATTTTCGTTTACTATACTTTTTATTTTCCATTTTTAGAGTTCACATCTATTGCAACATCTCGGGCCGACCAAATAAAGGCCCATGGGCTTCTATTTGGAAAACAAAATCCTATCCTATATTTGGGTGGGCCTCTTAACGGAAAAACCCTGTACGGGGTAGCTCAAAAGTGTGTACGACGATTTTATGAAAAAAGTTTTCGGTAAACTCTAGCTACTTTTTGACGTACCTACTTCAATTTTTTTCAGCTGAAGATTTGAAACTGACAGATAACCAAACTTTTTTTTAATAGCACCCTATTCGTTTTTTTACACTTTAATTAATAAAGATTTTTTGTGTTTTCAATTAAGTATAAGCATTATTCCGTAAAACATTCTTAAGAAAAATCAAAATCTTTTTAAGTAATCACTGCACTTCGTAAGTAGGTACTAAAAACCAAGTCTTAAAAATTAAACGCCATTTTTATTTAAAAGCTGGCTAGTGTCAACAATAATTATTTTCAAAAATATTATGTCGAAAAAATTGAAAGCAATTACTTTTTACTGTACGAGTAGGCAGTTTTTGGAGTCCAGTAAAGACACGGGTATGTTATGTAAAATATTTTTTCTGCGTCCGCCACAGACACCAAAATCACTATCGTCATCCATAATCAAACAATAACTTAACAAACTACAGGTGAAAACTCGCTTGGTGGTATAATGACGCTTGTTTCGTAGCGCTAATCAACAAAACAACTCATCACCATGGCAACCAGCTACTTTCCGGCGTGTCCGGAACATTCTTCACCCACAATTCTTCGCCCACAATTCTTCGCCCACAATTCTTCGCCCACAATTCTTTGCCCACAATTCTTCGCCCACAATTCTTCGCCCACAATTCTTCGCCCACAATTCTTCGCCCACATTTCTTCGCCCACAATTCTTCGCCCATAATCTTCGCCCACAATTCTTCGCCTACACATTTCTTCCCGCCATAATTCTTCGCCGCATACAAGCATATCACAAATTTTATTTGTAAATGCGATTGGTTTTATTAATTTTTACGTATTTATAACGTACTGCTAATTTTTACAGATTATTTTACATCAGGTTAGGTTAGGTCAGGTCAGGTTAGGTTAGGTTAATTTAATTTAATTTTTATTCATAATATAATAACATAAACAAGATTAAAAATCACAACATACGCTATTTATGTAGCAATTTTTAAACATAATATTAAAAGAAGCAGTATTAATATACAAGAAACAACTTTAAGCTAATGTAAAATAATCTGTAAAAATTACGTTATAAATAAATTAACAAAATTTGTAATATGCTTGTATGAGGCGAAAAATTGTGGCAGCGAAGAATTATGGGGAGGAAGAGTTGTGTAGGCGAAGAATTGTGGGCGGAGAATTGTGGGCGAAGAATTGTGGGCGAAGAATTGTGGGCGGGTAATGTTCCTAGACCCACTTTCCGGCCTAGATCGGCAAAGATGTATTTTCCAGCCTAAAAATTGATCGGAAACAAGTGATTTTCTGGACGGACGCAGAAAAAAAATTTAATGTTATCTTTTTCAACGGAAAATATATTTGTTCTGATAAGACCAAATATCACAAATTTAATGTTTTACTTTTTCTTAAAAATTGTTTTTTATTGTATTAGAGCCATTAGCATCCTTATAAATATGTATATCATAATGTTAAAAATTTACGTTTATTGGTTAATTGCAAATTTTAATCGACTTTAACTTAAACAACAAACACTACAGCAAAAGTTATCATATACCTAAGTAATCATACAAGTTTCTATTTTGTTCTAATTTTCTTTGTATACATAATAGTTACAAAAACTGTAACGTGTAAGTTTTTCGATAAAATCTAGTAAACTACCAACTTTTGCAATAGTACATGAGCACTGGTACATAATGCTCATGACTAGGAGAATTTTGTCCTATTTATGCGACATCCTATTTACGTTAGATTGCGTGAAATTAACTTTGACAAACGTGAATATAAAGTCGGAAATGCAACAGCTGAAATTACAGTGGCATGAACAATTATCACACAAATTCAACCGCACCACTTTCGCAAAGGTTCTGCTTAAAAATAACCTGTTAATTATTAACACGGCGTGAGCATTAGTCGAAGGTTTCCGCCGCTGCATTTTCATTTTATTATAACGTGCGCTCGTGGGATTTATGATGCCGCAATGCAGTTAGTTAACCTAGGTTAAGTGCAGTTGATCAAATTATCGCATCTTCGTCAAAAACTTACACCATTCGTTTTAAAATATGCACAAACACGTAACCACCTCAAGCAAATAATTATAAACGTTGCTTCGTGCATGCAAAATGTCTGTAGAAGTTCCGTTATATCCTATAAGAATCAATAAATATTCAAGTAATGTATTTATTAATTCGTAAAAATGATTTATGTGAATATGAACAGTAGCCAACGTTGTTAACAATGCGAATTTTTATTTAACAATAATTACTTGCATAATGTGCAATAAATGCTATTGATTTTGTACGACTTGAACTCATAATAAATCACAATCAAAACTTTTGTTTACTGAATATCATTTGTTTTGTCCTACATTTTTGACAGACAGTGTCTGAAAAATATTACAAATTAATTAGCACCTAAAGTGAAACGAAGAGCTACTAAATCTTCAAAATCAAAACGCAATTACTTTTTGTTGTGGCTACAAGAACGTGTTGCTTGGTAACAGCCTAACGCCATGGGAAAGGGCTGTTACCAACTTTCATTAAAACTGACATTAAATAATGCATTTGCAAACATTTGCCGAATCTCCCATGTGAATTAATAAATTTTAATAAATTTGTCTTTCACTCTCTCGAATGTGTTGCTTTAAGATTAGAAATAATCAATGCTCTTGAGTCCTTACAAACCAGGGGTTTGAAGCAGTCCAATTTTTTAATTGATCCACTCCAGCTCCGCTCCAGCATCAAAATGCCTGCTCCAGCTCCGCTCCATGCTCCAAATATTGTTACCATTTTTAAAAACAGTTGTTTGATTAAGAAAGTTCTTTGATTAAAAACAGTCTTTTGATTTAAAAAAAAAACAAAGTTTTAATTTTATCGGATATCTAGAAGTTGGTCAAAAATAACAATATTTGACCCTACCAAACAGGTGAAGTTAAATATGTGTTTGAAATAAAAAGTTAATAATTTTCAAACGTTGAAAAAAACGAAAAAAAGTTGTTTTTTTTTAACTGTCCATAAAATAGTTAATCGTAAATCATCAATTGTATTTAACTATCTTTTTAAGAATAACTATTTAAAGGACAATTCAGTAAATTTAAAAAAAAAATCATAGGAAAATACTATTATCTACAAAGTGCGAATCTCAAATTTGTATTGCCATGGAGAGTGGGCTACACTTTAAACTCAAATTTTAATTTAGATTCGATAGTATTAGTAATTGAATAATCATAAATTATTATAAAATGTAAAAAATATCTTAAATTATCAAGTTTTTAATTTTTTATGTGTTTAATCAAGTAAACCTAGTTTATTTATGTGATCTTTTTTTCAATAGCTACTTAGATTAAAGTTTATAAATACAATAATATTGTAATAACTACCTTATATTTAAAGACCAACCAAACAACCCATACATCAATGAAACAAGAAAAAAATCATTTTTAATGAACCTGTAAAAAGTCAAGTTTGGCTTTTATCTCAAAATTCAAATGTGCCATGCCACGTCTTTTTCGATATTTTTTTTTATAATTCTTCGTTAATATACCTACAGGAAACATTCCACAATTTAATTTTAACTTAGGTGGCTATGGAATTATTACCGTTGAAAAATCCGTCTGTTTTTGGTTTTTTCAAAATATTTAAAAAGTTGGAAGTGTAGGTCAAATGTCAAAATTGCATTCAATTCCTCTTGAAAATCTGCCCAACTTTGCTAATTCAACCGACTATGTAACTCTTATAACAACAAAGTTACCCATACATACAACACACATGTAGATGATTGTCACCCTATACATATAGCTTTAAACCCAAACAAATATTGCTACTAATTCTCATTTACACATAGAAGTTGTTATTTCTTTGTCAACCGATCCTTTGGAGATATTTTTTTAAAGAAATCATTTTGAAAAGTAAAGGTTGTGCACGCCAAAATCTGGTCACTAAGAATCATAGATAAAATTCAAACAACGGTTCGGTTAAGTGAAATTTTAGTTTAATTATATAAAATAAACTTAATTAAAGACAACAACACATTCATTTTAGTTATCATCGGCTGCATACGCTTTATTACGGACTTTTCTACGAACTTGACTCATGAGTTTTTGCACGAGATTGTCGTCAACTTTCTGAGTTGCCCAAATCCACTTAGAGCGAAACTCTTGTGCTGTCGATACCTTCCTAGCTTTTTTCTTTAATATCCCTTTGACGATTGACCAATATTGTTCTATGGGTCTCAATTCTGGGCAGTTCGGGGGATTGCACTCTTTTGGAACCGCAATCACGTTATTTTTCCTATACCATTCTTGAACGTTTTTTGAATAGTGTGCCGTGGCTAGATCGGGCCAAAACAGAGGCCGAGTTTGGTGTTGTCGTAAAAAAGGCAAAAGACGCTTTTGAAGGCACTGAGTTTGATACACCTTTTGATTCATGGTACCGACAGTGATGAACGCTCTGCTTTTGAGCCCGCAACTACAAATGGCTTGCCAGACAAGAAATTTTTTGGGAAATTTGGATCTTTTTTTAGTTTGCAGTTCTCTGGAGCTTCCTGCCGATTGATTGCGTGCCGTGTAAAAATCATGTCCAGCAATTTGGGTGAAATCCGCTTTGCAGTAAGTTTCGTCGTCCATTACGACGCAATCATGCTTTGTGAGCAATTCCTCGTACAACTTTCGAGAACGACTTCTTGCATTAATATTTTGTTGTGCATTGCGGTCAGGAGCAGCTTGAGCCTTATAGCTTTTCAAACCGGCTCGCTCCTTTACTTTTTGTACATATACGAACTTGATTTTCCTACCTTTTTTGCCATGTCTCTTGTCGACATTTTAGGGTTTTTCTTAAAGAGCGCCACAATCTTTTTCTCCACATCAGGATACTTTACTCCTTGCTTTCCTCCACTTCCCTGCTTCCTTTCAATAGTAAAACGTTCTTGAAAATTGTTTAGAACGAACGATACAGTGGACTGAGAAATTTTCAGTCTTCTAGCCAGCTCACGATTACCAATGCTGGGATTGTTAACATGTTCGTGCAAAATTAATTTCCGACGTTCTTGTTCAGATGACAACATTGTGACAACTAACTACCTAATGTGTCAATAATGGTCATTTGTTATTTCTAAGGTATCTTAGATTACTCATTATAAATTGTGTACGTCTAGGGACCTTCATGTACTGGTTCTAATTTTTTTTAGCTGACCAGATTTTGCCGTGCACAACCTTTATAAAAAAAGAAATATGACCGAAAAATAAAAACATTAACTATCTTGATTTTGGTTAAAAACTATATTTGAAAATGAAAAATTCAAATTAATTTGTATGCTGCAAATGCTGCTTTTACCCGTATTTAATCATAAATACAGGTCGTGGGGATTATTTCTAGAAACAAACTTGAAATCCAATCGGTAATTATATCTAGGACACCCTGCATTAAAAAGAAACCGAAATTTGCCGATAATCAGTACTGATCGAGATTATTCACGTAAGCTTTAAGTTAATTAACAAAAATTAGAACATGCACATCTCAAAATTCGCGTAACTTTCTTTGCTGTACAACCCACAAATGGCAACTTGTGCCAAACCTGTTGCGCAAGCAATTTTTGAAACGAATTAACTAGAATCCTTCACTAAGGACAGGCTTTATTCGTTTGGATTAACTTGTTTCGCTGTCTGATATGGGTAAGCAAGGCTCAGCAGACATGAATGAAACATTTTGTGTTTAAATTAGAAGTTTTCACTCATGAAATTGGTCGGCCGTATCGAAGACTTCACTTGTTCCAAACAACTTTGTTATTATTTCTGTGCCAAATTAATAAAACGCCACATGTACAACTATTCTGGCGCTTTGAACTTCGTATATCAAATACCTTATTGGAAACAGTTTACAAAAAACTACAATACATTTCCCAGCTGTTGTAATTATTCAAATTATTAAAACACTAACGGTATAAACGCAGTTAAATAAATAGTTTCGGTAAAACACAAAGTTGGACGATTGTAACAATGGAATCATTAAAACAAACTTTGAACTGTATGTACTTACAATTATTAGAATGGTAAATTAAAATTTTAGCCATAGTAAAAGCGTTATAGGTTTAGGATCCAAGTATCAATGTCTTAAAAGGAGTCAAATTTTGAAACTAACTTGACACTAAAAACAAGTTAAACGATATTTTATTGGAACAATTTGAATCGTAACACAATTTTTTAAATTATAGTACCAAGAAGTATATTAATTTAATTGATATTAATCTATACAGGGTGCACCACGACCCTGAGATTCTTTGATAGCTTCTTTATTAATGAAAATATCAAAAAATATTTAATACAAATATTGTGCCAACCTATTTTCTACATAACCTAAAATTATTTTCAAATATACAGGGTGTTTCGTTTGAGCGGCACATATAAAAATGTAATTTTTTTAAATAGAACACCCTGTATATTTTTATATTTTTGGATTTCTCTTAAAATTTAATTTAAAAAATGTATAAGGTTATATGGGTCTTAAATCAACCGTTTTCGTAAAATTTACAATTTTATGAAATTTTTGAACGATACAGCACTTTCAATTTTTTTTAACATTAAAGTTATTTAAAAAAGCGGTAAAATTTCGTTTAAAAATTAGTTTGACAATAGATTAATTAACACTTTGCGCTAGCTACATTTTATAAATATTATACAGGGTGTTTTTTACGCTTGGTCAAACTTGTGATACTTTAAACATCGATAAGTCATTTTTCTTAAATGCAACACCCTGTCTATTTTTATATTTTTTTGTAGAGAATTTAATTGTCTTTCGAAATTATTAAGCATGTCCTATACCTAAAGTTAATATTTTTCGAGCTATCTCGATTTTTATTATTATTACTAAGACAATTGAAATATTTTAAAGTCGGCCATGGACGTAAGTCGTAATTTTTCAAAGAATTTTTAAATAAAAGAATTTAAAAAGCTGCAATTTTAATTTTAGGCTAAAAGTCTACGCTTCTTTCCGGAAATTTATCGTATAAATTGTTCAAGATTATATCCTTGTTCATGTTCTACGCACAGCCGTAGACGTTGTCTGAAAGACTCTAGCACCCTTTAGAACATTTCGGGGGTTATACCATCAAAAGCAACACAGCAAGTAATGCAGTTGCCGAACACAGAATATCCTAATAGATGGATAGGGCGAGATAGACCAATCTCCTGGCCACCTAGGTCCCTGATCTTACTCGGTTACTCCTATCGATTTATTTTTGTGGGGACACATAAAACAGGTGTATCAAGACCCCCCAACAACTGCTGAAGATATGCAGAACAGGATTCGTGTTGCTTTTGATGGTATAACCCCCGAAATATTATAAAGGGTGTTAGAGTCTTTCAGACAACGTCTACGGCTGTGCGTACAACAAGGACATAATCTTGAACAATTTATACGATAAATTTCGGAAAAATGCGGTACATTTTTAGCCTAAAATTAAAGTTGCAGCTCTTTTTATTCTTTTGTTTAAAAATTCCTTGAAAAATTTCGACACCTTCATGGCCGACTTTAAAATATTTCAATTGCCTTAGTAATAATAATAAAAATCGAGATAGCTCGAAAAATATTAACTTTAGGTATAGGATATGCTTAATAATTTCGAAAGACAATTAAATTTTCTACAAAAAAATATAAAAATATACAGGGTGTTGTATTTAAGAAAAATTACTTATCGATGTTTAAAGTTTCACAAGTTTGACAAAGCGTAAAAAACACTCTGTATAATATTTCTAAAATGTAGCTAGCGCAAAGTGTTAATTAATCTATTGCCAATCTAATTTTTAAACGAAATTTTACCGCTTTTTTAAATAACTTAAATGTTAAAAAAAATTGAAAGTGCTGTATCGTTCAAAAATTTCATAAAAATGTAAATTTTACGAAAACGGTTGACTTAAGACCGATATAACCCTATACATTTTTTAAAGTAAATTTTAAGAGAAATCCAAAAATATAAAAATATACAGGGTGTTCTATTTAAAAAAATTACACTTTTATATGTGCCGCTCAAACGAAACACCCTGTATATTTGAAAATAATTTTAGGTTATGTAGAAATTAAGTCCGCACAATATCTATATTAAATATTTTTTGATATTTTCATTAATAAAGGAGCTATCGAAGAATCTCAGGGTCGTAGTGCACCCTGTATAGTGAAGCCTTAATTTTGCTTAATAAATAACTACTGTTTTTAGATTAGGTATATTTAAATATTCTACAAGACCGGTAATATCAAATGGCTCTACGTTCATATCTGTAAGACAATTTGCTAAATTATTCACCTTGGGTACGCTGTGATGACATCAGGCATTTAAATCATTCAACACTTTACGTTTTGCGCTGTAAATACCATGTTTAATTATTAATTAGTTGTTTGGCAGTTAGTCATTTCACCGGATAAAGCTAAGACTGTCAATGGTATGACTTGTAAGGATTTCTACATTATTAATTCTAAGCGAAAACCTTCCTTGTGATTATAGAACTCAACCCCATTCATTCAAAGTTACAAGGAATCGGCCATAATTTTGTCGAAAGTTGTATTCGCACTAAGTTCAATGTTTTTAATTGTAGCTAGAGTTTATTACGATGGCAAGTAATAGGCTTTCAAAAGTTGTTGATTGGTTGTCATGGTAACGACATAGACCACAACAACTGGGTCGCTTGATTTATAATGTCTGTTGTCTAAAACGCAATTACCCACTTTTGACAATGCATTTAGAAGTAAAATATCATACATCAGTGAATCTCCGGAAAAAAATTCTATTTGACTGTGTAAATAGCAAAAATTGCGCCCATAAGAAAAAATATACTTGGTTGTCATAAAACAAAAACGAATCGACCTGGGAAAAATAAGTGATGACCATCCGATTTGGCTTAGAAAGTTCCTTGGGCAATGCTTTTACACATTTGAAATATTTCATACTCCAAAGGAGTTATGGACGATTTGAAAAAATCGTATTATCAGGTTTTTCCTAATTTTCTTGGATAATGTTTGAGATATTTTTAATTTCCCTTTGGATCATTAATGAGCACCGAATTTAGCAGCTTTGTCAAATATAAACCTATACTCTAGCAATTACAAAAACCGATGTCCCCATGTTTAAACTCGAATTTAAAACACCCTTTATACTGACTTTTTTCGACTAAACTCCAGTCACAAAAAGCAAGGAAAACCATTTTATAGAACTCTTGTCGTATATACATAGCACATAATTTAGTAATCATTTAATTGTGCTATTAAGTCAATAGATGTTTCACACCAAACTGCTTAGGTTTTAAAATAAAATAACCTTTAACTTAAAACAAGCATTTTTACAGTGGATAATACAAAAGACATCATTAACCCCAATTTGTGCAAAAGTAGAAACTAAATAACATTTACATTTACTTTCTGACTGTTCTAAAATTCTAAATACTTAAGGTCGTTCCTCTACCAACATTGCAATAAATTAGTGAATCTCAAATGCAAAATGATCAAATTAATTTTTAAACGAACATCAAACTATTTCTACAATATTCAAAGTTATTTTTATATTCCTTTTTTCAAACTTCCATTGCGGTGTAAATCAGCTTTTTTTTTAAATTGCATTTCACATTCCGAGTAAAAGTCCACTGTCATACTGTCAATGAACACTTGTTGAAAACTCGATCCATCAATATTTCCACTACAGGCTACAAGCTCTGATGCCTTAAAATAAGACGCCAACAGTCTAACATTAGACAGCACACCATTATAGCAACATCCATTTAATAAAAATAGAAAGTCTTATTTAATTAAACTCCTCAGACAGTCTCTTACACTGTTCGTAAAAGAAATACTCACAAGTTTAAAAAAACGCCTCATTAACTAACAATAATTATCAACAACATTACAACTTTTTAGGACCATTTAGTGCCGCTTTCAACACACTTAAAATAGTTAATAAAAAATCATGATTATTAATTGCACTCTACTACTTTTAAAACGGTTCCTGAATGCCAACAAATTTCCAATAATTCTAAGACCAGTTCCTCACACAAATTAAAATGCTTTTAATACTCTTTTAACAACTACAAATATAACTAAAAGTTGTTTGTTAGTTATATGCAGCAAAGGAATTTCATTTTTCAACGTCTGACGTTCGGTGAAAGACGTTCATCTAATGCACAAGGCTCTGTTGCCAAGTTTTCAACAAAAAGTTGAAGCTGAAGGCGTTAAAGTACAAAACAATTACGTGCAAAACCCACTGCAAAAATATAAATTTAAAATACTTAGTGAATTTAAATCGTTCTCAGTCAAATTATTCCCATAATTTTGGACAGTTTTAAATTAGCTCAATTAAGCAAACTCGATTAAAAAACTTTGGTATTAATAAATGAACAAGCTAGGGTAAAATGCATGTTGGACTTAATTAAAACTCGTAATTTGAAGCAATATTTTTTTGAAATATTTATCAACCTCGTATTGATCTTTTTTTAACTTAGTATTAGAAGGCGCACTACGAAGAGCAAAGCTAGATAAGAAAATCATTATGATCAACCAAATACAAAAAGCGTATGCTGACGATTTAGGGAATAGAAGAGAAGACATAATAAGAGCGATAGATCAACTAGACAAAGAGGCAAAAAACTGGTCCTGGAAATAAATGAAGGAAAAAAATATATAAAGGACAGGAAGAGAAAATGTGCACCCACAGAACGATCTAGAAACAAAAGAATACACCTTCGAAGAAGTCAATACTTTCATTTACTTGGGCGTGACAGTGGGACAAGCTGGAAAGAACAGAGTGAAGGAAAGAATTCTGAAAGGAAATCAGGCAAACGGCAAAAACAAAACCTTACTAAAGACTAAAACACTAAGTAAAACAACAAAAATAAAAATATAAAAAACCCTGATAGGACCCGTCATAGCATAATGCTATGGAAACAATAACAATGAATAAGAAAGAAGAGGAAGACTTAAAAATAGTTGAGAGAAAAGTAATGAGAGCAATACTAGGACCTAACGTACGAAGAAGTAAGACTGAAAAGGAACAAATAAATGGAGGAGGAACTCGGAGGACAAAAAATATCATTTGACACATTAAAGCACAACGATTACGATGGACACATCATGAGAAGGAAACCAAGCAAAATGATCAGGAGGATAACACAATAGATCCCTATTTGGTCCAGGCACAAGGCAAGACCAAAAAAAAGATGGAGAGACGCCCTGGAGGAAAATACAAAGGCACTAAGAATAAATGACTGGAAATCGAAATGCAAAGATAGGAAAGAATGGAAGAAAATAATGGAGGCAGCCAGGACCAACAACAAGCTTTAAAAAATCAGAGAGAGAGGACTGATCCACCTCAATAAATGGATTTAAAAAACGCCAATCCTAAGGATTATAAGACCCAATGAATGATTATCTTTCAAGAAACCTACAGGATAATTTTTAAATTTAAGAAATCCAAATATCGAATTTAGAATTGTACTGTACAAGTTTATTATAAATCACATCGAAAATTGTTTGAAAAATATTAAAATCACAATAAACAACTGCTTCAATAATTAAACAGATTTTAAACTTAATTTATTGCCCTCCCAAATAAAATGAAATAATTTTTTAAATTTATCTAACTATGATAATTTTTTAGTGTTATCATTAAATAACTCTCTAGAAAGACCTCAGTTCTTAGCACGAGGAAAAAGTACAACAAAAGGTGCGATAAAGAATTATATAAATGTAGTAGATTTGTCTCTGCACTTTGAATACGACAGAGACAAATTTACAAGAAGTTATTTCTAACTCAACCTTGCTACAACAGCATTTTTGTCATTGTCTTACTATAATACCTCTTCTTGATATAAAATAATTCACAAAACATTTTAAGATGTTAAAATACCTGAAATATTTCTTCCAGTAACATCCTAATTTTTTTAGCACTTCTTTGTTCTCTTAATAAAAATTACAAAAGCATAAATCTTACCACAATAAAATTCGTAATAAGTTCCTACAATAACTTGAAATATTTTTTAATTACTTAAACGTGAAAGAATCCGACAATAAACTTCTGAACCTACGTAAAAATTCGACCCTAAAAACAGCAGAAAAATAAACAAAAGTTCTAACTGTATCTTTTTAAAATGTATAGATCAAGACTCCTCGTTTAAAACAAAAAATTAGTCAAACTGGAAACGAATGTAATAAAGTTAACGAGTTTTTAAGCCACTTTAATGCTTAAAAACGACACACTGCCTGCATTAGTGAGATAATGGCTTCATCTATAATTTAAAAGTTTATCATAACGAAATGCTGCGTCAAAAAAAGTTTAATTTCATGATACGTGCCACTGGCATAATATTTTTAATGGACACGTTAAACAAGCAAGAAAACTACTGTACTGGGATAGTTCCACTTATTGTAAAATCAATAAAAACACTTCTATAATAATTGCTGTAGCTTATTCTATACTTCTATCTATCTATCTATCTATATGCGAGTTATATTGCGGTTGTTTCCGCCTCTCGCTTCATGGTTTCCATTTTTGCCTGTCTTTCCAATCATATTTTCTTGAGCCTCTTGTAGCCCTTGTTTCCTTTACTTCGTGTCCCCAAATTCTTCTTGGTCGGTCTCTTTGTATATGGCGACAGCCACTTCCATATTTTTTGGACCATCTGTCTTTATTCATTCTTTGTATGTGCCCATACCATCTTAGTCTATTATGTTTCATTGACTCTATAACGTCTACATCTACACCCACTTCATCTTGAATACCTTTGTTTTTCTTCTTGTCTGTTCTTGTATAGCCACAGCATCGTCCCCAGTAGTCCATCTCCATTGCCTTGATGCTTGACTTCTCCAACTGGCGTATTCCCAATACATCTCTTCGTCAGTCCTCATTTGTTGTATTCATCGTTTAGTTTTTTAGCATGTATCGATGTCGACTTTGTCTTTGGCATATATTATTTGATCATCGACAAAATTGAGTGTGAATAGCCTTATCATTTCTCATGAGCAAACCCATACCCTTTGGTGGTTTTGATTTCAGGTGATATTGCTGTCCAATTTTCATGAAGCTTGTCATGTACAGGTTTGTCACTGCTTGGGTGTAGATTTTGAGCCTTGCCTGTTGCCAAGGTTTGCATAGGGCAGTTTTTCTCAAACTTTTTACTCTAAGGGCCCCTTCCAAAATTAAAAGCTTATAGAGGACCCTAATTAATTGTTTTGTAGACAATAGTTCAATTTTCTGGGATTAAATTAATTATTTTATTGTAATAAAAAGGCCCGGAGGTCTCCTTCAGAATTGTTCAGAGACCCCAAAGGATCCGCGGACCATATTTTGAGAAACAGTGGCATAGGGGACCACAATTGTAGGCTTTAGCTAAGTCGGAGCAAAATTATCTCTTTTCAAGCACTTTTTAAGGCAAAAAACATTATCGGCAGATATAACAAGTGCATTGAAAATTATCGATAATTTTTGGTAAATATGCCCGAATGCAAGTTGAGCTAAAAAAATCTCGAGTGCACGAAGTCCACGAGTGATTTTTGTGATTCAACTTGCATAAGTAAAGATTTGTCAAAAATTATAGATTATTTGCAATGCACGAGTTATATTTTGTCAGAAAATTTCCTTCACCTAACCTACCTATCAAATTAAATGTCAAATTTTACAAGTACTGTCAGAGTGGTGCGTCAGGGGTGTGGTTTAATCTATATTAAAGTAACGCTACTGGTCGCCGAAATTCGTCAAAAAAATATCAAGACCAAAATATTTAATTCCCTCTCCAAATTTATATTTTTGACCACTCAAACTCAGATTTCTTAGAAACGACCAATAAACGCTTGAAAATCTGTTAATTGCGAAAAGGATATTATCAATGTACGATTACATACCTATGTTTATTGGTCGTTTCTAGGAAATCTGAGTTTGTTGTTGATCGAAAAGGCAAATTTAACAGGAGGATCAACATCTGACAATATATTACATTGTAATAATGCTCCTATTGGTAGTCTCTGGAAGATTTAAGATTAGTGATCGGTTGAAAACGCAAATTTCACAGGTGAAGGAAATTTTCATTACTAGATCTTCCTGATTAAAAGTCGTTTTGTTCTTCGACATCCTGCATACATCCTTTAATGTTTTTTTAATAATTTTCCATAATTCCAATTACCATTTTAAATTCTTTGTGACGCACATATCATAACCTAATCTGATTGACCACCTACGCATTTTAATGCAAATAACCGAATTACCTGCTTAAAAAATAGTCAAATTGTAAAACTATAGCCTTCCCCAAACAATTTAGGTTGATCCACACAGAACATCATTAATAAACAACAATTTTTTTTTAAACATGTATGCATACACGTCCTGTATTAAGTAATATCAGCTTTAAAACGATGTAAACCTATTTTGAAATATATTTTGCAACCATGTCTATGACTTGTAAAAAGCTGAATACCTATATCGCTTCCAGTTATTTTTTTTTTAAGCTTCATCAACATGGCTGCACTAGCAAATCTGGTAACCACCAAGCCCCAACAAAAGCATGTGTGTGGTATGCAATAAATTCAACTTTCATGTCTCGGCAAAGAAGCAACTAAAATTAAGACCGCTGGAAATATCACAGACGCAGTCCTTCATTATTTTCAAATTAAACGCACAGCCTACGTCAGACCATAACTAAAAGTCCAATCCTTCTCGGCAATGAACAATAACATGTAACAAATTAATTAAACCCCTGATGGAGGAAGTTACGGTCGTTTGGTAGTGCAAAAAGCCGGTAAAAAAGGACATTTAATGCGTTAAAACGACACGGTGTTAAGGTAGTGACATTTCACTTCCAAATTATTATTCGATACGGTTCAATTCCTCAAGGGTTGCTAAAAAGGCGGGGTTCACGTGGGGAGACTTGGCACACGTGTATTTTCAATTTATTCGCTTTTATGTGGTGCTATTAGGCTAATAAAACATGAGGAGGTTTCCGCTTCGACCGCGTAGTTAGTCACTCCCTTACTAACAACACACAAATAAAGTAGAATTGTTGGGAAGAGTTACATGCTTTGTAAAATCAATTATTACATCAAGCATAAAGTTAAAGTTGAAGACCTTTTCACAACGATTTTTAATCGATTTAATTGCAAATAAATACTTAAAAGTATTAACAGTATATTAACAGTATCTAGTATTTAGTGTAGTGTATACTGCAAACTACAGGGTGTATCAAAATGATGGACCCAATTTAAAATCGCTATATCTCTGCAACCACGAATCGCCCAAGAATAAAACTCTTACCACTTGAAAGGGTAGGACATTTAGTTTCAAACAGGGTCACCCGTCAGATATAAATTAAATGCACGTTTTAGTTCCACCACCGGAAATATTGCCTATTGGCTTCTTATCAGGGCGAAATAAAGTTTCCAGAGGAATTTTCTTGTTAGAGACCTATTCTGGTAGATTTACTTTATTACTTAGTAAATTTTTACAATAATAATTAATTTTAGAGTCAAAAGATTTACAGCCTCATGCAAAAAGTCTGCAACAATTATTGGAAAAGTTTTTTATTATCGCTTTCTCAGCCAATTTTATTCTTGATAAAAGTTGATGCATGACCTAAAACTAATTTTAACATGGAAAAAAATTCATACGACACAAGATTTTAACTATTTAAAAAATATTCGCAAAAGTAAAGTGCCCTTTTTTAAAACTTACAAAAAATCCATGGAAAAATTGTATAGGGATCAAAAATATGACAATACAAAATTTGACGTTATAATTTTATTTTCGAATTTTATAGTAATGTCAACATTTAACTAATAGATCAGTTTTTTTTATTATTGATTAATCGTTTATTCTTAAGAAAAGTTGATATATGGTCTAAATCTTATTTTAAGTTTAAAAAAGCTTGATAAAAGTTCATATAACACTAGCTTTTAGCGATTTTTAGAACAATTCACAAGATTAAAGTGCTCTTATGTAAGGAGTTTTAAAAAAAAATCAAGGAAAAACGATAATTTATTCAACATTATTTTTAAACTGTAAACAACTTTTTCTTAACTTTTAAAATTTTTAAAATAAGGGGCTTAACTCTTCCCAATATTTCTAAAATCGTTAAATCTAGTGTTATATGAATTTATATTGAACTTTTTTAACTTAAAATTAGTTTTAGATCATGCACTAACTTTTCTCAAGAATAAAATTATTTGAAAAACCAATAATAAAAAACTATTCCATTTGCTGCAGACTTTTTGGATGTTAAAATTACTATTAAAAGAAAAGTTGAAATTTTAACGTCAAATTTCACCTTTGGTCGTATTTTTGAATTGTAAACAATATTTTTTTATGAAGTTTTTTTTGTAACTCTTAAAATAAGGCCACTTTACTCTTGGGAATATTTCTGAAATCGCTAAAATCTAGTAATGTTTGAATTTTTATGAAATCTTTTCCATCATAAAATTAGTTTTACAATTTTTATCAAGAATAAGAGAAATTTTTAATAAAAAAACTTTTTCGTTTGTTGATACTTTTTGAATAACGTTGTATAGATATAATGTCGCTTGAATATTGAATAAATTACTTGTAAAAAGGAAAAATAGTCACCTTTCTTAAAAATATCAACGTCGTGATTTTTTAAATTTAAATCAATGATTTTTGATTTTTTTAATGAAAATCAAATTTTGCCCAACCCTGGTTTCAAATGATAGCCACTAAATGCCTCTCACAAACAGCTCCTATCCTCACTTATTTTCTAAATGAGGACATCAGGAATAAACGTAAACACAAAAACGTAGCCTAAATAATAGTTGCAAGATTTTTTTATTGATCTGAGTTACATTCTTCAGTACTACGTTTGACAAATATGTATATGTGGTTTTGACACAATTTTCGCAATAATTACATTTAATTGTAGTGTCCACATTTTTACTTACATTATTATTAGAGCAATAAAGTGAACAAAAATCTTAAAAATCTGTACGTTGCTAAGGGATAGAATTGAACAAAAAAAAAACTCTATAATCAACATTAGTTATTGTAATTGTCCTACCCAGAATCATTTTACTACGAAAAGACAATATTCAACGAGTGTGTAACTTGCAAGAAACATGTTAAGTTTTGTGTATGCTCAACTTCTGGCACTTTTCACATTATGCATTCGACGTGAGATTTCCATGGCGCCTAGGAATTTTAACGTACCGCATAGCATTCCATTTCCTGGATGGTTATAGTACGAATCATTACATGAAGGAGCTTGGTTTTATTCAAGTTTTATTTACGCTAAACTTAACAACCAGAAATTCAGACCACCATGGCACCAAAAAGGTGTCTTAGAATCCAAATTCCATTTTACCAAATTACATAATTTCATTCTGTTTTGTACAGCTGCAGGTTTCTTTAAACGTACAAGTTTTAACAATGTTTTTTTAATCCAGTAACGAGGTGCAACTTTTTGTCTGTGACTAAAGCCGACACTATTATGTGAATGAACTATTGGAGCAAACCATATGCGTTTTACGATGTGACGGCCCGTTCAATTCTACATTTATTTACTTCCGCTGAATTGAAATTTAATGGCCAAAACGTTACTTTAGCATTCATTTTACAGAACAGCTGTTTCTAACCTCTTAATAAGCAATAACGCCATTAATTCCCCTTAAAAATAAAAACGCGAATCGCATTGGAAGTTAAAAACATGTCCGAGTTCTAATACTGAAACAAAAAATGTGTATCATTAAAAAATAAACAAACGAGTTCGTCGCTGTGAAACAAATTAAGGGTGACTTTGTTTTGTATGTTGTTTTCTTCCATGTGCGATACATTGAGAACCGCCCAGACACATATAATTAATCCAACAATACAAGATATGTATTCTCCACGTGGCTCCAAGACAAACAAGTGCAGGGCGCAAGTAAACAAAAGCTGATCGATATTGAGGACGATATCCGTGATACGAACTTAACGACATTATGGAAGATTCTCAAAAGCTGTTAAGTTAATGCAGAACACCCTTGGATCGATTTTAACGACCTCCATATATCGCCAACGCCCTGTGACGTCACTCACTGCCCTAATTCAAAAAACTCGGCCCAATGTGAGCCTTAACTTCCTTTTGGATAAGATACGAAATAGTTTTAAGTGAGCGCATATATGGGTATCAGTGGACCTATAGGGGTTCTTAATTGGTATTAATATAAATACCATCACCCTATGACAGGCAATGAAATTGATTATTAATGGTACATTAGAGTGTTTGTACAAGTACAAGAACTATGCGGATTAAACAAACGGAACTAGAAAAAACATTGTGAAGTAGTTGTTAGCAATTGTAAAAACCGCTATGTAATTTCCGTCAACTGTTGGAACAAAACGACACATAATTAATCTTGTCGAAAAAGGGGGGGCTTTCAAATAAAGTGATTTCCATAGAAATTAAACAGCATGACTAACACAAATGGATTCTGGAATAGATATATCCATAATCAATCGATACACATGCCCTTAACACAAAAAGCCTGTTGTTACAAATCACCTTATTCAGTCCAGCACAACAAAACGTATTATAATTACATGCTAAAACGTCCAAATAAATCTTAAATTACCATAGTAATTACCCTATACGCCATCAATTTATGCTTAGATACGATCTACAAGTAAAATGAGACATACCAAAACAATTTTAACTTCAATCCTTTACACAAAAATTAGTTTTCAAAGTTTAAACTCGCCGGTAAACTTCAAGTTTAATTATGGTGTGTACAGGATGTATAGTGAGCCATTGAGCCTTGAGGTTAAAAATAATAAAGACGGGGTGACTAAAGTTTTACGAAGACTAGTAGAATTAATTTATCGCAAACATCTTGATTGTTTAAAATTCATTATACAACGTCTAGGAACGATTGTAATTATGCAAATACCTTAAACTAAAAGTATAGTTGTTTAGTGCTGCCTTTTGCCAATGCTTGTTTACTCTTTTTATACAGCAGGAAACAGTTTCAAGTGAGACAAGTTGAAAAAAGCCAATAAAAGAATCTGCAAATTCATGTACGTATTCAAAAATCTTTGATCTTATTCTGAAACAAAACATTTTTGCGACCGACTAAGCGGCAAAACTGTTTAGTAATTTAAATAATGATAAACAGAAAAAGCAAGAGATTTTGATACATAAACTTGCATACATGAATAATTTAAATCACGAAACTTTTAAAAACATATCAACATCTCAAAATTTCCGTAATTCATTATAGTTCTTCGTATCATTCAACATAAAAAATATTAATACACCATGCTGAAAGTCAATAGTGTTCCCATCTACTCCTGTTAGCCGACTTACAAAATTAAAACAATAGTTATTAAATATGTGGCAAAAATATTATTTTAGGTATACTTAGAATGAATTAGTAAGAAAATGACCTCATGAAATATCAGTAAATGCACGTGCCAGACTATAAAACTAACGGCTCCAAACTTATCAGCCTGATTCATTATAAGAGATAATATTTTACTCGTTTTTTGTTTATTCGACAAATATAATACAATAATTTGAATCATAGCTCCTTAAAACAGCATTATAGAGCATAAGCATCACAAGAAATGTACATAATTGGATTATATTTTTAAATGAAGTTGTACGATTAAATTTCAAGTGAATTCAGTCAACAAAAAAAAAGCTTAAAACACTTTAAACTTTAAAAAAAAGTATTGCAAAAAAATCTAATACCTTTGACCGCAATTACATAATATAAAATTAATGGCTAAAACAAAAAATGATTACCTAAACAAAATCTTTAAATACTCTCTTGATTTGAACATTTTACCAATAGACACCAAAGCATATTTTTACAGCTTTGAACACCGAAACCGTAAACAAAAATCACTAAAATATGCGGAAAAAATGCTGTGAGCACACAACAATTTAGAATTTGCAACGAGCAACAAAAAAACAAAGAATTATGTGCAACACCGACCTATCTAAATTTATTCAAATGCCAGTGAAACATTTTTAAATACCTATCCTTTTTCTCGTTTAAATATAATCACAAATTTAAAGAACTGAGTTGCAGTTATTCATATTATAATAGATTTGTTTCAGCAAGGCTATGTACGATTTGATATCAGCATTCTTCGCAATATCAATATTGCGTCCAGCACAGTCTCTGATAGTTTATCGGACGGTTAGTCGGCTGTTCCAGCAGTTATCAAATCAATTCATGAACTAGTTTGTGGACGGTAAAAACAGTACATGAACGAAGGCAAGATCTAGCACTGGGATTTTTACACGCATGCGGTGTTATTAACTAACGTGGCCTCTGGTAGCTGTGCATCGCCCTCCCAGTCCCACGTAGTACTAGTTTATTAAGACGTTTATACTTGCGATGCGTAAATTCTTATGAACCCAATAGGCACAAATGTAATTTACAGTTAAAGATGTCGTCAAAGCGTTCCAGCCGCGACTAATGCATTTATTAGTCTATAGTTGACGCATGTGCATAAACCAGTTCATATACTAGTACAGGATTGTCTGCTGGAACAAACCTAATATGAACCATTTCGAAACAAAAATTATTATTTAAATGTTGGCACAAGACCGTAAATAAATTTATTTAGCATCAACTAATATAGTAGTAAAAGTTCATGGGAATTTTTTTTTTTTTTACTTTACTATTATTAATTATTATATCAACAAGTGATACATATAAACAGGGACCCGAACCCAACCGGAACTGGCACAAAAACCGTAACGAACCAGTGCTTTTTTCATGAACCGCGAACCGGAACTAAACCTATTATTTAAAAAATCACAAAACCGCAAAATCAAACTGAACTGACTGGTGTGAACCGGTTCAAACCGCTTCAACCGGTTTACAATTATTTTCGTAATTTTGATTACATTTTACCAAAAATGGAAAAATTTCAGACAGTTCAGTTTATAAATATGCACTGTCTCATATTTTGCATTGAACCGGAACTGGAACTAAACCGTTGCCGCTGAACCAGTTACCGATGGTTCGGGACGTAAACCGAAAAGTTAACATTTATCGAAACGGTAACCGAAACTGAACCGCTATTCTTTGCGGTTCAGATCCATGCATATAAATCACTGTTTAACTTAACTAGGTAATTAATTTGTTTTTTGTGGATATCTGAACCTTGTCAGAACTTAACCTGAAATCCATCACAGACTTAAAATAAAGCAAAAATTTGCACATATAAGTAGTATTCTATCCAGAAAATATATATTAATTAACTGTAGTTAAATAATAACATACACACATAGATAACAAGGCGAGTTTGACTAATTTCCTATTTAACACGTATTTAACCGTTGCATTATGTACAGACCACTAAAAATTATGATTACACATCAAATAACCACTTCATGCGCTTATTACACGAATACAGTAAAGTATTTATTTATTTAAGCCCATAAATTGCGGTACAAAAAACTTGCAAAGATATTTATACAACACAACCAAGATATCATATTAAAAACAAACAGGCTCTCGTTTAATTCTAATAGGAACAGTATTGTTTATTTATACCGATAATAAAAACGTTTGCTCTGGTTTACTAAGCTTAATTGTAATTGATTTAACACTTTTAAATCGTTAACAACTTAACAGGTATTTTTATCGACTGCATTAGTGGCTTAAGTGAGTGAATTCAAAAAACCAAGAGGTGCTATTTTTATTGTAATTTGTTAATTTAACTATTTATACACTGATTACTATCAGCGATGTCTTTTTTGAATAAGAAAAGCTAATAAAGTCTGCTATAAACTGTTCCAGATGGACTCACCACTTAACTGGTTGAGCATAAAAACTAAATCACGTTTAAATACTGTGTTTTATTAAATTTCTACACAATTAGAGGTCCCGTAATGGCAATAAGGTGTTGCTAACTCTTGATTTTTCCAAAAGCAAACAGAGATCGACACAAAAAAAAGTGGGGGGAAGACAAAGTGCGCTGTAGGCGATTTTTTTTTAAATTTTAGATGTTCAAACGGGTTTTAATGCAAAGTTAGATCATGTAAAGCAGCGATTCTTAGCCGGGGAGTCGCGACCCCCTGGGGTAGACCGCACCCCACCCCCCTCTTGCTGCGCCACTGTTTACATGATAATTTTAAACACAAAAAAAAGCGAAATGATAATAGCGCGCATTCTAAAACCCGATTATAAATTGTCTTCGTAGAAATTGTTTGCTTTCATTTCATCGGAATGCATTAGCGTAATGCATACAAATAAAACAACTAAAACCAGAATTATTTAATTCATTCCTGTACTGAATAAAAACGAGACACTCTCAAGCGATCCTTTACCATTAACACAAGCAACCTGTTGATAAGCCAACTGAACAAACATCGCAGCTAATGTAAATAATATAACCACATTATAACACATATTAAAGCGATGATTACGTTAAATAATGGAATTTGAATTAATCAATTTGTGCGGCGGATGAACTGAAGTTGAGTGCGTTAAGTGCCGAATAGAATCGGTCAAACCTGGCCTAGAAAATAGCCGCCTAATTGTAGTATAAATAGTTAATTGGGATTAACTATTTTTAGAAGTTCAACAGCCATTAATAATCCGGAAACCATAACAAACGTGATTCAAATAAACTGCATAACCTGTGCAGTGTTTAAAGTTGTTAATCTTTAAATATAACGCAATATCCTTTTAAAACTTTGCCTAAAAAAAAGCGTCTTGTTTAATGAATATATAAATGTAAATTTAAAAAAAACTTTGCAAATTAGTTTTACGATCAATTTCCGCAAAATATATTCTAAGCATTTAAATACAACTGCATTTTTCGAAACAAATAACTTCTTTCAAAGCAAGAGACACATCCTGTGTCTAAAAAGCCAGTGACCCATCCAACTTTTAACGAGGACATGAGGAAAAATAGAATTTATCCTGTTAAAGTTACCTACAGGTCGTTAAATACGCTAACATGTCTCTTTTAAACAAGTTTTATTCTCAAACAACCACCAAACACCAACTTTTATCCTATCTAACTTCGTGTGTACTACTTATAAACACCTAAATAAAATAAACTAGAGGTGTTTCCGGAAGAAGCACTGAATGATATACAAAAGGTATAACTAGGAAGTTTATTTGATAAACAATTAAGCTATCCACAAAATCTGCGAGCAGCTGTGGATACCTAAACAAATTGAACTAAATATAATATTTAAAGATGTGATATAGCCGCACTTTGGTTCAGAATGCAAGCGTTCAAGCCAAACATTCGTATATATAGAATGGTGACGCAACTCTCGGTATATTTGGACACAACTGTAATACTATCAAACGGATAGTAAAAGGATTCCGCGTGCAATAAAATGCATTTCAGAATTTCGACATAAACCACAGCTTCGCCCTTCTCTGAATACAACTTAACGATCAAATGAATGAGCTAAAAATGGCCTAGCAGCAGTTAAAACAGTAAGACATCGTAACTAATAGTACTGTATGTATACAGCTTGAATTTAATTCCTTTTTTTTTAATTATAAGCTTTTGAACACCATAAAACTACATTTAAATGTTCAAGCAGTACTGGAGTGTACGATGACGATGCTTTACTGTTTTACACTATCGCTAGGCCTTTTTAAGTCCAGTGTTTTATGTAAAGCAATACAATTCGAGTGTTGCTCTGAAATTCCTAATCAGATTTTCAAAAACTTTTGTTTTTCAGGCTCAAAAGTATTTTAATACCTATCACAATATTTGAATATTTTGTAAAAAAAAAAATTATTTTTGAGCCACATATCTAAAAAACGTGCAATTTCGGGAATACATTGTACAGTCAATAAAAGTGAAAATATTGATACATTAACTGGTAGCTTAATATCTTAGCTTAAGTTAGGGCCAAAAATAGCTAAAATGAATTTAAAATAGAAAATTGTAAGCAATTGGACCACGGAATAGTATAGCAGCTAACTCACTGTCAACACTGTCTTGAAGCAGATGTTTGTTGTTTCAGAAACCAAAAGAAAAATCTCTGCATTTTTCTGGTTCGCAGACCGTAGACTAAACGGATTCGTAATCATTTTAAACGATCCTGTTTACCTCTTGTGAACAAGGCGAAAAATATTGTTGTTTAAATATGTCTAAGCTGCAAATAAGACTTGGTTAATTTTATCTCAGACAACATTTTTCAACCTAAAAATATTTACACTGTTTTAAACGAAACTGAATGATTCCAACAAGTTTTATTAATGAGAGATCAATAAAATTTATTATGCTGCAGTTTTGGTTGTAATGTGTTTGAAAAATTATGCTAGAAAAAATGATAAAGATAAGATTTTGGATGTTTTTATAACGTGGGTACTCGAGAAGAAAAAATTAAATAATAATTTTAATGTGCGAATTAGTAATTACAAATTCTTCTGTTTTTAAGAACTAACTAAAAGATATCATTTCACTTTTTTGAAACATGCTGCGATTTTAAATCTATAAAACCAATTTTTATACAGGGTGTTTCATAAATATTGCGAAAAAATGCAGGTGGTGATTTCTTATCGAAAATTAAGGGGAGTCTTTCATACATAGTTTTTCCTTAGACGTCTCCTTTCTGAGTTACACCCCCCTAAAGGGGAGCATAAAATTAGGTTTTTATTTTATTTCTCAAATTTGGACAACTCTAGGAGAAAGGAGTGATATTTGGTAGATGTTTCATACTCATACTTATTAAAAGGTTTCTCATAGTAATATATTCAATCATCTCCCACCTTCACAGGGGGCTGAAAAGTGCGACCCCTGTTGGTTTTTTTATCAGAACTTTTTGGTGGGTCGAAATTTTGCAATTTTAAATATTTTTTTTGAACGATTGATTTATTTAGAAACTTTTTTGATTCTTTAGTTGTTCTCGTAAAACCTACCGTTTTTGAGTAAAAAAAGTATGAACCATCAATAATATTCCAATATAAAACGACTCATTTTGCTAGTTTCCATGGTTTGTTTATGTTCATATTAGCTAGAATTGACGGGCGTTATAGCGTGCCGCGTTAACCTCAAAATGATGCATTACACCCGTCAATTCTTCTGTCATTATTACACTAGCGGAATCTGAATCAGAATCGGATAGGATTGACGATGATGATGATTCGGATTTTTCTAATGTAGTAATGGAAGTCGAATAGGGTGAGAATTTCGATTTGGCTACAAAATTTAAAAAAAAAACAATTCCAATGATTAAAAAAATTCGAAGCGTTATTAAGATACTCAAATGTTCTCCTACAAAAATGTGATAATAAAAAAATTAAGTTAAGATTGAGATAAAGAAAAATCTCGCCAGTATCTGAAGAATTATACACTTCATTAAATTTTTGTAGGTACTAACGAAACGCTAGCAAATTTAAAAAAATGCCCTAATACACAGACGCAATCGAAAAATTGATTAGGTATCTAATCTAGAGGAAAATGAAAAAAAGAATGCGCGAATAACCAAACTTACATATTATTCATATAACTATCTTTATATTTTTTGCTTTATATTTGTTGTATAGATTTATGTTTATGTATTATATGTTAATCATTACACAATACATGCATTTCGAGTCTTCGACATTAATACAATTGTTTTAAACTGACATTACAGTATTTACCATCTTATTTTGATATAAATATGTACTGTTTTGTAAATGATTAAAATTATAACCTAAAATGATTAAAATGACAATGTCAAAATATATACAGGATGGAATCTGTCACCCTAACATAGCCAACTTTACTGTATAATAAAAGTAAACAGTCGAAACTTGCTTTCTTCTACTGAATTTTATCTCATAAATAAGCTTCGTATTTCTGAATTAACAAATATTGATTTCATTTTCAGAGTCCAGACTAATGATAATGCTTGGTGCACTTTGATTGGTAATCACATAAATCATTGAATATATTTACAAAACCATTGCAAAAGTACACCATTCATTGCTAATTAAAACTAAGTGTTGTTTTGAATGTATTAAGTAACACACGGTATTCAGTAATCGTTTATCTATTAACCTATCGAATCATCTATTAATAGAATTATATAAACCACAATACAGAATTACAAACAAGCTTTTTTACTCCCAGTGTGGCATCCTTTAAACAACTAGAAGTGCAAGTTCAATTATTATTTAAATACCACATAATACATAATTTGTAAACAAATGATCATAATGCAGCTATTAACATGCATTTACACTTAATAATAAGTTTCTTTATTACCATATTAACGTTACAAATGGTGTTCTTCAATATAATAATAACTTTTAATAATTAAACTGCAAAAGCTAATTAAACTACCTATAGAATAATGCCGTTGTAATCTTTACAACCAAGGTTACATATATGCAACATAGTATTATGCACTTTTATCAATAAATAATTACACTGCAACCACAATAAAGAAAACTTAGTGCAGCCGTTCGCATAACCGACCACAAAAATAGTTAATTACAGAAAGTTTACCTTGTAGCTCGTGTTTATTTCGAATCAAATTAGTCTTTCACCCGCAAAAGCATTTTTGCATGTGTAAATTATGTGTCGTTGGCAATAAATAAAATTCTTATCGATGGCTGGGTAATAATTTTAAAAGCCACTAGATTCAAATTACTTAATTTGAATAAAGTTCATTACAAAATGGCACTATAAATTTAAAGGATCCTTAAATGTCCGGCGCTATTTCTTTCCACTTTTATAACCAAGTGTCGCAAAAATGAAAATTTACTGCCAAGATTTCGAATAGACTTGCCGCATGAAATTCATGTCGTGGAATTTAAGATCCAAGTGCTTCGCTTCGTGCAGTTTCACAAACAAAGCATATTTAACATTTCTGGCCCAACATTACCCTGGAGTTTTTTCATTGTTTTTTAAAATTCAGCGTGATCTTGCTTCATAGGCTTTTCTGGTTAAGCCTTCTTCTTTCATCCTATAAATGTGACCCAAACCCAACCATCCCAGCTGTCTTTCTGTATTTTTGTTTTAACTGATTTTACCTAAAATTGTTCTCTATGTTTCATTTCTGATTCATTTGTTGTTGGTTTTTCCTTGAATTTTTCTTAGAAACCTCATTTCTGCTGCTACTATTTTTATTTGTGAGTGTCCACCTTTCACTTCCGTATAAAAGTGCCGGATACTATCTTTTGGACCACTTCCACTTTTGTTCGTTTTGGAACTTCTCTATTTTCAAAAAATGTTGTTCTTAAACAACTGTTAAATATACTTTTCCGACGACCACTATGTAAAGCGAGTAATTTCGCACGACTTACTACTACTGAAAATGACAAATTGCGCATGACACCGGAAATTGTGTGCAAAGTGCACTTTGCGTGTGTAAAGTGACGATTTCCGCTACATTACACACGCTAAACGCGCTGTCAAGTTAACGTGAAGAAAATCTAACCTCACAAATGTCAAGTGTCACCAACGTCAAAAAAATGTTATTTTCACAATTTTTTTGCAGAATTAATGATTATGTCTAAATGGTCGTCGGAAAAGCATAGTGTACAACTCGTGCTGAAAGAATATTTCACACGAGTATGACAGTTGAGCCACGAGCCGTCAGGCGAGTGGCTCAACTGTCATACTCGTGTGAAATATTCAGCTTTCAGCACTAGTTGTACAATATACTATTCCACATTTCCTGTCCTTTCGCTTATTTCCTTGCCCATTCCTCCATTTTTCTCTATGATCAACTCCTAAATAGTTTTCTACCTGTACCAACCTAAGCCCATTTAAAGTGATGTTATGCCCTTTGTTCTCTGTTGTAATGGTCATAATTTTCGGTATTTATTTTCATATAAATTTTTTACAATTCCTGGTTACAGTTTCTAGATTATGTCGCAGATTCTTTTCTGTTTCCGTGACTAAGACTATGTCGTCTGCGACCATTAGCTCAGTTATGTTTTTTTTCCATTTTCCAGCTGCCTAGGTGAAACGGTCTCATTTTTTGTTTTACTTCTGTTATTACCCCATCTATAACTACTGAGAATAATAATGGGCTAAGCACGCATCCTTGTTTTAAGCCCTCTTTTGTTTCAAACTCTACCGATTCTTCATTTTGGGTTCTTGGAATATTTACCGTTTTTTCGTACATCGCTTTTTTATGTCGACTGTTTCTATTTCTATTCCCTACTTCCTAAGGCTTCTACGTACGTTTTTCTTTTGGTTTGATGATAAAGATACCAGTCTTAAACTGATACTATATTTCGGCAAGAAACGAATCACTAATTAACGTCTTAAATAATTTTTAAAAAAACAAATATAAAGAAACCATCACAGTACTATCCCAGTTATTTCTTTCAATTTTAAAATCCCTACATACAAGTATTATTACATAGCGAAGAATACTGCATACAATGGTAAAAAAAGTCCATTTAAATTTATAATTTATTTTGAAAAAACGTTACTTTACTTTTTTTGAAAAAACGATAAGCTTTTTAGTCAAAATCTGACAACAAATGTTGTTATAGGTCCAGTCATATAAAAATTTCAATATTTTAATGATTATTTTTGCCAGAGAAATGTCAATATCTGTACGTTATTAGTTGATCATAAAGACATATTATGTGCTTAAGTGAGACGTTATAGGGACAATATTTTGGCTTTTAAAGCTGAATTGCGTAATACATCACAATGAACTTTCGAATCGAAAAAACTTTGTCAATAATCTATACCTGTGCATGAACTATTGTTATTTAACATTTTTCTTGAAAACAATATTAGCAATATAATTTAAATATTGACATCAGAGGCAAGATAAGAACGTATACAATCTGATTTTTGATTTTGAGCCATACTAATGCCATTTGCAAACAATTATAACTTTTTTTAAACACATCAAAATTTCAAATATGTATTTTCATACCAATTAATAATAGATGACGTGTGTTACTGTTATTTCTAAAAACAAACGAGAAAATGAAGGTGATGAGAATCTCTGATGAGAGAATCTCTATGCTAATTAAATTAGGAAGCATTACCAAATAAGTATAAAAGAATTGTTTCTATTATGTAATCATTAAGTGGCAAAACTACTAAAAAAAATATAGCAAAACCTATGAAAAACTTGACAATTTTAAAGCTTGTAACATTTAACAAAACACACAACATTTTTAATACGATATTAATACATGAATAGGTTGAACTAACTCTACATTCAACTTAGACAAAATATTATTAAGCAACTGTAACAACACCCACATTAAAAATAGATTCATTTCACATCAAAACTTTTCTATGAAGGTTTTTAAAACTGACATAAATCGCTCAAAGCGACAAGCACGAATAAATATTAGCTAATAAATTCGTTTCCTGTTGGTCATCTGCCAGAAAAAATAACGACGTTCGCCGAAATATAGGCGGTGTTTTCAGGCTTAAAACCATTTCATGGCACAAAAATAAGCACAATAAACTTGTTGTTAAGTTCCAGATAACAACACAGCTGAATGCGATCCACGTTCAGCTAAACACAACCGGGTGTGAGTAAAATCACTCACGCGAAACATACAGAACGTAAAATAAAAAAGGCTAGACGTCGAGCAGACTTCGATTTATGAGTGGGAATGCTTTTAATTAACGATAATTAACTCTTAAGACCAATAAATTTAACCTAAAAGCAAAAAATAACAAAATGGTGTCTTTTTTCAAAGGAATTTAAAAAATATTAAAACAAAAACTAGCAAAGTAAACAAAAAACTTTTTTTCCATACCGCTTCATAGTTACCCCTGACTTTTTACGATATTTGGCGTAAACAGCCAAATTATTAGACTACTATCTACTTAAAACACTAAAGTTTTTACTTCAATTAGACAAAATTTAAATTGTTTAATAAAAATCACCTTTTTTAAGGCACGACTTTTTCAAAATCATATGAATATTTGCCAGAAAAAAAACACATAAATGTGTGATAGTCTTATTCTTCGTGGATCTAATAAACGAAAATATCTGAGAAGAGCTACAAAGAAGTTTAAATAAGACAAATCCTTCCCATTTCCGAGACCTATTCAGTAATGCTTTAATGTTTTAAAAAAGTTCCATGGCACGCTAGATAATAAACAAAAATCAAAACGGGCTTTTTTTTTTAATAGTTAATAACTCGGTTATAGTTGATGGTACAAAAATATTTTTTGGGAAAAAGTTGGAGATTTTTGTACGTCTGTAAAATAAAAACATTCATTTGTTTCAGTATTGTTTAAATTCTTAGATAAATTACAAACTTGCATATTTTTTTAATTGAAACCATAGTTGGCTATAGCCTAATGACAAAGCTTTATTTTTTCCTCCTTTCAATAATATGAGGTTTAATGTATTTATTTTGATATTTAGGGTCAAAACAAATAAAACGTCCCTATAAGGCTACGCGACATAAAAAAAACCTAAAACCCGATTGTTTCAAATATACCTATCTTCAAAAAAATGTAGCCTCCACAATTATTGCTAAATATAATAAATTTAACACATCACCTGAGAGTATAATAAATCTTCCCACCCGCGAATTGAAGAAGAAATTAAGAAAAGTTCTGATTTCTAAAGCTTACTATGGAGTAAGCGAATATTTAAATGATGCTGACTTTGTAAAATGTTATATTTAAATATCATTTTTCTGTGTTTTTTTCTTTTTTATTAACTATGTATATTATTTGTAATGTACGTAAATTATTATTGTGACAAGTTCTACACCTTTTTTGGGATATTCAGAACAAATAAAGATTATTATTATTATTATTAAGGCTATAGAGTGCCATGAATTCAAAAAATATTGAAGCAACTGAATGTCTTTACAGAGCGTAAAAAATCAACAATTTTTTTTTCCAAAAATGTTTTTGGACCTTCAACTATAACCGAGTTATGAACGATTTAAAAAAGTGTACATTTTAATTTTTGTTTATTACCTAGCGTGCCATGGAACTTTTTTAAAACATTAAAGCATCACTGAGTAGGTCTCAGAAAGGGGAGCAATTTGTCTAATTTATTTAAACTTCTTTGTAGCTCTTACCGTTTACGAGATCCCAATAGTGGCCCTTCTTTGTGGACCACCCTGTATATCATGCTAGCAAAAACGATTCTTTGACTAAAAATATGATTTTTAATATTTAACTTAGAAAAAAAGCATGTTTTGAATCAATTAAATAACAAAAATAATTTTGGCTCGATACATATATCAGGAATATACCCCACTGTGCGATGTTCAGATCAGAATAACTAATATAATTCACAGTATTACTAAAAAAAAACAACTGCAAAAATATATTTAAAACTTTATAACGGTAGACAGGTTGAGAATAACCAATCTCAAAAATAAGGCCCGCTTGCATTAATAAGCGCTTCACATCACCTGTTAAGTTAACCTAAAAATTTTGCATCGAGATCCCTGTATCAGTCTTAAGTTAACTTTGAAATGCGATCTGATATATTTAAAACTGTACTAGATTTTTACAGATTAATTTTATACGTATAGAATGGAAGTTTAAAAAAAGTAAAACTGCACCAGCACTTTGTAATGAATTTACATATCAGAATATTCTTCGCAAACGCTAACTAGCAGAAATATAATATTATGTATAATATTTAAGCTTAACTTTAACACTATTTCAAGAAAAAATTGGCTGCTTTTTTGTTCTGGAGATAATTATTATGCATCTTAAGGTACTTACTCTGCTAGCAATGAAATGAAATTGTGGATGCTTACCTGAAAAAAAGAAATAAGAATTAATAATCCAGTTGTTACAATGCGCTCCAACTAAAAAATCAATATAGGTAAACTGATGGCCCCAAAACTATTTTAAACAACGTTAATTGTTTATTAACTTATTAAATACAATCGCTATAATTACAATATGGAATGCACATCCTTTTATAATAATAATTAAATATAAAAGCTAGCACTCATTTTTATTTTCAAAAAAAAAAAAAAAAACACCACGGTACCATTACCTTATAATTACCAATATTGAAAGAAGACTGCCTACCAATCAATGTTTGGTAATACACACTAAAAAGCCCATCGAAAGGCTTGTTGATATTGACTTTTCATTACTTTAATAGCATGTGATGCACACAAAATTATATATTTATACATGATATTTACTTTAACGTAAAATAAAAGGCAGATGAAAGAGAAAGTGATTGGCGAGATAAGATCTGAATCAGTTTTTTTTTCTCCGAAATTACATTAAACTTTGCATTATTAAATATATTCATTTCTATTTTTACTTTTTACATAAGGAAAAATGAAGTTAGGGGTAATATCTCGAAAATGGTATATGTTAAAAATAATCTAAAATAGCAGTTACATTCTCCATTAAAAAGTACCTTAAGAAAGTACAAATATAATTCTCCTAACGATTAAGACAAAAAAGTTATGAAAGAAAAAAGAAATTCGACATTTTCATATTTGTTGCTATAACATCTGAAGCACGAGGAAGTTTGTACTTTTAAAAATTGATTGTGGCTCGTCTCATCCTTAGGAATAATTCATCTAATTTAAACAAACCTGTATCTCTTATAATAAGCGAGATCCCCATGCTGGAAATGTAATCTGGGACACCCTGTATATATATATAAAAATATTGACACAATTTATTACATCTCGGAATCACGGTAAATTCCGTGAAGAAGAGCGATTTCTTTCCGGAATCCCGGGACAAGCAAAAATGTCAAATATGAGGAACCCTAGTACATACTTATTTCCAAAACCACTGATTGATTCTTAAAAATTTTGATGTACTAGAGCCGAAAATAATAAGACTCAAAATATTTAAACAAAAGCTCTTGGCATTTCAAAGCCAACGTTTTAAAAAACGTAACTTTTAATATTTTTATTGATAGTTTAATGTTTTGGCCAAACTTTAAGCGAAAAAAGATTTAAGTAGAATTTTAATATTTTTTTAAAATTTGTATTACGTCGTGCCGTTGGTTTTCTTCTAAATTAAAACGATATTTGATACTTTCCGCAGTAATTAAAAGTTTGTTTAATATTCCATGTAAACACACCATCCCTATAAAAGCGCAAACTACAAATATTTAGATTCTTGAAAATAACTTTTTTCGATGGCATCTAAGTTATTTATATTTAATGTTTTATGGCCTATGAGCACGTCCAGCCGTAAACTAAAAATAACATAAATGCGAACATAGATATGCTTTCAGAATATTTATATTTAGAAACCGTTGATAGACACTTTGAAAAAATTTGTAGTATGTTAGAAGGAATTCACTTTGGTAATAAGTACATCGGGTAATCATTTTCGATTTGAATTATTATAGTTGAACCAAATAGCTCAAGTGTAACCCATTGCCATCAACCAATATCAATATTTATAACGGCAAAGGCAAATGCTGCCCTAGCTATGTTTACCAGACAAATAAAACCAAAATTGCCAACGTTTGGATGGAATTACCTTGCCGATCGCGTTACTTCATAAACAAACAAACATTATGGGGTTTCGAACAATTCACTGACTATATTTTAGACTTCAAAAGTTTGCCGAATTAAAGTTCGAAAGTATTAATTTTCAATTGAGTATAAAATTTCAAAAAATCATGTTAATGCATCGTTGTATAGTTGTAAAATAATTCTTATTTTTACAAGTTTTTCCATCTATAAAGTCAATAAACTTAATCATAAATAACTGAATTAATATTTATAGCATAAAATTAGTATAAGAAACAAAAAATAAAATATAAAATCGGACTTCAGTCAGTGCAGTATTAATAGCGATACTACCGTTGACAATTCTCCAACATATACAGTTTGTCCAAAAGGTATGGAATATGCTATATATCTCAGTAAATATCCACTTTAGGGAAAAATTATTTGTATAAAAGTTGTTTGGTACTTAGTTTTCCACAATAAGACAAAATTTAAATTCTATTTTTCCGAATAACAAAAGAGCAATGAAAAACCATTGAATTTTTTTAAATGACAAATTATCCCTACGCTATATTATACTCATTTGATAAATAACTTTTTTCTCTTTTCAATGATGCAAAACTTTAGTACCCTTACTTAAGCCACTTTTTAAGTCTTATGATGTTTTTGTTAGACATAAATACTAAACAATTAAAGTAATGTGAGAGTATATTTTTGCGTTTTTCTCAAAAAGTTGCTTAAGTAAGGGTACTAAAGTTTGGCATCATTGAAAAGAGAAAAAAGTTATTTATCAAATGAGTATAATATAGGGGTATCTTGTCATTTTAAAAAATTCAATTGTTTTTCATTGCGCTTTTGTTATTCAGAAAAATATAATTTAAATTTTGTCTTACGGTGAAAAACTAAGTACCAAACCACTTTTATTTAGAACATTTTTCCCTAAAGTGGATATTTACCGAGATATATGTATAGCATATTTCATACCTTTTGGACGATCTGTATAAGACTGCTTAAGCTAAAGATATAATTTTTGAAAGAAAGTAAATAGACTGATTTTTTAATACTACGATGCTTTTAAATTGTTACAAGCTAGCAAAGAGTTATTGTAAATATATAAATTCTCCTCTACAATTAAAAAAGAAATATTTAACTGTACAACCTACGCAAATTTCAAATTTTTTATTCCTATAGGTATGTATTTAAAAAAATGAATATAAACAAAAAATGTGTATTAAAAAAAATCCGGAAGTTTCGCCCACCATAGTCAGTCATTCAATATTTAACATTGGCAGTCACGTTCAGACTGACAGAACGATTTTGGTACATCCGCAGCACACTTCCTAACATTTGTCATAAATTTAAATATAATAGGCTTTAATTTATGGTATACGGTTTTGCATAATTATTAGTATTCACGACACCAAGCTATAAATTAGCCCCCTAAAGCCGACGAAAAATACACCGTGGCAAAAAATATTTAAATTCATCTTGGAACTACCTACCGCCGGCGAACCAGAAATATTCCCAAGGTTGTGTTTAGTTAGGTCACATTATCACTTTCTCAAATATTCTTAACCGACTGACGATAAGCTGTAAATGGTTGCAGACAGAATAAATTCATCTAAACAAATAATAAATACACTGAACTAAAGAATAGTAACGGTTGCCACCAAACACAAAAAGGTAAAGACACTTAAAAGTAAAAAAGTAAAGTCAGCACGCAAAACTAAATCCCTAAAACACCAGCATAAGGAAATCAGCCCTTTACTCTTTTTTCACAAACTTTAATAATAAAACAAAAATCATGGCTGTTCTTCATTTTCACTAAAAATTTAGTAACTAAAAAATATTTTTAAAATATCTGTTGCACATGAACAAACTAATGCTTAAGTTTATTTTAAGCGCTGAATATAGCATTAAAGCAATATTGAATCAATTAAACATCTCTTTTCACCACAATAAAAACGTTCTTAAATAATATAACACTAAAAATTCTTAACACATAACAGTTTTCAACAGGTATTACAAAATAATAACTTTAAAAAAATCCATGTTTCAATTGTTTTACAATTTCGTGATATTTATGGCAACAAAAACGATCTACATGAAATAATTTCTAAAAAACTCTGTGCAAACGTGCCTTTTGTATGTTTGATTAAACAGACTTAATAAGTTTTAAGTTAAAAGATTTAAAAAATATACAGGGCGAGTCATTAGTGGCGGATCGGTCGGTTGTGGCTAAACGGTTTGAGATAGAAAGTTGATTCAAACGGAATTCCATACAGTTTTTTCTTCCGAACACGATAAAAATATTTTGAAATATACAGGGTGAGTCGCCTCTCTGGAACCAATAGCAACTTTTATATTTCAAATACAACACCCCATTTATTTAATATTCTTGACCGCCTTAATTTTAGCTTTACATCGATATAAAATAGTACAGGTTTTTATGCGGCCTTGTCACTAAAAAAAAATAATTTTCAAAATTTTTCAAGATTTTAAGTCTTTATTTAAAAAATTCTTCTTAAGTCATTTTTCGAAGCACAGAGTTGTAGTTTGGTAAGGACATGCAGAAAACATTTCTCTATTAGCTCGATACGAAAAAGTTTGAATCACGCATACAGGGTGTTCATAAATAGGTGAGTCAGCTTTTTCGATTTACACGGCATCCTATTTGCTTTAATAACGATTAGAAGAAAAAAAAGTCGAATATCTCGAAAAGTACGAGTTTTGGGTATAGGACATACTTAACAAAAAATGAAGCTCTCTTAAAGACGAATTCGATTACATAAGAAAATACAGGGGTTTGCATTTGGAAAAATTGAATTACGAACTTTCGAAAATCAGGAAAGTTGCCACCTATTTATGAACACCCTGTATGCGTGATTCAAACTTTTTCGTATCGAGCTAATAGAGAAATGTTTTCTGCATGTCCTTACCAAACTACAACTCTGTGCTTCGAAAAATGACTTCAGGAGAATTTTTTAAATAAAGACTTAAAACCTTAAAAAATTTTGAAAATTTTTTTTTTAGTGACAAGGCCGCATAAAAACCTGTACTATTTTATATCGATGTAAAGCTTAAATGAAGGCGGTCAAGAATATTAAATAAAAAATGGGGTGTTGTATTTGAAATATAAAAGTTGCTATTGGTTCCAGAGAGGTGACTCACCCTATATATTTCAAAATATTTTTATCGTGTTCGGAAGAAAAAACTGTACGAAATACCGTCTGAATCAACTTTCTATCTCAAACAGTTTAGCCACAATCGACCGATCCGCCACTAATGACTCACCCTGTATATTATTGCAACGTTGAAAACCTCCAGATGCTTATTTTGCAAGTAAATATTTTACAAAGAAAAATGTATACGTGACAGCTTTAAATTGAGATTTTACATCTGCGAATATGTGTTAGTGACTTATAGGAGTATGACATTGGCGACGCAACTTTTTAAATTTTCTTAATTTTAGTACATCGCCCCATTCCAACTTTGAACTGCATTTCACGATTTTAACTGTGTAGTACAGTTCAAATTTTTTTATCATAATTTCAATTCACACTAGTCAGACAGACAGACATAAAACAAATCGACCTAATATAAAACAGTTTTTTAACAAAAATTGTACCAGTATTTTTATAATTTCTCATTTGTGTCGATTATAATTATAATAACTAAAATCAATAAAAACATGTGTGGGCTTTTTTCATTTATTTTACGCCTTGAACAGGTCTGAAAACAGGTAACTTATGATTTATTTTATTTATGATTGCAGTTAAAATGCAGGCTGGATGTTTTAGTTTTTGGAAAACGCTACAAACGTTTAAAAACCTTGTTAAATATACTGTTTAGTTTCTATAAAAACAGAAACCTTTCCTAACGGAGCCTATCACAAGAATTATGCCATAAAACATATGTTTCTTCCGTCCCAATTTGTCTCAATTAAGTCTTTAGACGTAACCGCTCAATTTAGGCCAATTTCTTAAATAACAAGTTACGTTAAATGCATGTAAATGGATCAAAACGATGAAGTTACAAGTTATACCTGCACCTGTGATTACGAAATTTTTAAAATGATGACGATTATTATTATCTTGCAGGGATTTCATGAAGAAAAATCTTATTTTAAACTGTTTTAAAACGTAATTACTTTAAGGTATTACAAGTATACAGTCCACAAAAACTCAAAAAATAAAATGATCACTAAGTTTGGTCTATATACAGGGTGTCCCAATTATACACCGCCAAAAAGTAGGTGCATATTCCTGAGTAAAAATGATGACCATATGTCAAATATTTTGTTATCCGAAAATGCTTCCTTTCAAAGTTAGAGACCTCCAAAGTTGCAAGAAAAAAAATCAAAAAATCGATTACGTCCTAGCCGTTTAAGCTAGAGCTATCAAACTTGGCCGAAATGTTTAGGTGTTTCCCATTGACTTTGTGGGATAATTAGAAAGAAAACACGTAATTGGAAGTATGATTTATAGTCAGGTCATCCGCTTACCAGGCGAACAAGCTTTAAGTCAAGCATGACATTAGCCAACTAAGTTTAGTAAAAAAAATATTTGAGGTGAATAAACAGAGTTTGTCGATGTATCTTTAGCGCTAATTTTCTCGAAAATGGCTACGTTTACAGCAAAAAACAAAGAGGGACGATTTTCAGGTCATACGCTTACCAGGCGAACAAGCTTTAAGTCAAGCATGACATTAGCCAACTAAGTTTAGTAAAAAAAATATTTGAGGTGAATAAACAGATTGTCGATGTATCTTTAGCGCTAATTTTCTCGAAAACGGCTACGTTTACAGCAAAAAACAAAGAGGGACGATTTTTTTTCTCCTAAGTCGTACTTTCTTATGGACGAATGACATTTTCAATTTTATTCCAGAGAAAAAAATTCTGAAGATGGTAAGCGGATGACCTGACTATAAATCATACTTCCAATTACGTGTTTTCCTTCTAATTATCCCACAGTCAATGGGAAACACCTAAACATTTCGGCCAAGTTTGATAGCTTAAACGGCTAGGACGTAATCGATTTTTTGATTTTTTTTCCTTGCAACTTTGGAGGTCTCTAACTTTGTAAGGAAGCATTTTCGGATAACAAAATATTTGACAAATGGTCATCATTTTCATTCAGAAATATGCACCTGCTTTTTGGAGGTGTATAATTGGGACACCCTTTATTTTAGTTTAATCACGCTTTTGGGTATCCGTGGTCGATTTAAGCAATTAAAAGCCACAATTACTATTCAAAAAATAAACTTTAACTCTAAATTATTTTTAACGTCGTCATAAAAAATGCCATATACATTTTATTAATGATTATTACATTGCAGCGGCATGGAATATATTTATATATTAAAAGTTATTTAACTTGGCCACTCTCCAATTAGTTTGCAAAGGAAACGGACGCCTTTATTTTAATCTTACATAATGGCACAAAAATAAACCTACATTAAAAAACAGTTCTTATTTGTTATTCAAAGTATCGTTTACAATACTAATCAAAATGCATTTTTTATTCAAATGACTATCCCATCCTTTTTTATTCCTTGAAAATCAATCAATTTGAAACAGAGAAGCCACAGTCCTTTTAATTATGAAATAACTACAATAGTTATTTGAAGATTCTTTAAAAATTGTGAGTAGAATATCAGCAAAGGTTTAAAAAAGTTGCAACATTCACCTTTTTATGTACAAACTAACACTAATATTTAGTGACCCAAAAAAATATCATTATCGTGGCCATACACTGTTACTAATTACTATTACTTCTATCTTAATTTTACTCAACCGTGTGTCAAGGTACAATTCCTAATTTCATTCACAAATACAAACACATATGTTTTCATTTACATTTTTTATAAGAAATAGGTTTCAACTTGTTACACTTTTTTTGTAGAATAGTTTATACGTTATCACTACAAGACTTTAAGGCTCAAGGTTTTTGTAATATAAACATATTAAAAACGAATTTAGTTCTCGAGTTTAAAAAGTCCAAATTCAATTAAATAAAATTATTAAAATATAAACTCTTTTACTACTGGCATAATAAGTACGATATATATTTTTTTAAATTTAAGATATAGGGGTTGGCAACTAACCTTTACTTTTGAATTTAACAACCAATCAGAATTTTATCCAAACTAAAATCTACCGATACTTTTCGCTGAGAATGTCAAGCCCCACAAGCAACCAGTGGCGGAGTTGTGGAGGTTCAGTTTCAATGAATTTTATAAAAAACTAGTACGGCCCTGTTTAAAATCAAACTCAAACTTGTTTTTGGGTAGAGCATTTTATTCTAAACAAAGAGTGTCTCTGAGTTTTCTTCGTATCTGCCATCGTTTGGCGCGGAATTTAATTTATTTTACTATTTTTGCGAAAAATGTGCTCATAAGTTCGATCTAAAAATATTGCGAAAAGCAGAAAATTGCAAATTGCAGAGTAAATGCTCATTAATCGTTAATTTAGCGGAACTTCTTTCCTCATTGTTCTCTTATAAAAAACTGCCAAAATCTGTAATTACTTCTTTATTTTGAATATAATAAAGGTACATATGATACATAGCATATTTAGTTAAAATGGATTTATATACAGTGAGCTCGCGTGATAAGCAACTAACGGCGGCCAATTCCGATCTAAAAGTTGCTTATAACGTGAAAGTTGCTTATATGATAGAAACAGAAACGATTCGATTTTTAACATAAATAAATCTTGTTTTTAGTACTAAAACTAAAAATAAAAGTTTACACCATAACAACGCGATCGTGGTCGCGTTGCTATGGTGATCTGTACGTACCTATGTCAAACGAAATACGCGCGTGCCACGTACCTTTAGTCGTGATCTATGTACTTGTACATCTCTCAAATAAAAAAATATGATGTGATTTCATTGCAAGTATACAGAGCGGATGAAACGGCCTTATTTTACAAGTGTTTACCGGACAAAACTCTTGTTCATACACGTAAAAAAAATATTCCCGGGAGAAAAATATCTAACCAACGAGTTAGGTACTATTATACCGTGTGCTAATTCCACCGACAATCATAAATTGAACTTATGGTCTTTGGTAAATTATATAAAGCCAAAAAGTTTTAGTAATTTAACCTACGAGTTTATTACATTATTATACAGCGTCATTCAAAAAGTCTGCAACAAATGGAATTTTTTTTTATTATTAATTTCTCAAAAAAATTTATTCCTGATAAAAGTTGGTGCATGGTCTAAAATTAATTTAAGGGGAAAAAGAGTTTGATAAAAAGTCATAGAACACTAGATTTTACCGATTTTTGAAATATTTGCAAGTATAAAGAGCCCTTAGTTTAAGAGTTACAAAAAAATGTATAAGAAAAAAGTTATGTAGAATCCAAAAATAAGTCCCGATTTAAATTTTGACGGTCAAATTCAAATTTTTATTTTTTAAGAAATTTTAACATTCAAAAAGTCTGCAACAAATAGAAAAGTTTTTTATTATCGATTTTTCTTTTATTCCTAATGAAGTTGGTATATGGTCTAAATCTAATTTTAAGATGAAAAAAAATTAATAAAAAGTCATATGACACTAGATTTTAATGGTTTTTGATTTTTTGAATGTTAAAATTTCTTAAAAAATAAAAATTGAAATTTGACCGTCAAAATTTAAATCTAGCCTTATTTTGGGATTTTTAAAAACTGTCCATAATTTTTTTTGTATCTCTTAAAATATTTCAAAAATCAGTAATATCTAGTGTCATATGATTTTTTATTGAACTTTTTTCATCTTAAAATTAGTTTTAGACCATGCACCAACTTTTATCAAGAATACAATTTTCTGAGAAAAAAATAATAAAAAACTTTTCCATTCGTTGCAGATTTTTTGAATGACGCTGTATATTAATAATCTCCTAAAAATAAAATGATTGTTAAAAAATCTATTGTTAATCTAGATTTCACACGATATTTTACTGCCCTTTTAAATAACCTGAAAACTGTTGACTTTAGACCCATATAACCTTTTACATTTATTAAAGTAAATTTTAAGACAAATTCAAAAATGTAAAAATATACAGATGTTCTATTCAAAATTTCAAAGTTTGAGTCCGTTTCCGGTTGCACCGGAAGTCGCATTGCAACCTTAATATTTCCATCGAATCCGAAAAATACCATAACGCTCAGATACAAAATTTCATTGTTATATCTGCAATAGTATTTTAGATATTTGTATTTTTAACTGTCACACTGACAGTTGCTTATATCGTGTACTTTGATACGATAGTTGCTTATATCGAGTGTTGCTTATAACGCGAGTTGCTTATATCGTGGGTTGCTTATAACGCGAGCTCACTGTATCCTATTAAGATTTCGGGGGCCCTACTAGGCTAAATAGCGTTTTATTTTGGTTGCTCCGACCCAACGTTCTATGCCCTGTTTTACCTGAACAGATCCTAGAGCTAATGTTTCCCATTATGGGTGAACCCAAACCAAAGATTTTTTTTTTGGGTTTCAATTCCTGCATATATTTTATTAAACACTTTTTTGTGAGGTGTATAAATCTAGGATACTGCCAACAACAAATTCGTTCATTCATTAAAAAAAAAATGCTATTAAAAAGCAAAATTAAGGCTGCTCAAGGCCCAAAAACCATTAAATTTTTTGCAGCATGACCAAAATTTACTATTTATAGTGTTTTAATGCCTCAATTAATTATTAGTTCACTTTTATACCAGTTATTTTTAATTTATAGTACACCATTTTTATTACGCCAATTTGGTTAGCAATATGTGACTAAATATCATTAAATGAAGACGAGTATAAACATTTTTCAGATGATTACTAAGATAATGTACCAGTGTTAATTTATTCTTCCCATTTTGGGTTGACGTAATTTGATTAATTACAGTTATAAAATTGTGGCTGATTTGCTAAATCCGACTGCAGTAAAATAAATAAGTGAATAAGCATTTAATAGGACCTGTTAACACATATAATTTTATTTGTTATTCAAATTTCACACCAAGGTTAAACAAAACCTGAATAAATTTTGTGTAACTAAGTAATAAGGAAGCGACTGCTAAACAATCTTTAACCATAAACGTCGGTGGCATATTTGAGCTTTATTCAATTTGTTGTTTGCTTCATGTAACTGTCCTAAGTAACACATTCAAACCATTGACCATGGTTGGAACACAAATTGATTAGATATGTTTAACAGAAGAATGTTGATCGTTAATGAATAAAGCAATTAATTGGTACACGTTCATCATTCAATCTTCTAACATTTAATATCTGACAGTTTCGTAAAGAAAACTGGTTGTGATTTCTTTAGTCTTCCAAACCAAACGCCAGAATGAACATTTAAAAATCAACCAGGGGATCCTAAGAAACACAACACCGTATAAAATGGTTATAGAGATGAGATCATAAACAGCAATTTAGAAAGCATATAAATCGTTTAAATAAATACCATTAAAGTCGAATATTAAACCCATAACACCATAAGTTGATGTACGTGTTAACAAGATTTAGAAAATACACGAAATTGAATTTTTAAAGCTATTGCGTAAATATTTATACCCACAATATAACAATCACCTAGCTCATAAACTTAATATTTTAGTTAATAAAAATATTTCAGGAACATAGGATTAACGTACTTCGTACAAGTCATAACTTTCAGTTTTAAATAATATCCTTAGCTCCAGTCACCATACCAAATTTCATGTTTTTTTTTATAATGACCTTATACCTAAACAAATAGATACGATGGGCGTTAACACGTTAGTTAAAACCAGAGAATTACTGCAGAAACTGCAAATAAAGCCAAGTTTTAAGCTTATGTAAGGAACAAATTTAAATGGAAACAAAAAAACTAACAGGCCAACAGACGAAATCAAAATTATTAATTTCGTTTATTTCGCACCAATCTGGTTTATAACTGATCAAATGAATGTACTACATACAGTAGCGTAGCAAGGGGGCGGGGGGGGGCGGTCCGCCCCAGGCGGCACTTTTAGTCTACCCAAATGGGGTAAAAATGAAAATCTCGGGATAATAAAGGAACAGTAGATATAATAATCAGTACCGGCACTGGCGCTATTAAATTCATAAAAATTCATTTAAAAAAAGCAATTCTTACCAAAGTTGGAGGATAAAACGGGCTACCTGACCTTGCTTCACTGAAAACCCGCTCCCTTGTAACGACAGAAATTCCAACTTTCTAATAAAATTTATCCTACGGTACCAACCATTCAATAAAATTTCAAACAATTAATTTATTTTAGGCATTAAATTCCATGCAGTTTTAAACTCTATTGTAACAAGGATTTTTCACTCTTATTAAAAATAATTGCGTGGGAGTGGGGGCGATCTGATTAAAGAAAATAAAAACCAGAAAAAGTTCTACTGTAAAACTGTAATTTTGGAAGATGATAAAGTAGGTATTCTCCATTATCTAACTTTGCTTTAAAACACGTTTGAAGGTCTAAAATTAAAAAAAAAATCGCCTGCGGCGCATTTAGTTTTCCCCCCATTTTTTTTGTGTCGATCTTTGCTTGCTTCTGGCAAAAATCAAAAATTAGCAACCCTTTTTTATAGGGGCGGCAAATTCAGGGACCGCCCCGGGCGGCACAACCACTAGCTACGCCACTGACTACATAATTAAATGGTGTTAAAGAATAAGGATATTCCACCAATAAACAGGGTGTCCCAGATTACATTTCCATCAAGGGGATCTCGCCTATTATAAGAGATATAGTTTTGTTTAAATTAGATGAATTATTACTAACCAGGGAAGGTCACGATACGTTGTCGCAAGAATCTGATCAAGGCTGTGTTTATTGCATCAAGAACATCAAAACTAAGTAAATGTTTTGCAGTTATTCGTGCCACTTGCCATTTGCTTCGGAAAAATAGGGGGAAAACTAAACAGTTGAATAATAAAAGTAATTTATTTTTTCTCTCATAACTATTTTGTCTTAAATCATTAAATCAATTTTATTTGTACCTTCTGGAGGTACTTTTTTATGTAGAATGTAACTATTATCTTTGATTTTTTTATCACTCTTCATTTTTGATATATTACCCCTAACTTCATTTTTTCTTATGGGCCATCAAGTTGGCTTTGGAATAGTTAAATGTGCTTTTTTTCCTCTTCCTAACGATTTATCATATGATATCTATTTTTATAACTAACTCAGGAACTCAAGAAAACCCGTATTTTACCGCTATTATTCCACATTAGCCATGAAACGTATTAAACGATTAAGTTGACTTTGGAATAGTAAAATGTGTTTTTTCTTCTGTCTCTAACGATATATCTTATATAAATAACAAAATAATAAACCGAAATGAAAATAGCTGAAAACTGAACCACAAGACAAAACAAACTTAAATGGTTTAACTTTTTGATTACAAAACAACAACAAATGGACTTTAACAACTGTAGCCAGCAGTACATACTTCCAAAATAACCTGAAGTGTACATCATGTTCCCTGTTCTATAAAACAGCGTACACGCTAGATCTTAAAACTTCCTGCTGTGATAAAGCTACATCAAGAAGCAACTTCAAGTGCCTATCTATGAAGATAACCAGTGTATTTACCTTACTTGTTTGGTGAGTAGAATTAAAAATTTTATTAAACCCGTCAAGCAGCTAACATGAGTATCGTAAAACTATGTTTAACGAAAACTACTAAAATAAAATTGTAACAATTGACGAACAAGTTTAAATAATTTTACCAGCTCCAGTTAAAATTAATTAGTTTTAATTGGTGATTCACTCTAACATGCCAATTAAATGCCATATATCAAACATTTCTTCAATTGTCATTTTTACTATAATGATTCACGCTAAGTTTGTGGGTAATAAAAACTTTTTGTGTGTTAAGAGTTTGAGAAAGAAAATACCATAAAAATGGGAGTGTTAATAACTTCACGCCCTTTCATTCAACAGAACCATAAAAAAACTTTTATTTGTGGACTTGGTTAATACATTTCTTAAGATACTAATAAACATCATAAATTAACAAAATGTCCTCACAACCAAATTTTGTATCAACTACATTATTGATAATAATGAAAATATTAATATAAAATAACAGAGGCAAAATTATAAACTCGAATTTGTGTTTGTTGTATAAAAAAAGAACACTCAATTAAAACCTCCTAAAGTTATCAAATCAAACAGTCAAGATCTAAGTGAAAGTTTATTACAAACTTAGTTCAAGGCTAAAAAATGTCATTAAGCACTTTTATAACACTATAATTTGCTCATTTATTGTTGAAATATGTCGTAACAAAAAATTATACGTTTATAACTTTTCGTTTGTTGCAGTGTTTTATTTACAATAAAATGTATCGTCTTTCTAATAAAACCATACAACATTTATTCTTCATTTTAGATACGGATTATTAAATTATTTCATACAACCAGGCCTAATCAGCGGGGTGGGGCAAGGGGGGCAGATACCCGGAGCCTCAATTTTTAACTTGATCTGTTAGAAAAAAATACATAATATTTATATAGTTGAAATAACAATTTTCTTACATCATCGAACGACCATTAATATTTTATATTTTTTCCTCATAGTTTTTAATTTTGAAGGGCCTCAAAAACATTTTGACTCGGGCCTCGCATTTACTCTGAAAGGCCCTGCATACAACTAATTATTTTTCAAAACACATCAGCCGTCTTAATAAAGAATATAAAAGCCTTACCAAAGAATTAAACTTTTTTCATTTGTACTACTGTTTTTGGATTGCAGAAGTTTTTTTCTGACCAACATATTAGCTTTAATCACCTACTTTAAGTAAAAATAAAATTACTGAAAGCATTATCATCCCAGATTGACTTAAATACAGGCGTTTACTGTCATCAAAACTATAATTAATTATAAAAAAGTGTCAACGCTATTCTATCCCAATAATTGCCGTTGCTAACATGGTTGAGTAATCGATAATTATTGTTCCAGTCTTTCAGTCACGCAATTAGGATGGGTCGTTCCATTTTAACGTGTGAGAAAATATGACGTCATTCGATTTTTGCTTTCTCACATGATTAGATATTTTTAGGGCGATGGCTTTTTGTTTTAGGCTTATTTATTACCCTTAATCGCTTAACTCGTGTATTTGTATTAGATTCACCTGACACGTAAGTTTTGTATCTAAAAGACTTAAAATAAAATCCATTTAAGCTAAAACATTGCTTCAAACTCAATAAAATAAGTATTGTCACAATCTTTTTTTTATATATTTGGGACATTTATAACGTGAACGTGTTTAAAGGCCAACAAATGTTGCTTTTAATAGTTTCAAAGTTTGAAACTCTTTAAATAATTTTAGCAGTAAGCAGGGCCGGCCCTAGAGGAGGGGCAGGGTGTGCACTGCACACGGCCCCGCGGATAGACCAGCCCCGCGCTAGCCATCTAGGGTGCTTTTTTTTAGATCACCAGCCTGTTTTTTCAGTTTTTTAGTAACATTTTACTTTAACTCGGTCCTTTATCAAAATATCCGGCCTCGCATTTGTTTTCGCACACGGTCCCGCAAACCCTAGGACCGGTTCTGGCAGTAAGTACTGGAAACAGTAATTGACACATCACGCTTGCAAATTTTTTTACTCCGACAGCAACGGCGTTTAAATGGCGCTAAAATATGGTTATTTTTTGCTACAAGGTCGTTTTTAATGTACAAAAATACACTCCAGTATACAGTACGTTTCAAAAACAACTGGTCTGTTTTATTTTATTCACATTTTCAGTTACCCCATCCGGTAATAGTTATTTACGTACCAAGACCGGAAAGTGGTACTTTACTGGACGAGTAGACAGTTTTGGGACGAGCCGTAGGCGAGTCCTGAAAGCATACAAGTCCAGTAGAGACACTTTCCGGGTGTGTTACGTACAATATTTTTTCTGCGTCCGCCACTGACACCAAAATCAGTATCTTTACCATCCATTATTAAACAATAACTTAACAAACTATATGTGAAAACTCGCTTGGTGGTACAATGACGCTTGTTTGACAGCGCAAATCAACAAAATAACTCACCACCATGGCAACCACATACTTTCCGGCCTACAGGGGCGGATCTACATAGGGACTAATAGGGCTTAAGCCCTGGGCCCCCAAGAGCCATCGGAGAGATATCTTCTTAAATAAATTGTAATATTTTTGTTACTACAAACTAGGGGGCCGAGAAACTATTTTAGGATATTTAGGGGTCTACTAAAAGGTTAAGAACTACTGTACTACAGGACCTAATATTATTTTCAACCATACAGTATTTTGTTTTTGCGCATTAATATGTAAGTTTGTCCCTTCAAAAATAAACCCCCTGCATATTTTGTAGTTTTTAGATTTCAAGTTCTATTTTAAATTTAAAGGTATAAGATTTTGTGTTCCTAAAATCGTTTTTTTTTTTAAATTTTGACAGTAACAAATATTGAAGGTTTACCTAAAAAATGTCATTAAAACAGCAATTACTCAAGAAATATTAGTTTTAGACATAGACAACCTTTAATGTTTTTTAAGACATTTAAATTATTTATACAAAAAAATTTTTAAAATGCAGTGTTCTATTTTTTTTTAAATTACTTTTTCTTGTTAAAAATTTAGTTAAATTGAATAAACGAAACCAACACCCTTTGTATTATTTTAAAAGTTTAACTAATCAGAAGTCACTATGATAGTCTTGTTAGTAAAAGTTCCAGGTTTGAGATGTTTGGGTCAAAATTTTCGAAAAAAAGTAAATAACTTAAATTACGATTGATTTCAAGTCCAAAAAATATACATAGTGTTGCATTTAAAGTAAAAAAAAACTTAAATACCCGTGCGCGAAAACACAACCTTTGGTATAGGCGAAAATAATTTTTAGTGGTGCAACTCAAGATTTTTGTGTGAAAAAAAACTTTCTTTCTAAATTAAATAATAAACCAGTTATGAAGGAAACACGCACCGTTTTTTTAACGTTTTCTATAGACAATTTTAATATCTTTAGAATCTATTAAGGATTATTTATCTGATATTTCTTCAGTTATTACAGTTTTTATGAAAATGTACGGGCAGAAACACACTATTTAACAGAATTGAGCTAGTAGGCTTTGAAAATAACTCGAAAATTGGCTTTTAAATACTAAATACAATTCCCTTATCACGTTTCAATAGAAATGTAAATGTATTAATTAACAGCTTATTGTTTTGACTTAGTTTTAAACGAAAAAGTTGAATCGTAATTCCAGTTTTTTTTTGGCCGCGCTCAAATTAAAAGCGTAGTTAAAATTATTACGAATCAATAAAACTATTTTTAATTACTTAGTTAAATGACAAAGAGGTGCACCTAACAAGGGTGCAGTATTTTACACGCAAGTTCGTGACAGGCACAAAGCAGAACATCAAACAAAACGCAAAAAAAAAACTAGGTCAAAATTTGGTAAATAAAATTAAAACCCATGTCGCTTCACTCATAAAAACAAGTAGAACGGCTTCTGAAATAGCTAGTGTTACAAAGTCTGATCGCAAAGGACCTTGACAATATTGGCGGCGTATAACACCAGCCGCGCCTTCATATCATCCAGAAATCGGCAATAATTTTCACTTACATACACCCAAATTGCGTGTAACGAGACATGTAGATAATTTACTCGAATTTCGTAAGACCGTTACTCGATCAGGTCTGGCTCAATACGTGTAATTATATCCACATACATACAATACTTGTTGCGAGTCGTTGATATTATTATTTCAATACAAAATTATAAGAAACAGGATCGTTTTATGTTTATTAGTCACAGCAGAAACAATAAACTTCTCAAGAGTGATAAATGACTCACTAAAAATATATCAGGATATCGCTGTGTATTTATATATACATCAGCTGTAAATAATACGACAGTCGTACTGTGTTACACTTTGCAATCACAGCTAACTATTTATAGGATAAATTAAACAATTGCCTATTTTCGATGACCATACAGGATACAGGGTATCTGGGTTATTATCAGAGATAGAAAAAAAAACTAAATCGTAGTCTCGATTTTTTTTTCGAGAGGAATTCATTGTTTAAACAGATTTTTGATATCTTTTTTACTTTTTAAAATAAAGCGAGATATTTAACATTTTTGAAAATTGCCAAAAATCGGTTTTTGGCTATATTTTGAAAATTAAAAAAGATATCAAAAATCGGTTTACGGCAATGAATTCCTCTAGAAAAAAGAAATCGAGACTACGTACTTAGTTTTTTTTTCTATCACTGATAATAACCGAAATCGAAAATAGGCCACCCTGTAAATACGGAATTTCTCCAATCATTGCACTTAATTAGCTTGGATACACCCGATATCTTTTTTTCAGTGACCAAACGTTTTAAAGGAAAATGTTTAAAACAATTTTTTTTAATGCTTCAGCTTAAAAAATAACTTAGGTACCTATAGACACAAAAACCCAGCAGATAAGATTTTTAAAATACAGGGAAATACAGTGAAAAAATTCTTTAGCGTTTCTGCATTCATAGAATAGCACACACCTTCCTCGAAGGCATTTTTATACAAAATCCTAGTTCTATGCATACAGTGTGTCCAAAAGGAATGGAATATGCTATATATCTCAGTAAATATCCACTTTGGGTAAAAATGTTTTGAATAAAAGTTGTTTGGTACTTAGTTTTCCACCATAAGACAAAATTTTAATATATTTTTTTCGAATAACAAGAGCGCAATGAAAAACAATTAATTTTTTTTAAATGACAAGGTACTCCTACATTATACTCATTTGATAGAGAGTTTTTTTCTCTTTTTAATGATGCAAAACTTTAGTACCCTTACTTAAACAACTTTTTGAGAAAAACACAAAAACTATTTTAATTGATTAGTATTTATTTCTAACAAAAACATCATAAGAACTAAAATTTTTTGACGAAATCTACAATAAGTGTTTAAACTGTAACCATTTACAGCTTGGCAATGATAAACTCGGTTTTTAAACCCGTTTATAACATTTCTAACCATTTCAGGTGTAATTTCCCAAATAAGATCTTTTAAATTTTCGATATTCTCCGGCCTCTTAGCATAAACTTAATTTTTAAGGTGACCCCACCATTGAAAAAAAAAATTCTCTATTAAATGAGTATAATGTAGGGTTACCTTACCATTTAAAAAAATTCAATTGTTTTTCATTGCGCGTTTGTTATTCGGGAAAAAAATTGTCTTACTAAGTACCAAACAACTTCTATTCAAAACATTTTTCCCTAAAGTAGATATTTACTGAGAAATATAGCATATTCCATTTCTTTTGGACACACTGTTTATAAATTTTTACCGCATTCACAGCTTTGGTCTTAAAATTTTTTTATTATGACATCTATTACCATATTTGCATTGTTTCCCAATTTTTAAACAAACATTACTAGGTACCAAACAAACTTCTTTGATATTAGTTCAAAAAATATAACTAGATAAATACGCACATTATTTTTTTATTTAAAAAAAACACGATAAGAGACTTTTTTTTTACATATAATCAAGCCAGACATAAAATAAAAAACGTAAGATGTTCAATATTTTTTTGGCGCGTAAGCTTTGAAGTTTATAAGTTTATTTGTCCAGTTTTATATCCTTTGTACGGCGCAAGATTTATTTTTTCTGCTTAAATGAATTATATTAAACTTGATCATTAAAATTAAATCAAAAGAAATGCATGTTCCTAAAATAATTAATTAAAAATTATGTTTAACGTTAAGGAAAGAATGGGCTAAAGTTTTTCAAAATTTGGACTAATTTTGCTCCAAGCATAGGGTAGAGAATCGATCTCCAGGATGGACCCAAAATCTAAGCAACCCATGGATTAAAAAATAGAGAAAATTGTAAAAAATGAACAATGGGTTGATAACTACCATCTGTTAACAGCCCCACTTTTATTTCCCATTGTAAAGTATAGATTGAACCAAAAGTTTTTTATTGTATCCGAATAATTTACTGTTTTTTTTATTGTGGCCCAAGTCACAATTTTGTGGGTTTTGGTACTATTGTGTACGTCAAACGTCGAAAGTTTAAAACATAACCAACTATAAAAGTGTATCATTTGTAAATGTAAGTTTTAAAATATAAAAACAAGCTGAAACTTTAAATGCCATTATCTCATTTGTTACCGTAATTGAGTTGGTTCACTTTAGCACTACACGCCTCATATAAGACAAGGGTCTTCAAAATTTTGTACGATGACTTGGACATAAAAACTGCGTCTACGCGATGATGGGTTATCAGGCTGTTTTCGATTTGCCTTGGACAAAAAACTCTTAAAAGTCATTCAGAGGAATAATTTTCAGGTTTACCCAAAGCTTATTTTTGAATTGGATATATATCTAATTTAAGACATTTGAAGGAAAAAATGAATAAAGCTACAGAAGCGACGTAAAAATAACAATTTTTGTGAAGACCCTATCTACATCTACACATTTTTACAGCTAGATAGATTACATAAAAATATTCCCTTATGGTACTAACGTACAGTAAAAATAGTCTTGTAAGCTAAACAAAGGGACATTTTGATATTTATTTAGTCTTATCATAATTGTGAATGCTCGTTTTCAATGCTCTTTCTAATTATAGCAATGACATTTGCATTGCATGGCATTTGCATTTTATTGTCGTTTTCAACAAAAACATGTACAACAGCGCTGATATCAGTACTGCAAGTCAATTACGCTATTAAATGCATTTTGCTAAACGCAGGAATCGCGCAGACCTGTAATATTATAGTAAAACAAATCATTTGCTCTATGAGAAATCCGATTGCTATGTGAAACTACTAAATAAAAAATTCAAATGCTACACAGGTTAATAAAACGATCTATAGCATATAAAAAACGCATTGCAATAAATTAAAATGCTACACAAAATAGCAGAATACTATATGAAGTAATAAAATGCTTTCAGAAAAAATAAAACGCTCTACAATATTTTTATTATGGCGTCCCTTACTATTAGACAAACTTTTAATCATTGCCATAACACACTGCTATGGGCAATCTCTTTATAGACCAGCAAGAGAGGGCCAGGTTAAAGGTTAATAATAGTTTTTTGTACTGTTGTGTTAAGCAGAGTGGCAATGAATACAATAAGGGTGTGTGCGGTAGCATCGACTAAATTGGGTCTAATAATAAGGGACCCTAAAATGATAGATTACGTATAATTTTCTATATTTCCTATATAACGTTTAAAAATATCCTATTTTATAGTTTAGAATCAATAATTTTCATTTAGTAAAACCACTGTTAGTTTTAATAAAATTAGGTCTAATAATAAGGGACCATAAAACGATAGATTACGTATAATTTTCTATATTTCCTATATAACGTTTAATAATATCCTATATTATAGTTTAGAATCAATAATCTTCATTTAGTAAAACCATTGTCAGTCAGTTTTAATAAAATTAGGTCTAATAATAAGGGACCCTAAAACGATAAAACACGTATACATTTTTTATATTTCAATTATAACGTTTAATAATATTCTATATTATAGATTAGAATCAATAACCTTCATTCAGTAAAACCATTATTAGTTTTAATAAAATTAGGTCTAATAATAAGGGACCCTAAAACGAAAAATCATGTATAATTTTCTACATTTCCTATATAACGTTTAATAATATCCTATATTATTAGTTTAGAATCAATAACCTTCATCTAGTAAAACCGTTGTAAGTTTTAATAAACGTATAGTTTATTGATTCATGCTGCAGTAATAAATTTAAGATTGCATGCATATAAATGAATGTTTTACATAGCCTTAGTGCAGTATAGTAACGCAAAATGTTCAGCAAAGATATTTTAATTTCATCCTACATTTAAATTCCAGTAAACTACAAAAAATTCATTCAAACAGTGAATAATAACCCGACGTGTTCTTGAAATATATTTTCAACATCTGCAAGTTAACCTTGAACTTCTTCGCGGTTTATGAACAAAAAAATTAAAATCTGCAGACATAAATTAAAACAGCGGACGAAATTTACTCAACCATATGTGGTACCCGCAAAAAAGTGGCAAAAAGTTTACGCAAAAAAACGTTGTTGAATGAGAAGATGAGTGTCTGTTAGCAGTTTACAGAAACTTAAAACTTGACTGTTTTGAATAAACTGTATGTAGCGTTAAAAAAAACAACAGCAAATACTTTGTACATCTCATTAAGTATAAACTTAAAATCAATACACGTTACACGACTAACTCGTGATAACCACACCATATAAAATAAAATAGAATTTATTGTTGTTTGTAAGGCTGCCTTAGGTTCAGACGTGCAGAGCAATTATTTTAATATAATAATTTGCATACTACATTTTTAGTTTAATGAAGTATTACGTAGAATATTTGAAAATAAACTTTAAATACAGTTTTATGACTATGACATAACTCAAATAACTAACATTAGCTACTCCAAGTATATTTGAAAATTGATTTACTTAATAACCACAGTTTTTCTTTATGCATGCTTTAATTTCTACTTAAAATATTAATTCCTGTTTGCCTTTTGAAAAAAAAATTGAAATTACTAATATGTTTCAACCAATAGGCATATAAATCCATAATACAAAGTTTGTGCAATTTCTATCAATATACAGAGTATCCCAGTAAGAAGTCCTTTACAAAAATAGAGCTTTTGTATTTATTATAAATATTTAGAAGGCATCAAACCTTTTTAAAAAAATAAATTGTATATAATTTCAATTTCTTTTTAGACTTCGATATTAAAATTTTATTTTCCGGTAACTCCGGCACTTTTATACGGAAGCGAAACGTGGACACTTAAAAACAAAAATAGTAGCCGTGTGAATGCAACAGAAATATGTTTTCTAAAAAAAAAACAAGGAAAAACAAAAAAAGATAGAATCAGAAATGAAACATATGGAGAACAATTAAAGATAAAATCAGTTGAAACAAAAATACAAGAAAGACAGCTAGGATGGTTGTGTCAGTTTTATAGGATGAAAGAATAAAGGTTAACCAGAAAAGCATATGAAGCAAGATCACAGGGAAAAAACAAAAGAGGCAGACCGAGAAAAATCTGGCAAGACGAAGTTAAAAAAGCATCAACAGCTAGAAACATCAAATGGAATTACATAAAAATGCTAGCACAAGACAGAAAAACATGGAAAAAGTCAGCACAACACACAGTCCTACACCTAACAGTAGGACTCATGACTACATTTTTTTTTTTTTTTTTTTATATCATTACATTTTACACAATCTGTCCTAGAGACGGACAATAAGTGTTTTTGTGAAATTAAAATTAAAAATAATTAATTGAAAAAATTAAAAATAATTAATTGACTTGTAGGGCTTATCCCAGTGGATAGTCCCTTTACTTGCCTAAGTAACAAATCTTACCTAAGTAAAAAATCTTACCTACGTAACAAATAATTAACTTAAAAGAGGTTTCTAATTCTAATTTTTAGTCTAGCAATGCTAATCAAACCGGGTTGTGAGGTCTGATGGCTTGAACCTTTTTAGCCGCCTAGTTTCGCACTCTTTGTCCATGAGATTGTTTGCTAACTTGTTAGGGTGGACTTTTACTCGTTCACTGTATCTGGAACTAAACTTTTTTATTTCTTCTTTCACTGAAGGCACGCACAGATCACATTGTATTACTGCGTTGGGTACATACCAAGGTGCGTTCACTATGGTTCGAAGAACTTTATTCTGGAATCGTTGTATTATGTCAATGTTGGTGTTGCTGGCTGAGCCCCAAAGCTGGATACCATAACTCCATATGGGCTTTAGTATTACTTTATAAATTAATAGTTTGTTCTCTAATGTTAGCTGTGATTGTCTACCAATCATCCAGTACATTTGCCGCAGTTTCATACCAAGTTGCTTTCTCTTAGTGAATATATGTTTTTGCCAATTCATTCTGCGGTCTAGATGCAGGCCGAGATATTTTACATTATCTAAATGTTGTAATTGTCGTCCATTTAGTATAACGGGTGGGCAATTATCTTTTTTCATAGTGTACGTCACGTGTACTGATTTGTCTTCGTTAACTTTCATTTTCCATTTTTTAAGCCACAGCTGGATTTTATTGAGGTTGGTTTGTAGGTTTTTCGTGGCTGCTGCAGGGTTAGGATGTGTTGCTAGTACAGCAGTATCGTCCGCAAAGGTCACTACAGTAGTTAGCCGAGTTGTTGGAAGGTCAGCTGTATATAACAGGTATAATACAGGTCCCAGCACACTTCCTTGCGGTACACCAGATAGTATGTTAAGCAGTTCAGTGTATTCTTCTTTGTACTTGACAAGGTAATGGCGTTCTGTTAAATAAGATTTTAGTACTTCGTATAATTGGTGCGGCAGGTCCTTCTTGAGTTTATAGCACAAGCCCTCATGCCAGACTTTGTCAAAAGCCTGGCTTAAATCTAGGAAGGCGGCAGAACAGAACTTTTTTGTTTCAAGAGCATTGTTGATTTTGTTGACTACTCTATGTATTTGTTCGATCGTGCCATGTTTATTTCGGAATCCGAATTGGTGGTTGGGTATTAATTGTTTCTCTTCAAGTATTGGCTGCATTCTTTTTAGTAGGATTTTCTCAAATACCTTTGAAAGCGTTGGCAGGAGACTTATTATATACGACGTTATCTCTTCAGGTTTTTTGCCCGGTTTAGGCAACATGATTATCTGTGCTATTTTCCAGAGATTAGGGAAGTATCCTAATCTTATAGCCGAGTTAAATATTTGTACTATAGCTTTTATGCCTTTATCAGTCATTTCCTGCAACACTTTTCCCGTTATTAGGTCGAATCCTGGTGCCTTTTTGGGGTTAATTTCCTTTCTTATCGTGTATTTCACTTCCCTCGCCTTCACTTTTGCAATAGGCATATCCATCTGATACGGAGCTGCTAAGAATTCTTTAATTTCAGCTTCATCTTCGGGGATTGATTCCGATGTAAAGGGTTTGAATACATTTTTCAGGTGGTCAGCAAATGCGGTCGCTTTTTCCTTATCGTTTCTAGCCGACTCACCATCTCGGTGTTTAATGGGTGGAATGAATTGCTGCGGTCTTTTTAATTGTTTTGTAGCCTTCCATAATGAATAATCTGTTGTCTCCGAGTCCGTCAATTCACTAAGATATTTTTGAATGGATTGGTTTTTCAGGTGTAGTAGCAGTTTTTTTAAGTCTTTTGCGGCTTTGTTAAAATTTTTCTTATCCTCTTCTGACCTTGTTATCTGCCATCGCCTTCTTAGTTTTCGTTTATCCGCAATTTTTTGTTTAACTATTATGGGACATTCATTCTTTTTCTGTAGACTGTTCTGTTCAGGTGTAACCATCCACGCTGCAGCCTGTATGGTTTTAGTTAATTTAGTGACTGCTTCATCAACGTCTTCAGTCGTTTTGAGTGGAATTTTTAGAACAATAAGTTCATCTAGTTTTTCTTTAAAAGCTTCCCAATCAGTTTTTTTACTAAAGAGCATTGGATTTTTATGTATTTGCAGAACATGGGAATACATAGTAATAATAATCGGTGAATGATCCGATGAGAGGTCTAGGCTTGAATTGATTTTAAATTGGGCAGTGTTTACTCCTTTTGCGACACAGAAGTCTAATAAGTCGGGGATTTTCCTTTTGTCAGTGGGCCAATATGTAGGTTGACCTGTCGATAGGTGGGTTAAGTTACTACATGAAAAAATAAATTTCCAGTTTTTTTTTTTAACACGACCTACATTTTTGAATAACATTTAAAGCTCTGAAATTTCCCATAGGTATCTTTTGAGAGACTTTTTATTAAAAGATAAAACGTTAGATCCATCAAAGCAGTATGCGAAAATACAATTACATCTTAAAAAGTAGTAGAACTTAATTCAAAGTTATTTAAAAATTGTAAAAGATAGGAATCGTGTAGAACAAATTTGGAAGCCTAAACAAATCTAACTAAATTAATAAACACCAATGTTCTATCTTTTAAAATTAAGATGTTCCAGGGCTATTGAGACACTCTGTATAGTGGAGTAAAATATCTAAATATGAAATTTAAAAAGGTGTTGTAAGGTTACATTAATATTTACAGAAATACTACAACTTCATTAAACCACTCCTTTTCATGTATCTATTAATTTCTACTCAAAATATCGGCACTCTTGCCATTTTGCGTTTAAAAAATAGCAACTGCTGTTACTTTTTAACCAAGAAGTATATAAATTTTTAAATACGTGACTTTTTTAAAATTCTATTAATATGTTTCATTTTCATTTTGTATAATTTGTCTTTCGAAAAATACAATAATGTTGGCATTGATATAACGTTAATTACTTTTATTAGTGTTAATATGTCAACAAAAAAATGCACTTTTATGTAATTACATCATTACCAAAATAATTATACACTCAAAATATTGTACGACAAAATCCTCTCGTTAATGAACAAGTAATATAGTTACCATATGCTTCATCACCACATATAATTGCCATGACTTCATCCTTCGTTTTTTTTTTTTTTTTTAATGTAAAATTACAACAAAATATATTTTATACGAATAAACTCACTGTAATTATTTTGCGCTACTTTACAAAATTTATTTCGATTTAAATTCAAGTTTTTATTACCACTTACATTATAACCGATATAACATTACCATAACCATTTTGGTATGGGCTTTTTAACGCTTACAGCATAAAATATCGCATAAACGTCTTTATGTCGAAGTATAAATGAAGTTTCAGCAAATTACAGAACCAGACGACTTGCAGCAACACCGTTTTGTCAATCTGCCAAATCCCGGCTACCTCGCCGGCTACCAAAGTAACCCAATGTTTAACCAACCGTGACAGCACGAATATCATTGCCAACAATAAGTGTATGATCAACACGTTATGTATCTATTACATACAACTAGTACATCGACAGGTAACACAGACATAACATACTTTTAAAGAAAATCTCGATAAATTTACAATGAAGTTTTTGTTACTAATTTACTAAGGTAAGCTTATAAGCAATTATATGTCAAAAAACGACAAATAAAATGTATTTTAAAAGCAAAATTTTAAAACAATAAACGATCAGTAACCGTCCAAGTTTGATTATTTTATTTAGCCAGTGATGGAAATTTAAATAAACGCTGTGGAATTTACAGGGGCTTTGGTATCGTACAGCATTTTTAAACACGGTCCAAATACAAAAACAAAAATCAAATATTTCAAAAGGCAACGAAAAACTAATAAATTTTGATTAATTATGGTCGGATTGAGGCTCAAAATTTTCATAAAAATGCAATTTACGAAAACGGTTGACTTTAGACCCATAAACCTCACACATTTTTAAACTAAATTTTAAGAGAAATCCAAGAATATAAAAATATACAGAGTGTTCTACTTAAAATTTCAAAGTTTGAGTCCGTTTCCGGTTGAACGGGAAGTCGTATTGCAACCTTAATATTTTCATGGAATCCGAAAAATACGATAACGCTTTGATAACTAAATTTCATTGTAGTATCTGCAATAGCATTCTAGATATTTGTCTGTTTCCATACTTTTGCGCTTCACTGTATAAATTATAAATAATGGACAAAATTATTTCACACAAAACGGTTCAAGGAAACCATTACTTTGGATTTCTTGAGACGAAAATAACTCGATTCCAACATTAAGATATTTTAATTTCTTTCAAAGTATTTTTAAAAGTACTTTTTACAAATTTCCTTTTTAATTTATTCACTTTTGTTAATTAGAATATAATTAACTTAGAAACATTTTAATTGTAGGTATGACAAAGTTTTAAAAAGCGAATTAACCAAATTTTTATTGTATTAATTGGATTCTCTACGCTTCTTGTAAGGGTAGATGATTTTCAAAGTTGATTCCGTAAAACTTTAAATAATAAAATATTACAATAAAATAATTTAACAATGATGAGCTATTTAAATTTATTTTCAAATTTCATTAATAGTTTGGCAAATGCCACAAATGCGAAAACCAGAAAAATTGTTTTAAATTCAGTACATTCCAGGGTATACTATTGTATTTTAAGTTTTCGTTTACTTTTATAAAATCGTGTTTTAGCAAAATGTATTTATGTTTATATTCATGGTTCCTAATCCAAAAATTAAATATTAAAAAAATAGGAACAGACCGCTACTAATTTCTGAGGGCCACTTGGTTTAAAACAATCTTCTTTTTGTTTAACGTTACCTACCAAGATATATGCTAAGAGTAGATCTAACTTTTTTAAAGCAATATTAATAAATCCGATTAAATATGCCGTCCCTTTGAAGTTCAACAGTTTGGTTTTAAGCACCAAATAGATACATTAAAAATAATCTAAATGCTATCGTATGCATTCTACAACTGTTGTTTAATTTACATTTCCCATAAGTTTGGTAAAAATCGATCAAAAAGCAATTTGGATCAAATGTTTTTCAAAATATGTATATTTTGTAAAAATCTGAAAATACATACAAAAATGGGTCAAAATTTTTAATTGGTTAAGATTCAAGATCTGAAAAATTCCCATGAATTTAGCTCAAATCTGCCAAAACTAACTGTGGTTAAAAGTTTCAAAAACTAGCGCGTAAGTAGGTATAAGGAAACAAAGATATATAAAACTGTATCAGATATATAACAGATATACCAGTAAAAATATTGAAAAATAAAACAGTATAAAAATGTTAAACTTCTTTTTTCTTTTCGATTTTAAAAAGCGCGGTGTTCACTGTTTTTTAAAAAACAGTTTTTAAAAACGCTTAAATTATTCCCCGTAAAGTCACACTATTGCTAAATATTTTCCTTAAGTCTATCACTTACCGGCACAAACTAGAAGTATAAAACCAGCCAAATGTAAAATTTTCATTTTGATGATTGCTAGTAGCCACTAAACAAACCGCAATAAAAATAAGGCACAAAAATGCGGGGGAAAACAATCCAACAATAAAAGTGTTAGCGTAAAGTTTCCAGCAACACGGAACACGAACAACACACGCGTAAAGTAGTTATTGTACTCCACCAACTACAAAACTAAGTCGGACCGCTTGAAACCCAGCCGCGGGAACGTTCGCGCCGACAATGGGAATGTATTTTTGAATCTGCGCAAGCGTACGCGTCCGACGCAACAATACAGGAAGAAACTTTCGTGATCTCACGATCACAGCACTTTTGGAATGAATGGATGCTACGCGCTATGCATATTATATTTATGTTAAACGTTATCATCACTTGTTATTCTTGATCGACGTCTCTTGGTAAGACTGAGTCCTGACCACGTACTGTTAATCATTCAAGTTATTTTTGCTTGTGATCGCCTAGATTTATTTTGGCTCTAAGTGACACATCAAAATTTACAACCCAGATGCCGTAATGCCTAAGTTAACAAGTTTTTATCAACCCAACCTTGAAACAAACAAATTTTAATTAATCAAAGTAGATTATAAAACATTGATTGATCCTATAAATACATTGGATGCCATACAGGGAGGTCTAAATGCAACAATAATCAATCAATTACTACAAATCATGAGAATCTGAAGAACTTAACACTTACAAAATGGCACGCTGGATAAATTCCATTTTAAATTTATGTTTAAAAAAAAACAAGTTTAACGCAACGCTCCATTTCGCTGCACAAGTTCTTTATATTTTGAACGTGAATCGTCAAACACACGGTGTAACATGTCCAAAGAAATTTGAGACACTTCGTGATGAATGATACATCCGAGCGATCGAACACTTTTTAACACATACGAGGTAAGCGCCAAAATTTCCCGGCCTGACATAAATCTAGGTATCGCAGGCCGGTCAAATTTTTTTAACGCATTGGTTCAAGTCATATTAGCCTTGGAAAAAACAAAAATGGATTTTATGTCAATTAGTTTTCTTGTAACTGTCATTCGTTCATCACGATGTCAGAAGCATAGAACATATACTTAAAAGTCAGAAGTACGAAATTTGAGTATCGAGCTGTTATAAAATTTCTTACTCACGAAGCTCTTTCTCCTCAAAGCATCAAAGTTCGACTGAATGGGGTGTATGGGGACAACTCCCCGTCTTATTATGTGGTAAAACATTGGTCAAAAATGTCTCGAATGAGGCAAGAAATCCTTGAAAGATGATGCAAGAACATAAAGGACTGTGGAAGTGACGGACGACAAGATTGCCCTTGTTGAGGAACTCGTAATAGGTGATCGACGCTTGAAGGTGAAAGAACTCTCAAAAATGTCGGGTCTTTCAGATACATGCATTCGCCGAATCCTCCACAATCGGTTAGGCATGAATAAAGTTAGTGCAAGGTGGGTCCCCAAACATCTCTCAGCAGTTCAGCGCCAACGTCATGTTGAATGTGCTCGATCCTTTTTGGAGATCTGTGGAAAAAATCATATGGACGCCTTGAAGACAATTGTTACAGGGGATGAAACCATGGTTCTCGACTATGGTCCTTTGTCCAAAAGAGAATCGATGGAATGGAGGCGAAAAAGAGAAGGACCGCCAAGAAAGTTCAGGGTCTGTCAGTCGACGAAAAAGGTGATGGCTACGATGTTTTGGGATTATGAGGGCATTCTTCTCTTAGATTTTAAAGAGCGCAACACCACAGTAAACGGAGAATATTATGCAGCACTCCCGCACAAATTACGACAAAATATTCGTGAGAAAAGACGTGGGAAACTGACCAGAGCTTTTTTAACATAAAATAAAATTCTATTGTACACGTTTCCAATCAGGCATAAATACATAAAAAATATTAAAGATTTAAAATCGCCTATTTTAATTATTTACTCTTTTTATCAACAAAAGTGTCTTTTTAAACATCAGATTTCATTCTGTTTACGTTCTGAAATTTAAAAATAAACATGTGCCGTTTAAGGCTGAGCGCCTATTGAAATTATATGAAGCTTTTTTTAATAGAGCTGACATCTTTGGACAGATTATATAATAAAGTTATTGAAGGCCGAAAAATCGAAGCAAAGTATGTATTCCCTTACTAAACACTTCCTCGATTAACATTTCAGCTTATTACTGAAAGGTGTTAGGTCATTGTCATATTACGCGTCAAATCACTTCGATGGGAGCTCATCTTTGGCAATTTATTTCAATCAACTGTTTTGCTTCCTATTGGAAATTAAATAATCGTGTATTATCAACCTTTTCGGCCACCCCGTATCAAGATACTTGAACTTGTTTTTAGAACACTGGCTAGAGGTAAAATACAAAACCAGAAAATACTTTAGCTTTAATATTTTGCTTATTTTACACTCAAAACCATATTTTTAAATTATCAATCCGATCCTAGTTAAATAATTTGGCAATGATTATCAGTATTCTCCTCTGCTACGATAGATTTTAACTCTTGATGATTGTTTTTAACAGATCTTAATACTACAAATAAAATAGGCCTTGAAACACATTTTGCAAACAATGAAGACATTTTATTTGTCATAAAATCTTATCACACCAAAAGCACACAGCTTAAAATCTTTGCACTAGTGTTTTAAGTTTCATAAGCAAACATAACTTAAACTAAAAGATGTTGTTTACCTCACATCGAAGGTATAACAGATAAAATAAAACAGTACTTAAACAACAGAACATAAAAAATGTTACACAACAATTAAAACTGTACATCACTTTATAAACAGCGTTTAGGTTCAAATTTCTTAAGAATGTTGAGGAATTTACAAAATCAATTGTACTTGCGCTTTGAGTTATATAGGACAAAACAAACAAAATATTAAAACTCGTGTTTTTAGATATACAAAATTAAACCAAACAAAGAAATCTACGTTCGAGAAACATTTAATAAAGAAAAAACCACTATAAAAGAATTATTAGATTGTTAATAAAAATGTTTCAATACAAAATTTCTTACCTTCAGAGTAAGGATGATTATATTTTAGATGCAAGACATTGTTATAATAAAAAACAAGAACAATAAACTATATCCATTTAGTTTAAGAATAACGTCGCATCGTTGTCAAGGATGATCGTCGCTCATAGCTTCATGTGTGTAAGTAGATAAATAAATAACACTGAAAGTGATGAAGAGACGAAACTGTTATAGCATTTTTTTTTATTTTTATTACTCCGTTCGTCCAGAAAATCAGTTGTTTCCGATCAATTTTTAGGCTGGAAAATACATCTTCTCTGGCCTAGGCCAGAAAGTAACTAGTTGCCATGGTAATGCGTTGTCTTTACCGGCCTAGGTCGTTAAGTAGCTGGTTGCCATAGTGATGAGTTGTTTTGTTGATTTGCGTTGTCAAACAAGCGTCATTTTACCACCAAGCAAACTTTCCACCAGGGCTTCGAACCGGAACTAAACCGTAAGCGGAAAAAACCGTTATTTTTGTCGGAACGAAACCCGGAACCGAATCGAAAACTATTATCGGTTTATTTCGGTTCGGTACATGTCCAACAAAAACTCGTGTTTCGTTTCATATGTTTCGTTTAATAAATTATATTGTTATATGTTTTATTCTTCTATATCTAATTAGTATAGGTATCTTATTATTATACCAAAATAAACATTTAAAACAAAAAATTAATCACTCGGAGCTGAACCAAAAACCGAAATAACCATTATTTTTTCCGGAACAAAAAATGGAACCGAACTGATATTTTTGTTTTTAATTGAACCGGAAAGAAAACCGAAACGAAAAAAATAACGGTTCGAAGCCCTGCTTTTCACCTGTAGTTTGTTAAGTTGTTCAATTATGGATGGTGATGATAGTGATTTATCAGTGGCGGACGCAGAAAAAACTCGTATGCTTTTAGAACTCGCCTGTGGCTCGTCCCAAAACTGCCTACTCGTCCAATAAAGTACCACTTTCCAGTCTTGTTACGTAAATAACTATAAACATTTAATTAGAGGTAGACTTAGAAAACAATATGGGGGATATTATTAAAATTTAATACCGTAGTATTTTAAGTTCTTTTTTTTATTCATTTTAACCAACCCTTCATAAATCTATCCATAATATGGGTGTATTGCCCCTATGTTTTTGTTTTTATAGCACCACCTATGCAGATAAGTAGCAATAAACTCAAAACACTGCAGTCAAGTGTCGCGACCGCGAAGCCGCATAAGCATTTCTTGCAGCATAAACTACATTAAATGTAATCGGCCTTTTGTGCAAATACGCGCCCTGCTGACTACATAAAAAATATCATAATGAATCCCAAGATCGTGATAGCTATCGTTTTGTGTAACTGAATCGCAGTGCCAATAACTCACAATTTAAATTGATCTTTAATACTGATGTTCAGTGCAATGTAACAATGATTCATTATTTCGCCGCGGGAGGATAATTTCGCAATTTTTCATTTTAAATGTGTCCAACGAGCTAGATCATGAGGCACCCGTGGCGCAAGACGGAAGTAAAGTCAGCGGAGCGTTTTAACATCCGACATTTTTTAACACTTTCTGCACAAATCAAAGTAACATAATTAATTATATCTTGTTTTAATGGTAAAGATAACATCTTTACTATTAAAACCTATTATTGTTCTTGTTAATAATTACCGTTTACATCGAATAATTTCGGTTGTGATTTTAAAGTTACTTTGAGGGTAAACCTATTGTAGGCTTCCGCGACCGATCTCCAATGTGCTTTGTTTCCAGGTTGAAACAGCGTTGGAAGGTATCTTTTTAATAGCCAACATTTCGTCCTCATTTATTGGGGACGTCTTCAGGATTGTTTGTTTGATGGTTAAACATCAATCCGAAAACCAAGCCTACAAACATACTTTGATGGGAGTTTCATGTATTTGAATTCCTTTTTTTCACAAAACGAGCAAAACCTATCAATATGAAGTTTATCATATTCCAGTTGTCCATCCTGACTTTGCCAAACCTTCGTTTATCCAATCTACTAAACTGATTGGAAAAATGAACGCCTTAGTTTAGTTGTATTGATTTTTCTACGGTGCGATCAAAACAACACATTAACTTTATAAATGGCCAAACACATTCAGAGTAGAGAAAGATTCTCCAACAGTTGCCGATCTTTAATATACTAAGTTCCAGAACTGTTTATTTAAAATAGTTATTGGAATAGGTAGAGTAAAGTGCCCTAATATGGAATACTTTTTTGTATTCGGCAATAATATTCACATTTATTCAACAAAATTTTGCAAAACAAATTATAAGGAATTTGTAATGAATACGCAACACATTACTCGAATTCTGGTACGATATTACGCTAGATATTTCTTATATAGCTATTTTTTTTAAATGTTACTACTATTCCATATTAAGCTCCCGGGGAACCTAATATGGAATACTAGGGGTTCTTAATATGGAATATAGAATTATATAGGAAATATACATTAAAATAAACAACTGCTCATAAATTAATCTTTTATTTCTTTCTGATTTGCATTATTACTTAAAACAAACCAAAACTCTGTTATTTATGTAAATTACATTATAATTCAAGTGTCATTCCAACTAAATGTTGATAATTTATTTATTTTTTACAGGTAGGACAATAGAATTGTTTTTTTGGGTATTTTGCACATTTTTCGTCTACCCATTTCTGACACTTGGGACACTCACTGAACCCATATTGCTGTACTTAGTGACCATAATCATATTCATTATAAGGCACCTCTATGTATTCCATATTAGGTATCATCAATGTGACATTTCAAAAATCGATATATGTAAAACATGAAATGGCCCCAATTAAAATTTTGGTCTTTTTAATTGAAATGTAAAGGCACATGCTAAATAAACATGCAATAAAATATTTTATATCATTTACCCTAGCATATAATATTTTGCACTGAAAGATTTAGCTTAAAAACTCAGTAGCACGTCAAAAATATATTTGAATCTGTTATGTAATCTAGTGAATATTTTTTAACTATTTTACATTTGAGAATGTGTGATCAATGTACAAATAGGTACATATACTTTTCAACAGATATCGCTTATTCATTGTCATAAAACTGATGTATTCCATAATAGGTAACTGTTCCATATTAGGGCACTTTACTCTACCTATTAAAATAGCTCAGTTAATATACTGATCAATAATTTTTAATACACCGAAGTCCCACAGATCAGTACCAACTCGATTATTACCTTTCAATTTAAAAAATAAGTAACAAAGTTTATACGATGACGAAAAAATCTGCATACAACGATATAAAAATATATTGGAAATATCCATATACCTTTATTATAAAAGCGTTATTAAGGGTCAAATCAGTAAGCAGTAGAAACATAATATATGCAATCCGCCTTAACAGAAGTTTTTAGCCAAAATTATTTATTCTAAATAAAATAACGAACTTCTAATGAATCTCAAATTTAAAAATTCTCTTACCAACTCAAACTTATACAAAAAATATTCACACAAGCAGGTATTAAAATTTTTGTATGACCGGAAAGAGAAAAATAAATGCTATTGTTTTGGTTTACTTTAGACTTAGAGCCTACTAAAGTCATTTAATTAAAAAATTTAGATACATAAAAATTTCCAATACATTTGTGTGCAGCTTTTTTCTCTGCGTAGTAATTTAAGGTTTGTTTCAGTCGTTAAAAAAGAAAAACGAGATAATAATTATCTCTAGGATACCCTGAAAATGCTGGGTTGCGGAAAATTGCTCTAAAACAATTGCTCGAAAACAATTGCTCGAAAAACAATTGCTAGAATACAATTGCTCGAAAAATTGTTCCTCGAATGGAAAAATCCTCCAAAGCTTAGTTGCTCGCATAACAATTTCTCGAAAGAAAATTGATCGAAATAATGAAATAAGTTACTTAAACTGAACATTAGATAACAACAATATAGTCAGAATCAGCAGTTATGTAGTATGAAATATTTTCAAATATTTATAGTATCTATTTATTTCAACAAGTTAAAAAACTTTCGCAACTTGTACCACATATGTTTTAAAAGGTTTTACACTTTTTTTTTGTTTTTACAGCCTATGTTCATCTTTAAAAAAAAAAAACTAAAAAACCTTTGTAACTTGCGCGTTATTGAAAATTACTACATTTTAAATAGGTCATAGCCAACTATACCTTCCATTTAAAAAAAGGTAAATTTGTGTCATAACTTTTTAAACAAATGTAAACAACTATTCTAGTACATTTAATTACTTACATATAAATTTAATAATTTTTTTTGAGTAACTTGTTTCATTATTTCGAGCAATTTTCTTTTCGAGAAATTGTTATTCGAGCAACTAGACTTTCGAGGAACTTTCTATTCGAGAAACAATTATTTTTCGAGCAATTGTATTAGAGCAATTTTCTTTCGAGCAATTGTTTTCGAGCAATTTTTACCAAACCGAAAATGTTAAGTTAAAAATCACTCCACTTATTGGTAAGCCGATTTTTCTAAGATATATCTAAACTAGTTTGGGATACATAAAAACAAATCTATGGAAAAAGAGAAGGGAATCCCAAATTTACCAGATATCTTGTTTAACAATTTTTTTTTTACCTAACTCATAAAAATTTATATTTTAATTAAAGGATTTAATTGATTTATACACTAATCAATAAGTATGAGGAAAGAAATGCTTGCACTAAATTAGTTTTCAACTATATAAGATAAAAGAAAATCGCGGTGGTCTACAACGATCTGATAATATAAAACAAATGAAGTGACAATTTATCAATAGCAAAGACAACTTCTTCGACATTCTATGTATTTTCAAGGGAACCCCTCATCTTGAACTGCAATAAAGGTAATCCATCTTGTTTTTATCGATAAGACGAGCATCATTTGTTTTCATGGCGATGTAGAAAGTGTCTTTTGCTGCAAGATATTGATAAAAACGACGAGCTTTCATATCATAATAGGACTTTTTTATCAAGATGATTAGAAATTGTTAATGTAATTATGCTGCAAAAAGTAGAAATGCGTGTCTTGTAAAGAGAGCAATGCATTTCAAGTAGACGAATTGTTGTTTACAAATTGTTTAACTAGATCCAGTTAAACATCTATTGTAAATGTGGCGAACATTAAAAAATAACTTTTTTTTACAAAAGACAATGAGTGGTTTTCAAAATTTACTGTACGACATCAAAAATACAGCAAGGATTTAATTTTTAAAAAATGAATATTTACAAAAAATTCCATTATATTCACTATTTCGTGCGTATTTATTTCACAATAGATAAGTAACAACCACTAGTGAAAAAAAGGAACGTTATTTTATAACTATTGAAAAAAATAACCAATTTTCAGAGCTAATATAAGAATCAAAAGGCTACCATTTTGCAAGGGTATTAGAGAATATTGTTTGTGAAACTAAATTAGAGATATAATCATGAAAGAATTTGCTGCTTATTAAAAACTTTATAAAAGAATATTTTTATTCTTTACGGTCTTTTTTATTGATTTTACCAAATCGTGCGTTCCGATTCTTTTCAACATTCACTAAATAGAACTCATCACAACAAAATGTTGGAGCAGGCTACTGAAATTAAAGTTCTGTATTTGGATAACATTCCAATAGAAATTTCAATTCTTGATTCACCTGCACTAATAGATATAAATATAATGTAAAACACAGCAGGTGTCTTTTTCCTTACACACCACAACTTAACCAAATTTGAATTTAAAAAAAAAAACAGGTAAATAAATTAACTTCAAGAGCAATTTGTTTTTTTTTTTTTTTATCAGGATAGTTCATCAGTAAGGTACGATGGAATTACTCAAATCTTGAAGGTAATTTTGAAAAATGGAAATCCTAGAACTGGTTTACTCAACATAATTCATACTACTTTTAATGTAACTTTAAAATTTTGTTATGCTTATGAAGTTATTGATCAAATTATTGTATTTTATTGGAGGGACTGAGAACGGAACGAAAACGAAAACGTTAAACGAAATTAACCGAAATTTTTATAAGAACGAAAACGAAATTATCATTTTCCGTTCAAGAACGAAAACGAAATAAATAATTCCTAAAACCGGTTTTATCATTATTAAATTTTTATGCATTGAACACAAACACGATTTTACCGTCTATGCTGGGAAGACTCCACAGGCAGTAAAATATCTCACTTAAAATAAATTAGTGATATTCACTTTTCTCCATATACATTATGTATTAACAACTTTATTGCTAATATTAGCAATTTTGTACAACACAAGTAACGATACATTAACTTATAGAGAGAAAAAAATTAATTACTCGAAAACGTTTAATATTAGGCCTATATGACCTTTCATCTATATATATATATATATATATATATATAAAAATGAATGTATGTATGTATGTTTGTATGTCCTTTATGCATTCCTATACCATTCATCCGATCCTGACCAAATTTGGCCCAGACAATCTATAGGACCCTGGGAAAAAGATAGGCTATATAAGAATTCCCAAAAGTTCCAAAAATTCCCAAAAGGTCAACAATTCATAAAACGGCCGGGAACGTCTGGGAACGTCCGCCGAGCACGAACGCGCAGCGCGATTAGTCTGTGATTGATAAAAGTGAGTTGTAATCCCAAAAAAAAAACACCGAGCGAAGCCGGGTAACTACGCTAGTATTCTATAAAGTACATTTAAAGAGAATCCAAAAATGTAATAATATACGGGGTGTTCTATTTAAAATAACCAGGTTGGTTGCCATAGCAAATAAACCGTAAAAAACAAAACAAAATCGAGTATACCATAAAGCGCAAAAACGATAGCGATTTTTTTGTTGTTAAATCAATATTTTAGAAGATAAAAGCGTTATTTCATACATTTTTATGTTAAAACTGACCTATTTTTTATTAACTTTAAAGTTCTATAACTCGATAACCATCGAGTTTTTGACTATGATTTATATAACAGTTTTTGCTTAAATTGACTCAAGGAACATGCTTCTTAAGTTTGGCCGTTTGGTCATATAATATCGGTTTAATGATGGAAATGTTTATAAAACTAAATAATTCCTTAAATAAGTCATTTTAAGCTATAAAACGTATATAAATTGGTCAGGTCTGGTCTTTTGGTTTGGCCACCAGCCGCTATTGTTGTATTCTATTACCTTAATTTTTATAACTTATTTAAAAAAAAAGCCTTAACCAATCTTTAACCTGACCCTCTTTTACTGATTAAATGAATGACGGCCAGGTTAAAGGTCGATTCGATTTTTTTTTTCAAGAAAATAAACAGTATTTGAGATCCAGTATAATAATGATTTTAATAATTTAATAATTTGGGACAGCCGTTACCAGGTAGGTATGCTTGTTTTTGTTTTAGTCCCTGTTTTATTGAAATAAACACAATTTTTTTCCAGTTTTTAACCCTGCATAGTTTAAGTTTTCTAACACAATTATACAGCAAATATAAAAAAAATCGGTAACGCATAAGTAGTAAGCACTTCGTCAAAGCGTAATAGTGATCGTTTTTTTATTAGAAAAAATTTGAAGTTGAGACACGTATGTAATACCTCACACTTAAACCGAATAATTTACGGACAGACCCGAACACCTCGCTCTTAACCTGACCACACACGACTTCCTTACTAACAAGACTAGCTAGAGTCCCCACATGTAATAACGACGTCTTTGGCGGGAAATAAACCGGAAAGCCATAAATATATAACTATCTGAATTCTAAAAATATCATCTTACCGTAATTTCTTACTATAAACAAAATTGAATTAGTCATCATGTGAATATCACGATTTATTGACATTTTCATTTATGATGAATATGAATTAAAAGATGTAATAAAATGCGGTCGTCATAGGAAAACCTCGATGGTTTTAGATAGTGTGTGCAAGAATGCAGCGAATAATTGGTTGTAATGATTCACCGTTTAGCAACAATGTCGTTACAAAAATAAATATTACTCTTAAAATGTTTGCGATAGACTGCAAGCAATATTAATTATAATTGTACTTATGTAATTATCGCAGCTGCGATGACCATGGATTAAATAAGTTGTTTATTTATTTGCGAGAGAGAAAAATACGATAAACCATAATAAAAAATATATAACATGTTATGTCGCACATAAACTAACTTAAATGACGTAAGCTCTTCTTACTAACCCTCATATTAGCTCATTTTCACATAGCTCTACCTTTCCCGTGCCGTGGTACACCACACGTATACGTGTGTGTATGCCATCCTATTTTAATTACATTACACTGACTGAATCATAGCTTTTGTGGTTTACATGAAATCAATGCAATTTTGTTAGTTTTTTTTTTTTTTTTGTTAACGGTTGGTTTATTTTAGGCACCTTTCCTTAAAAAGAGTTGCAACCAGGTCTAGGCAAACTAAACAAATGCTGGGGATCGTGATTTAGGGGAGCTCGATTCCATGGTTCAATCAAAACCTTTTTAAAAATAATTTCTTAGAATAAAATGCACAATTAGAAGCAATAGAATTAAGTAAAACAATTAAAAAACTACAATTTGTTCTTTTAATAATACTACGGGATAAGACGATAAACAGATTTAACGCTACTAGCAGATCATTGCAAAATCCGAATGTTAATCTTCAACTTGTGTGAGCTTTATTAACACGTTGAGCGCCGCCCCCAAAACAGCAAATGTGTCGCTGGGACTAAGCCATTTTTTCATATATTTCAAGATTTTTTTTAACTTCGTGTTATTTTTTACTTCGTTGCACAATCTGCCCAACCTAAACACAAATATACTTGCCTCTGGGACCGTAAAACAGACCTGTATAGGAAAATCAATGCATATAGTGGCCACTGATGGACACGTGTAGTTTAAACTAAACCTTGCGAGTGGCCACCGATGGCCAAGCGGTCCCTGAGTCAAGTCACAAAATGGCCACCGGTGGCCCAAGCGACGCTCAAAGTGTTTTAAAAACAAAAATATCTTCTTCTTTCTTCTTAATCGGTTTCTCTTGTACCTTTCGGTGTCGAGGTATGCTTTTCTATTTCTGTATTATGTTTCTCCACTCCTTCCTATGGTTAGCTAATTGTGGCACATCTCTCCAGCTGACTCCTTTTTCTTCTAGTCTCTGCCTCACTTCTTTTTCCCATTTTATTCTTGGTCTTCCTCTATTTCTTTTTCCCTCTATCCTATTTTCGCGTATCTACTTTCTGACATGCGTAGTAAATGTCCAAGCCATCTTAATTGATTCGTCTCCATCTTTTTCTTTATATCTGTTACTACTAGGTTATTTCGAATTTTTTCGTTACTGATTTTATCGATCAGTCTACATCCCTCTATTCTTCTCAGACTTCTCGTTTTCTGTACCTGTATTCTTTGTTTTTGTTTTTGAGTTAGTGTCCAAGTTTCTGAACTGTACGTGAGAATGGGCACGTACACTGCATTAAAAACTCGCGTTTTCGTTTCTTTTGATATTTCTTTCTTACTTATCAAACATTTATTAATGGCGTAGTAAAATTTCGTCGCTGCCACTATTCTGTTATTCACATCTTCCTCCAATTTGCCATTTTCTGCAATTACTGTTCCTAAATATTTAAAATTTGCTACCTGCCCTATCTTTTTTGGTCTAGCATAATTGTAATTGGTTCATAATTTTTCGCTATAGCCATAACCTTTATCTTCGTTATATTAATATTCATATTATATCCACTTAATGTATCTGCCCATACGTCTAGATTGAATTGCAAGTCCTTTTCGCTTTTAGCTAATAACACCACATCATCTGCAAAGGCTAATTCTGTTAAGGATATTGGTTTTAGTTTATTTCAACCCCAGTAGACTTTCTTTGTGTTTTGCTTACATTCTTTAATTATTTTATCCATAATAATTATAAAGAGCAGTGGACTTAATGTGCCTCCTTGTCTTACTCCCACTTAGGGTTTGTCGGTTTTTAAAAATCGGTTTTGAAAAACCGTTTTTTTTGAAAAAAATTATGTATTCGAAAAACCGGTTTTTTAACTAAAAAACCGGTTTTTAAGCCTAGATTTAACACGTAAAAAATAAATTTCTGCATAAAAATCTGTACACTTCTGCTTCATTTGCATAATCCAAAAAACATTGTTACAAAAAAATCAAACATATTATCTAGAATTTACCCAAATTCTGCTATGGAATTGGAAACAAATTTCGATGAAGATGAAGATATTATTAAGGGTTTTTGGATTTGCTGTTTTTGTTAAAGGTTCCTCGATAAATCTAAGAATTGATTTCTCCATTTCTTCTTTCAAGACATTGTTCTTTTCATTAAAGGCAGAATTTGCAGTATTTTAATCAACTAATAAAAGGATAAAGAATTTGGGCATACTATTTGAAGCTTTAAAAACAGTAAGACCCAGCTCAATAGTCAGCGAACCAGTGTTTTCTGTATCTGGTAATTTTGTATCTCAAATACGAACCAGATTAAGTCATGATTCCGTAAATGTTTTGTGTTTTTAAAATCATGTTTTCTAAAGAAAAAAGCAAATTTAAAAAAAAATGCTATTTATGGTTTGTTGGAAGTTTAGAATTTTATTTTTATTTATCTTATTATTTGGTTTTATTTGAAATTTGTTTTATATTTTATAAAATTATGAAATATAAATTATTTATTTTATGACGTTTTAATTGTTTTTTTAAAACTATTCGAAAACCGGTTTTAACCGGTTTTTTGGAAAAACTGGTATTCGAAAACCGGTTTTTCAAAAATATCAAAATATCTAAATGCAATGGCTACCAATATCTGAGTGTAAAAATTCAAGATGAAAAAGAAATTCGACAAAGAATGGGACAAGGTAGAAAAGGCATCAAAAGCTAAATGAAATATGATGGAGTAAAAAAGTAATAAAAAAAGAGGAAGTACAACATATACAACACAGTTATTAAGAGTATAATATTGTATAGAGCAGAAACATGAAGATGGACAGAAGCAGATAAAAGAATAAGTATTCGTTTTTGGTTCCTGATTTTTTATCGTTCCTAATAAAACAGACATCACCAAATACCAAAAATGGTTTCATAAAATTGTTATTTTGTTGTTAAAAAAAACATTCTCAACTAAACAAAATCGATTTAGATTGAACTAAAATGTTTTAAATATCACTAAACATTAAATAATTATGTCATATTATGTTCTACTCGTTGTGTCACTTTTGCAATATTTTTTATGAAAATTATGCACGATATTAATAAAGTATTATCCAGGAAACTGATTAGCAGCTACAATGATAAAAATACTGACCTACATGATACAACAGATCTTGGAAATGTTTGCGGCTAAAGTTGCTTATTAACCATGTTCTTGAAATCCAATTTATCTTAGTTCTTTAAAAAAAAAATGAACATGAAGTAACATTTATATTTGTAACAAACAACTGTCTTAAATGTCACTGCTACAATTTCTAATGCTGATGTAAAGTAATAATAATAAATAATAGCATAGAAATAATCAAATTGGCATTTTGTTACATCGAATACCATACATATTAACCAACATCTTTCTAATTATAATCATTAGTCATTTAAAACGCATACTTTAATGTCTGTTTAGTGCAATTTTTAACTGGTTTTAACGTTTTCAATAATTACTCAAGACTTAAATATCAAGGAGTTATTCAATTCATAATAAGCAGTTTATTTTTAGACTTAAATAACTTTAATTAAATTTCATTGTATCTTTAGTCAACACTTTTTGACTTACAGTTTACATGTTTTGATTTATAAACAGTACTGATTTCAAAAATTGTATAATTCAGCTTCTAAATGAAGCTTTGTTCCAAATTAAACACAAAATTTACATGAAATTTACATGAAATCTATCTTTACTTTATGAGTATTAAATAATTTCAACTAATAGTGTACAAAAACGAACATGGCAAAGATTTTTTACTATTTGTTTCTTTATTTATTGATGTAATAAAGCTGTCAGTTTGAATTGTACCAACACAATAAAGTGCAATCGTATCAACATTAAAACCAATGCTCAGTGAACAGTCGCAAACTCAAAAAACTGTAACATTTGTGGTTGTGACTTACAGTTAATTCAAATTTTATTTAAACTACTTTAAAACATTTATATAGCTTTCAATCGATAACTATAAAAAAACAGGTTAATGAACTTGGTTTATTGGATTTGATTTGTGTAATGAATTTGCTGATAAGCTTTTTCATCTTGACTTTTATCAGTTTACTGACTCACCTTGATAAATCAAACAGCGTTACGAAGTTTGCAGCTGCATTTTTATGTTTAATTCTTCGATTTGTTCGAAATGTTGTAATGTTTATCATTTTCAAAAAATAAGATGTTGTCTCTGTTTTTTGTCATTTGCAATTTATACAATGTTCGGTGTTATTTTAGAAGCTAACTCTCTACAAATTTGTCCAAATGGCAAAAAACGACAATGTCAAATTATCACGAAATTTTAGATCAAATTGACACCAAAGTGTTGTTCAAGCACGCCGGTAAATTTTTAACTGCGTAGTGTTATATTTCATTGTTATAATCTTAAAATAAAAACTAGTTTATGAACAAACGAAAGTAAATAAATTGTTCCAACACAGAATTTTTCTTGTTTTTATATTGTTATTCTCTCATTTAATCCCAAATGCTACAATTAAATAAAAACTTTATGTTAATACAAATCACATAAACTTCTGGAACACATGATTTAAACGCCATATAGTCCTGTTTAAAATAAACAAATTCAAATAAACTTTAAAGTAAGCGCATACAAAAGAATTTTAAGGGCTTTAGAGGGCAGGTAACATTTTTATGGCTTGTATACCTGACCACTCTTGTTTTGATTTTGTATTACAAGTTACAAGAATTTTTACAGCTGCATATAAATTACACAACAATACAGGTAATTTAAATCTCTTTGTTTGGTCTGTATCAAAATTTAACAATGTTTACACGAAAATTTTACGTCACTGTTATAAAAATAGTGATTGTGTTTTAGCTGAAATTAGGCAAATTTTTGTTTTATTTGTGACCTGACCAAAGCTGGGCGATGGATTTTCCAAGCCCGAGAAATATGTTGTAACAAATTCGTATGAAAATATCGACATCACAACGAGACATTTTCAGAAAAACCGTCGTCATGCTTTTGTTGACACACTCTGCTAAATACCGCCCTATTTAACACCAAATTGCTGTCACATACCAACCTTACTTGTGCAATAGGAAATGGTTGAAAATAGGTCATACTGAATAACATAAGGGGAAATACCGTTTAATATAACATAATTATATTCTGCAGCTTTCAGAGAATTTGCGTGCAATAATCTAAAAATAAAATGATATAACTTGAATTCAGTTTCATTACAGTCACAGAGTACGCCAAATAGTTGGGACATTATAGGGTAGGTATCACTGGTGTTCTCTCTTTTCAGAAAAACATGGATTTGGGTATTTAGTTTACAATTTTGTCTTAAAATTTATATTTAAAAAAAATCCTAAACGAGTATGCCATGAACAGAAAATAATTGAGAGGTGAAACTCGACAATAGTCCATGCTTGGAAATAACTCAAAAAGAGCAAAAATAACAACAGATTTATTATTGTTTTATAAAATCATATTCACTTTGTAGTCACAGGGACTGAGAACGGAACGAAAACGAAATTAACCGAAATTAACGGGGTGTTCTATTTAAAGGAACAAAGTTAGATATCGGTGCGCAAAAAAAAAACACTCTTTATAGTTAAAAATAATGGAAGATTACAAACAACTTTACCCAAAACTTTTTTTTTAAAGTTATCACAAGACGAGATATTGACGCGTTACGTTACTTTTTGAAGGTACTATTTTTTAAAGAGAGAAAAAACATAACGTTCCTTCTCCATAAGTGAGGGAGGACCAAAACTCATTTTTTGGTTAAAAATATTTAAAAAAATGTCTTATTTTTGTTAATATTATGTTACAGTTGGGACTACCATACATTTTGTTTTTTTTTTCAGTATTCCTCCACAACTTTCATGAAACCAATTCAATACCATTTAAGAATCCTTCTGGTAAGACGATTTGGGAATACTGATATATTTTTTAAATCGATTTAAATTGTATAATAATTGCATAATGTATACCGCGTGTAAATGAAGTGTGGTTTGATTTTAGATTAATGAAATTTTGGACATATATTATGTGCAAAAAACCTGGTTTGTTGAGCACACACACACAATTGTTTCATTTACGGTTTGTTATTTTAAATGGAACACCCTGTATATTTTTACATTTTTGTAAAGAGGAAGCGATTTTGGATACAACTGCACTATTTGAGTTAATTTTTATGACCTAAAATAATTTTTGAACCAAATTTTTTTTTTTTTTTTTAATGGAACTATGGTGGTACAAGCGTTTACTTAAATAGAGCATCTTCTATTCTAAAGAATCCATCGATACCAATAACTTGTATTTTTATTAAGAATCTGCTTCAAAAACTTCTAATTATTATAAAGATTCGTTAAAAGATCTTGTTAATCGCAGTATACTAAATAAATAATTAAATTTTGGTTCAAAAATTATTTTAGGTTTTAAAAATTAACCAAAATAGTGCATATGTATATAAAATCGCTTCCTCTTTCCAAAAATGTAAAAATATACAGGGTGTTCCATTTAAAATAACAAAGTTGGGGTCATTTCCGGCGAAACTGGAAGTGAAACAATTGTGTGCATGTCCTTAAAATATCCGGTTTTTTGCGCATATCATATGTCTAAAATTTCATTATTCTAAGATCAAAACTAAAGATAAAAAAGGGGTGTACCGTGTACCACACTTTGTTTACACCCGGTATAATATGAATGCCAAACATTGTAAAATGAATATACTTTTATAAAAACAGAGAAAAAAATCGCATTGTTACATTATTGTATGATTAACTTTATAAATTTCCGTAAAAATATATCAATCAAAACCTGATTTTTTAAATTATGTAGTACCTACCAACGCACAAAACAAGATGTAATCTGTGAAAATTTTGCCTATTTATCTCATTGCACATTTGTTTCTTACATTTACCACAATATCTCCATGACATTAGTAAAAAGACAGAAATAAATAATGATTTAGCTGACCGGTATGCATTGGGCAACTCTTTCCTTTGGCAAATAGCTTAATTTTTTGAGCAAAATTGAAGCCAAAGTTACAAAAATCCATTAGTAAATAAAAAGAAGTTAAAAATTAAAGGATTTTCACTACGATATACATATGTACATGTATTAACAATATTTCGTTTTATTTTTGTTTAAAAAATCAGGGCTAGAACGGTTAACCGAAATCAAGAACTTTATTTTTATAACGGTTTTTGTTGAAAAACCGGTTTTTTCCGTAAAAAACCGGTTTTGAAAAAACCGGTTAATTTAACCGGTTTTTAACATTATTCAGATTTGGAATGCAAAGTATAAAAAGATATTATCTATTTATAATTTTATAATATATGTACAATCAAGCATTCAGTAATTACTTTTGGCAAACTAATCACATTTAATACAGATTTTGTATTTTTTCAAAATAATTTTTATTGAAAAGAGATGTTTAAAAAACCGGTGTTTTATTATTTTGGTTAAAGGTTACCGTTTTTTTTTGCCTTTAAAAATAACGGTTTCGGTTTTGGTTAAAAATCACAATTTTGGACAAAAAATAAAGGTTAACCGGTTTTTTAAACCGGTTTAAAAAACCGGTTTCATGCCCTGGTTTAAATACGTAATTATAAATAATTAGTGCATTATTAGCTAAGACTCAATTTTTAAGTCAATCAAAATATCTTTCTAGGGGATTTAAATAGTGTGGTCGTTTCTACGAAAAAAAATTAGAATGCATCTATAGATTTTAAATATGTAGACTGCCAATAATTCTTTAATTTACTAATTTATCTTATTATCGTACGACTGTTGCTAAAATATTACAAAAAACTCGCTTACTTTCAATTATTTTTTTTGGAATTATTTAAAACTTTGCAAAATAACCAGTAAAAAATCATTGTTATCCATGGCATTTCGCAAACGGGCATTAACTAATGCATAATATGAATCACTGTTTAAAATAGTCATGATATGACTTCATATTTAGTGCATGAATGTGATCTTTGACACGAATTTGAAAAGAAAAATCACATTTAGGACATTACGTTTAGATTAGGAACGTGCTGTTTGTAAAAACAATGATGTAACGTGACTTTTATTGGCGCCATGTTTGGAAATGTTATAACTCAATTATTTTTAATCTTCAGAGATCTATACTTACCTAGAATAATATAAATAAATTATGTTCCAAAGAAGAAAATTATTCAGATGTATAATAATTGTAAATGTTCATGTAACATATATTGGTTTTTAATTTATTATTGACAATACTTAAAAAAAAAAAAAAACTGGAAAAATCATGTAAGGCCTAATTTAATCATGAAAGTATAATTGTTAATAAAATATTGTAAGAGTAAATAGTCCTGATCAACTTTTTTAAAATATTTTGTAAACACTTAAAACATACGATTTTTTCAAGGTAAATAATTCCATAGCCACCTACGTTAAAATCAAAATGCGAATTGATTCCGGTAGCTATTTTTACAAAGGATTAGAAAAATATATCTAAAAAGTCATGGCACACTTGATTTTTGAGATACAAGCCAAACTTGACTTTTTAGTTAATGAAAGTGCCCATGGGAATTAAACAAAAAATTAAATCATTAAAGTTTTAGTTTTTTATGTGTTTAATTAAGTAGAGCTAGTTTATTTATGTGATGTTTTGGTTTTTTTTTCCACGGCCACTTTGAAAACACTTTTTAAAATCAATAATATTGTTATAACTTGCTTATTTTTAAAGATAAATCCAACAATCCATACATCAACGAAACGAGAAAAATATTCTCTTTTTAATGAACCCATAGCCAACTATGGTTGAAATTTAAAAAAAGTCAAGTTTGGCTTGTTTCTCAAAAATCAAGTGTGCATGACTTTTTATTTTATTTTTTTCGTTAAAATATGTATAGGGAATAGGGATCATTTTACATTTTAATTTTAATGTAGGTGGCTATGGAATTATTTACCCTTGAAAAAATCGTCTGTTTTTTCAAAATATTTAAAAAAAAAGTTGTAGGTGTAGGTCAAATGCCAAAATGGCATTAAATTAGACTTGAAATACTGCCCAACTATGCTAATTTAACCGACCATGTAACTCATATAATAACAAAGTTACCCATATAACACAACATGTAGATTATTGTCACCCTGTATTTTACTAAGCTCGGAAACTACACATGTGCCTAAATCAAGCAACCCACAACACTTTCTAGTACAGTTGTTAACATACTACATTCACACAAGCAATAACTATTCTAATTTCCAATGAATTAAAACTTTGTTTTTGTATAACGTGATAAAAGATACAATATATGAAAACAGTTTCAGAGATTATCCATTAAATAAAATAAAACAAATTTATATTCATCGTTAACACATAATATCAAAATTCATATAAAAGCAAGAACCAAAACGGAACGAAAATAAAAACAAAGTAGATACACTTTACTGAAAATGAAAACGATATTAAGTGTTTTCGTTCAACATTAAAAACGAAATTAACAATTTTCTTTACTGGTTTAAGCCATAATTCTTTCAAATTATTGTATAAAGGGTGTTGTAGAGATCACTTCCACTTCGAAAAGCTAATTTGTTTTTAAAAATAACACCTTTTTGTTATAAAATGGCGGAAAAATTATATAAAATGGCATAAAAATATATTCGAAATGTTGATATACATGATAAAAGGACACAAGTTTGGTTTAAAGTAGAAATAAGATAATAATTTTTTTTATTTTTCCGGTGAAATATATTGTAATGCTTTTATTAGCTTTTTTCGAAAAAATGATATGTATCAGTTGATTATGAAAGCGACCTCCTTTATGTGAGAGTTACATAAAATACAAACATTGTTCTTAACAACTTTCGTTTAGGCGAGTAATGTGTCATCATGATCTACTCATACCTTCCAATTTTTTTTTTTTTTTTTTTCGAAAAACTCGTTATCAAGCAAGATGTTTACATCACTGGAAAGATTAAAACTTACTAGTACTGTCTAAAAAAAATAAAATTATATCGTCTTTTTGTCAAATTGTTTTTGTTATTGTATGTTTTTTTTTTAGTTTGTTGAGTTCATTTCTGAAACCAAATGAGATAATCAAATGGTAATAATCTTTAGTACACCCTGTAATTTCTTCTTATTCTCCTAGCGTCGTCAAATGACGACGTTTACCTGTCCTGTAAGAACGGTGTATTGTCAGGTACCTGATGATTTTAAACCTGTCAGCTTAAGTTTAATTACTCAGGTAAACAATTGTTTTCATAAATGTAGCCATTGCATCGCAGTAAGTTGCAGACTTCGAACATATTTAATTGTTAAAAGTGACCAATTTACGAGAGAACACGAAAACCATGACGTCGTCAAAAAAGTAAGTACTAAATAATATAATTACGGTAAAAATATTTTATTTGTTTACATATTTTGAATATATAATAGTCAAGTGTTTTTTATATAAAATGTAATTATTTATAATAACATTTATAAGGGAGTTATTTCGCTATAAATTTGATTGTCGTCATATGATTTTTGAGTGTAGCCGAAATGATGGATTTGTTAGAAAATGATGATAGTGGCCAAGATATTTTTATTGAACCACCTGCAGTTAATGAGCTAACAGACGAAGATTCAGATGAAGAAGAAGGGACGAATATAAACTGTTTATCCAGAAATCAACTAATGGCACCGGCAGAGAAAAAACAGACCAGAAAAGAAGTTTCAACTATTTCCAACCTAAACCAAATACCAAAGATCACCAAAAAATCAAAAAAAGATCAAATTATATGGAGCAGTGGCGCTAAAACTATACATATACAACCTAGTCAATTTCATCTTATGGCAGAAGAAAATATTGATGAAGTCACTGCTGTTCAATATTTTGAACGGTTTTTTGATGATACTTTAATCGAATTAATTATTACTGCCAGTTCCGAATATTGCTTATCAAAAAACTGGCCAGATATAAAATTAACCAAAGAGGAACTGCCATTTTAATTGTTTCTGGGTACAATCCATTGCCAGGAAAATGTATTGGAGTACATGTAGTGATTTGCGCAACATTGCGATATATGAATCTATGCGGAGGGATAGATTTGATAATATCATGAAATCACTTCATTTTAAATCAAATTTAAACTTAGACAAGCTCGATAAGTTTTCCAAATTACGACCATTAATTTCATATATTCAAAAAAAAATTATGGAAAATTATACACCCACCTCAGCAATATCGCTTGATGAGGCAATGGTGGAATACTTCGAGAGGCACGGATGTAAGCAAGCGATTAGAAATAAACCAATACGATTTGGATACAAGGTTTGGTGTCAAAATTCACCATCTGGTTATCTAATCGCCTTTGATCCTTACCAAGGAAAAACTTATCGAGGAAATGAAATAATGGAGAGTAAATTTGGTAAATGTTCATCTACAGTGCTTTACTTGCTAGACCAATATCCTATAAGTAAGTCAGAATATCCGTACCATATCTATTGCGATAATTTGTTTACCACGTTTCCTCTACTATCGGAACTAAAAGATCGTGGATATAATTGCACCGGTACAATAAGAGCCAACCGCTTGGGAAACAACAGCTGCCTTTTGAACGCAAAAGAATTTGAAAAGAAAAATAGAGGCCATACAGAAATTGCGACTGCAAAATTAGACGGAAACAATTTTTTTGTAACTCGGTGGAAAGATAATGCAGTTGCTTCTTCAAGTTTTGCAGCTGATCCTGAAGGAAGCGTCAAGCGATGGAGTAAGAGTGACCTGAAGCACATTTTTGTAAGTATTCCGCATTCCATTCAAAATTATAATCAAAATATGGGTGGTACTGACAGAATGGATCAAAATGTAAATGCTTATCGCATATCCATTCGTGGAAAGAAATGGTGGTGGTCACTATTTACATGGATGTTAGACGTTTCTGTACAAAACGCTTGGTTGCTAGCGCGAGATTTGGCAATGTCATACCTGTTGCAACATACAAATCCTCCAAAAGCAGCTGGAAGGAAACCGAAAAATCCATCTGGAGCTACTATAGCTCGTTTGGACAAAATTGGACATTTTGTCAAAAAAACAGGAAACAATAAGCAGAGACGTTGTGCTGGAAGTAACTGCAAATCTACAATTAGAACTGATTATTCGAAATGCAATGTAGGATTATGTATACCTTGCTTTCAACCTTATCATAGTTTATAGTTTATATGTCTCAAATTTAATTTACATTGTAATATACTTTCACAAATAAATCTGAAATTATAAAACATACCAAGATTATTATTATTTGTACTCATATTCCCCTAGCGTCGTCATATAACGACAGCTCCCAAGTCAGGACCTGCGTCCTGTAATTTAATAAAAAGTGATTTTTCATGTATCTATGGCCATTTTTAAACAACTGATTGAATTTCAAAACATTTTGATAAATATTTCTTAATTCCGGAGAATAGGGGTTAAATTCATTCATAATTTTATTTCGTTAATTTGAACCTAGTAGTCAATTATTTAGTAGAACTTCTGTATAACGAGTGTTTTAAAATGTATAAACTATAATAAAATATAAATAAATAATATAAATTAATTTAGTAATATTAACGAAGTAAGCTAACACTTAGAAATATATATTCGCCTTAAGCTAAGTAAAATTATAAATTTGAATGTAATAAACTGCGGTAAGTAGTTTTCTAGTTACCGAAAGTCTTATCGTAAATTGAAGTCGGTACTTGTAAAACAAGTGGCCAGGCAATATGACCGGTATTACAATATGACCGCCTATAAATTCCAGGTCATTAGCTCCAACAATTACCACGAACAAAATCAATTAAAACAATTAAATAGCAGTTTAAACGAGGGCTTGTCCGAATATTGCAATTATGTCTTAAATCATTTTATTACAGAAAAAAAAACTTTTAAAAGCTTGGCGAGAGTTTATCGTCGTAAGAGAGTAGAAAGAGAGAAAACGCAGCCATCAAGGAGACGACATAAATAAAATAAGATTAGGCGTGTTATCCAATTAGAGCACAATTGGCGGACAATATCGAATTAAACCTTCTGGTCTTTTTGTAGTTGAGGCTTTGTCCCCTTATTAAGTAATAAATACGCATAGGCATCGAATAAACCGAGTGCAGAGGTCACTTTACTCAACTGGTAGAGATAGAAACGTACTTTAAATGTTGCTTCTCCGACATTCCATTAAAAATTAAAACAAAATTAGCTGTATTTAACTTTAACAACATATTAAAACAAATAGATAGGCTCAGGGGCGGACTGGGTGCATAAAACTGACCGGGCAATTTCTCCAAAATCGGCCCACATAGGTAAAATAAACTTTCGCGATATCGTTTTTATGGCATTGATTGTTTTTGCCCCTCCCCGCGTTTTCCATATTAAATTTGCTTAAAGGTTGCCAGTAAGTTATTGGATTTGCATAAAAAAATCACGTATAAAAAATGTACCCTAACTTACGCTTTTCAACTTACAATAACGGTGTCGAAACCACCCATAGTGTAATTTAGAGGTATTACCTGTAGACTGTACAGGGTGGCTTATTTTCGTTGCCTTTACAGGGTATTTCGGTTATTATCCAAGATTTAAAAAAACTAAGTACGTAGTCTCGATTTCTGTTTTCGAGAGAAATTTATTGCCGTAAACAGATTTTTCATATCTTTTTTAATTTTCGAAATATGTATAGCCAAAAACCGATTTTTGGCACTTTTCAAAAATGTTAAATATCTCGCTTAAACGAGAAGATAAAGAAAAACTTTAGACATTTTTGCATCGTTTTTTGTCCTTAATAAGATAGCTATATTAATTTTTTTTTACTCATACGAATATTGATATATTACACCTAACGTTCTTATTTTAAATAGCAACCATAGGCAAATTATATATTTTTGAAAAATGCAAAAAATAAGCTTTCGATTGATGTCAAAGCCAACTATGGTTGCCATTTAAAATAAGAAAGTTAGGTGTAATATATCAATATTTGTATGGGTAAAAAAATTGAACATTGCTATATTAACGATAATAAACTATGCAAAAACTATCTTTTAAGTTTTTCTCTATCTTTTTGTTTAAGCGAGATAATTAACATTTATGATATCTTTTTTCATACTCGAAATATAGCTAACACCATTTTTGGTATTTTCAAAAATGTTAAATATCTGGCTTAAACGACAAGATAGAGAAAAACTTTAAGGACATTTTTTGCATGGTTTTTTGTCCTTAATAAGATAGCGATGTTCATTTTTTTTCTTATATTAAATGGCAACTATAGTTGGCTTTGACATCAATCAAAAGTTTATTATTTGCGCTTTTCAAAAATATATAATTTGCTTATGGTTGCTATTTAAAATAAAAAAGTTGGGTGTAATATATCGGTATTTATATGATTAAAAACAAATTGAATATCGCCATCTTATTAAGAACCAAAATCCATGCCAAAAATGTTTTTAAAGTTTTTCTCTATCTTTTTGTTTAAGCAAGATATTTAACATTTTTGAAAATTGCCCAAAATCGTTTTTTGGCTATATTTCGAAAATTAAAAAAGATATTAAAAACCTGTTTACGGTAATGAATTTCTCTCGAAAAAGAAATCGAGACTACGTACTTAGTTTTTTTCTATCTTGGATAATAACCGAGATACTCTGTATGGGCATCGAAAATAGGCCACCCTGTACGTATTGAAATTTGTATCCAAACAAATGTGTTTAATAATTAATTATAAATAAATAGAAGATTGAAAATAGACAAGTAAATATATATGTAGTGATACGTGTCCAGTCTAACTTCAGCTTATATCACTTATAATTTAACAACGAAACTTACTTGGTTAATTAATTCAATTTTCACACTGAACAAAAAATAAAGAAACTTGTATTGGTAGCCTGTAGCCTCCCCAAATGCTGTCAACAGTCTCAGCAGACATCGACCGTACCCTTAGGTTTTTTTTTTAATGCGCTGACGTAAACAGTCACTAAAAGTAACACTAACACCCGGCATTTTTTATTAAGTTGGTAAAATAAAGCTGATTATATAGTAGTAGAAAAATTCATTTAAATTTGGAAATGATTTTGTGTTAACGCCACCGACATCGGCCCTTGAACCCATCGGCCCACCGGGCATTTGCCCGGTTGCCCGGCGGGCCAATCCGCCCCTGGATAGGCTAGATGCGTCGATAAAACAGATCAATTTACTAAAAAAAGAGTAAAATGAACTCTTTTTTAATTTAACTTAGCAATGATGACTCAAACAGTTACAAATTCTTACTTCCAGAAAATTGTTTTCAATGAAACACCTGTTGTCAGAACTTTGTTTTTTTTTTTTTTCTGAAAGTGGTATAAGCCACTTTTTGCGAAAAATTAGTTAAAGCTGTTTACGATTACAATGGTATTATTATCTTTAAACATTTTGCTTACAATTTCTTTCAAAATCATTGTTATTCTCGTCAATAAAATCTTTATTGTTTAACAGAAGTGGAAATACATTTATTTTGAAATTGGCATATTAATGTATTTACTTCCCTATACAGGGTGCCCATTTTTCTAACCTGTTGTGTGGGTAATTCCGTTAATATTAAAGATACGGAAATTTTTAAATTAGCGAATTTGTGCAGAATTTAAAGGAAAATCTGATTCAAATTTGGACTACGTCATCAACTTTTTGAAATATTTTGAAAAAACTGAAAAAAGTCGATTTTTTCAAAAATATAAAACTTTACTTTAAAAATCCGGAAAAGATGCTCAAAGAGCTCTAAAATATCTCATGTATCTTTTAAAACTTTAGATCTTTTTGTAGTGGTTTCTAGTACTATACAGGTTGGTCCAAATTCGATGGGATTGCATGGGTATCTCGGTTAATATTTAAGATAAAGAAACGGTTGAATTACCAAAAATGTGCAGTTTTTTGAGACAAACTCAGAACCTCTTTCAAAAATATTCTATCATTTCCGGTTTTCGAGTTATCGAATAAAAAGTGTTTTTTTGACATATTAATAATGTGTCATATCTCCGTTATTGCTGTAAATATCAAAAATATTTATAAAGACTATTTTTGGATATTTTTATATTTAATTTGATTATACTAAAAAAAAATATTTTATGCTCGCCGTTAAAAAGTTATGACATAAACTTACCTTTTTTTAAATAGAAACGATAGTTGGCTATGACCTATTTAAATTCCTCATTTTTTTCTCATTTCAAATATATAAGGGTTGATGTATTTATTTTCAACAATACGCAAGTTATGAAGGTTTTTTAGTTTTTTTTTTAAAGAAAATCATAGGCTGTGAAAACAAAAAATAAACAAGGTGTAAAACCTTATAAAACTCATGTGGTACAAGTTACCAAGGTTTTTTAATTTGTTATTGAGATAAATACGAAATTTTTTGAACATAAGATAAACAACAATATCCTACATTACTGCTGATACCGATTATATCGTTGTTTTCTTATTTTCAAATATTTACAATGTTTATCTCCACAACAAATTAAAAAACCTTGGTAACTTGTACCACATGAGTTTTGTAAGGTTTTACACCTTGTTTGGTTTTTGTTTTCATAGCCTACTATGATTTTCTTAAAAAAAAAACCTAAAAAACCTTCATAACTTGCGTATTATTAAAAATAAATACATCGACCCTTATATATTTGGAATGAGAAAAAAATGAGGAATTTAAATAGGTCATAGCCAACTATCGTTTTTATTTAAAAAAAGGTAAGTTTGTGTCATAACTTTTTAACGGCGAGCGTAATATTTTTTTTTTTAGTATAATCAAATTAAACATAAAAATATCCAAAAATAGTCTTTATAAATATTTTTGATATTTACAACAATAACGGAGATATGACACATTATTAATATGACAAAAAAAACACTTTTTATTCGATAACTCGAAAACCGGAAATGATAGAATATTTTTGAAAACGGTTCTGAGTTTGTCTCAAAAAACTGCACATTTTTGGTAATTTAACCGTTTCTCTATCTTAAATATTAACCGAGATACCCATGCAATCCCATCGAATTTGGACCACCCTGTACAGGGTGGACCAAATTCGAATGTTTTACAAGGTATCTCAGTTACCGTAATAATTAGCGAAAATCTGATATCGGTCTCGAGAGCTATTTTTTTGAGAAAAAAACGTTTGTATAATCAACTTTTTTATAACGCTTTTCTATTGTCACTATAGACGAAAAATGAAATTTCATCATTTTTAAAAATTTGCCTTGACCTCTTTATTTATTAAAATAGAACAAAATGTTACTGAGGTTTTTTATACAGATTTTTATGCTTAAATTAAAAACATAATTAAAAATTTTTAGCGACCTTCACGATCGATATATGAAGTAAAGTTATATTTTTAAAATGGTTGTCGCCTTAAACTTCAAAACGAATACACCAATAAAATGAATCGTTTTATTTTAGAATATTTAATAGTTCATGTTCACTCATTTAATTTTTTACTCAAAAACTGCAGGAAACGTTAGAGAATACAAAAAGATTTCAAATAAAAAATTTTAAATTGCAAAACTTCATGCCTCCAAAAGTTTCTGGTTTAAAAAAAACTACAGGGGTCGCACTTTTCAGCCCCTTGTGAAGGTGAGAGATGATTAAATATATAACTATGGGAAACCTTATAATAAGTACAAAACATCTACCAAATATCATTCTCTTACATTTATCGAAATTTGAGAAATAAAATAAAAACCTAATTTTACCGCTCCTCTTTAGGGGGGTGTAACTCCGAAAGGAGACGTCTAAGGGAAACAAATTATATAAAATACCCCCATTAATATTCAATAAGGAATTGCCAACCGAATCTTGTAATATTTAAGAAACACCCTGTATAATGACATAATTTCCTACTACACAATATTTTATAAGAACCCAACTTCCGCGGTAAACAAGGTTTTTGTGCAGAATTATCTACCTAATTTTATTAAAAACTATGTAAACGTTTTTGTAACTGGCATACAACTATTAACAGTCATAAATTCATATAAGTCTGCAACAAAATTTCAAGGTAAGCAGTTTTTGCTATACAGAATGCATGTAATGAGAGATATATCTTTGAGTAAAGATTTATGTCATAAATTTTTTATTCGTTTATTTAAATGTTTTGAGTAACGTTTCAAATATTTTCATACAAAAATTAAATATCTTTCGTAAGACACATAAAGACCTAACGAGTATTATATTAAATATTTATTAACTTGGACTAAAAGCATTTTAATTTTTGTTTTTAATTCAATTTTTCACTGCGATTTGTAGCTGAATCTTTAGAGAGAATGTATAAGTGGATTTGATGTTTAAACAATGTAATCACCTAGAAAGAAAATTTGTTAAAAACTGATACGCTTAGGCCACGGCTCCACGTACGATATTTTAACGCATGTATCTGCGTTAAATTGACGGACTAAAAACGCATCGTGTACCCCGGCTCCACATATCGTTTTCAAAACGTATACAAGTCGTACCTATATGGGAGGCAAAACGCAACAATCTGGCTCCACGTACGACATTCTACCGCATGATAGTTCTGCGCGATAATTTATCGGATTGAAAATGGAACAAGCTGCGTCCAAGTGCGTTATGACTTTGAAGACGCAGAAGTAGTACGATCCGTTATCGGACGTGGAGCCTCCTCTCATTTAAACTTATGTTACCTATTTTTGCCCGTCAATTTAACGCAGATACATGCGTTAAAATATCGTACGTGGAGCCGGGGCCTTATACATTTTTATTATATCTTTGATTCTAAACATATGAAAATATTATACAAATAATAATACAGTAATTATGGGTCATATTTGATACATATGACTTGCAATATAAAATAATTTATTCATCTGTCGTTCGGTAACAAAAACAAAACAAGTTATCATTGCTTTTGCAAGTAAAATAAAAATAATTACAGCTTTTTTTTAAGATAATTTAAGAGTACCAATAAATGGCAATGAAATAACTAGTTTTAGTAATAATTATAGATTAATTTCTTAAGACTTTTTATCGTTGACTAAGAATAAAGAATGCATCCATCTAATCACCGTGATTCTTATGACATACATAAGTAACTCTAATTGAGTAAGTTAACCATTTTAAACCGAGACTGGCCCCCTCCAGCAATTATCCATTACATCTGCCCCAAGTTTCATTGTCACATAATAACATTAGTTCCTTCAAATCCTCGTGGTCATTTATACGTCAAACAAAATGGGCACAACGCTTAAGTTAGTTTTATTTTTAATAATAAGTTATTGGAAATCAGTGCTGTGCAATGAATTCAGTAGTTTCCCAACAACTGTTAAAGCACCGGAAAATGATACGGTGTTGTTACCTTGTTATTTGGAAACTATAACGAATGGTAAGATTTTTACGTTATGTTTATTTCTTAATATCAATATTAAAATAGATTGCAAAATACCACAATTTTTCTATTTTTTATGCATTTCAATTTTAGATTGATCTCAAAGATAGCAACCAATTTGTTCTTTGTAAAAATTCATTACGAAAACCATGTTTCTTCTGTAAAATTATATCAAAATTCGTAAATTAATCAATTACATCTTCCTATTATCTTATAATCATGAACTTTTTCGAGTATTATTTAAACTTGTCAAATTTTTAAAACTACGATTATGAAATATTCAAATAACATCAAATCATTTTGCATCTACATAATTTCTAATTTTGTTTCGAATGTCCAAGATCTATCATACGCTTTGACTCAAGTTTGTTGTTTAATGGTGCATGTTTAATTATTTTATTTCTTACTCAAACACTCTAGACTTAACGAGAAAAGTTAAAAAATAAAAAAAAATCTAAATAAATCAAGCTTTCAAACAATTTCTTTTAAATTGCAAAGTTTTAACCCACCAAAAAGTTCTGATTAAAAAACCAACAAGGGTCGCACTTTTCAGTCCCCTGTGAAGGTGGGAGATGATTGAAAATATTACTATGGGAAACAGGGACACCTTTTAATAAGTATAAATCATCTACCAAATGTCATTCTCCTACATTTATCCAAATTTGAGAAACAAAACAAAAACCTACCGCTCCCCTTTAGCGGGGTGTAACTCCGAAAGGAGACGTCAAAGGAATTTTTTTTTATAAAAGACCCCCCTTAATTTTCGATAAGAAATCACCTCCCGAATGTTTTCGCATTTTTTACGAAACACCCTGTATATTGAAAAAATAATTGCACTAATTTTGCTCCTACTAATCGCGTTGTCTAAGAAAGTTTTCTTCTTTTTCTTCACTTCAAGGGTTAGTGCCTTTATCGCCTTCTCGGTACATCCCATCTCTTCAAGAGTCTTCCTACTTCTGTTTTTCAGTTTGGCTTATACTATTTTATTAATTTTGATAATCTTTGTTCTTCCATTCTGTTTATATGGTCTTTATATTTCGCTCAATAATCTTTAATTTTCTTTCCCAGATCATAAACCTTTAGCTCTTCTCTTATATCTTGATTTCGTATGAGTGATCTGTTCTGGTACATTTTTTGATTCATCTCAGAAGTCTCACTTTTGCTGTATGTATCTTTTTTGAAAATATCGTTACAACAAAGGACAAAGGGCATAACATTACTTTAAATGGGCTTAGGTTGGAACAAGTAAAAATCTAGATATTTAGTAGTGATCTTAGAGAAAAATGGGGGAATGGACAGGAAATGTAGGAAGAATATTTAACAGTTTAAGAACAACATTTTTTGGAAATAGAGGAGTCCCAAAACGAACAAAAGTGGAAGTGGTAAAAAAGGTTGTAACTCCGGCACTTTTATACGGAAGCGAAGCACACACAAATAAAAATAGTTGCCGAGTTAATGTAGCAGAAATGAGATTTCTAACAAAATCCAAGGAAAAACCAAAAAAGATAGAATCAGAAATGAAACATATAGAGAACAATTATAGATAAAATCAGTTGAAACAAAAATACAAGAAACACAGCTGGAATGGACGGGTCACATCTATAGGATGGCAACCAACCTAGTTATTTTAAGAACACCCTGTATATTATTACATTTTTGGATTCTTCTTTAAATATACTTTATAAAATATGCAAGGTCATATAGGCCTAAAATTAACCGTTTTCGAGTAATTGATTTTTTTCTCGAAAATTTTGAGCAATGTAGTACTTTCAAAAATTTTCAATATTTAAGAAATGTATTGTCAATAGTAAATTAACCGTAAAAAACCAAACAAAATCGAGTATACCATAAAGCGCTAAAAAGATAACGTGCATCTTTTATAAAAAAAAAAAATTTTTGTTAAATCAATATTTTAGAAGATAAAAGCGGTATTTCATACTTTTTAATTCAGGGCTGCGGAGTCGGGAAAAAAAAAGTCGACTCCGACTCCTGATAATTTTAGTGGACCTACTCCGACTCCGACCAAATTAAATACCAAGACATTTTATGGTGTGTAATATAGCAAAAAAAATAACAAACATAAAAAACTTATTTAAAAGTTGAGTTTAAACTTTGCGGCAAAGGACCATCTCGCAATTTTTTGTTGTACTTGGAGTCGGAGTCGGAGTCGGTACATTTTTTCCGACTCCGACTCCACTGACCAGAAATTTCTCCTAAACTCCGACTCCACAGCCCTGCTTTTTATGTTGAAATTGACCCTTTTTTTTTATAAACTTTGAAGGTCTATAACTCGATAACCATCAAGTTTTGGACTATGGTTTATATAACATTTTTTGCTTAAATTGACTCAAGGAACATGCTCCTTAAGTTTAGCCGTTTGGTCATGCAACGCCCTGTATAGAATTTTAAAAAATATATTATTATTCAGAAATATGTTGTTGAGTGAAAATATTTTACCTAATCAATTTTTAGAATCCTTAGTACACAATCAAAAGGGATTTTTCTCCAAGCAAATAAAAACTACTCCCAAGTATCAATGAATTCTTCAAACTAAAACATTTCCAAATCATTCAAATAGAAAAATTCGTTTAATATATTTATCGTCCTAATATTTGTATGCCCTTCTATAACATATATTGACAACTCAATTACTGTTTAGCCTTTAAACAATTCGATATTTTAGCTATTGGGTCGAAAAAAAAATCGGTTGGATGCAGTTAAAAAAATTAAAAAGGGTTTAGCAAACGTGTTATCTCATTAGATTTAACCCCAAACGCTTTTAAGAAACACCGTCTGCTACGATGGTTTCACAAGTACTAGCATTAAATTATATCTAGCCTCTGAAGGTCTACCGGTGGAGCTGCCATCGCTAAAAAAGCTGTATAACGATTTCCACACCGCCTATGGTATTAGCCAAAACGAAGTAGACGAGGATCTAGCCGCCTACAAATCATACATCACATCAGAAAGATTAGCATTTTTGCAAAAATGCAGAGACACTCAACGAAGCTACTACAACCCGCCTAGTCGAAATTTTTAAACTCAACGAAACAAAACTTTAGAACTCGAGTTGACACTTAACACAATGATCTTAAAACCACATATACTAGCCTTAAGTGAACACTGGTGCACATCTGATGAACTACAGTGCCTCAACATCCCAGGATATACATTCGTATCCTACTATGCAAGATCGACCATGCAACACGGAGGAACATGTATATTCGTTCTCAGTAATCTAAATGACTTTAGAGAATTAGAAAATCTTTCACTTTACAATATTGAAGGTCAATTCGAGTGTTCTTGTATCATAAACATTTCTTTCAAAATTATTATTGTCTGTATTTATCGAACCAATTTAGGCTCTCTTGATATTTTCTTCAATTGTCTTGAGAAATTTTTAGAAGAAAGCTTCGTTACTTTCTCAGAATATAAAATTATACTCACAGGTGATTTCAATATTTGCTTGCTAAATAAAAATAAAAATAGTAAACTGTTTCTCGACATACTCCACAGTCAAAATTATGAACAAACAATATTTGAAGCAACCCGGGTTACCAAACAATCAAAATCTCTCATTGACTGCATTTTCATCAAAAACTTTTGCGATACAGACCTTAAAAGCTGTGGGAAAACAGCACTGTCTGATCACTACGGCCAGTCAGTTGAAGTAAAGATTGAAAAAGTTCATCACAAGGACGACACCCCTAAAAATCTAACTGCAATGATCTTCTCACACAATAAACTAGAAGAATTTAGAGCAAACCTTGCAAACCGTAATTGGGATGAAGTATACCTATCATCGGACGTAAACTCGGCTTATAAAATTTTCTTAAAAATATATAAAGAATTCTTTGATATTATTTTCAAACCGAAAACCATAAAACAAAGGCCAAACCACAGAAACTGGATCACTACCGGCGTCAAAACATCCTGCTCTAACAAACGACAACTATATGTAGATTACAGGGAAAGTCTAATATCCGAGGAATATTTTAAAACATACTCTAAAATATTAAAATGTACCATCCGTCTTGCAAAACGACTCGCGGACGAAAAATACATTAAAACGGCAAAAAAACAAAAGTAAAGCGACATGGGAAGTTATAGGCAACTATATGGGAAAAAGGCAAAAAGAAGAAAATTTTATCAACAATGTTAAAAATACAGATGACAACCCGTTAGACATACTAAATAACGTAAATGAACTATTTATAAATATGTGCCCCGACAATACAGATGGGTCAATTTCGGAAACCAGCCACTTCAAACAAAATAATATGTCTATCTATCTACGTCCCACTTCTTACGAGGAAATTTATAAAACTATAATGTCACTTAAAAACACAAAATCAACAGGAGAGGATGAAATACCAACAAACCTCTTAAAACATACTGCCGACCTAATATCTGGACCTTTGAATCACATCATAAACCTTTCTTTAAGAAATGGCATATTTCCAAACAAACTAAAATGTGCAAAAATCAAACCTATCTACAAAAAAGGGGATGTAAGTGACATAGGAAACTATAGGCCCATAGCAATACTCACAAACATCAGTAAGATATTTGAAAAAATAATCTACAACAGAATTGAAAATTACTTAGAGCATTATGGCATAATAAACAACGCTCAAAATGGTTTCAGAAAAGGCAAGACAACTACCCGCGCTATTTACATGGCAATCCGAAATGTTCTTCAATCCCTCAACAAAGACAAACACACCATGGTCATGGGTGTTGATCTCTCAAAAGCTTTTGATAGTGTTGACCACAAGATACTGCTAACGAAATTAGAACACTATGGTATACGAGGGACCGCCCATAATCTTATAACATCTTATCTTTCGGAAAGAAACCAATACGTTGCCGGAAAAGACTCGTCAGGTAGATTTCTAAAATCCAACAAAAAGAAAATCAAAAAAGGAGTCCCGCAAGGATCAATCTTAGGCCCCCTCCTATACATACTGTACACAAATGATCTTCCAGATTTTGTCAAAACTTCCCTTATACAATTTGCCGATGACACATCTGCCATTATTAGTGACTCAGATTCCAAAAACTCTGAACAAAAACTCTTTGACTGTTTAGGCCAACTCCAACATTGGTTTACGTTAAATAACCTAACCTTAAACGTCAATAAAACGCAAGTTATAAAATTTTCACAAAGTAAAATAAACTCCGACTTAAAATTTCAAAATAATTCCACAAGTATAAATGTTGTTAATAAAATATCTTTTCTTGGTTTATGTATTGACTCTAGACTGGACTGGTCATACCACATCGAACGCCTGTCACAAAGCCTGTCACGGTACCCTTTTGCACTAAAAACCCTAAAAAAATTGGTCAATGCAAACGCGGCCAAAACTGCATATCATGCATATGTCGAATCTAGGTTACGCTATGCTGTAATTTTTTGGGGTAACGCTAGTGACTCAGAACGCCTCTTCATTATACAAAAGCGATGTATAAGAAATATATTTGGTCTAAACTACGGAGATCACTGTAAAGAAACTTTTCGTGACAACGAAATATTAACCTTTTATGGTCTATTTATTCTCGAAGCCATCCTGTTCGTAAAAAATAATGTAGATCTGTTCGAAGAGAATATAAGAAATCATGCAGCCAATACGCGACATAAAAAAAACCTAAAACCCGATTGTTTCAAATATACCTATCTTCAAAAAAATGTTGCCTCCACAATTATTGCTATATATAATAAATTTAACACATCACCTGAGAGTATAATAAATCTTCCCACCCGCGAATTGAAGAAGAAATTAAGAAAAGTTCTGATTTCTAAAGCTTACTATGGAGTAAGCGAATATTTAAATGATGCTGACTTTATAAAATGTTATATTTAAATATCATTTTTCTGTGTTTTTATTAACTATCTATATTATTTGTAATGTACGTAAATTATTATTGTGACAAGTTCTACACCTTTTTTGGTATATTCAGAACAAATAAAGATTATTATTATTATTATTATAATTAAGTTGTCTGTAAAGAAAATTATATTTTCAGATGGTATAATCTACAATAGAGTGCGTTGGTATAAGGGCCACGATCAGCTTTTAGCAGACAGTGGGCCCCCCCTAATCACACCACCAGATAGATATACCCTTTGGGAAAATGGTTCTCTGCAAGTATCAAAACTTGAACCGGAAGACACCGCCGATTACACCTGTGAAGTAGTAAGGCCGTATCCTTGGTCTACTATCCGACAAGTACATGCTATCGAAGTATTAGGTATGTAACAAGGTACTTTTCTAATTTGATTGAAGTGTAAACAGTAAGATGAACATGTTGATTGTGTCACTCAGATGAATAAGGAAGTTTACAATCAGCTCTTTACGTTGCTTTAAGCTGTTGCAATCAGAAAATATCGCGAGGACTCGTTGCACCTACACGCATGAAAATTTTGTGGGGTAAACCTGGATAGCAGTCATATAATACGCTTTTTCTTTTTGGAAAATTAGTGCTTTATATCACTGCCTTAAGTAACTCAATAATTTATTTTCAACCGGGGCTACAGCTCCTCCAGATCTAAATTTTTAAGATCCCTTAATTTGAAATAGACTTGTGAAAGACTTATCCAAGGGCGCCACATTTAACTTTGCCCCTGGTGCCAACTGCTCCAGCCACGGCCCTGTCATACACGTTAATTTTTTCAATTAAATTAAATTACATGTCGTTTTACCACAAATAATTAAAATACTTTCAAATTAAGATCCTTCGTCGGTTGAACCTGACCCCATGAACGGATATTTAGAAGCGAAACTGGGAGAAGAAGTTAGAATGTCATGTAAACCTCAAGGTGTACCATATCCTTTGATAACGTGGTTTTTTAAAGTAAGCTAAATAACGAATTAATCGACTCGAGTTTATTTATTTGCGTTCTTGTTTTAGGGAAAAGAAATGCAGCTATTAGACAGCAGAGAGATGTTAAAATTTAAAGCCTCTGACAGAAATTTGGCAGGAGAGTACCAGTGTATGGCTCGAAATGGCGTTGGAGAACCTGCTAGGGCATATATTAATCTTAATATTATATGTAAGTTTATTTAAGTAAAGACAGACAAAGTTAGAGAATACCTAACATACGTAAGGCTTAATTTAAATTTTTTTATCTAAGTAAAAATGTCATTAAGCCCACAAAAAAAATACTTTCATTATTATTAACATTATAAATATTTTTTATAACTCTCTTTAACGGTTTCGCACATTTCTATAAAAGTTCCAATGTTTTTTTAGATCCTCCTGAACTGAAAGCAACTCGCCAATGGATCCATACTGCTCCTGGAATTAGGACCCAGATAGAATGCATCGTATCAGCCGATCCCCATCCAGCAGTTATGTGGTTTAAGGGAGAAAAACCACTTCCATTAGATAGCAGAGTCATATCAATGACTGATGGGGATAAATATACGTTATTAATTCGAAACGCTACAATCAGCGACTTCGGTATATACACATGTAAGGCAGTAAACGATCTTGGCCAAGGAGAAGTACAAATTCAATTATCAGGTACCTTTTGTGCAAACAAATTTAAATAATACCATTTGAAAGTGTAATAAAATTGTATAAAAAAGTTACTTATCAACATTTTTAGGCATAGCAAATCCAGGTGTTTTTAAAAAGGCCGACCAAAGAACTATAAACACCAGAAATTCGCACAAGTTAATTTGGGAAGTCGACAGTTATACGCCTGTAATAGAGTACAGCCTATGGTTCAGAACGTACCGTCCACAAAACGCGTACAAACGACCAGACTGGACAAAACTGACCATTCCTGCTGAACACAGCACTGGTCCCATGCATTCAAAAACGTACACGTTATCCGGGTTAAAAGAAAAAACCGTATATGAAGCTTTACTTGTATCGAGAAATAGATACGGTTGGTCCAAGCCAACGGCTATCTTACGATTCGCCACCGATGGTACAGGTAAAGTTGAATTTGTAAATTTAACAAATTATATATTTGCAGATCATTACAATTTTTTAGACTTAGTAGAGGATATGATTACGCCTATTCATATACAAGTTAATAGTGAATTCGTTCCTCAAGATGAAAACCATGTTTCTGGAGCAACAGCATTTGGCAAAACAATGTTTATGAGTGCCATTACATATTTATTGTTATATTTTTGGATAATAAAATAGTTTTTTACATTTAATTCTTTATTGACACAGTTAAGATGATAAAAATAGAACGATTTTGTCTATCACCCACTGCACTTAAACATCGAGTGCTTTTTCCGCAAGCCATACTGATGTCGGAATCAGCTGCTTGGTTTTACTTTTGGATGAAGGCGGTTTAAAGGTCGCTTTGCGAAAAAAATTTCAATCACCGAGAACAGCGAAATGATTCATATTGTTAAAAAAAACATATCTACATGCATATTACATAATACATACAGCGTGTAACTGAGTTCCATGGCGCGCTACATAATAAATAAAAATAAAAAACGGCATTTTTTAAATCGTTAATAACTCGGTTATACTTGATGGTGCAAAAATTTTTGGGGAAAAGTTGTAGATTTATTTACGCACTGTCAAAAAAACAACGTTCATTTGTTTCAATATTGTTTAAATTCTTAGATAAATTACAAACTTACATTTTTTAATTGGAAACCATGGTTGGCTATGACCTATGACCTATTTTTCCTCTTTTTAATAATCTAAGGTTTAATGTATTTATTTTGATATTTACGCTTAAAACAAATGAAATTCATCAAAAAGTCCCTATGAAGCTATAGAGTGCCATGAAACAAATGAATGGTTTAATTTTACAGTGCGTAAAAAACTCCAATTTTTACCTAAAAATATTTTTTACCATCAAGTATAACCGAGTTATTAATGATTTAAAAAAACATTTTGGTTTTTGTTTATTATCCAGCGTGTCATGAAACTTTTTTAAAACATTAAAGCATCACTGAATAGGTCTCAGGAAAGGGAACAATTTGTCTAATTTAAACTTCTTTGTATTAATGCCATTTCACCTGATGATTGGAAAAAGCGCTGTGAACATGTTCGAATAATTGAAGATAAGTATTTAGATAAGGAACTGACTATTGATACTCAAAGTGAGGAACTTATTATCAGTCTTAGGGACAGTGATAGTGAATTTGAAAGCGATTCAAGTGATGACGAATAAATAAACTTGATGCATTTGTGAATACAAATAAGTTAAATTAAAATTTGCTTATCGTCTTTATTAAATATCTTGCAACTGGATTTGCATTTCTGCAAGAGAGCTTTAATGTGTGATTTTTATTAAAAGTAATTTATTACTAACATGTTTATAGTTATTTTTTGTAAAAATGTGTCAAGTATATTTTATCTTTAAATTTTTTGTAATACGTTTATAATAATGTATACCCGCCTATGGTTTGGGAGTCTGTGGACCATATTGTGGCGTCTGCTGCGCGAACTTACCCCCGCTCTTCGCCTTTAAACTTGGATCTGGCAATAGCTCTTAACGTTTACGAGATCTCAATAGTGGCCCTTCTTTGTGGACTACCCTGTATATTACAAGTATTGTTAACAGAAATTCATGGGAAAATATGAGATTGTTAAACGCATCTATGTATTACAAATACGACTCTTACTTGCAATGTGTTCAAAAAAAATAACAAATGCATTCAGTTTGTGAATGGCTTAAAAATATACAAAATAAACGCCAACGTTACAGAACGTCTGATATAAAATCTTATCTTTTTCTAATTTATTAAGCATGTTGGGTGTATTTTATGAGCGTAAGTGGAGCAAATTTCGTTATTTCAATCATAACAGCTGAACTCAAATTATTAAAAAAAGTTTAATTTTTGCCTTAATAACATTTAGAATTAAATCATAAATACCTGCCCATTAAACCCGAATTATCTTTTAATAAACGCAAAACCCAATTAAAAAAAGTTCAGCTTGACGAAATACGCGGAAATTTCAAAGATAAAAAACACAACTATTTTAATCCCTTTGAAAAATTTCACTTACATGCAGGGACGAAAAACGAACAAAAATCGTTCGTTTTTGATCGGAACGAAAACGAAATATTTCGTCGAAATTTAATAGCGGTTAAAACCGGTTTACAGTTTTTTTTAAATTATTGTTAGTCATTAATTATTAGTGTTTACGCATAAAAAACACAAAAAGTTCAATAAAAACGTTGATTAAAAAACACAAAAAGTTCAATAAAAACGTTGTTTAAAAAACACATCGTGTTTGAACTACAAATAAGAAAAAACATCTTGGAATAATAAAAACACAAAATAACTAAAAACACACATTTAATGAATGTTGTCGAATTCTATTACTCTTAAAAAAATATTCACCACACAAAAATTACTCAAGTTTACATTGTGATAAATTTACTTGCAAAAACATAATGCAACTTAAAAAATACTTAACTTAAAAATTCTCCATAAATTAAGATATTTAGGCCCGATTGCATAAAAGTTGAACCTGGGATTAAACCACAACCCTAGAACTAAGCAAAATCGCAGCATAGTTGGCGCTGGTATTGCCTAGCTTTATTGATTAACTTGTATTTTAACACCAGTGTTGCTTTGTGGAGTCGGGCCTTGAGTAATAATTAATGAAATAACAATTAAACAGAAATTCACATTGGCCTATTTTGCTGTTTTCTCATTTTCTTCCTTTTATCGAGTTCCTTCTTCGTTTTATGAGATTTTACTGCAGCCACGGCGCCGACCACAAAACCGATTGTACCAATACCACTACCAATGGATAGAAGGCCAGCTGCTAACGAAGCACCCATTCCAACTCTTTTAACAGTCACCTCTTTATTTAATTTTATATCAAGCTGTACTCTTATCGATATTTCTTCTTCAATTTCTTTCAGAACCTTTTCAGCTCTCATTATTTCGTCGTGTAAGATTACGTTGTAGTGCCCTAAAATACGCTGTTTCGTGTTGTTTAACAACAAACAACCATCATCGAGTATGGCCAACAAGTTTAATTCTTTGGTCAGTGGTACTGTTGAAGCTAAACTAAACAATTTCGTAAGCTGACTTTTTATATCACTAAAAGAAGTTGAGGAGATTGTGCTCCCAATCTGCTTCAACTTATAGATCAAGTTGTTTAAAAAGTGCCTCAATTCAGCAAGTTCTTCATCTGTTGAACCGTAAATATAATTAGGTGTCGTAAAATATTCATCATATTCTAATGTGCGATATCTTAGTTCATTTCTAAAACTATACGATGTCACACAATTTTCACAAAGTTCTCCTAAAACTTGTTTAGTTTTATTTGGTAATGTGTAGCCTATTTCTGTGTAGCTCATGTTTTTAAATCTATTTTCGTCGGTTATTACTCCGAGATTAAAATCCACATCTCTAGCAAGAACTTGGCCACTTTGAGAAGGCATTCTTAAACTTCCTATCAAAGAATCGTGTTCCACAAAATATTTAGCGTGTTTTTTGCAACCATCGGTAAATTCACCTTCAGTGATCTTTAATCGCAATAAATTTGCCAATTCTTTTGAGTTATTTCCTTGCCAATCTTTGGTAAAAACAACGGAAAACGCATCAAGCCATCCATGTGAATTGGGTAGTAACTTAAGAACGCCCTCAAATAAATTTTTTATTCCGGACGTGTTGCCACCATCGACTTCACCAACATCCACCACTAGTATGAATTTGACCATAGCACAATACTTAAGTTGGTTCACAAATATCGCGTTAATTATTTTCTGTTCAAGTCTTTCATTATCACCAAATCCCTGTACCTCTATGAATACTATATTTTTATCATAACAATTGTAAACATTTGGTAAAACGACGTGAGGAATTAATTCCTGGCCTATTGGTGGTCCTTCAGCATTCTCATTGTCTTTTTGTATCTTATAAAAAGGTTTAACAATCTCTACAGCGTTTAACTTAGAGCCAATGATATAATTGATGAAGGTGCTTTTACCACTTTTGGTGTTACCCAAAACTATCACAACTCGTTTATTTTGAATTTTATCTCTGAGATTTATCATAGAAGAATTTGCATCGCTTAAAACTTGTTTTATTCGTGTTTTTGTTTGTTCTATATCCTTCGAGTTGGCCATTTTTGTGGGTTTATAAACGATCTGCAATTAAGGATTTTTAATGTAACTGCGTCGATTTAGTTATGCAAAACAAAAGTTTCATGATTTTGGGAACTTTTAATTCTGGATAAGCTCAATGAGAAAAAAGTTTACTGTACGCTTCAATGAATGTAAAAAAAAAGATCACTGTATAATATGAGAAAAATGCATGTACAGTATTTAGATTTGTGAGAACTTTTTCAATGTATAAAAAAATTGCATATTTGGGATGTACTTGGTATTTGTTTATAAACTCTGAACACTTTTGAAACTAAATTTTGCTATACAGTAGCTCGTAACTAATGACAAACATCAGTTGGTGGATATTATCAACCTTTTTACAATCCAAATTTTATGGCACAGTACTTACCTTAAGGTAATTTAGAAAATCCGTGCACTCCTCTCATAAACACATATTGCAACAATTATTTTAGATATGATTGAGCACTCATAATATGAATAACAACATACATAGGTACAGATATGGTTTAATACAAAATGATTCGCCGAATTTAGATAAGATACAAATTGATTTATAGATAATAAAGTTAGTGAAGCAACTACGTACAAAAACAAATTACTAGGTAGTTATCAGTTTGTACCTACCTACACTTAAAATTTGTAGATTAAAATAAAAACATATACAAGATGTCCTAAAAGTCTAAATTCATAGGCATTTTGTCGTACATATTTGCTTTTTCCTTCTGACTTAAATAATCATATAGGCGAGGTCCAATTGAGTGACCACAAATGAAAAAATATATGGAATGTTCCTTTTAAAAAAAATGACTTATTCGTGTTTGAAGTTTAGCCAAATGGACAGGACATAAAAAACCCTCTGTGCCTCTATATTTACTATCGCTTACAATTAAATAAAGTACTTTTTGTTTTAATAGAATTAGTTTTAGTTTAATGTATTATTGCCTAAATTAAAACTGTATATTACAAAAATAGTAATATTTATTCTACTTTTCCCGTATACTTTTAGCCATTGGCCTGTTTTTTTATTTGAAAAATTGATAATTACAATTGTTAAGGGGCGAAGCGAAACAATTGCTGATGAAAGTTGAGAGGAAAAAAAATTCAGCGGAGGCCAATTGACAAGGGCCCACTGAAAGTTTTAATTACCCCCCCTAAGATGGACAGCTGGATCTGCCTTTGGCATGTTTAGCTAATGTATCTCAAAATGTGGTATACATTTTGGAAAAATAGAATCACACGTTTTAGCGTGCTTTGCAAAAGTATTTTCAGATATTGAAATATTGTATCCTTGCTATAAAACAAATCACTCCCTTCCTACGAACTTCGATAAATCCAAAATGATGTTTAATAAAATTTTGAAATTGATAGGGCATGTTTAGCTAATATATCTCAAAATGTGGTATAAATTTCAGAAAAATAAAACCACCTGTTTTTGCGTGCACGCATTTATAATTATAAATATTCTAAAATCGTGTAAGCTGCGACCTCTGTTGGTGACATTTTCTACTTATATATTGTACCAGGAGCACATAAAGGAGGTGACGAGAAAGCTACGACATATGCGAATGTTACAACCAAGTGTTAAAAAGAGACAAACAACGTCTTCCATTTCCGTACTTTAAGCATGTTTACATTCATTCAACCATAACAGCTGATCTTAAATGATTTTAAAAAGTTAAATTTTAGCCTTAATAACGTCATTCAGGGTAAACTAAGAAATATGTGCTTTATAAATTTAAATAATCTTTCAATAAATGTAAAATTCAAGACATATATATTGAGAAAAGTTTAGCATTACAAAACACGCGGTAATTTCAAAAATTAAAAACTATTTATAACTTTTCTCATACCTTCGACTATTTTTAAATAACAATTATTTAACTATAATCAATTCACATGCACCAATATGACGTTTAGAAACATTTTCAGTAGATAATAGTTCTAATTTAATTTAAAATCCTTTTGCCTCCCATATATGATACATACAAAGAAATGTTTAACCCTTTCAGGTGATGTGGTATCTCAGCGAAACCACATTTTCAAAAATTTCTAGGCCAAATGTATAGCGTTTTAACCGAGAATTCACGCGTCAATGTGGTCTTTAGTATCGCCATCTGTCGATCTATAGCGTAAAATTTGCTCAAATACATTCAATAGCCAATAGAATAATAGAATACATATTTTAGTTTAGTCGGTACTTTACCAAGTTGGAGAAATAATAGTGATTTTTTCGAAAAAAGTGATTAAAAGGCCGTTTCAACTAAATTTTTATCCATGAAACAATTCAATTAGTTCTGAAGAGGGGGTCAACCCCCCTATAGCAGTCTCCGCGCGAGCGGAAAAAAACACGTGACCTTCAATTTATTAGTTGTCAAGTACTAAGTAGGTAAGTATCAAAGTACCTACTTCTTATAAAATTTTGAAAATCTTTTTAATTTTTTTTTTTCAAAATTACGTGGTTTCATTATGAAACCACTATGCTTCTTGACGCCAAATTATTCATAATTTTAGTCGATAAAAAGCGGTTATTTGTGTTTCAACCGTGAAAAAACTGTTTTTTCAAATATCATGTAAAATAACTTTTCTTTGGTTATAAAAATATATATGCGTTTAAGTGAGCATATAGCTTAAATTATAATACTAGAACTCATATATTTATTTTGTTCCACCTACCACTCATGCATTGTGGTTTCAGTGCGTAACCACATCATATTGTTAAAACGGGCCAATTATTTGCAAAAAAAAAATGTAATCCTTTTCATTTAAGTCATATTGACCTTGCATCTTAGATTGCTATTCTTATTAATGTTTTATAAAATTAAATTTTCCATGTTAGCAACTTTTAATTTCAAATGTTTTCATGATGCCAAAGCAGGCATTAAATTTGAACCTTTCTATCCAAATTCATTTTTAGCGTCCATCTTTAACAACCAAAAACCATTTAAAATAACACAGCAACTTTATTTACTATCAATTTATAATAACACTTGTATAAATAAAATAATATAACACAGCAACACAAAAAAATATAAACAAATTGGCTAGGAATGTGCAAACTATGAAACGGTCAAAGGTACAACATCTGGAACGTTATCTTTGACTTTTGCATCCAAAATAATGTTCGGCTGATAAACATTACCTTTCTCTAGAGCTCGTTTTCCCCACTTACACAAGAAAATGTTCGACAAAAATTGTATAAAACTATTAATAAAACCTGAAAACAAATTTTACAACATAGAATCAAACAACAAAGACGTAATCAAATATAATTTTACCTGAACACACGTAAATACCGCCAACAATAGAACACAGTCTTGCCAAAAACATTCCCAAATGATCTCTCTCTTGCCGTACGGTGACTTTTAAGGCAGACATGTCATACTTGAAAAATATCCCTGGCATGCCGTGACTACCTTTGAAATGGTCGATTGGTCGACTCAATTCTTTAACGCTGTACTGATATGTTTTTGACGTTGTTAAAAATGTTTTCACTGTAGTAGGCACTACTTCTATGAAATACTGATACAAAATCATATCTAAAAAGAAAATATCAATGTGTAATGTGTACAGCATAGAAAATTTACAAAAGAGTAATTGAAGAAAGACTCGGCGAAAGTAGAAACAACTATGGAAGATACTCAAGCAGGATTTAGAATAGGAAGATAAACACCTAAGATTGGGTCTTTGTGATGAGACAAATAAGCAGAAAAACACTTTTGGTATGTCACTTAGAAAAAGCCTTTGATAGTATACAAAGAGAAGAAATATGAAAGACCATGAAACAAAGAGGAGTCAGTGACAAGATAATCAAGATAGAGTACGTGCCATAAAACAAAAAATGTGAAAATAGCAAGCAGCATAACATAGGAATGTTTTACAAAGGGAAGCATTCTGGACCCAATACTGTTTATAATAATAATGGATAACATCTCAAAAAAGGTAAACCATACAACAAAGAGAGAACACCTGGGTTATAGAAAATTAGTGCCAGTTAGAATGTACGAACTGATATAAGTAGATGATCTAATCCTGTTTGGAAAGAGAAAGAAGGAGTTAAAAACAGATTGAAAAATGGACAGATAATTTAAAAGGATATGGCTTGAAAATAAAGTTAAAAAAAAAAAGATGGAAAATCATACAGAAAATGAAGAAATAGTGGTGCAGGATGAAATATAACAAGTAAAAAAATAGTTGAAATATTTAGAGGCATTACTGGAGGAAACTGGCAAAATTAAACTAGAATAGCTAAAAAAAAAATCACTTTATGAAATTTTGTATAAACCTTTTTTCAGTAAAATGAAGTATAAAAAATTACTAAAACCAGAATTTAAGAAACGGTACTAGCACCAATGCTTTATTTCATTGCGAATCATGGGTTTTAACAGACACATTAAAAAGTAGAATAGAAACTTGTGAAATGAAAACGGTAAGAAAAATTGAAGGTGTGTCAAGAATGCACAAAATACGAAGTGAAAGAATAAGAAACAAACTAAAAATAAAAAGTGTAATCGAAAAAATTTAAACCCACCAAATAAGGCGGATCGGGCATGTACAGGGTGGTCCAAATTCGATGGGATTACATGGGTATCTCGCTTAATAGGCAAGATAGAGCAACGGTTAAGTTACCAAAAATTGGCCGTTTTTTGGGACAAACTCAGGACAGTTGTCAAATATATTTTATCATTTTCTGTTTTTCTTGATTTTTTTCTGTTTCCACAACCTACTTTTTGTTTTTCATCTTTAAAATAATTGAAAAACCTTTGTAACTTGCGTATTATTGAAAATAAATACATCAACCCCTATATATTTGGAATGAGAAAAAAATAAGAAATTTAAATAGGCCATAGCCAACTATCGCTCCTATTTAAAAGAAGGTAAGTTTGTGTCATAACTTTTTAACGGCGAGCGTAAATTTTTTTTAAAGTGTAATAAAACAACAATCTAAAAATATTGTTAATAAACTTTTTTGGTATTTACAACAATAACCGAGATATGACACATTATTAATATGACAAAAAAACAGTTTTTCTCCAATATCTCAAAAATCGAAAATGATAGAATATTAAAAAAACAGTTTTTCTCCAATATCTCAAAAATCGAAAATGATGGAATATTTTTGAAAACGGTTCTGAGTATGTCCCAAAAAACTGCCCATTTTTGGTAATTAAACCGTTTCTCTATCTTGCCTATTAAGCGAGATACCCATGCAATCCCATTGAATTTTGACCACCCTGTACTAAGTGATGAAAGTAATATAAAAGCTGAAAGTAGAAAAAAAAAAGACGCGAACTACCCAGGAAAACGTGGAATAGCGAAATAGTGAATATACTAAGGAAAAAGTTACTGACATGGAACCAAGCCAGAAAGAAAGTGACGTACAGGAGAGAATAGAGATGAGCCATTGCCAAGACAACGTTGATAGTAGAGGCTTGCGAATAATAATAATAATGTAATGTATTACATGAACTGTTAATCTCCAATCATAGAAATGTAACGAATTGGGCCAGAATCGGCGAAAGAGAGTGCTGGCAATATTTTTGATATGAAAAAACTATGTATGTTTATTGTTTAGATAAGTTTCCTTTTTTTAGCCCCGAATTTATTTTTTTTTGCACACAGCCCCGCTCTGTGTTAGGTAGATTTAAGTGCCGTAAAAATATGTACTTACTTTTATCGGTGATATATTCGTCACCTTCTAAAGGATGTATAATACCAGGGCTCGGGTCTCCAAAACTTAATCTATCGATTCTGTGTGTAAAATTATAGTCACTATCAGCCATAAACCCACTAATATGAATATGACCTCTAGGAAGACTTAAACTTTTGCCTGCGGTAATGTGAAAATTACCCGACACTTTGTTAAGTATAAGTGACCCATATATCCGACACGCATCATGTGGTCTTTTAGGGTTTTCTTGCCGCTGTGGCATATCGGTGAATAACGAAGTGTGGCTACTGCGCCATAGGAATTCCTGCAAACCATTAATTTACACAAATAAATTACAAAACATTTAGAAAATCAATAACAATCTTGAAAATATATAATTTAAAAATACATAAATTGTTTCTAAATTATTTTTAAAAATGATTTCAAATTAAATATTCAAATCATATATAGAGTGGTTTCCAAAAATGTTTTTAGTACTGCACCTGAATCGCATGATACTCTTCCCTAAGATATGAGTTAAAATGCTGCTTGTTATCAAAATGAAACCTTTGTTCAGGAGCTAATTCAAACCACGTATCTTCTTCTTCAAGACTACCAAATTTATACGCATTCTGATTTGTTGAATCTAATATATCTGCACCCAAATCTAAAATTACATAAACATTAGATCCAATATTAAAGCATACTATCTATTATAAATATTAACTATCACACACTCATTTAAATTTCAAATTACGACACATACCAAATTTTTGCCATTTCATAATACTTACTTGAGCAAGTCATAGCGACGGTAATATCTACATTAATTTTTAATTTTTCATCGACATCTGTGTCAGGAGAAAACTTAAAAACAAATTTGCTATGTAAGTAGTAATTAACTTCCGAATATACCAACCAGAATATTAATGCAAAACTAACGATGGACACTACAAAGTTATTATTAAAAAAATAATTCTTATTATTTTTTATATACTTACAGGTACCACCAACTGAGGACGTTTCTTTATAATTTTCTTCAACTTTTGGAAACATATCTAACTGCTTGACTTTACTAATTTTTGAACCTCTGTATCGCAACATGGTGACCTTTTCTTTATCCATTGATTAATTATTATATAAAATAAGTCAACTTCAATATAATATCTAATAAAAATAATACTGTACAAATAGTTACGAAGCAAAAGTGTTTATAGAACTCAGAACTACAATACCCGCAATTTTAAAGGTTATGTTATGACAGTGACAGATGAAATGTGTCTACCGTACCATAGACGAAACATCAACAGTCCCCGTGTAGCATACAGTATAACCCATCTAATTTCCATAGCCAACTTTGTGAAAAAATGTAATACGACAAAAATCCTTTATAAAATAATTAGTGTAAAAAAAGATTTTTTAATAAATTCTCTTTTTTTTTTACATATACATAAAATAATTTAAACTTATTTTACAGTTTTATAAAATACTGTCAAAATAGTGAGGTTATAAAAACAATTGTCACCAATTTAAAATAAATTAAAAATTCTTTAGTGAGACAGTAGTAGGCTAGTGAAATTAAAGTAAAACATATTTAACTAGACAGCTTGTGTCAAATACAATTTTTTTTGTATTAATATCACAGTTTTATTTATGGTCATTAAACATAATTAACGCCAAACATTGTAACTGAAATACAAAGTAAGAGCAATATTAGGGTAGCATGGAGGGTCAAGCAGATGATGCTATTTCCACCGCATCAACTAAAGAATCTGAACTACCTAAAGAAAATGCTGAAGAAGCTCTTGGAGAGGAAGAGGCTGAAGTGGTGGATGAAGCAACTGCAGCCGGAGATCTGGAAATGCTGGTCGGTGTTACAAAACAAATTGCCAGTATAGCTCAGCGAAAAATGAGCAACAGGACACTTTTGCAACAAGAACAGCTCAAACAAAAACTGGTTAGTCTGTACGTTATATATAAATTTATTGTTAATAATATTTTATTTTTAGCTAAAAGCCAAAGAGAACCGCATAGATAGATTACAATCTATGCAGTTAACACACAGACACATATGCGATATGGTTGCCATATACCTTGGTTTAGATTCCAAAGAGGTCATAGAATCAGCTATTGATTCTTATGCTCATATAGAACTTATGACCAGTTTTTTAAGTGAATATGGCGCAAAAGCTGTCATGTTTTTCTATCAAAATGGAGAACCGTATCCAATTGGTAAAATATTAAATTGGCTACTGTTTAAATTTGTATACTCAACAGTTCGTTTTACCCTTTTTTTTTTTTCACTGGCCATTTAAAAAATATTTAATTTTTTCATTCTTAAGACCAGTCAAAAATCTAATCTATATTAAACTATTATTTCAAAACATGTACATACTTAAAGCGCAATATAGGATTTCACTTACATTAAAAACTAATGCTCTATACTCTATGTAGACTAGTTTTTAGCGAAGTGTGATTTATGTACCTCAACCAAGGGGTACTCGGCAGAATTTTTTATCAACTTAAGCATTTTTAGCTGTAGAAATTTAGCTAGATAACTATTTTTATTTAAAGCTACCCCAGACTTGTCCTATCTTTGACCAAAAGGAGTAAGCTGGTAAGACTAAACTCTCAAAAGGGGTATGAAATGATTGTAAGTTTGATAAACACTGATATAGACAATAAAAATTACTTACAGTTGCGTAATTTCCTGCTAAATTAAAAAGCTGAAAAGAGAATTGTCATGGCTTTTGTAGTTTAAAGGTTATTCAGGAAAAAAGAAATAAAAACAAATATTTCCAAAAATTAAGAAAACATAAAAAATTTATTATCCTTTTAGTTTTTTTTTCATTAATCTGGAAGGGTCATGACAATTTTATTTTGTTACTCAACTTTACCCCAATTTAATTAACTTCATAGCTCTCAAAATGAGTCAATTTTGGTACACCCTGTATAATTTAAAATAATTTTAATTGCAATGTAACAATGTTTTCGTATAATGTGCAAGTATGTTTTTTTATATAGAATCTGGCCGATACAATCCACTTATTCCGAAGGATAGTATGATTAAACGAATTTTCGTAACAGATGGAACTGAAATGGCCATGACTGGGCAAGCTGTAGTTGTTTATAGAAATAGTAATAAGAAAAATGTAGAGTCAAGAAATATTTGTGAGGTGTGTAGTACATTACTATACAGAGTGTTTCTTAAATATTGCGACTTTTATATATAATTTTTTCCTTAGACGTCTCCTTTCGAAGTTACACCCCCCAAAGGGGAGCGGTAAAATTAGGTTTTTATTTTATATCTCAAATTTGGAGATGTGTAGGAGAATGATATGTGGTAGATATTTTGTACTTATTGAAAGGTTTCCCATAGTAATATTTTTGATCATCTTCCACCTTCACAGGGGGCTGAAAAGTTCTGATTAAAAAACCAACAGGAGTCACAATTTTCAGCCCCCTGTGAAGCTGGGAGATGATTAAAAATATCACTATGGGAAACCTTTAAGGGGGTGTAACTCCGAAAGGAGACGTTAAAGGAAACTTTTTTTTATAAATATCCCCCCTTAATTTTCGATAAGGAATCACCTCCCGATTTTTTTCGCAATATTAAAGAAACACCCTGTATCTAAATGAAAATCAAAATTAAATTACTGTATTTTTTATGAAAACTGTATTTTGATTTATAGGATGTTTTCTTTGCTCAATTTAACATGCCTGAAATGAAGGGAAATGCCGTAGCTGTTATTTACGATTTATTGGCCAAACTAACTCAACCTGCTATGGCAGTAACTAAGGAATGGGGAGATTTAAGCAAGACGGATGCTGGAAATCAAGCAAAAAAAGATTTCATCGGGGATTTTGAATCATTTGTTTCATTTTTGCAAAGTAAATACATATTGTAAACGTTAGAAAACAGTATTTATTTTATACACAATCAGTTTTTACTGAATACGTTTTTAAAAATCTTATTTCGCTTTATCATTAACAGTATTTAAGCAAATACAAATTGAATGGAATAAATTTTCAATGCAACATTAGGTATAACTAATTTTGATTTAATTTTACAGAAACAACAATTGATTTGGATGGTATAGTGACATTTAAAATCAATGAAGATTTCATCAAAGAACACTTGGCATCGCCAACTATGATTAAGGACACCTCTTTGGTCCCAGCTTTGGTACTGCAAGTTGAAGCTACAGTTAGAGTTTGGGCAAAGCTAATCGAAAGAGTATTAAATTAGTCAATTGTCGAAGTTTTAGATAAACAATCTATTTCTCTATAGGTTTTAACGCAATTTCAACAACTACGTAGAGAAAATGAATTTGTTGGACCTTTTGTGGAAATTCAATATTGGAGACGACAACTGGCAAAATTTACCAGTATCGTGGAATTTGTTAAATCTTCTGAATGCATTAAAAACATTCAGTGTTTGATTCAAGCTCGATCCAAACTTATTAAGGTCTGTAATATTAATTTCAATATTTTCATTAATATAAAATATTTGCGTAAAGCCTTGTTCTCATTAGTCAAGTTACTTGAACTCAAGTAACTTGGAAACACTTGTGTGATATTTAGTTGACTTGAAGTTGATGCTGACTCTCAAGTGCCTTTGATGTTTCGAGGAGAGTACAGAGCCTTTAGCCTTGTTCTCATTTGTTTAGTAACTTAAAATTCAAGTAACTTGGATTATAAAATACTTCAAATGTGTAAAAACATTGCCAAAGCAACATTTTAAGCCAAATCGGATGGTGATGACAAATTTTTCCTAGGTCGATTCGCTTTTGTTTTGGGACAACCAGCTTTATTTTTTCTTATTGGCGCAATTTTTGCTGTTTAAATAATCTAATAACATTTATTTTTCTGAATCCATTGATGTATCACACATGGTATTTTACTAATTTATTCATTGCCAAATTTTAAAATAAAAAATGGTTTTAAACAAAAACCATTATAAATGAGGTATGCCGGTGGTTGTAGTTTATGTTGTTTCCATGACGACCAATCAACAAACTAAATGTTTTGTAACCCTATTACTTGTCACATTAATAAATTCGTAAAAATGAACTTTAATAACGAAGAAAAACATGACATGCTGCGAATTTTTTATTCAATAATTGAGAATTCTATATTGTCAAGTCAGCGATATGCAGAAAGAAACATATCCAGAAAGAAGACAACCCTAGCACACATATTTTTGTACATTGAACAGAAACTTAGGTAAATATGGAGCTTTTGCCAAACTTAGAGAAAAATATGGCGGAAATGTTTCAGATGACAATAAAAATACATTTTTATTACAAACATATACGGAAAAAACGCCATTTTTGTACATTAAACCGAAACTTGCGTAAATTTGTATAAAGTAGTGATAACGTATAATAAAACTTAAAAGAACGGTATAAAAAATTCGCAGCATATTGCATTTTTCTTTGTTATTAAAGTTCATTATTACAAATTTATTAATGTGACAAGTAATACGCTTTCAAAACTTTTAGTTTGTTAATTGGTTGTCATGGAAACAACATAAACTACAACGACCGGCCTACCTGATTTATAGTTGTCATTGTTAAAAACCTCTTTTTAAATTTGACAATGAAAGAAGAAGTAAAATACCATGTGTGATACATCAATGGATTCAGAAAAATAAATGCTATTTGATCATGTAAATAGCAAAAATTGCGCCCATAAGAAAAATTAAAGCTGGTTGTCCCAAAACAAAAACGAATCGACCTAGGAAAAATTTGTCACCACCATCCGATTTGGCTTAAAAAGTTGCTTTGGCAATGTTTTTACACATTTGAAGTGTTTTATAATTCAAAGGAGTTTGTAGGCGATTTTTAAAAATCGTATTTTCCGGTTTTTCCTAACTTTCTTGAATATCGTTCAAGATATTTACAATTTCTCTTTGGATTATTAATGAACACGAAATTTAGCAACTTTGCCAAATTTAAACCTATAGTCTAGCTACTATAATAAGCGAGATCCCCATGCTTAAACTCGAATTTCAATCACCCTGTATTTTATCCTCAAAAAGAGTTATCGACGATTTTCAAAAATAGTATTTTCCGGTTTTTCCTAATTTTCTTGGATACCGTTTAAGATATCTCCAATTTCTCTTTGGATTATTAATGAGCACCAAATTTAACAACTTTGTCAAATTAAAACTTATATTCTAGCTATTACAATAAGCCAGAGTTCCCCATATTTAAACTCGAATTTCAAACACCCTGTAAACTAAACCAAAAACTTACTTTTATTTTTTTTTGTGAAATTTTTTAAAATAAATTACAGAATATTTCAATATTTTGTTTTAGTTTACTACAATTTTGTTTTTAATTTTAGAAATGGAAAAAACAAGATAATGCTGTGACCGATTCTCGCAATGAATGTCAAGACAACGTAAAGTATTTATATGCTTTGGAAAAGTTTTGCGAACCTTTGTACAGGTGCGATCCACCAAAAATACCAGACTATCTTCCCAGTTTACTTTACACTGTTCGAATGGTTTTCACAACTTCAAGGTATTATAATAACACGGCAAGTGTGACTGCCATATTAGTGAAGGTGTCGAATCAAATGATCAACATGTGCCGTCAATATTTGAACTGTAAAAACACCAAAACCGTATGGGAACAGCCCAGGGAAGAAGTATTAACCAAGATTAAGGTAATAACAAAGTACGAGGTTGATTTAAAATAATATTTAACGTCTTTAGTATTGCTTGGACTTGTATTTAAAATATTATCAGTGTTTTAAACGAACGCAGCATAAAATGGAAGAATCTGGAGAACCTCCATTTGATTGTTCCGAAATGTACGTGTTCGGAAAATTCGAAACTTTCAAAAAACGAATTGAAGAGGTAATAATTATTTTTACAGCAATACGACTCGACAACAAAAACTATTTTTTCTAGATCGTAGATGTTTTACAAACAACTATCAAGTACTCAATACTGCAAAGCAGCACGATAGAAGGCATCGATGTTTTTGCGGACAAATTTAAAGATTTGTTTAAGAAAATATCGTCAAAAACTTATGATACCCTGAATCATCGACAAGAAATGTTCAATATCGATTATGCCGAATTTAAACAGTCCGTTGCGGACACGGAATGGGAACTCGAAGAGTTCGTTGGAAATTCGCTTGAAAAAATGCAGAACGTTGATAACGTGTTACGGTTATTAAAAAGGTGAAGGAATTTCAAGGCAAATGATTGGGTCGCTAATTTTAACTTTTACAGATTTGAAAAGCTAAACTTGGAATGTCTGCAACTGGATGAACGCTATTTGGAAACGCTCGAAATGTTTCAAGAAGAGATCGAAGAACTTCGCGATCATTACAACGAACAAAGGCAAAATCCTATGTTACCTCGTAATGTACCACCTGTAAGTGGTAGGATCATATGGATACGACAATTATACGCACGTATTGAAGAACCTATGGATATATTTAAGGAAAAAATAAGGGTATTTTAATTTTTTTATAAAATGCATAGAGGTAATCTATTTTTCCAAAATAGATTACCTCTATGCTGTTGTATCACAATACATCTTTAATATACAGGGTGAGTCACGACGGACGCCACGGAGTTTTATGGCCAAACGGTATATATTTTCAAACTTCTGTCGCTGTTAGATTATGTAAGTCAATAAGGGCTACATTTTAAAAATATTTTCAAACAGGGTGCTCCAAAAAAGAGTGGAATATCAAAGTTATACTTTTTCTCATGGAACACCCTGTATATTTTTACATTTTTGGATTCCTTTTTAAATTTACTTAAACAAATGTATGAGGTTATATGGGTCTAAGGTCAACCGTTTTCGTGAAAATTGCATTTTCATGAAAATACAGTACTTTCAAAAATTTTCAACATTTTGAAACTTTAAAAATTCTGAAGAAATTCGCTTGGAAATTAGATTAACAATAGATTATTTAACACTTTGCACCACCTACATTTTTAAATTATTATACAGGGCGTTTTTTACGCTTGGTCAAACTTGTGAAACTTTAAACATCGATAACTCATTTTTTTTTTAATACAACACCCTTAATTTTTGTACACCGTCCTATAGAAAATTTAATTATCTTTCGAAAACATCCAGGTTGTTTTCCACCTAAAATTGATATTTTCCGAGATATCGCGATGTTATTGACAATGATTAGGGCAAAATGTTATTTTTAAGTAGTCTATGAAGGTAGGCAGCGGTAATTTGTAACAATTGAAAGAAAAAACAGGAAACATTTTTTTGTTGTTAGACTACACATTTTTGCCATATTTTTATATGAAAGTTGTAGTTTTACCATACTTAACGTTTAAATAGAGGTTTCTTAAAATTATTTATGCATTTATTTATTGGACCAGTGTTGTAAGATAATTACTAAATTCTATAACACTTTTTTTTGTATGTTTACGATACGACACTTGCTTCTACCGAAAACAGTAGTATTATACAGGGCGTTTTTTACGCTTGGTCCACCAACAAAAAGTATAACTTTGATATGCCACTCTTTTTTGGAGCACCCTGTATGTTTGAAAGTGTTTTTAAAATGTAGCCCTTATTGACTTACATAATCTAACCGCGACAGAAGTTTGAAAATATAAACCGTTTTGCCATAAAACTCTGTGGCGTCCGTCGTGACTCACCCTGTATACAGGGTGATTGAACTTCGAGTTTAAGCATAGGGATCTTGCTTATTATAATAGCTAGAGTATGTTTAAATTTGGCAAAGTTGCTAAATTTGGTACTTATTAATAATCCAAAGAGAAATTGAAAATATCTCAAACTGCATCCCAGAAAATCAGGAAAATCCGAAAAATACGATTTTTGAAAATAGTCTATAACTCGTTTGGAGTATGAAATATTTCAAATAAGTAAAAACATTGCCAAAACAACTTTTTAAGCCGAATCAGATGGTGGTCGCAAATTTTTCTCAGATCGATTCCTTTTTGTTTTATGACAACTTGACAACCAACTTTATTTTTTCTTATGGACGCAATTTTTGCTATTAACATAATCAAATAGCATTTATTTTTCTGAATCCATTGATGTATCACACATGGTAGTTTACTTCTTTATTCACTGCCAAATTAAAAAAAAAAGTTTTAAACAAAAACCATTATAAATCAAGTAGGCCGGTCGTTGTAGTTTATGTTGTTTCCATGACAACCAATCAACAAACTAAAAGGTTTGAAAGCCTATTACTAAATATCCAAATTTCCTCGGATACTGTTTGAGATATTTTCAATTTCTCTTTGAATTATTATTGAGCACGAAATTTAGCAACTTTGCCAAATTTAAACCTATGCCCTAGCTATTATAATAAGCAAGATCCCAATGCTTAAACTCGAATTTTAATAACTTTGTATAACTTGAAGAAGATACCTTAAAATCAAATCTGTCGTATTAAATTATAAAAGTTCCAAAAATTGTAGAGTAAATTTGAGGTTATGCTGTCATACTTTTGGTATATTTAAAAGTAACTTAATTAAAAACTAATAATTTTGATAAAAGCATATTGAGACTAATAAAGCAAGTCTTAATTTATATTTTAAAATTAAAAACCAATACATTTTTTGTTTCCATAAGCGTAAAATACTTACTTGAAGGGTGCTTAATGACTGTTTCCGATTTACAAATATAAATTACCAATTGCAAATATTGAGACATGGCCAATTTTTGTGTATTTAAATTAAATTTAAAGTCACAACTCTTCATGAATAGCATAATTTAATTACAAAAAATATTTCAATTATAGGAAATTCGATACATGATAAAATATGCAATTTATACAGCTTGACAATAACGAATATGTGTGGTATGGGTAACTTCGTTATCATTGGGCAGAATTTTAAGACGAATCTTATGCCATTTTGACATTCGACCAACACCTTCGACTTTTTTAAATATTAAAAAAAAAAACTAAAAGATGATTTTTCCAGTGGTAAATAATACCAAAATGTGGGATATTGTATAAAAATATGTTCAAATAACGATTTCCACAGTTAAAAAAAACTGATTTTCCCTGATGATTTTTTTTTTTATAAAAAGCGCGCCTTAAGGGCTTAAATGGTAGCCATAGTTGGCTATGGGATTATTAAAAAACTTTTTTTTTAAGTCTTAAAATGTACGAGTTTTATTGATTTTTATCACTTTTCTCAAATTTGCAAAAAAAAACAAATTATTACTAAATAGTATAAGGGTGTCTTGAGTTTTTGACAAAAATTTTTGTTTTCTTGCCTTGTATCTCATCATCAGAAATACAAAATCACATACATAATTTTAATTACTTTCACAAATTATATCAAACTATTTATTGGAAAGATTTCCGAACTAGATAGGTAACGGCATTGCATGGCCTTCCAGGTCACCGGACCTAACCTCTCTTGATTTTTTCTCTGGGAAACTATTAAAAATTAAGTTTACAAAGAAAAGCCACATAGAGTTGATAATCTGAATATGAACGTCAGAGTAACTATAGCAGAAATCAGACATAATATTGTATTAAAAGTGCAAAATGAAATAATAAAACGGTGTCAACTGTATGTTTAAGAAAATGGTAGCCATTTGAAACATTATTATAGTTATTGATTTAATTTGTAGTCATATTAATTATTATCTACGTAGGTTATTAATAATAGCCACGAAGTATTTTATTTGTTATAAACTAGCTAATTCATTAAAATAACGATTCACAGGTTGTGCGACACAGAAAAGCACAAAAGTGTATTCAGCTATACAATTCTTTGGCTTGCGTTTTTGTACACTATGAACAAATTTATCATCGCTCATGGTTTGAGCAAGTAGCACAAGTAAGTGCCATTTTCTCAAATGAAAATTTTTGCTCTACACAGTAATTTCGCAGGTACGTAGCGGATTAAGTGCGCCAATATTAATGAAACACCCAAAAACTAAACGATACATGGTAAACTTTGATCCTTATATTTCTGAAGTAATTAGAGAGACTGAATATATTTACAAGTTAGGATTAGGTAAGATTAAAATAATTTTGTTTTTGGATGACTTCCAACTTAAACAAATTTTGTTTTAATAATTACAGAAGTGGCGGATGTTGCCCAAATTTTATTGTTTTGTAAGGATAAAATATTAAACGCGTATGAAAATATAACGGGACTAATTGAAAGAAATAATACTATCAGAAGAAATATACCCAAACTATTTATTCCTTTAATGAGGGCGCAGTTGTTGAGAATGGAGAACGCTTTTATGCCGGGACTATCAACGATTACATGGACTTCGATGAAGATACCTGAGTTCTGTGATGATGTTGAAGCCATTTTGGATAGCGTTCAAATGTTTGTTAAAGAGGTATGAAAGATTGTTCATTTAAAAAAATTATTTTGTGTGTTGTATCACCGTATCGTATCATTCAATACGCTCAGCTGTAGAGGTGCAGAGGGTCACCATAGGGTATCTAACATAATGCAATTCAATTCAATAATGATATTCAGATGTTTTAAAAAATTAATGGTTAACTTGATGATAGTAAAAATATTTTTTTGCATAATTTAATAACTTTTAGTTTTAAAATAACAGTCTAAATTTGTGTGGATTGTAATCATTTCACATGCCAAATAAACTAGTGGTATTATCAGCCATAAAGATTTAACAATAAACTTATGATTTTTTATGGACGTCATATTAGATATTTACTGGAATAGGTACAGGTTGGGCAAATTTCGATGTTTTCATAGGAAATCTCGGTAATTATAAGAGTTATGGAAAAACGGACCCCCCTTCTTCGATCTCTTTTTTTGAGAAAAAGCTAATGGTGAAAACTAAAATTGGTTATCGTCTTTTGTTTTCGAGCTATCGCCGATAACTCGATTTTTTTACTTTTCGCTTTATGACTATATCTCGCTTGTTTATGAAAATAAAGAAAAATAATTTTGACGTTCTACAGGCACTTTTTTGATAAGAATGCAGTGGTGTAGACAATTTAAAAAAAAAAAGGCGAAACTCGAGTTGTGACAAAAATGTAAGGAAAATTAATAAATCGACCACGTGATATACAGGGTGGTCCACATAGAAGGGCCACTATTGGTATCTCGTAAACGGTAAGAGCTACAAAGAAGTTTAAATTAGACAAATTGTTCCATTTTCGGAGACCTATTCAATGATGCTTTAATGTTTTTAAAAATTTACAAGGCATGCTAGATAATAAACAAAAATCAAAATGGGCATTTTTCTTAAATCGTTAATAACTCGGTTATACTTGATGGTACAAAAATATTTTGAGGGAAAAATTTTTAAAAACATTTTTTTTTTTTTTTTTTTAAATTAAAACACTAGGTGTTTAAACACTAAAACTGGTCTAGAAGTAAGACCAACCATTAGTTTGTATCTGTTAAATCTTAAATCTAAGTTACTTAGCTAAAATCAGTCCAGCGACGTATTTTAGTTGACTTTGTTATTCTTAGGGAAATAAAGACACTAACACTTGCACAATGCTCTGCTTTTACACAGATCACTTAGAAAGTTCGAACGGTTTGGTTCTCTTCAGTCTACGACATAGGTTTTGGTTGTCTAGCAGCTGGAGAACTTCTGGATTTTCGTGTAGGTGAAGCCTGGCTTCATGCTTCTTTGCAAATCTTTTGATTTCTTCTTCAACGGTTAAGATACCCAGGTCTCGATGAAGGTCGGAGTTTCTGACAAACCAGGGAGCGTTGGGCATTTCATGTAACACCTTGTTTTGAACAGTTTGTATCTTACGTATATTTGTAATTTTTGCACACCCCCATAGTTGTATTCCATACAACCATGTAGGTCTAATAATTTGTTTGTAAATCAAAATTTTGTTGTATAATGACAGTTTGGAATATTTACCAATAAGCCATCTGTATTGTGCGGTTTTAATTTTAAACTCCTTTTCTTTTTTCTTAATATGTTCTTTCCACCTTAATTTAGCATCAAGAGTCATACCAAGATACTTTGCAGTGTTTGCGTGTGAGACAATGGTTTCATTGATTGTTATTGCTGGAGAGTTTCTCAATCTTTTATTTGTAAAGTTGATATGGACTGATTTCGTTTCATTTAGTTTAATTTTCCACTTATTGGTCCATTCGTGTATGGCATCACTAGCTGTTTGTAGTTTTTTGGTGGAAATTATATCTGTTTTACCTGTTGCCAGCAACTTATGATTTTTTATGGACGTCATATTAGATATTTACTGGAATAGGTACAGGTTGGGCAAATTTCGATGTTTTCATAGGAAATCTCGGTAATTATAAGAGTTATGGAAAAACGGACCCCCCTTCTTCGATCTCTTTTTTTGAGAAAAAGCTAATGGTGAAAACTAAAATTGGTTATCGTCTTTTGTTTTCGAGCTATCGCCGATAACTCGATTTTTTTACTTTTCGCTTTATGACTATATCTCGCTTGTTTATGAAAATAAAGAAAAATAATTTTGACGTTCTACAGGCACTTTTTTGATAAGAATGCAGTGGTGTAGACAATTTAAAAAAAAAAAGGCGAAACTCGAGTTGTGACAAAAATGTAAGGAAAATTAATAAATCGACCACGTGATATACAGGGTGGTCCACATAGAAGGGCCACTATTGGTATCTCGTAAACGGTAAGAGCTACAAAGAAGTTTAAATTAGACAAATTGTTCCATTTTCGGAGACCTATTCAATGATGCTTTAATGTTTTTAAAAATTTACAAGGCATGCTAGATAATAAACAAAAATCAAAATGGGCATTTTTCTTAAATCGTTAATAACTCGGTTATACTTGATGGTACAAAAATATTTTGAGGGAAAAATTTTTAAAAACATTAAAGCATCATTAAATAGGTCTTCGATGATAGAACAATTTGTCTAATTTAAACTTCTTTCTAGCTCTTACCGTTAACGAGATACCAATAGTGGCCCTTCTAAGTGGACCCCTTGTATATTATTGCAATGTGGAAAAAATCCTCTTTCTCGTGATGCCACAGCCAACTATGGGTTCTATTCAAAAAAATACAGTTTTATGTCACAACTGGAATTTCGAAAAAAAAATTGAAAAATTGTCTATGCCTCTGTAGAACGTCAAAATTATTTACTTTATTTTCATAAACTAGCGAGATATAGTTATAAAACGAAAAGTCAAAAAATCGCGAGTTATCGGTGATAAGTCGAAAACAAAAGGTGATAACCAATTTTAGTTTTCACCATTAACTTTTTTTGGAAAAAAAAGATCGATGAAGGGGGCTCCGTTTTTCCATACCTAACTTTTATAGTTACTGAGATTCCCTATGAAAACATCGAAATGGCGAATGGTTCATAGACTTATCACCATCTAGTGGAAATTTATGCCAAAAAGTTCCCAATTTTTTGACGGCCTTCCTAACTTGTGTAGTAAACTGTGACAAAAATGTTTCTTTGACAATTGATGACGAAATGAAATTTAATTTATGCAGGTCCGGCACACTTAATAAAAAAAAATTATTTTTTTTTCCAAAAATTATTTGAGGTTATAAAAATTAACCAGATTGGTGCAATTTTATCCAAAATTGCATCCTCTTTCCCAAAATATAAAAATATACAGGATGTTCCATTTGAAATTACACAGTTAGGGTGATTTCTGGCGAAACCAGAAGTGAAACAATAGTGTACATAATATCAGGAATGGGGAGTCGGCAGAAAAATAATCGACTCCCGACTCCGACTCCCGATGGTAAACAAAGTTTAATATTTTAATTTTCTATTTAATACATAATGAAGAAAATGTAAAAAATCTGTTTTTTTCCGTCGAAATCTGGAAGTCGAAAATTTTTGCGATCACAATACTTTCTTCATACTACGTATGGCGAAAGTAAAAGAGTCGGGAGTCGATAGTTTTTTACCGACTCCGACTCCTCAAAAAAGCTTCGACTCCTCGACTTCCGACTACCGACTCCGACTCCCCATCCCTGCATAATATGTTCAAATAATTCGGCTTTTTACACATATGGTATGGTTCAAATATAATTTGTCTAAAATCAGATATTTAAAAAAAAGATGGTGTACCAGAACTCAGTTACACCCGGTATGTAACTATTTTTTAATTGAACTAATCCTTTATCTCTTATATTAAGCGAAATCCCACAGTGGCTGGAATTACTTTTTTTGATAGTTATTTCTTTAGGTCACAGACATGAAAGAAGCACGTATTGATGAAGTGTTGGAGAGTATTTCTACTACATCTTTAGTTTATCTGCCGTATGAACCTCTAGTACCCTCTGAACTATTGGAGCAAAATATTAAACATCGGGAACGTGTTGGTAAGTAATTAAACTTTTCAGTATTTTTAAGTTGTTAAAAGCAGGGCTCGAAACCGAAAAAAATTTTGGTTAACGGTTAACCGAAATCGAGAACTATTTTTATAAGGGACACCGCACACTACCGACTTTTTAGTCGGCCGACAGTTTAGTCGTTTCGCAAAAGGCATGAGTGTTAATGAGAGCGCGCACACTTACCGATTATTTAGTTGGCCGACTAAATAATCGTTACCGATTCCCTTTGGACAAAAAAGTCGGCCAACTATCGGCCTACAGCCTACTACTACTAATTGGAATCCGCACACTCGCCGACAAAATAGTCGGTCAACTAAAAAGTCAGTAGTGTGTCCAACTAAACTATTTAGTCGGTGACAAATCCTTGTCATAGCTCGATAACGACTAAACTGTTGGCCAACTAAAAAGTCGGTAGTGTGCGGTGTCTCTTACAGTTTTTGTTGAAAAACCGGTTTTGTTCCTAAAAAACCGGTTTAGTGTAAAAAACCGGTTTAGTGTAAAAAACCGATTTAAATTAAAAACCGGTTAAATTAACCAGTTTTTAAAATTATTTAATGCAAAGTATGAAAAGATATTATCTATTTATAATTTTATAATATACAAGATGATTTACCCGGCGTTGCACGGGCGATTACAATTTTAATTACTTTTTTAACTTGAATAAGCCCAATAATTCCAAATCATACACAAATGACATACTCTGATCAATCATCTTTTCATTTTCTTATAATTCATTAAAAAATAACTATTTATTGCTTAAAAATTGAATAATAACTCAAATTTATTTTCTTTCGTCTTGTTTCAATTAAAAATGTACTAATAAAAATAATACTTTATGTACATTTATTACTAATTGTATACAAAACAATCTTTACTTGAGAAATACACCGCGCCGTATCGTGTTTTGACCAGGTATTTGCCGACGTAAGATCGAATCCCGTCCAAGTAATTTTTTTTTTTTTTTAATTGGTAATATGTGCTTGTACTTAAAGTTTGGCGTTAGATCTGCAAGGTCCTAAATAGTAACTGTGCAAAATTTGGTCCCGATCGGTCAACGGACCTAGGATTCTATAGCGAACAAACACACAAACAAGCTCTTTTATATATATAGATGTACAATCAAGCGTTCAGTAATGACTTCTGGTAAACTAATCGCGTTTAATACAGATTTTGTATTTTTCATCGTAATTTTTATTAAAAAAAGATGTTAAAAAAACTGGTTTTTTATTATTTTGGTTAAAGGTTACCGGTTTTTTTGCCTTTAAAGATAACGGTTTCGGTTAAAAATCACTTTTTCTGACAAAAGATAATGGTTAACCGGCTTTTTAAACCGGTTTAAAAACCGGTTTCATGCCCTGGTTAAAAGTAGTGCTAACTGAATTAAATTTAGTTGAAATTAATCATTTTCAAATAAGTTACGCTCTAAAACAGTTTTTATCGATCAGAAGTTAAGGGGTCCCATCTAGAGATGGGCAATTCGCAAATGAACCATTCAAACTGCACGATTCGTCACTAAACAAGCGAACTGGGTTAAAGGCGAAATCCGCTTGCGTCCATTTAAAATGTATCGCTTTTACACGACATCGTGTCTTATCGACTAATTCACCAGTTCATAATGAACCGCTGATGAGATTTTTTCTCAGTTTTATACAATCACCTACACCAGCGGTCGGCAACCCGCGGCCCGCCATGGGTTTTGATTTGGCCCGCCAAGTAATAATCTAAATGTAGATATATCAAACATGATATTTCATATTAAATAACCAAATTTATTAAAAATTTCTTTTTTAATTTTATAGTATGTTTGAATTTTAATTTTAACGCAAATTTTGATGGCTGCCAACTTTAGGTCGAAAATAAAATAACCAAGTTTATGTTAGTAGCTCACTATAAAAGCACGTTTCTAACGCTAACGCTGCCTGTCGGTTCTTCAAAGAAAACTTGGCTATTTTGATGACTATTTTGTCTCGGCTTATTGTGCATGTTTACGTATGAAAATAAATTGTATTCGCGGCTTTAAACAATGTATTTAGTGACACTTTCTTGCAAATTCAAACGGAGGTAATGAATATAGGTTGTTTCGAACCAATAATTATTTTTTAATGTTAGATACAAAAATTTGTAAAACTTGTTTAAATGGGCCCCTTGTTTATTTCTATCTATTGACAATTTTCGAAATGTTAAAAATTAACTATTTCAAAGCTTTTAAATTTAATTAATTAATTAATTTCGTTTTATTACCTGCAGAATAAATGGAAATATTCTGTCATTTTAGAATTATTTAAATTTTAAAAATAGTGATTGTTTTTTTATTGCTAAATTTGTAATTGGCAACGCTTAAGAACTTCTTTTTAATGTTTCATTCATTCATTTTTATTTAGTAACCATGGAAAAACGCCAAAAAGAAGAAATGATAATATGATGATATGATGATAAATGAAAAATGCGGCGTATTCAAAGAAAAATGGACTTTTAACTATTTTTTCATCAATATTAATAATAATAAAGCAATATGTTTAATTAGCAAATAAACCGTAAATGTGTTTGAGAAATTCAACTTACGTCGCCGGAAAAACATGCCAGAATTATCAGATTTTAAATGGACATGCGAATTGGCTTTTCTTGTTGACAGCTTACCTCAATTAGGAAAGCTAATTAATGAGTTATTTAACGATTAAAAAGTTTTCAACTAAAAATTAAATTATTTATATCTCAAATTTAAAAAAATTATAATTATCATTTTCCTACTTTGCAATCGCGAAATTAATGGCGGCTGATCGTCGACAAAGGCGTTGTTAGGGTAAGCTATAATATTTGTATGTGCGGCCCGCTTGAAAATATTATTGTTTAATTTGGCCCGATATGTCAAAAAGGTTGCCGACCCCTGACCTACACGATCCGTCACTGAACTATGCAAATGAATCGTTTGTTGCTTCTTTTATTTTTGTATTTCGAAAAAAGACTAATGGTGCCTGTCCACGTGAGAGTAAACTACTTTCGATAGCAGCGTTGCCAAGGATACAGCCCCTGAGAGTAACTCGGGATTGGCTGTATCCTTGGCGACGCTGCTATCGAGAGTTGTTTACTCTCACGTGGACAGGCACCATAAATTTACTGCACATATTTAAATGAAATAAACAGTTTATAAATAAGAATAATAAAAGGTTTTAGTTAACATTTAACGTATTTATTCGAATAAAATACTAAATAAATTCTTAAATCGTAAAAATATATTTTTATTACAGAAATAAATATATACAGGGTGTTTCTTAAATATTGCGAAAAAATTCGGGAGGTGATTCCTTATTGAAAATTAAGGGGGTCTTTTTTGTAATATTTTTTCCTTAGACGTCTGCTTTGGGAGGTATACCCCCCTAAAGGGGAGCAGTAAAATTAGGTTTTTATTTTATTTCTCAAATTTGGATAAATGTAGGAGAATGATATTTGGTAGATGTTTTGTACTTATTGAAAGGTTTCCCATAGTTATATTTTCAATCGTCTCCCACCTTCACAGGGGGCTGAAAAATGTGACCCCTGTTGGTATTTTTATCGTAACTTTTTGGTGGGATGTCATTTTGCAGATTAAAAATAATGTTTTTGAAAGCCCATTTTATTTAGAAATCTTTTTCAATGGTTGTAATACACTTCTAAATAGCTAACTTTTGTCTCATTTATTCAACCTTGTATTTTCAATATTTACTGAGATTGCGATAGTGCCACATCGAAAAGTTAAATACCTTGTATTACAAAACAGGTAATAAATTAACCAACCTACGACAATTTGGGGCCATATGATGCGGGGCCATAGGTGCCTATTGGGTAATCCGCCACTGGGTCTCAAGCAGTCCCCAACACAAAAAATCAGGTGGGGGGGAGTCTGCAAAGCAATTTATGTATTAAGAATTAAAAATTTTACTTCATTTATGATTTCTGGTTTGTGAGATATTTTAATGTATAATCTGACATGCTATTGCATAAATTATATAATATGTGCTTTGAATTAATGTATTCCTTTTTCGATAACCTTTACATTTATACAGAAATTAGAAATCCCAGAATAAGTGGTTTATTCAGAAGGATTTTTAGGCATGAAAAAAAAAGTTAAGAAACGCTGGTCTATAACATTAAAAATGTACTTACTGTTTTAATATTTTTTGAGTTCATGAATAATTTGTTTTGTTTGTGTTAAAATTACAGCAAAAGAAATAGAACTGAAAACATCTACTGCCGAAAAAGCTGTTATAGCATTAATTAACAAATTTATGGATACAGTAACACATCCAGATTTACAAGAAGGCAAATATGACTGGATGGATCCAGAAAAGGCTGTGAAACCAGTCGGTTCTACTTCAAAATTAACTTCAGGAGAAGATGCAGGTACATTAATGTTGATGACTTAATTAAAATTTTATATAATTGTTACTTATTATTCTAAAATTTAAATATCTATTTTATGAAATAAACTCTAATATACTCGAGAAAATTAGGAAAAACCGGAAAATACGATTTTTGAAAATCTTCTTAACTCTTTTGGAGTTTGAAATATTTTAAATATCGTCAGTGGAAAGCAATTTTGCTGTAAACGCCAAAACGCTATTAATTTATAATTATTAATGATAACCTTTGTTTTAATAATAATCCCTTTATTTTTTTACGCTAACATTCCTTGAAAATTTTTCTTTTAAAAAATGTTTTAAAAATTTTTTTTTTCCAAAAATTTAACTGTTTTTTGTCTCTACCGTAAATTTTTACTTTTGGCGTTTACAGCAAAATTGCTTTCCACCGTCGATATCTAAAAACATTGCCAAAGCAACTTTTTAAGCGGAATCGGATGGTGGTCACAAATTTTTCCCAGATCAATTCATTTTTGTTTTATGACAACCAACTTTGTTTTTTTCTTATAGGCGCAATTTTTGCTATTTGCATAATCAAATAGCATTAATTTTTCTGAATTCATTGTATCAGTATAACACATGATATTTTACTTCTTTATTCATTGCAAAATTTAAAAAAGGGTTTTAAACAATAACCATTATAAATCAGGTAGGCCGGTCGTTATAGTTTATGTTGTTTTTATGACAACCAATCAACAAACTAAAAGATTTAAAAGTATTACTTGTCATATTAATAAATTCGTAAAAATAAACTTTAATAACGAAGAAAAGCGTGATATGCTGCGAATTTTTTATTCATTGAATAGGAATTCTATATTGTCAAGTCAACGATATGCAGAAACATATCCAGAAAAAAGACGACCCTCGCACACGTATTTTTGTACGTTGGACAAAAACTTGGGAAAATATGGGGCTTTTGCTAAAAATATGGCAGAAAGGTTTCAGATGACATGAAAAAAAACATATCCAGAAAAAACGCTACATTAAACAGAATTTTTAGTTAATTTGTGTGAAGTATGTGAGAACGTGTAACAAAACTTAAAAGAACGATATAAAAAATTCACCTCATATTGCGTTTTTCTTCGTTATTAAAGTTCATTTTTACGAATCTATTATGACAAGTAACGGACTTTCGACACTTTTCGTTTGTTGATTGGTCGTCATGGAAACAACATAAACTACAACCACCGGCATACCTCATTTATAATGGTTATTGTTTAAAACCCTTTTTTTAAAATTTGACAATGAATAAAGAAGTAAAATACCATGTGTAAGACCAATGGATTTAGAAAAATAAATGCTATTTGATTATGTAAATATCAAAAATTGCGCCCATAAGAAAAAATAAAGTTGGTTGTCATAACACAAAAACCAATCGATCTAGGAGAAATCTGTGACCCCCATCCGATTCGGCTTAAAAATTGCTTGAGCAAACTTTTTACACATTTGAAATATTCCATACTTCAAAGGAGTTATAGATGATTTTCCAAAATCGTATTATCCGGTTTTTCCTAATTTTCTCGAATATCGTTTAAGATATTTCCATTATTTTTTTTTTGAATTATCAATAAGCACAAAATTTAGCAACTTTGCTAAATTTAAACCTATACTCTAGCTATCATAATAAGCGAGATCCCCATGCTTAAACTTAAATTTTAATCACCCTGTATAGTGTGGAAAAACTAACAATTTTTTTTTTTTTGCCACAGCATTTAAAGAAATTGATAGAAATGCACCTCAGGATATAAATGCTCTTAACAATGATTGCATTGAAATGTTTGCTTTTTTTAACATGAAAGTGGTCGACTGTTTAGTAAAATGTACAAAATTGTCTTTGGAGCAGTTAAAACGAAGAGCTACATCAACTAAGTACATATTTTTATAACTGAAACCATTAATTATACAATATTTCAATAAGTACTGACTTATTAAAGTATTATCATGAACATAGTTTATTTTGCAAATTTTTTGTGCTGTAGCTTACAAGATATGGAGGCCTCTATTCCATTAATCAAAACCAATATGGAATTACATATACCAATAACTTTGATTAACCCGAACTTAGACGAAATACAAAGCTACTTTGCGCAAACTTTGAACAATATCATGGAGACCCATAAAAGTATCATCATGTGGGGTCAGAGAGGACCATCCAAAAGGGATGACAAAACAAAAGGCACTCTTAGATTTGTAGAAAAAGGTTAGTAGTCATTGTCCTGAACAAATTTTGTTCCAAGCGGAAAGAATCTTGAAAAATCCTTTAATCCAAGCTGCTTGTTAATTTTTGCCAGATTGGCTTACCACCTAAAGTATTTACATTCCTGATGCAAATTAAATTGTTAATTTTTTGTTCAGTTGAAGAAACAGTGGCACCGTTAGATCAGGTCCTTAGAAATTATTTTAAGATGATATCAGAACATAAGGAAATAGTTCGAATATTCATGGGCTTACAAGGTGCAATGTATTTGCTGAAACCTGATGTCATTAAACTATTAGAGGTATTTTTATTTTTTTATTTAATAAATTGACTACCGTAAAATAAGGAGAAAATTACCTTTTAAAGTGAAAATCAGGTAAGGTTACATAATTATTCCTTTGATTATTTTTAAGTTGTTTTTTGTTGTTATTGTCTTAAAGTAAGCCTCAATATTATTACTAAAAAATATCTTAACAGTTTTACAGAAAAAGCAGACATAAAATTTTTTTTTATCTTTAGGTCTTTCAAACTTTTAAGCACGTTTGTATTTAATATCTGTTTATTGAGGTATTGTGACACAGCTAAATTGGGACATTTTAAAAAGTTTCATTTGCTAGAAGTTTACATTGTAAGTGTGACTGCTGCAGAATTTACTTGGAAATGACGTTTAGTTGTTTTTTAATTGCAAACATCACCTGTTTACGAAATCATGGCAAACTGTGATAATAACATTTTCACATAATTAGCCATTAACTCGGTTAATTTTTGCAACACATAAAACAGTCTATATTTTTAAAAAGTTTAAAAAAAAACGCACTTTCGTTTAAAGTCATGGCCTACTAGAGTTTCCACTTAAAAAACTATAAGTTTACTTATAACAAAGACGTGTTTATCTCAAAACAATAACTCAAGAGACTGATATCAGATTTTCGCTTACTATTATAGTAACCGAAGATACCCCATAAAACATTCGATTTTGGTTCATCCTTTACATTTTTTATTTATTTTTTCTAATCAAATACTAAAACAGTATTACAGCAATATATTTTTAATACTTATATATGATTTCCATTTTTCAAAGAAAAAAAAACAGTTGAAATTTAATATTTTTTTTAACTGTTTCGTAATATAATTTTTCTACAACCACTAATGTAAATGACTCTTACCGTAAATGGGTCCTTACGCACGGTAAGCAAAAAACAGTTTTTTAAAGAAATGATCAAAGTAGACTCACGTCAAACACTTCCTGCATGCCTAGTAAGTGAGTTATAGTTATAACACACGGTAAAAAAAACACACTTGTCTAGAAATGTCAAATTAGGCTTACGTCAAAATTGACAAGACAACGCAATTACATGTGTATATTAGCCAAAAAGCCGTTAAAATCGTAGGTATTATGTGGTCGTAGAAAAAATAAGCTACATAGCACGAGTTGTAAAGCAATTACACACTCATGGAAATACGCACTTCGTGCGCAACTTTTTCACTCGTTATCTTGTTATGTAATATACAATATACGTTACTTAATATTATTGTAGTATAAAATACTTAAAATTTTGAAGTAAAAAGCCCCCATCGATAATGGTGAATTAGGATGACTTAACAAATTGCTTAATGATCTGGTTATCATATAATTTTCATTAAAAATACAATTATTTGCTGTTTTAAATTTTTTCAAGTACGTTTTTTAGACCTATAATCCACTAAATGTCATTCCTTTCATGTGACATTTTACTACAAAAATGCATTCTTGTACATTTATCATGGATTGTGAGTCTGAAAATGACAATTAAAATTAAAAATGAATTCTAAAAAATTACAGATACAGTGAGCTCGCGTTATAAGCAACTTTTGGCGGCCAATTCCAATCTTAAAGTTGCTTATAACGTGAAAGTTGCTTATATGATAGAAATAGAAACAATTCGATTTTTAACATAAATAAATCTTGTTTTTAGTTACAAAACTAAAAATAAAAGTTCACCATAACAACGCGATCGCGGTCGCGTTGTTATGGTGATCCGTGCGCTACCTATGTCAAACGATATACGCGCGTGCTACGTACCTTCAGTCGTGATCTATGTACTTGTACATCTTTAAAATAAAAAAATATGATGTGATTTCATGGCAAGTATACAGAGCGGATGAAACGGCCTTATTATACAAGTGTTTACCGGACAAAACTGTAGTTCATTCATGTAAGAAAAATATTTCCGGGAGAAAAATATCTAAACAACGAGTTAGTTACTATTATGCCGTGTGCTAATTCCACCGACAATAATAAATTGAACTTGATGGTCTTTGGTAAATTATATAAAGCTAAAAAATTTTAGTAATTTCATCTACCAGTTTATTATATTATTATACAGCGTCATTTAAAAAGTCTGCAACAAATAGAAAATTTTTTATTATAAATTTCTCTAAAAAATTTATTCCTGATAAAAGTTGGTGCATGGTCTAAAACTAATGTAAGGGGAAAAAAAGTTTGATAAAAAGTCATAGAACACTAGATTTTGATTTTTGAAATATTTGCAAGTGTAAAGGGCCCTTATTTTAAGAGTTACAAAAAAAATGTGTAAGAAAAAGTTATGTAGAATCCAAGAATAAGTCTAGATATAAATTTTGACGGTCATATTCAAATTTTTATTTTTTAAGAAATTTTAACATTCAAAAAGTCTGCAAGAAATGGAAAAGTTTTTTATTATTGATTTTTCTGAAAATTTTATTCTTAATGAAAGTTGGTATATGGTCTAAATCTAATTTTAAGATGAAATAAAATTAATAAAAAGTCATATGACACTAGATTTTAGTGGCTTTTTGATTTTTTGAATGTTAAAATTTCTTAAAAAATAAAAATTGTAATTTGACCGTCAAAATTTAAATCTAGCCTTATTTTGGGATTCTTAAAAACCACTTTCACAATTTTTTTTTGTATCTCTTAAAATAAGGGTACTTTACTCTTGCAAATATTTCAAAAATCGCTAATATCTAGTGTGATATGACTTTTTATCAAACTTTTTTTTATCTTAAAATTAGTTTTAGACCATGCACCATCTTTTATCAAGAATAAAATTTTCTGAGAAAAAAATCATAAAAATTTTTTCCATTCGTTGCAGACTTTTTGAATGACGCTGTATATTAATAATCTCCTAAAAATAAAATAATTATTGTTAAAAAATCTATTGTTACTCTAATTTTCAAACGATATTTTACTGCCCTTTTAAGTAACCTGAATGTTAAAAAAAAACTGAAAGTGCTATATCACTCAAAATTTTCGTAAAAATGTAAATTTTACGAAAACTGTTGACTTTAGACCCATATAACCTTTTACATTTATTAAAGTAAATTTTAAGAGAAATCCAAAAATGTAAAAATATACAGATGTTCTATTTAAAATTTCTAAGTTTGAATCCGTTTCCGGTTGAACCGGAAGTCGCATTGCAACCTTAATGTTTCCATCGAATCCGAAAAATACTATAACCCTCAAATACAAAATTTCATTGTTATATCTGCAACAGTATTTTAGATATTTGTATTTTTAACTGTCACACTGACAGTTGCTTATATCGTATACTCCGATACGATAGTTGCTTATATCGAGTGTTGCTTACAACGCGAGTTGCTTATATCGTGGGTTGCTTATAACGCGAGCTTACTGTACTCGTATTTTGCATTAAGATGTAATATAAATATGGCATTTAGTAATTTAATGGAAATAAATCTCCAAAATATATAATTTTGGGAAAAGCTGTATTAATATTTCACAATATAATGAGATTAATTAAATAACATTTTCGCAGAGTTATTTGTCATACAAATATCTATGGGTTGAGGACAGACAGGAACAAATTGTTGCGTTTTGCTCTAAAAATCCATTAGTTGTTGAAATTGGAGAAAGATTTGCAGAATATGAAAAACGAGCGGAAGAAATCCACAACCTACCAAGTGAACACAACATAGGAGCCGTACAAATAATTATGGGTATGTATCATTGTGTTATAGATTCTCTATATTCGCCATCTACATTGATTCGTGTGGTACGTAAATAAGTGAATGAATTAATTTGTTTAGATTTAATAATAATACTAAATTTTGTAATCATGTCCCATGAGGGTTCTCCACTTCTACGTTGAACTCGTTTTTTTTTTGTATTGTTTATTTTGTTGACATTTCATTCAAAATAATAATCATCTAACTTTTTTCAGAAACGTTTAAATTAGCATTGTTAGTTGAATCCAACGCTTGGAAATATCTATTAGGAAAGAATCTTGGTGCCAAATACAAAGATAAACTGACCGAAATGGTTGATTTTATTAAAGTACATGAAAAAATTCTTGCAAAACCAATTAAGGACCTTGAAGACTGCAGGTAAATATACAGGGAGAAATATAATATGAAGAATGAAATAGGGTATTGATCTGAAATTATGGTTATGACCATAATGGCATATGATCTGTTTAATGAAAATATTTTGAACTTTTCCGGAAATACCGGAAGTTGACATCTACTTTCTTATTTCAAATACAATGGTCTATTTTTTATTACGTATTTGGATTTAACACGTTATTTTAGAGGCACTTTTATTAGCATTCCCTATACCTAAGTGCACTTTTTAAAGATTTTTGAACTTTTTTGAAAATCTTTTGATTTCTATCATGATGCTTAATATTATCTACCGCCGCAATTTTTGAAGTGAAGATGCTCAAATTGAGACTATGCATAAAAGAAGAAACCTTGGAGTTCGTCCTGGAATTTCTGCAATCGATGCATTACTTACAGGGTGTCCATTTTTTTTTAAATTCAACTTCAGACCACTAAAACTTGTTTTGTTTCAAATACAATGCCCAATATTTTTTTTTTTCATTTTCTAATGCAAAATTAAATTCTATATCAATCTTCATTAGCGTTTTCAATACCTATCAGCAATAATTTTCGAGTTATTAAGAATTTTTGATAAAGTCGATAGAAAACTGTAACATTTTTAATAGTAAGCCTTGGAAATGACAACAAATGCCAATATTAATAACTGTCAATCACTTTTATCGCGTTTGTCTGAAGTATCTATGAAAATGGAAAATCAAGAGTATTCAAACACGGATATTTTGAACTTATTTTACATTCATGGACAATGTCACAAGATTATTGAAAGTGTGAACGAATAGTTGTGCATTTTTAATGTAGCTTGTACAGCATAGTATGTTAAACCCAAGGAACTTTTATTAGCATTTCCTATACCTAAAAGCTGTGTTACACTATACAATTTCTTGTTCGAGAAATTTTATACTAGGTTGTACAGCTGTTGCCAAGTTACAATGTCGTAAATTGAAATAAGCGAAGTGTCAGTTTACGACATAAGACGTGTTGTAACTTGGCAACAGCTGTACAATCTAGTATAAAATTTTTTAACATGAAATTGTATAGTGTAATACCATTGAATAAAAAGATAAAGGAAGGAGCGTTATAGCGATACTAAGGCGTCCAGGTTAGCCTCTCAATATGGCGGATGCATGTTTCCGCTTCTCAGTGGCGTATCTAACATTTTAAAATATGTATTGATTAATGTAAATATTTGCTTTGTTTTGAATTGAGCCTGTTATTTACTTATTTTTTTCTTGTTTCGTGGTTGAGCGAATTGAAAAAAGGACAGCATATTTCAATATTTGGATTGTTTATTATGAGAGTTAAAAGATATGCTGTACACAAATGCACGCCACTGATATGACATACCATTTTGACAGACCACATCAAATTTTCAATACATGATACACTACAAAATATTAACGTCTACTTACCTATGAAACGTAATCTTTTAATCTTCAACATTTTTTGACCTAGTAAGACTACAAAATCTGCAGCTAACCATTGTAGCACACAAAACCCCAAATTTCTTGACTGTTTGACCTGTCAAAACTGGCCGCCATCAGAGGCCATTTATGTCGTCATTTCCGTCGCCGCTCAAACGCTGCAGTATAGTATTAAAAGCTCATTCCTTTATCTTTTTATTCAATGGTGTAATACAGCTATTACAGGGTGTCCAAAATTTCATTTTGTTGTAATACAACTTCAGACCACTAAAACTCGTTTTTTTTCAAATACAATGCCCAAACTTTTTTTTCATGTTCTAATGCAAAATTACATTCTGCATCAATCTGTATTAGCGTTTCGTATATCTATCTGCAACAATTTTCGACTTATTAAGAATTTTTGATAAAGTTAAGAGAAACTGTAACATTTTTAAATAGTCAGCCTTGGAAATGACAACAAATGCCAATACTTAATAACCGTCAACCACTTTTATTGCGTTTGTCTGAAGTATCCATGAAAATGGAAAATCAAGAGTATTCGAACACGAATATTTTGAACTTATTTTATATCCGTGAAGAATGTCACAAGATTATTGAAAGAACTTGCCGTCTGTTCAATGAGAGGTATCCTCATTTGACTGTAATGACCAGACAGAAATTTCAATGAATAGAAATTAAATTTTTGCAATTTAGAAGAGTGAAATTTGCTAGTATTCGGCCTAAGCGTGTGACAAGTAATGAAACTAATGAAGTTAACATCCTGTGATATTTTAATGACCATCCTCAGCAGTCAATTCGATTGGAAGCGCAAGACCGGTTTAATATACTATGCTGTATAAGCTACATTAAAAATGCACAACTTTTCGTTCGCACTTTCAATAATCTTGTGATGTTGTCTATTAATGTAAAATAAATTCAAAATATCCGTGTTTGAATACTCTTGATATTCCATTTTTATAGATACTTCAGACAAACCCAATAAAAGTGGTTTACAGTTATTAATATTGGCATTTGTTGTCATTTTCAAGGCTTACTATTTAAAAATGTTGCAATTTCTCTTAACTTTATAAAAAAATCTTAATAACTCGAAAATTGTTGCAGATAGGTATAGGAAACGCTAATACAGATTGATGCAGAATGTAATTTTGCATTAGAACATGAAAAACAATTTTGGGCATTGTATTTCAAAAAAACAAGTTTTAGTGGTCTGAAGTTGAATTAAAACAAAATTAAATTTTGGACACCCTGTAAGTAATGCATCTATTGCAAAAATTCCCGGATATACTCCAAGGTTTCTTCTAGGCATGGTCTAAATTTAGGCATTGTTGCTTCAAACATGAGGCCGTTAGATAATATTAAGCATCACGATGAAAATAAAAAAAATTCAAAAAAGTCCAAAAATATAAAAAAAGACTGCACTTAGGTATAGGGAATGCTAATAAAAATCCCTCTAAAATAAAGTGCTAAATCCAAAAATGCAATAAAAAATAGACCATTGTATTTGAAATAAGAAAGTAAACGTCAACTTCCAGTATTTCGAGAAGTGTCGCCATATTGAAAATAATTATAACCATTTTATATTATAAATTTATAACCAAAATTCCAGATCAATACCCTTTTTCATTCTTCATATATTTCTAATTCACGGTCCCAATCAATCACCCAGTACACTGAGCATTTTCTATCATGATCAGCATTAAACGTTATGTATTAATTATTTTTTAAGGACCGCTATGGCTTGTCTACAACGTATCCGCGAGAATTTCATAGAAATGGACATGGATTTGGGTCTGATGGAAGAGGCATACAGCACCCTCTCGAGATTTAAAATAGACGTTGCCAAAGAAGATATTGAACGAGTAGATACATTGAGATACAACTTTACAAACATGATTAATCATGTATGTATACGTAATGTTACTTATTGTTCAATTAATTTTACTTATAACTTGCTTATTTCAAATAACATTATAAGGACGACACTTTCTTAACGTAGATTTGAAATTAAAAACGTCGTTTTTGTATCAATATTGCAAAAACAAATAATTTGATGCAAGATTTTTTCATAGAATAGTTGCTCTTAAATTATAGATCATTTTGACCCACTTAACCAACTTTATATCTTTTGCTGCTTACGATATCCCCATGCTCTGCACGATAACTGTATATTCAAATGTCAAACGACTCAAAACATTCCAAAAATGAAGTTAAAAATCCCATAATTTATTTTTTGTGCGATCGTACTAGAAAGAGTTGTTTAACGGACGCGTTAGCAACCATAAAGTACTGCATTTTCGACACTATCCTTAGCAACGGCCGAAAAAGTTTTTTCGGCCGCCACAGCGTACGAAAAAGATCATTAATTTGCATTAAGCAGAACGGAAAGCGCATGTGCGTGTCTGAATACAAGTTCTCTGAGATTATGGCTTCCCCGCTAAGGGTAGTGACGTAGAGGTCTTTAGGTTGTTAACTGTCAGGTAGTTTATAACCTTATATTTTCGTGTTGATACTGTTACTGAATACTGAATAAAAAATTTGTGCTAATTTACGTATGTTGTACGTTAAAGTAATTTATATATTTATATAATATTAAATTTATGAATAAAACATTACAATCGCACAAAAAAAGGTTATTTAAATTATGTAGAATTATGTACGTTTCCACCGCTAACAGCATACGCCGTCATCTGTCAGTGACAGAATATCACGTAGTTTCTAACCTATATTTTTGAAAAATACTAATAATTTTAATTGTTTTTAATTCGATCGCACAAAAAATGTAATATGCACCTCGGCCAAAACGTACTTTTTCGCCCTTGCCTGCAAACCAGACGCGGCCGAAAAATTTACATGTTTTGGCCTTGATACATAAATAACTCTTTTAATATCTTTTTAGTTTTTGAGTATAATTAATTGAAAATGGGTATTTTTTGGGGAATGCAAGCTATCTAACAGTGGCATTTGTTTTTAATATCTTCTCAATGACTAAAAGCAGTTTATTAGATTGACAAGTCAATATTATATTTTCAGCTTTTATTTTTGATAACTAAATTGTTGCATCTAGAATTTTATTCTCTATTAAGTGATATGGATAACAATATGGCATCTATAACAAATAAAAAAGTTTAATATCTCTTAATGAAAACGCTTCAAAAACAAATGCCACCATTCGATTATTCGCATCTGATCTGCAAAAAGGAGAGACTTTTTGTTTTAAATGGTTCAAGTTATTTGCAATTTGATAGCAGCTTTGAAATTAGCTCAAATTCTACACAGTGTTCATTTAACTGTTTCTGCAGCTCACTTGATTTTTAATGTCCATAATGACCAATTTATTTTGGATATACAGGGTGGGATTGCATGGGTAATGCAATCCCACCCTGTCTCGGTTAATAGTCAAGATAGAGAAACGGTTAAATTACCAAAAATGTGCAGTTTTTTGAGACAAACTCAGAACCGGTTTCAAAAATATTCTATCATTTCCGGTTTTCGAGTTATTGAATAAAAAGTGTTTTTTTGTCATATTAATAATGTGTCGTATCTCAGTTATTAATTTTATACATTTATTTTTAGATATTTGTAAACAATTTTATTTTTGTAGTATGTATTTTGTATGTATTTGGTAGTATATAGTGTTTTTTAGTTTGGTACGGGAGAGGGGGTTGGCAGGACTAGAGGCTGGCAACAGGAGGAAAAACGAGCAGTCTGAACGGGAAGTTCGAGACTGCAACAGGGCACGTGTAAAGTGCAGCTAGTTGGGTTACAGTTAAAGAAGTAAAACTTGATTAACAAATGGTTAATTGTTTAGTGTTTATTTAAAGTTTGAGATTAATAAAAAGGATTAAAAGAATAAAGTGAACTTTCTTTACACATCAGAAGTGGGATTTTCTGTGATATTCTGACGATTTTATACGTTACGAGAAACTACGCAGTATTCAATGACTTCGCAGTTTGCGAAAAATATGGACGCCGATAAAATGGCTGCGGGTAGTGAATCGTGGGTACCTAGTGCGACATCGACAAAGTTAGGTCCAGAGGATCAGGACTCCAGTGATGAAGGATCCTGTAGGACCACGACGAGTGGACAGGGAAATAGTAACAAGAAATGCGTAGGGGAATACCCCACCGGAGAATTAATGTCCGTGGTTGCGGCGCAGGCGCAGTCGATCAACGAGTTAATGGCTGCAGTTACCAACGTTACAGGCCTTGTCGGACAGATGGCGGCGGGAACGACAAATGACAACGCGCTAAATTTTCAAGTGATGCCGGATTTAAACCGAAACATCGGTACATTCACCGGACTTGAGGGCTCAATGAGAGCAGAGGAGTGGATCGGGGGTGTAAACGCGACGGCTAGGTTGTTCAGATGGCCGGAAGCGATAAAATTAGAAACAGCCCAAACGAACCTTCGGGGTGCAGCGCTGGATTGGTATCTTGCACGTCGGGGCGAAATTAGAGATTGGAACGATTTCGAGGGCAAGTTCAGAAGAACCTTCATACATGCGAGTACACTATCGGAAAAGTGGGACAAAATGAAACAGAGAAAGCAAAAGCCCGGAGAAAATACGATGGCTTATTTCCTGGAAAAACAAAAACTGTGTAGTAATGTTAATTTAACGATGAGCCAAACAAAGGAAGAGATACTGAAAGGACTATACGCGAAGGAAGCAGCTGCCAATTTAAGTGTGGCCGCACACTATGACCTCGAAGAACTTTTAAAAGATATCATGACGTGGGAACGAATGCGCGGGAATGATACGACAGCGATGAGAGGCGCGTCATCGGGCAACAGGACGAGTCCCCCAGTGCCAACGTATAATGAAAAAGGAGAACCCCGATGCTTCAAATGTAATCAGTTTGGACACATAAAACGTGACTGCCCAAGAGTGGTACGACAAACGGAAAAAAGATCGGTGTTAACTGTGGTGTCGCCTCTAATAGAACCAAATTCGGGGTCTAAGTTTATAAAAAGGGTGAAAATAAATGGACGAGTTCAAGTGTCAGGGCTGATTGACTTTGGGAGTGCGGTGTGTACCATACGGTCGGACTGTGTGGACAGACACAATTTTAAATTAAGCCAGGGTGAGTTGGCAATCTATGCATTCGGAAACATGTCGAAACCGGCACTAAAGTGCACCGAAAAGGTAGAAACAATTTTAGAAATTGACGGCGTAACATCGGATGTGGTGTCGTTATGGAAGGTGCCGGAAACGGCGCAGGATGTGGACGTACTAATAGGACGACCATTTACAGAACAAACACATATTGCGTATGCCAAAATTAAAGATGTGCTAACGTTCAGTTATGCGGACCAAGATCCGTTTCGTGAATTAAAATTAGAAGTGCCGGATATGCGTGAAAACATAACGGTGAAGGACAATTTTTGCATTTCGCCAGGGACAATTAATTTAATTAAGATAGGACTGGACAATAACGGGGGTGATACGGTTGAGGTGCAGGTCCGGAACACCAGTGCAAAAGAAATTGTACTACACGACGGCGAAATTATCGGTAAATTACCGCGGGATACGAACAATACTGAAGTTGTGAAAGACATGTGTGCAATGGTATCAGAAGAACATAAAACTCGACCATGGAGTAGGATCGAGCCAAATCAACTGAAGGTGGACAAGACGTTGACTAAAGTACAAGTTAATGATTTGGTGAATTTGCTGAATAAGTTCCGGGAGTGTTTCGCGTTAAGTTTGGACGAACTAGGTGGTACAGATTTGGTAGAAGTTGATATAAAAGATTCAGGTGTGCCAGTCCGTTGCAAACCGTACAGGACGTCTGCTAAAGATCGAGAAGAAATAAATAAGATTGTTAGTGAATACCGAAGAGTAGGTATAGTTACTGATACAAATAGTGAATATGCATCGCCAGTGTTACTAGTTAGTAAAAAGAACGGTGAAAAAAGAATGGTAGTTGACTATCGAAAACTGAACCTACAAACAGCCGCAATAAACTATCCAATCCCAATATTAGACGAGCAGTTTGAGACGTTAGCTGGCAGCAAAATTTATACAATCCTGGATCTGAGTAATGGGTACCTTCAGGTGCCATTAACTGAAGAAGCTAAAAATAAATCTGCTTTTATTACTGAAGATGGAAGCGGTATGTTTCAGCGAATGAGTTTTGGACTTAGGAATGCTCCGTATGAGTTTCAAAGACTAATGAATATAGTTTTGAAAAACTTGCGTAACAAATTAGTGGTAAACTATTTGGATGACATACTAATTCCGGCGAGAGATTGGACCGATATGCTATTCCGATTGGAAGGTGTTTTGAGAGCCCTTAAGGAGGCGAAATTAACGCTAAAGTTGTCAAAGTGCGAATTTGGTAAACTCGAGGTTGAATATTTGGGTTTAGTAGTTTCGGCACAGGGTGTGCGACCAGGAATTGCAAAAACGGAAGCGATCAGAAAATTCCCTACGCCGAACAACGTACCAGAGATTCGCAGGTTCATAGGACTAACCGGGTTCTTTAGAAAATTTATTGAAAACTATGCAGTGCGGGCGCGACCTCTAACTCAGTTAACAAGATCCGAAGTGAAGTTCGTATGGGAGAAACAGCAGCAAATTGCATTCGAAGATTTAAGGACAGCACTTGTTCGCCAACCAGTTTTGAAGTTGTACGACCCAACATCATACACAGAACTGCATACAGATGCATCATCAGCTGGACTAGCGGGTGTGTTGTTACAAGCCGGGGAAGATAAAAAACTCAGACTTGTGTATTGTGTATCCAAAAAAACTACTGACGTTGAAGCTTTGTATCATTCGAGTAGGCTCGAACTATATGCCATAGTGTGGTGCGTGGAAAGATTACGTTCGTTTCTATTACCTATAAATTTTACTATCGTGACTGATTGTGCCTGTCTCATTCACATAAATGAGAAAAAGACCGGAAACGCACAAATCGCGAGGTGGCTTAACACCTTAAGTGAATATTCATATAAACTGGTGCATAGGCCGGGGAAAGATATGAAACATGTAGATGCCTTAAGTCGAGCTCCGACAGAAGAAAAGTCTGACACGACCGACTATATCATTGACAAAAGGTTAAGTGCAAGTGTATTCCAATGTGTTGGGGAGGAACTGTGGATTGAGTTGGTACAAGCTGGCGATGAACGTTTACGACGGATTATTGAGTTGTTAAAGAAGGCTGTCCGTACGAAGGATGAAGACGCTCAGGTTAAAGACTATGTATGGGTAGATGGTCGCTTGTTCAGAGAGGTTTTGGTGAAGAAAGAAAAACGACGACTTTATGTACTACCTGATAGTATGCGAAAAAGCATTACCGTTCGTTACCATGATTTGATAGGACACTTTTCATTGGACAAGACCGTAGCCAGAATATTAAAGCACTACTGGTTTCGAAGCATGCGGAGATACGTTAAGTATCATATTGGTGGATGTGTGGAGTGCTTATTTTCCAAGGTACCAGGGGGAAAGAAACCAGGCTTGTTACACCCAATACCACCACCAAAGAGGCCTTTCGAAAGAATACATATGGATCATTTGGGACCATTCCCAGTGACGGATGATGGAAACGCGTATTTGTTAATAGTAACAGACGCCTTGACGAAGTTCGTAAAAATTTACCCAGTGCCAGATACGAGAAGCAACACAACGACTAGGGAAATCGAAAAATTTGTTTTAGGTTATGGATTACCCAAAATTATCGTAAGTGACCGAGGAACGGCATTTACAGGGGAAGAATTTAGGAAGTTTACGGACACAAATGGGATCCACCATACCCTAAATAGTGCCAGACACCCACAGGCAAATGGCGCTGTAGAAAGATGTAATCGAATAATCCTACCAATGATGATGTCTACGCTGGATGAGAATGTTTGGGATCAACACGTTTCGGAAATGGAACGAGATATGAATACCGCTGAAAACAACACAACAGGACATTCTGCCTTCAAAGCATTGTATGGATTCACACCAAGATTCTATGATGGAAAAATGAGAGAAGTCACAGGGACGAAGGATGACGAATGGAGACCACCACCAAAAATACAAGCTGAAATTAGAGAAAATATCATAAAAAAACAAGTGGGCCAGAAGGAACAATATGACAAAAAAAGATACATGGGCGTGAAATATCAGATCGGAGACATTGTAGTGGTGAAAATCAACCCAGTTGCGACGGGCGAGAGCACGAAGACACAACCACGATACAAGGGGCCGATGGTGATTACTGGAATTCTTCCTGCTGATACTTATCGAATTTCGCAGGTGAACAGCGGCAGAGGCAAACAAGGGCTAAATACCACCGCTCATGTTTCTCAAATGAAAATATATAAAAACCATGAAGATGACATAGACGATCTCAGTGGGACAGACAGTGATGAGGAGTTGCCGGAGGTTCCGAAAAGAAGAGTTCGGATGCCAGCAAAATACAACGAATATGTACTGTAAATTTATGCATGTTTATTTTTGTTTTGTTTTGTGATGACGATGAGGACATTGTCATGGCCAGGATGGCCGAGTGTAAACAATTTTATTTTTGTAGTATGTATTTTGTATGTATTTGGTAGTATATAGTGTTTTTTAGTTTGGTACGGGAGAGGGGGTTGGCAGGACTAGAGGCTGGCAACAGGAGGAAAAACGAGCAGTCTGAACGGGAAGTTCGAGACTGCAACAGGGCACGTGTAAAGTGCAGCTAGTTGGGTTACAGTTAAAGAAGTAAAACTTGATTAACAAATGGTTAATTGTTTAGTGTTTATTTAAAGTTTGAGATTAATAAAAAGGATTAAAAGAATAAAGTGAACTTTCTTTACATATTTTTGTTTAATTTGATTGTACTAAAAAAAAAAATTACGCTCACCGTTTAAAAGTTATGACACAAATTTACCTTTTTTTAAATGGGAGTGATAGTTGGCTATGACCTATTTAAATTCCTTATTTTTTTCTCACTCCAAATATATGAGGGTTGATGTATTTATTTTCAATAATACGCAAGTTACGAAGGTTTTTTTTTTTTTAAGAAAATCATAGGCTGTGAAAACAAAAAAAAACAAACAATGTGTAAAACCTTATAAAACTCATGTGGTACAAGTAACCAAGGTTTTTTAATTTGTTGTTGAGATAAACATTGTAAATATTTGATCAACAACATAGTCGGAATCAACAGTAATGTAGTATATTGCTGTTTATCTTATGTTCAAAAATTTTTGATGTTTATCTCAACAAAAAATTTAAAAACCTTGGTAACTTGTACCACATGAGTTTTATAAGGTTTTACACCTTGTTTTTTTTTGTTTTCACAGCCTACTATGATTTTCTTTAAAAAAAAAACTAAAAACCTTCGTAACTTGCGTATTATTGAAAATAAATGCATCAACCCTTATACCGGGTGTAACTGAAATCAGGCTCACCTCCTTTTTTTTTTTTAGTTTTGAATTTAGACAAATGAAATTTTAGACATGTAACATTTGCAAAAAACTGGATTATTTGAACATAGGTACACTTTTGTTTCACTTCCGGTTTCGCCGGAAATGGCCATAACTTTGTTATTTTAAATGGAACACTCTGTATATTTTTACATTTTTGGAAAGAGGAAACGATTTTGGATACAACTGTACCATTTTGGTTAATTTTTATAACCTCAAATAATTTTTTCACAAAAATTACATTTTTTATTAAGTGTGCCGTGACCCGCATAAATTGAATTTTATTATGTCAAAAAGTGTCAGAAAAACGGTTTTGTAAATTTTAATTAACATTTGGGCTGCTTTAATAGACCTTAAAGGTTGCAAAATTGGTTTTTTGACAAAAAATCTATTTTTTTAAATGGAACAATAGTGGCGCATGCGGTTATTTAAATAGAGTATTTTCTGGCGAATTCAACAATACCAATAACTTGGTATTTTTTTAGGAGCAGGCATTAAAAATTTCAAATTATTTAAGATTTTGGTAAGATATCCTAATAATTATAGTTGACTATGCCAAATGGCAACAAAACAAATGCTTTTTTTGTGTTTTTTTACAAAACCGTTTTTCGGACACTTGTTGACAAAATAAAATTTAATTCATGCGTTAATTTATGCGGATCACGGCACACTTAATAAAAAATTTAATTTTTGTCAAAAAATTATTTGAGGTTATAAAAATTAACCAAAATGATACAGTTGTATCCAAAATCGTTTCCTCTTTCCAAAAATGTAAAAATATACAGGGTGTTCCATTTAAAATAACAAAGTTATGGCCATTTCCGGCGAAACCGGAAGTGAAACAAAAGTGTACCTATGTTCAAATAATCCAGTTTTTTGCAAATGTTACATGTCTAAAATTTAATTTGTCTAAATTCAAAACTAAAGAAAATAAAGGGGGTGAGCCTGATTTCAGTTACACCCGGTATATTTGCAATGAAAAAAAAAATAAGGAATTTAAATAGGTCATAGCCAACTATCGCTCCCATTTAAAAAAAGTTAAGTATGTGTCATAACTTAATAACGGCAAGCGTAAAAAAATTGTTTTTAGTATAATTAAATTAAACATAAATATAACGGAGATATGACACATTGTTAATATGACAAAAAAACACTTTTTCTTTAATAACTCAAAAACCGGAAATGATAGAATATTTTTGTAAATGGTTCTGAGTTTGTCTCAAAAAACTGCATATTTTTGGTAATATATCCGTTTCTCTATCTTGACTATTAAGCGAGATACCCATGCAATCCCATCGTATTTGGACCACCCTGTACTGTATAAAAGCAATAATAGATTTACAAAAAGAGCAAAAATTGTACCCTTAACTTTAATTTGAGGCTAAACAAGTTCAAGAGCAAATATGTGCCGTACAAGGGCCCCTTCAAGAAGAATTAACCTCAGGTGTAGAAATCTTTATCCAGGAAGTGATAGAATTCGATAAAGATTTTGAAGAAAATGGCCCTATGGTACCAGACCTAGCAGCTCGTGAAGCGAGCGATCGAGTATTACTTTTCCAGGCACGTTTTGATGAGCTGTGGCGCCGATTTGAAGTTTACAGTAGCGGTGAAAAATTATTTGGACTAGAAGTGCACGAATATCCCATCCTACATAAACGTAAAAAGGAGTTTAACTTGCTAAATAAACTGTACGGGTTGTATTTGCAAGTTAACAATACTATCGACGGATATTTCGATATGATGTGGAGCGAAGTTGATACTGAAGTGATCATGACGGAGTTAACGGAATTCCAAAACAGGTAATGTATTGCTATTTGACCAAGCTGATAGTTAACTTTGAATTTTAAACCTTTTTAAAATGTAGGTGCCGCAAACTGCCCAAGGCTATGAAAGATTGGCCTGCTTTCTTGGATTTGAAACAGAAAATTGATGACTTCAACGAAACCTGCCCTCTATTGGAATTGATGGCCAATAAAGTATATATTAAACTTACCTTTTAATAATATCTTGGTACGAGTGATTCAAAAAATTTTAGGCCATGAAAGAACGACATTGGAAACGAATAAGCAAAGTCACCAGTTATGTTTTTGATATCGAGTCACCAACATTTACACTCAGGAATGTCATGGAAGCTCCTCTTTTGAAATTCAAAGATGATGTAGAGGTAATTATTAACCTTTTCTTATTCAGCCTATTAAAAAAAAGAATCGCGAATACAATATCAGCGATATTGGCGTCCTAAAATAAAAGGTCAACTCACCGGCCCGATTTCGACGCGGTCGCGGGCACGGTCACGATAATAAGTAACCTTGGTTACCAATTATCGTGACCGCATCGAGATCGCGCTGGTGTGTGTGGACCTTAATAGTGTTATAAAGGTGCAAGTGTATTGCACGAGAAGCTTCTAATATACAGGGTGAACCAAATTCGAATGTTTTACGGGGTATCTCGGTTACCGTAATAGATAGCGAAAATCTGATTTCGGTCTCTTGGGCTATTTTTTTTGAGAAATAACGCCTATGTAATCAAATTTTTTCTATCGGATTCCATTTTGGCACTACAGACAAAAAATGAAATTTCATCATTTTTGAAAATTAGCTTTAACTTCTTTATTTATTAAATTAGAACAAAATGTTAAGAAGGTTTTTTATACAGATTTTTATGCTTAATTTAAAAAAAAAGTAATTTTTTCTTAGCCACCTTGACTTTCGAGATATGGAGTAAATTTAAATTTATTTAAAGGGAAACCGTAGTTGGCCATGACTTTATGTGAAAGAGTATTTTTTTAGCTTTGCAAAAATATTTAGTTTTTATTTATTTGTTGCAAAAAATAACCGAGATATGGCCAATTTTATAAAAATTCGGTGATCAAAGTTTGCCATGATTTCGTAAACAAGTGATGTTTGCAATTATTAAACAACTAAACGTCATTTCGAAGTAAATTTTTCAACTTTAAAGCAAATCCGAGTAGTCCTTTTTATTTTATAACTGTTTATTGTGATATTGTGAACATGGCTAAATTTGAACTCTTTGAAAAGTTTAATATGTTAGAATATGACTTTGTAAGTGATAAAAACGTAACGGTTGCTGCTAAATTTACTTGGCAATGACGTTTAGTTGTTTAATAATTGCAAACATCACTTGTTTACGAAATCATGGCAAACTTTGATCATCGAATTTTTACAAAATGGGTCATATCTCGGTTATTTTTTGCAAAAAATATATAAAACTATATATTTTTGAAAAGCCAAAAAAATACTCTTTCACATAAAGTCATGGCCAACTACGGTTTCCCTTTAAAAAAATTTAACTTTTGTTTTTAAATTAAGCATAAAAATCTGTATAAAAAATCTATGTAACATTTTGTTCTAATTTAATAAATAAAGAAGTTATAGCTAATTTTCAAACATGATGAAATTTCATTTTTTGTCTGTAGTGCCAAAATGGAATCCGATAGAAAAAATCTGATTGCAAAAAAAATATTAATGATTCTCAAAAAAAATAGTGCAAGAGACCGAAATCAGATTTTCGCTATCTATTACGGTAACCGAGATACCCCATAAAACATTCGAATTTGGTCCACCCTTTACAGGCAGATAACGCGGTGGGCGATAACTTATGGCACAGCGGAGGGGGAGTGGTTCTGTAGGATGTTGAGGTTTCTATGTGGCGTTGTCACTAAAAAAAAATATTTTTTAAATTTTTTTAAGGTTTTAAGTCTTTATTCAAAAAATTCTCCTGAAGTTAAAGTAAAATTCATTGTGGAAATGCAAGTAATTAACGGACATAGAAGACATATCAAAAGGGAGTATAAAGAGTAAAAAGACTAACAGGACACCTCAAAAAGAGAAAAAAGATAAAGAAGATAAAGCGGATACGCTTACGAACATGATCGAAGAAGTAATGAGAGATATAAAAGAAATAAACCATGACCAGAGGTCATATCAGGAGGAACTGAAGGAACTGAAACAGAAAAATGAATTGCTGAAAAATTAAAACAAGATAATAAAAGAGAAGATGAAATCCGTAGAAGATAGACCTAGAAGACTGGAAAAAGATAGAACCAAAAATAATATTGTTGTGACAGGCTTAGAGATAAAAACTGATAACAAAGCAGACATTATACTTGAATTTGAACACCTTATTGAAAGAGGAACAGGTATAAAAGTTCAGATTAAAAACGCATAGGAACAAAAGCATGTAAGTTAGAACTAGTCAAGCCACTAGAAAAAGAAAAGGTTATGAAAAACAAGTATAAGTTCAAACAACTCCAAGAAGTAATATACATATATAAACAACGAAATGACAAAGGATGAATTGGAAATTCAAAAGAAGCTAAAACAAATAGCGGAAGAAGAGAGACAGAAAGGAAGAACAACGAAAATAGAATATGAAAAGATGAAAAAGATTTGAGATGGGACAGGGAGCAGGAAAAGTTGAAAGAAAATAAAACAACAACAAACCATCAAACTCCAAAAAACTGGTAGTAAAGAATAGCAGTAATATTAGGACAACGATTCAGGCAAAGAAAAAGGACACGAGAAAGAAAATAAATTATAAAATAAGATATAAGAAAAGATAACAAGAGGACATCGGAAATGACACAAGCAATAACAAAGGACATGCGAAAGGAAATAAAAAGAAAAGAGGGAAACACAAAAAATGACATGCCTAACTGTAATGCCGAATTTACATTAGTATAGTATAGTAAGCCCGATTCCACAGGTACACATACGTCATAATGCGCAGAACACTAAAAATAAGCGGGCGAGTCTATTACGTTCAACGAGGTGATGCCCACTGTTCAGTGCCGTCCATTATCGTTCGTGTGTTAGCCGAAGTGTAGAATAGCTCAATTCTCTACCCATGGCTACGCCACTGGTACCGTCAATTCACGCAGATCTGAGGCCACGCCTATGTACCTGTGGAATCGGGATTACTATAGCTAATGCAAGTTACTAAATCAAGTAGCTAAAGCAAGTCACTAATCAAGTAACAAAACTTGTAAGGATTTTGGTTTAGTGAGTAGCTACACAATATAGGTGTTGTCGTGTTGTCACCTCTTAAACTTCAAAATGAATTACACCCGTCAATTCTACCCAATACGAACATAGACAAACCACGGTAACCACCAAAATGAATTGTTTTATTTTAGAATACTTAATGGTGCATGTTTACTCATTTTATTTTTTACTCAAAAACTAGGTTTTGCAGGAAAATTTAAATAAAAGAAATATCTAAATAAATCAAGCTTTCAAAAAAATATTTTAAATTGCAAAATTTCAAGCCTCCAAAAAGTTCTGATAAAAAAAAACAACATGGGTTGCACTTTTCAGTCCCTTGTGAAGGTGGGAAATGATTAAAAATATTACTATGGGAAACCTTTTAATAAGTGCAAAACATCTACCAAATCATTCTCCTACCTACATAATTATATCAAAATTTGAGAAATAAAATAAAAACCTAATTTTACCGCTCCTTTTTAGGGGGGTGTAACTATGAAAGACGTCTAAGAAAAAAAAATTATATAAAAGCCTCCCGAAGTTTTTTGCAATATTCAAGAAACACCCTGTATATGTGGTCTACTCCCAATTTAGTGAAATTGTTTGGTAATTTACAAAAAATGAAGTACAGTCTTCAAGTAAATAGTAATGATTTCTATTTACTTTACTCAAAACTTCACTAAATCGTTTATAAATTGTACAAATACTAAAGGAAACTGTCTACAGCAGTGGTTTCTAACCTGTGGGGTTCATAAAAATTTACGCATTGCAAGTGTAAACATACTAATAAACCAGTACTACTTGGAAATGAGAGGGCGATGCATAGCTACCAGAGGCCACACTAGTTGTGAACAGCGTATGGATGTAAAAATCCCAGTGCTAGTTCTTTCCTTCGTTCATTCACTGCTTTGACCATCCACAAACTAGTTCATGAATTGATTCGATAACTGCTGGAACAGCCAACTTAACGTCCGATTAACTATCAGAGAATGTACTGGATCACGATATTGATACTGCGCAGAATCCTGATAGTCTATTGGATCGTACATAGCCTTGTTGAAACAAACTTCATGTCTACAATGGATATTAAAAAAAATGAGAGGTCTAAAAGCACTATTGAGAAAAATATTTAGTAAAATCTAAAAAATTTAATCTAACATTATTGTTGAATGTAAGACAAAACTGGTGAAACCATAACTATTTCTAACCTAACCACCTGTCATCATATAAGGCAGTATGGTAAACAATAATGGCTGACTACCCCTTTCACAATCCACCAGAAACACCGCTTTCAAGTTCGTTGACTTAAATGGCTGCCAATGGCACCACATAAATACTCCCCACCGCTGTAATATATGTAAGACAGATGCGATGTGTCCACTACCCTTCAACCAGTTAAATGCAAGACAGTTTTGATGCCAGTGTTGGCATCAATGGTGGAATGTAAGACACAGGGTATTATTAAAACCTAATTAAATTAATAGTCCTGGTTCAATGCTTGAATGTTTTAGCCATTGCTGAGACCACCAATATACCAATGCTCTGAGCATATAAAAGTCAAAGCTGTATTAGATTTATTGTTTTTAAATTCTAGATTTGATAGATATTCTTTTATTTTGACCCTTTAGTTTTTCAGAAATATTTTTCTCAAGGGTTGTCTATACGATCGTAGAGTGTAAAGTTATACTGTAAAATTTCATTCAATCAAGTCTCAATTTTTTGCCTACCAGACTATTTGTAATAACAATTAAATGTATTTTTAATCGTTTATTTTATTTTAATTTAGGACATTTGCATTAGTGCAGTCAAAGAAAAAGATATCGAGGCTAAACTGAAGCAAGTTATTGCAGACTGGGCAGTCGTTGATTTGTCATTTTCTTCATTTAAAACAAAAGGTGAGCTACTGCTTAAAGGTACTGAAACTGGAGAAATCATTGCATTACTAGAAGACAGTTTAATGATACTGAATTCACTGCTAAGTAACAGGTATGTAATTAAGAGAAAATTAAACTTTTTTAAGACATGTGACCTGAAAATTGATCATAAGTTTAAAATAATTAATTTAAAAAGTCTGGAATCAACAAGTTTTAATATTTACGTAGTCTACGTTTCTATAAAGCTAAATCAGTGCATGTATTATTGTAATAAATAATGTACAAATCGTGTAACAAAATAAATTGTTGACTTATTTACTGCAATTGCTTTGACAAGTGAAATATAAACACAAAGCCTTGTATGCTATGAATCAGTTTAAAATTATAATTTCTGATATGATTCCCGTATAAGTTTATATTTAAAAGGAAATTATTTGTTGTGTTACAGATACAATGCACCATTTAAAAAAGACATCCAGCTTTGGGTACACAAATTGGTAACCACTTCAGAAATTTTGGAAAAATGGTTGCAAGTTCAAAACTTGTGGATTTACCTCGAGGCCGTATTTGTTGGAGGTGATATTGCCAGACAGTTACCTGCAGAGGCAAAAAGATTTAGCGTAAGTCAAAGTATTTAATTATATTCACGTAAAAATTTAAATCAAAATATTACCGCTGATTTATTATCATTTTTCCCCCATTAAAAAAAACATTGTGTGTATGAAAGACTGACTGGTATTTTAAAGCACACCCAAAAAAACTTACAAAGAATAAAATTCCATGGAAGATATTCTTCCTGTCATCCTTTTTTATTGTAGTTGTATCCTTGTCATTCTTTCCTACTTATAAGAACATATTTTACAAGTAGTGTGTCCTATTTGTGATATAAAAATGTATCAACAAATTGTTGTTCATGGACAAAATCCAAAAATTTTGACGTTAATATTGTAACAGTTCGCTAAGACCTTGTACTTTATTTTTGGTTACTTTCTTTTTTATTTAACTTTTTATTTTGTAAGCTCGTGATCGTCTGTTGTTGTGGTTGGGCCCTTGACGCTGTTGACCCAACAATAACAATTTGTTAACCTTTATGGTTATGATTTTTATTTATGTAGAATATTGACAAAGCTTGGATTAAAATTATGAGCCGGGCACACGAAATCCTAAATGTTGTGGATACCTGTGCGGGAGATGAAACCATGGGACAACTTTTACCATATTTGCTGGAACAACTAGAAACTTGCCAGAAGAGTTTAACTGGATATTTGGGTAAATTAATATCACAGAACATGACTGTTAATGATTCTAGAATTTTAATTTTTTTAAATATTTGCAACGAAATTAAATTTTTTAAATTTTGCAACGAAATTAAATTTTTTAAATATTTGCAACGAAATTAAATTTTTTAAATATTTGCAACGAAATTAAATTTTTTAAATATTTGCAACGAAATTAAATTTTTTAAATATTTGCAACGAAATTAAATTTTAAAGACAAATCTTTAAAATGTGTCTTTTTTTCATAGAATCCAAACGTTTGTGCTTCCCTCGATTTTTCTTCATCTCAGATCCAGTACTATTGGAAATTTTGGGTCAGAGTTCAGATCCCCAATCCATTCAGCCACACTTGCTCAGCTTATTCGATGCCGTTTATAGGGTAAAAATAAATGATGAAATTACCAATTGTTTTCACACATGTGTTTTAATTTAGTTTTACAAAATAGTAAAAATGATGTGTTATACAGTCGGATTGATTGGGACCGCGCATTAAAAATATATGAAGAATGAAAAAGTGTATTCATCTGAAATTTTGGTTATGACCATAATGGCATATGATCTGTTTAATGAAAATATTTTGAAGATGACACTTCCAGAAATACCGGAAGTTGACATCTACTTTCTTATTTCAAATACAATGGTCTATTTTTTATTGCGTAACTGGATTTAAAACATTGTTTAAGAGGCGTTTTTAATAGCATTCCCTATACCTAAGTGCAGTCGTTTTTTAGATTTTTGGACTTTTTTGAAAAAATTTTGATTTTTATCGTGATGCTTAATATTATCTACCACCGCCATTTTTGAAGAGAAAACGCTTAAATTTAGACTATGCATAGAAAAAACCTTGGGAGTTCAACCTGGAATTTCTGCAATCGATGCATTACTTACAGGGTGTCCAAAATTTAATTTTGTTTTAATACAACTTCGGACTACTAAAACTCGTTTTTTTTTAATACAATGCCCAAACTTTTTTTCATGTTCTAATGCAAAATTAAATTCTGCATCAATCTGTATTAACGTTTACTGTACCTATCTGCAACAATTTTCGAGTTATTAAGAATTTTTAATATAGTTAAGAGAGGGGTAACATTTTTAAATAGTAAGCCTTGGAAATGATAACAAACGCCAATATTAATAACTGTCAACCACTTTTATTGCGCTTGTCTGTATGAAAATTAAATAGCAAGAGTATTCAAACACGGATATTTTGATTTTATTGTATATTCATGAAGAATGTCACAAGATTATTAAAAGTGCGAACGAAGGTACCTAGGTATAGGTGATGCTATTAAAAGTCCCTCTAAAATAACGTGTTAAATCCAAAAATGCAATAAAAAATAGATGATTGTATTTGAAATAAGAAAGTAGATATCAACTTTCGATATTTCCGGAATGAAATTATTTTCATTAAACCGTTCATTATGGTCACAACCAAAACTTCAGATCAATACCCTTTTTCATTCTTCATATATTTTTAATGCCCGGACCCAATCAATCACCCTGTATATTTAAACCTTAAAATGCAACTTGGATTTATAGGTTGAATTTGATGAAAAGAAAATTGATGCAATTATAGCTATGCTGTCAGATTTAGGTGAAAGAATAGCATTCGATAGGCCAGTTGTGTGTTCTGGTGGTGTTGAACTTTGGTTGAATTCGTTGCTGACTAGTGTTAAAGATTCCGTTAAAACTGTAATTGCAATTATGGCGCAATGTTTTGTTGATCCAGAGTACGATTTTATCAAAGGTTTTCCAGGTTTTTCCGGACAGGTAAACTTAAATGTTAATAAAATGTGCATATTTAATTTTTTTTAATTTCAGGCCGGCTTACTTGGTGTTCAAATTTTATGGACCAAAGAGGCAGAACTAGCTATTAATAAGTCACGAGTAGACCGAGTAATTATGAAAGCTACAAATCAACGATTCCTAGATATTTTAAACAACCTCATTGACTTGACATCGAAAGATCTATCGAAAATGCAAAGAACTCAGTACGAAACTATGGTCACGATTCATGTACATCAAAGGTACGATATTTGCGAATAAACTTGACAGTGTAAACATTTTTTCATCGAATTTTAGAGACATTTTTGATGACATCGTGCGACTGAAAGTGAGGACAATTACAGACTTTGAATGGCAAAAACAAGCTCGATTTTATTACTTCGATGACAATGATGATGTAGTTGTACGAATAACTGATGTGATATTCCTTTATCAGAATGAGTATTTGGGTATTACAGAACGGCTCTGTATTACTCCTTTGACTGATAGATGTTATATTACTCTGGCACAAGCTATATGTAAGTATCAAAAACTAATTTCTTTACATAGATATAATCCAACATCAGACTATTTATTTTTTAGCGGCAATTGTTTTAAGTCATTTTTATATCATACCATGACCAACTTGATTAATAATCTACTCTGTTACTTATAAGCAGGGACTAAAAACGAAAAAAATTCCGTTCGTTTCTGTTCGGAACGAAAACGAAATATATCGTTTTCGTTCTTTTCGTTCTAACCGAAAAAATTCTTTTTTCGTTTTCGTGAACCGAAATAATTACGGTTAAAACCGGTTTTACAATATTTTTTTTGTCGTCGTAAAATCAATTTTTTTTCTAGTCACCACAACCCTCTATGAATACGATAACAATATTTGCGTCTCAACTAAAATATAAACGATGACGATGGGGTTTGATGCTCACGGACAGCATATTTTAGACTGGCGAACCATCGCCATATTAAATTTACCAAATTGTTAAACACATTAACATTTAACCATTTTATTAAGTTTAACACCCATAAGGTGCAAAAACAAAACGTGATTAGGTTAAATTAGACACACGACCTTTATCTAAAAATATGAAAATATAGCAAGTGCTGTTTTAAATTTGTTTTAGTACTAAAATCTATGCATTTGAATTAAATAAGATCCTGCTGTAATTATTTAAAAAGACAAAAGAATGAATTCAAGTGGATAATTTACTAAATGTTATGAATAAAAAAGATATTTAAAAAAACAAACTTATATTAACTTGAAATATACTTTAACTTTATAGTTTGTACATACCATACAATACACATTTTCACATTCCGTTAAATCTTACTAGCAACACATCTTCCAATAAATCTTCTTTTACATTAGTCCTTTTCGAAGTAAGAATAAATTTTACTATTATTATGTCTAAACGCAAATAAAACATACACATTGATAATATATACCCAATCAAGTGTATATTCTATATTGATGATCTAAAAAACAAATTAGAAATAGAGAATATCTGTACCGTTAATTGTGTTACACGAAATTGCAAGTATAAACAATAAAGTTGTTAATACATATTCACGTAAATATATGGAGAAAAGTGAAGCTCAATTATTTCAAGTGAGATTTTTTACTGCCTCGTGGAGTTTCCCCAGCACAGAAGGTAAATTCGCGTTTGTGTTTAACACGTTAAGCACCATTTGTATCCATATGGATCCAAATCATTTTTGCCAAATGGGCCACCTGTATCCATTTGGATACAACAGCCTACATTTAGATTCGGCTGCCTGTATTCTTAAACATACAGGTATTACATATAACTATACCAGAAAAAGGTTAAGGATGGCCCGCTGGACCAGAAAACCTTGGTGGTCACGATTTTTTTACCCAAATTGATATTTAAAAAAAAAAAGTTTTATGGTTCAAATTTATTCACACAAAAAAAAATTTAAAAACAGGTTAAAATGTTATTATTTTGTTGTGAAATTTTTTTATATTACTTAAGGGCAATTTAGAAAAAAAATTGGTGGCCAGAAAAACCTACTTTTTTTTAACATGGTGGCGCTTAACGTGTTAACAAATAAAATTAAAATAGCGACAAAACTGGTTAAAACCGGTTTTTGAAAATATTTATTTCGTTTTCGTTCTTGAACGAAAAATAATAATTTCGTTTTCGTTCTTAAAAAAAATTCGGTTAATTTCGTTTAACGTTTTCGTTCCGTTCTCAGTCCCTGCTTATAAGTAGTCGAGCGAAATATTAATAAAGTTGGCCGTGATCATACCAGAGTATTAAAATTTCAAACAAGTGAATTATTTATTTGTTTAGGGATGAACATGGGAGGAGCCCCTGCAGGCCCAGCTGGTACAGGTAAAACTGAGACAGTTAAAGATATGGGACGAACCTTGGGAAAATTCGTGGTTGTATTCAATTGTTCTGACCAAATGGATTTCCGTGGCTTGGGACGCATTTTCAAAGTAAGTACAACAGCATTTTGTTACATTCGAATATGTTTTTCTAGACTGTCAAAAATAAAATTTCCAGGGCTTAGCTCAATCAGGAACCTGGGGATGTTTCGATGAATTTAATAGAATTGAATTGCCAGTGCTCTCTGTAGCTGCACAACAGATATATATTGTACTAGAGGGAAGAAAATCAAGAAAACCTTCTTTTATTTTCAGGTAAAATATAATATCAAAAAAATTAATAGTTCGCTGTACTTAACTCGGACCACTTCGGGAGTCTCACCTAATATAAAAAAAAATTCATATTCACTTAAAAAGTTACATACAGGGTGGACAAATTTCTATGTTTTCATAGGAAATTTCGGTAACTATTAGAGGTATCAAAAAACGGACCTCGCATCCTCGATCTCTTTTTTTGAGAAAAATTAATGGTGAAAACTAAAATTTGTTATCGTCTTTTGTTGTTGAGTTATCACCGATAACTTGATTTTTTGACTTTTCGTTTTATGACTATATCTGGCTTGTTTATGAAAATAAACAAACATAATTTTCTAGTTCTACGGGCACTTTTTTGATAAAAATGCAGTGGCATAGACAATTTTTCAAAAAAAAAAAACGAAATTCGAGTTGTGACATAAAGTTGTGTTTTTTTAAATGGATAGTAAACTTTTTTATTTCTTATGGCCGCCATAATGTAAGGAAAATTAATAAATCGACCGCACATGATATACAGGGTTGTGCTTTTTTCGATGCTCACCATTGCTATCTTGGAAACGGTAAGAGATGCAAGGTCGGTTAAATTACAGAAAAGTTGCACATTTTTATGTTGATTAAGAATCTGAAAAGAAATCCTGGATATTTTGATTCGGTTTTTGATTTATTACAAAAAAACTGAAAAATGTGATTTTAGAAAAATATTATTATCTTCCCTACCATTGACGCTATTTCATTTAAACTTGGTAACTTTATGTTTTTGACCATCCTGGGTTTGATGACGTCAACAGAAATTTTCTAAGCCTTCTAGATTTCAAGTTGTGATAGTCAACTTTTTTATTTCTTATACGCCATACTGGATTTTTGCACCATCAGACAGACAAAAAAATTCGTTTTTCAGATTGGTAACCGACATACCTTTTTTCTTTCAAAAAACTTGTTGAAATTTTAAAATTTGTGTAAATAAACTATAAAATCGCGAATGTTCTGAAAAACAATTGAAATTATAATATAAATAAAAGTGACACAACATTTTATAGGTCTAATAAAATAACGAAATGACAATAAATTTAAAACACCAGATAAATAATTATTTAAATTGTTTAAAGTGCGTGCCGTTATGTATGATGTAGTGGTTAGTCCTCAAATTCATTTCGTCCACTGCCTTTAGAATAGTTTGTCTCGAAATAGAGTCGAACGCATTTTTGATTTTACGGCGAAGAAGTTCAATATTTTCCGTTAGGGTTGCATAAACAACATCAATGTAAAAGTAATCCATAGGCGTTAAACATGGCGATCGCGGAGGCCAATGAACAGGACCAAACGTACCAAGTCATGAATTTTGAAAGCGTACATCTAAATTAATATCCTTTTACAATGCGGACCAGCTCCTTTTTGCTGAAACTACTGATGATTTTGAATTGTTAATAATGGCAATTCGCCTAACATATCATCTAAATATGTTTCCAACAATATTTCGTTATCATTAGACCAATAAAATGTTGTTCTGTAGCTTTTATTTATATCATAGTTTCAATTGTTTTTTAGAGCATTCTCGATTTTATGAATTATTTACACAAATTTTAAAATTTCAACAAGTTTTTTGAAAGAAAAAAGGTATGTTGGATACCAATCTAAAAAGCTAATTTTTTTGTCTGTCTGATGGTGTAAAAATCCAGTATGGCGGCCATAAGAAATTAAAAAGTTGACTATCGCAACTTGAAATCTAGAAGGCTTAGAAAATTTCTGTTGACGTCATCAAACCCAGGATGGTCAAAAACATAAAGTTACCAAGTTTAAATGAAATAGCGTCAATGGTAGGGAAGATAATAATATTTTTCTAAAATCACATTTTTCAGTTTTTTTGTAATAAATCAAAAACGAATCAAAATATCCAGGATTTCTTTTCAGATTCTTAATCGACATAAAAATGTGCAACTTTTCTCTAATTTAACCGACCTTACATCTCTTACCGTTTCCAAGATAGCAATGGTAAGCATAGAAAAAAGCACAACCCTGTATATCATGTGCGGTCGATTTATTAATTTTCCTTACATTATAGCAAAAATTAGGTAATTTTTCATATTTTATTTTGATTTTAGTAGTAGGCTTATGTCATTAAGAATATAACTGGTAAAACAAATTGCCTTCCTGTTGTTTTAATGACAGTTTGACAGAAATAATCACGTTTAATTGTTGATTCTTTATATTTCTGTACCTGAAAAACACAAAATGGCTTACGAATATTATGAAAAGTATGATATGTTAGAATGTTTTATTCAAAGTAATAATAATTCTGAAGCTGCAAATGAAACATATTTTAATCGTTACCCATAATGAAGAAGAAATATCCCACAATTAATGAGATTTTGTTTTAAATCTTCCAAAAATATAAGTATATGTTTATTTACATTGTAGTGATGGTGATACTGTTGCTATGAACATAGAATTTGGAATATTCTTAACGATGAATCCTGGCTATGCAGGCAGACAAGAATTACCAGAAAATTTGAAAATCATGTTCCGTACTGTGGCTATGATGGTACCCGATCGATTGATTATAATTAGGGTTAAATTGGCCTCCTGTGGCTTCAAAGAAAACATTATCTTATCAAGAAAATTCTTCACATTGTATAAACTGTGTGAAGAACAATTATCGAAACAGGTAAAATTACTGACAAAATAAAAATTGACAACTTAATAAATATTCGAACTATTTCATTAATTAATTTTTTATAAAAATACAATTTTAAAACCACTCATCTTTCTTTATTGAAGAACAATCGCTTCTTGTAGAAAATGCACACCAGTTTTAAGACTCTCTTCTCTTGTACTTTAAAACTGATGTTTTTTCAATAAATAATTCTTTTTGGAATAAGATCAACGATTTCAATTAAACTTATACAAACTAATATTTGACAATCGAATCGCTCGTTAAAAAAAATTGCAACAAAGACAAGTGTATACAATTTATGATATTAAATTTTTATATTTAGTTTCCTGTCATCAAATTATAAAATTAGAATATAAGATTTGAGAACATTTTATGAAGCAAGTGTATTTTTGCGTAACAGTATGAATAAAATAATTTTTTCCTACTAATGTACATGAAAGTTGTCATTTTCTCACTGCCTACTCTACTTGAAAGTGTTACTTTTTTACACTAGTGGCGAAAATAATGTCAATGTCAAAATCGAATTGTAAAATTAACGATTTTTTTTAGCTTAAACTCATAAGAAACTTCGAGAGATTTGCTCACTCGCCGCTTCCCGGCTCGTGAATAAATCTCACCTCACGAAAAAAACTGGACTTTCATCTCTTGTTGTAAAATATACTATTTTTAACAATACACAGGGTGGACCAAATTCAAATGTTTTATGGGGTATCTCGGTTACCATAATAGTTATCGAAAGTCTGATATCGGTCTCCTGGGTTATTTTTTCGAAATAAACACGCCTGTGTTATCAGATTCCTTATATCACTTTCCAATTTGGTACTCGTGACAAAAAGTAAATAAAACACTTCTACGCTTAATTCAAACACATTTTTTAAACTTTTTAATGACATTGGGTTTTGAGATATTTATATTTTTTAAAATGGAAAATCTAGTAGGCCATGATTTTATATAAATGTGCATTTTTATAGCATTTTAAAAATATAGTTTTATTATATTTGTTGCAAAAAAAAATATTATCACAGTTTGCCATGTTTTTGTAAACAAGTGATGTTTGCAATTAATAAGTAATCAAACGTCATATCCAAGTAAATTTTCAAAGTTTTAATCAAATACGTGTATTCTTTTGTATTTTATGTCTGTTTTATTGTGGTATTATGAACGTGACTAAATTTAAACACTGACAAGTTTTAATATGTTAGAAGTTTACATTGTAAGTGGTAAAAACGTGGATGCTGCTGGAGAATTTACTTGGAAATGACGTTTAGTTGTTCTGGAATGGCAAACATCACTTGTTTACGAAATCATGGCAAACTTTGATAATAAAATTTTCACAAAATTAGTCCTATCTCGGTTATTTTTGCAACACATGTATTAAAGGATATATTTTTGAAAATCTAAATCAACGCTCTTTAATAGTTTCAATTTCAAAAAATATGTTTACTTCACATCTTAAAACTCAAGGTCGTTAAAAATTTAAAAATTGCTTTTAAATTAAACATAAAAATTTTCATAAAAAACCATATCACATTTAGTTCTATTTATATAAATTAAGAGGTTATAGTAAATTTTCAAAAACGATGTAAATTTTATTGTTTGTCAGTAGTGCCAAAATGGAAATTGATATAAAAAAATCTGATAACACAGGATTGTTTATCTCAAAAAATAACCCAACTATTATGACAACCGAGATACCCTATAAAACATTCGAATTTGATCCACCCTGTACAACAGTAATGTAGTAAACAAAATAATACCTTTATAAGTATACATTTTCAGGTACATTATGATTTCGGCCTGAGAAATATTCTTTCAGTATTAAGAACTTTGGGAGCTCAGAAACGTGCCCATCCTCAAGATACTGAGGAAACAATTGTTATGCGTGTTTTAAGGTTTGTAACTTGTTAGTAATGGGTCTGTTTCTTTTAATCAATTACACTAAAAGGGGGCATTTTTTTAATGTGCTACTTATGTTTACAAAATTTTAAATATTAGTTCAGCATAATCAAATTCAACACTGGATGATAATAATTAAATGTATTTATCATAGAGACATGAATTTGAGTAAATTGGTTGATGAAGATGAGCCCTTGTTTTTGTCCCTCATTGAAGACATGTTCCCTGGAATTAAAATATCGGTATTCGGGTGGAAAGAATTACAAAGAGCCATTGCTAATCAGAGTCACGAGATGGGACTGGTTAACCATCCTTCTTGGAATTTGAAAATCGTTCAGCTGTACGAAACATCTTTAGTACGTCACGGCCTCATGGTCATGGGTAATTTTTTAATAAGTTTTTTTTAACCAATACACCATTTGTTTATTTCGAAGGACCTACTGGTGCTGGTAAAACACAATGCATGCATTGTCTGATGCGGTCTATGACTGAAAATGGAAAACCCCATAAAGAACTTAGAATGAATCCCAAAGTATGTACTGCTCTTTCTGTTATAAATGATCAGTTACTATTTTTTTCTCAGTTTGCTCTCAGACAACACAAGTGTCAATTTAAGTTTAAAATTTTGAAAACAGATTATTTCTTAAATCTGTATTACATTATACAATTTCTTGTTCAAGAAATTTTATTTTAGATAGTACTGCTGTTGCCAAGTTACAGCACGTCTTATGTCGTAAATTGACATACGCGAAGTGTCATAAGCATTGAATAAAAAGATAAAGGAAAGAGCATTTTAGCGATCTTAAGGCGTCCAGGTTAGCCTCTCAATATGGCGGATGCATGTTTCCGCTTCTCAGTGGCGTATCTAACATTTTTAAATATGTATTGAATAATGTAAATGTTTGCTTTGTTTTGACTTGAGCCTGTTATTTACTTATTTATTTCTTGTTTTGTGGTTGAGGGAATTAAAAAAATGACAGGACACATCAATATTTGCATTATGAGAGTTAAAAAATATGCTGTACAAAAATGCACGCCACTGATATGACATACTATTTTGACAGACCACATCAAATTTTCAATACATGATTACACTACAAAATATTAATGTCTACTTACCTATGAAACGTAATCTATTAATCTTCAACATTTTTGGACCTAGTAAGACTACAAGATCTGCAGCTAACCATTGTAGCACACAAAACTCTAAATTTCTTGACTATTTGACCTGTCAAAACCGGCCGCCATCAGAGACCATTTATGTCGTCATTTCCGTCGCCGACAAACGCTGCAGTATAATAATTAAAGCTCCTTCCTTTATCCTTTTATTCAATGGTCATAAGATGTGTTGTAACTTGGCAACAGGTGTACAATCTAGTATAAAATTTCTTGAACAAGAAATTGTATAATGTAATACAGCTTTTATAATAAAGAATTTGTAGTTGATTTTAAATTTGTTAATTTTAGTCTATAACAGCAGCTCAAATGTTTGGTCGTCTAGATGTTGCTACAAATGACTGGACTGATGGAATATTCTCTACCCTTTGGAGGAGAACTCTTAAAATGAAAAAAAGTGATTTTGTTTGGTAATTCAAGTCCATAAATTTTCGTCTCATGCTTTTATCAGTTCCAGTAAAATTAATTTTTGTAATTGTGCTATTTATTTAAAACAATTTTAACATCAGACCCAATATTGTTTCGTAATTTTTTCAGATTTAATAATAGTTGGTTCGTCTTCACAATGCACCTCAAGTTCATTTCACAAAAATCATCTAGAACTTAGTAACAAAGTGTAAACTAATTAAACAAACAATTGTGTAATGTCACTACAAGACAATGGTTTCTTAATTTTATTACTTTTATTCATCGACATCAGTGGTTCTCAACCATTGAAAAAAAAAACTCAACAATTTACGTGTCACCACCATATGCAGGGTGATTGAAATTCGAGTTTAAGCATGGGGATCTCGCTTATTGTAATAGCTAGAATATAAGTTTCAATTTGGCAAAGTTGCTAAATTTTGTGCTCAATAATAGTCTGAAGAAAAGTTGGAAGTATCTCAAACGGTATCTGAGAAAATTAGGAAAAACCGGGAAATACGATTTTTGAAAATCATCTGTAACTCCTTTGGAGTATGAAATATTTCAAATGTGTAAAAACATTGCCCAAGCTACGTTTTAAACCGAATCGGATGGTGGTCACAAATTTTTCCTAGATCGATTCGTTTTTGTTTTATGACGACCAACTTTATTTTTTCTTATGGGGGCAATTTTCGCTATTTACATAATCAAGGTATCACCACCATATACAGGGTGATTGAAATTCGAGTTTAAGCATGGGGATGTTGCTTATTATAATAGCTAGAGTGTAGATTTAAATTTGGAAAAGTTACTAAATTTGGTGCTTATTAATAATCCCAAGAGAAATCGGAAGTATCTCAAACGGTATCGGCCACAAATTTTTCCTAGATCGATTCGTTTTTGTTTTATGACAACCAACTTTGTTTTTTTCTTATGGGCGCAATTTTTGCTATTTACATAATCAAATAGCATTTATTTTTCTGAATTCATTGATGTATCACACATGGTATTTTACTTCTTTATTCATTGTCAAATTTTAAAATAAGGGTTTTAAACAAAAACCATTATAAATCAGGTAGGCCGGTCGTTGTAGTTTATGTTTTTCCATGACAACCAATCAACAAACTAAAAGTTTTGAAAGTCTATTACTTGTCACATTAATAAATTCGTAAAAATGAACTTTAATTTTTTATTAATTGGATAGGAATTCTATATTGTCAAGTCAACGATATGCAGACACATATCGAGAAAGAAGACAGCCCCCGCACACATATTTTAGTACGTTTGCCAGATACTTAGGGAAATATGGGGCTTTTGCCAAACCCAGAAGATAATATGGCAGGAAAAAAAAACATTTTTATTACAAACAGATCCGGAAAAACACTATTTTATTTCTGTTAAATTTGTTTAAAGCATGTGATAAAGTATAACAAAACTTAAAACGATATAAAAAATTCGCAGCATATCGCTTTTTTCTTTGTTTTTGAAGTTCATTTGTACAAATTTATTAATCTGACAAGTAATAGGCATTCAAAACTTTTAGTTTGTTAATTGGTTGTCATGGAAACAACATAAACTACAATGACGGGCCAACCTGATTTATAGTTGTCATTGTTAAAAACCTCTTTTTAAATTTGACAATGAAAGAAGAAGTAAAATACCATGTGTGATACATCAATGGATTCAGAAAAATAAATGCTATTTGATTATGTAAATAGCAAAAATTGCCCCCATAAGAAAAAACAAAGTTGGTTGTCATAAAACAAAAACGAATCGATCTAGGAAAAATTTGTGACCAACATCCGATTCGGCTTAAAAAGTTGCTAGGGCAATGTTTTTAGACATTTAAAATATTTTATACTTCAAAGGAGTTATAGACGATTTTCAAAAATCGTATTTTCTGGTTTCTCCTAATTTTCTCAGATACCGTTTGAGATACTTCCAACTTTTCTTCAGATTATTATTGAGCACAAAATTTAGCAACTTTGCCAAATTTAAACCTATATTCTAGCTATTACAATAAGCGAGATCCCCATGCTTAAACTCGAATTTCAATCACCCTGTATAAAAATAATTCTACCGCAACATATTAAGTTGTAATTAATGTGCAATCTAGTATAACGTATCAAATACATTATGCTTCTTTCTAAAGTATGCATACCACCGGTTGAGAACCTCCGATCTACACTATCCTGTTTGCTTCAGGTTAATTCTGGATGGTCCAGTCGATGCTGTATGGATAGAAAATTTAAATTCCGTGTTGGATGACAATAAAACTCTTACTCTGGCCAATGGTGATCGTATCGTCATGGCTCCGAACTGTAAACTAGTGTTTGAACCTGACAATGTCGACAATGCCAGTCCAGCCACGGTATCCAGGATGGGTATGGTCTTCATGAGTGCTTCTGTTTTACCGTGGAGTCCAATCTTGGAGGTAAAATTGATCTAAAAAATTTTATTGTTCCCTGCATTGAAGGGGACCTTGACAGATAAAAGCTAAAAGTTTCCATTACATTTTTTTGAACAAAAACCTGGCTGCACCATAACGAAAAATGTTTGTTATTATTTCAAATACTCGAATTTTAGAATTTAGATTAGGTCTTCATTAATTTATAATTTCATAGGCTTGGTTGAAAAAGAGATCAGATCAAGAAGCGAACGCATTCCGAACTTACTTTGGTAAAATATACGACGAACTACATAGTTTTGTACAAGTTAAACTTAAACCGAAAATGATGATCAGAGAGGCTTTGTATATTAGACAATGTTACGATGTGTTGCAAGGATTGCTCGATGTCGATGATGAAACAAGTAACGAATTTCAATTGTTTTTATATGTTCAGTTGTTTTTGTAAAGATGTTTTTGCAGAGGTTTATTCTGACAAACACTTGGAACGCTTTTTTATATTTGCCGTTATGTGGTCATTGGGTGCAGTTTTGGAGTTGGATTGCAGAGCTAAAATGGAGCAATTTGCTTTAGAACATCCATCTAGACTAGACTGGCCAAAATTAAAAGAAGGAGAATCTATTTTTGAGTATGTAGTTAACGATAATGGTCGTTGGCAACACTGGTCTGAAAGAATTGAAAAGTTTATATATCCAACTGATAGTGTGTTGGAATATACAGGTATTTTAGTACCGAATGTTGATAATGTAAGGACAGCATTTTTAATTCATAATACTGCTAAGCAAGGAAAAGCGGTTTTGTTGATTGGTAAGTCTAACCATTGACTAGTACAGGGTGTCTTAAATTCGAAGCTCAGCATGGGTCTTACTTTTACTAAAAGCTTTGAAGTCGATTAAATAAAGCGACTTCGTAGTTCATGTTGTCGAATTTAGGATACTCTGTACAGGGTGGACCAAATTCGATGTTTTCATAGGGAATCTCGGCAACTATAAGAGGTATCCAAAAAACGGACCTCGCTCCCTCAAAAAAAATTCCGAGAAAAAGTTAATCGTGGAAACTACAATTGGTTATTGTCTTTTGCTTTCGAGTTATCACCGATAACATATATGCAAGGTGATTGATTGAGACCGGGACTTAAAAATATATGAATAATGAAAAAGGGATCTGAAATTTTGGTTATAACCACAATGGCATATGATCTCTTTAATGAAATTATTTTCAATATGGCGACACTTCCGGAAATACCTGAAGTTGATATCTACTTTCTTATTTCAAATAGCATGGTCTATTTTTTATTGCGTATTTGGATTTAACACATTATTTTAGAGACACTTTTATTAGCATTCCCTATACTTAAGTGCAGTCTTTTTTTATATTTTTGGACTTTTTTGAAAATTTTTTGATTTTCATCGTGATGCTTAATATTATCTAACGCTGTCATTTTTGAAGAAACAATGCCTAAATTTAGACCATGCTTAGAAGAAACCTTGGAGTACATCCTCGAATTTTTGCAATCGATGCATTACTTACAGGGTGTCCAAAATTTAATTTTGTTTTAATTCAACTTCAGACCACTAAAACTCGTTTTTTTCAAATACAACGCCAAACTTTTTTTTCATGTTCTAATGCAAAATTAAATTCTGCATCAATCTGTATTAGCGTTTCCTATACCTATCTGCAACAATTTTCGAGTTATTAAGAGTTTTTGATAAAGTTAAGAGAAATTGCAACATTTTTAAATAGTAAACCTTGGAAATGACAACAAATGCCAATATTAATAACCGTCAACCACTTTTATTGCGTTTGTCTGAAGTATCCATAAAAATGGAATATCAAGAGTATTCAAACACGGATATTTTGAATTTATTTTACATTCACAGACAACATCACAAGATTATTGAAAGTGCGAACGAAAAGTTTTGCATTTTTAATGTAGCTTATACAGCATAGTATAACATTTTTTTTAACGTGTTTGTGCCGAAAAATTTTGTGTTTGTTTTTTAAAAAATATTGTAATATGTATAACAATTTTTAATATGTAAAAAAATCCTTAATGTGCTAATATTCTACAATACAACGTCTAAATTAATTTAAGTTTCTATTCACCATTTTAAACTCAACAAATTTTCAATTTTTTAACAAATTTGAACATCTTTTAATTCAACATTATAAAACAATTTTCATCATTTTTTTAAAAAACATCCCTGAGGATGCAGATAAAACAGATGCGGCGAAACATGTAGGATCTTTTTTAAAAAAGAATTTTATAAGGAATAAACCTGTTTTTGAAAACCAGCAAACCTTTGTTTAATTGAACCTAATCAAGCAACAGGAGAAACCAACGTTATCCATATATAAAACTGTATATGTTTGAAAAGCTTGAAAAACCCTTTTTCATATAAAGTCATGACCTACTACAGCTTTCATTTAAAAAAATTAAAGTTAACTTCATATCTCAAAAGGCAAGGTCGTTAAAAAATGGTAAAGATCGTTTTTAAATTAACGATAAAAATAAGAAATCTGTATAACATTAAGTTCTACTTTTATCAATAAATCGGTTATAATAAATTTTCATTAACGATGAAATTTCATTTTTTGTGCCTACTGCAAAAATGGAAAGTGATATTAAAAATCTGATAACACAGACATGTTTATCTCAAAAAAATAACTACAGAAATTGATATCAGATTTTTGTTAACTATTATGGTAACCGAGATACACTATAAAACATTTGAATGTGGTCCACCCTGTATATAGATATTCTGTAATCGAAGTCGAATATTACCACTTATTGCAGTGTTTTCCAATATGTGGGGGGCGCATCTTTCACCAAAATTTAACCTGTTTTATGATACAAAATTCCTTGTAAAATTTGCGTATGTAGTGGATATTTTTGAAAAACTCTGTACTTAAACAATATAATTTATAAAATTATATTGCAATAATTTTTTATGAAAAAAGGGGGGCGCAGGTACAAAAAGTTTGGAAACCACTGACTTATTGTAAAGTTTAGGATCCAAAAGATGTAGTTTTAAATTAAATCAGTAACTCGTTAACTATGCCAATCTGATATTTCTTCTTCTTCCTCTTCTCCTTCTTCTTCATCATCTTCTTCTTTCTTCAACATAATACAGGGTTGTCTCAGAAAACATTATCACCTCAATTATTTATAGGTGAACAGGGTACGGCTAAAACTGTTATGATAAAAGGCTATATGAACTTATTTGACTTAGAATATCAGATCAGCAAAAGTTTTAATTTTTCTTCAGCTACAACTCCCAACATGGTTCAAGTATGTTAAAATATTGTTAATTTTGACCATGTTTATTATTTATTGTTTTATCTTAGCGCATTATAGAATCATATATTGATAAGAGAGTTGGTACAACGTATGGACCCCCAGCTGGAAAAAAACTAACTATATTTATTGATGACATCAATATGCCTGTGATTAATGCTTGGGGAGATCAAATTACTAACGAAATTGTGCGACAACTTATGGAAATGGGTGGTAAGTAAACACTTTCATTTTAAAATTTAACAAAGACTATATTTCTACATGAACTAAATATTTACCTTTTTTTTGCAATTTTTGTTTAATGTCTAAACTTAAACGCCTTGTATATTAGATATTTTAAAAGTTTTATCGATAACTTATTTCAAAAATGTACAATTAAAATGTTTGGTGCCCACACGCACAATACAAATGGGCGGACGGATGTCAGCGGACCTCAAAAACAAGTAAATCTCTCAAAATTTGAACTAGTACATTTTTGTGATCGCAAAAATAAAAATTATGTATTTTTTTGATTGGACCTTTTGTTAATGCTAATTTCTATATAGATAGTAGGTTTAGTAGCTATAGCAAGTTACTAAATCAAGTAGCTAAAGCAAGTCACTAATTAAGTAGCAATCTTGTCAAAGTTTTGGTTTAACTCTTACCACATGTTGTAACAGATATGATACTACCGGGTGTTAACCACCAGCCGTGAACATAGGGAATTAACATTGGTTTTAACTTTTTTTCGGATTCCTGCTCCCCAATTGAATTTATATTAAAATTAATGGTAACAATAGAAAGATAACTTTATTACGCATCATTTGAGACCATTAATAAGCTTAAATGTTTAATATTTAGTTTATAATTAATATTTTAAAATTGGATTAATTTTACAAATACAAGACTGTCAATCTGACATTTGTCTTCATTAATTTTTGTTATTATCTGTCAATTTTTAAATCAGCGAGTTATTTTTCTTTAAGGATTTTGATTAAAATGAAAAAAAAAACTGTAATAGAGGTAGAGTTTTAATGGTGAAAAAAGAAATAACTCGCTGATTTAAAAATGCAGGGTTCTCGTTTTTCGAGGGCCACTATGGGGATCTCGTAAACGGTAAGAGTTACGACTTCGGTTAAATTAAGGCAAAGTTGTGTATTCAGGTGCTTAATAATTTGACGCAAACTCTTTTAGTTTTTGAGATATAGCGAAAAAAGTAAAAAAGTGAATTTTTGTTTTTTGCCCGTAACTTTTTCATTTGATGTCAAATTTCATTTTTGTAGAAACATTTTCATGGCCACTTTTTGCAAGGAATCAAATTCCCCAATTATATTTTCCGTGCGACGTTTTGTTTTTTTAAAACCATCATCAGGTCAATTTTTTCTTATGGACGCTATATCTGATTTTAATGCCAATTTGTAGAGCATTTTATTCTGAATTCGATAATGTATAACACTTGGCACTTTTTTGAAACAATTGTTGTTAATAATGGCAAAAACAAATATTTTATTTAAAACAAATCCTAATCGGCATGGTAAATAATTATCTTTGTCCCTTTTTTCTTAAGGATTAAATACACATTTTAAAGAAATTTATTACTTAACCGAAGATAATATTCTAAAAATATTTGTTAATAAGTGAACAATGTTAATGCATTCCTAACATATTTATTGATACCGATTTTTTTAATTAGTAATTTCATGCGGTTTACTTACCTGTTTCCAAGGAAAAACGGACAAAGACAATTATTTACCATGCCGATTGGGATTTGTTTTAAATAAAATATTTGTTTTTGCCATTTTTAACAACAATTGTTTCAAAAAAGTGCCAAGTGTTATACATTGTCGAATTCAGAAACAAATTCTCTACAAATTGGCGTTAAAATCAGATAGAGCGTCCATAAGAAAAAATTTACCTGATGATGGTTTTAAAAAAACAAAACGTCGCACAGAAAATATAATTGGGGAATTTGATTCCTTGCAAAAAGTGGCCATAAAAATGTTTTAACAAAAATGAACTTTGACGTCAAATGAAAAAGTTACGGGCAAAAAACAAAAATCCACTTTTTTACTTTTTTCCTCTATCTCAAAAACTAAAAGAGCTAGATAAGTTCTGTTAGCGTCAAATTATTAAGCACCTGAATATACAACTTTGCCCTAATTTAACCGAAGTCGTAACTCTTACCGTTTACGAGATCCCCATAGTTGCCCTCGAAAAACGAGAACCCTGTATTGTACACATTCATAATTTTTTATTTGAAAATTTAAAGTCATTCGGTAAGGGGTTAATGAGAGTTCACACAATATACCCAATTAAGTGCAATTGTTTAGTAGTTGACAAAAAATGGAATATCTTCTTCAAGTAAATAGTAATGATTTCTATTTACTTTACCTAAAAAGTCACTAAATTGTTTACTTGTGCAAGTACTAAACGAAACTGTCTTCACGTTGCAAGTAGCTGAATTCCTTACTTGCTTTAGTAACTTGCATTAGCTACTATAGGTACGGCATAACACAACCGCATGTCAGTTGTTTAACTTTTTTTACCAATCGAGTAACAATACACTATGAAACTGTATAGAAAATAGCATTGAAGGAAAACAAATAAAATTGACAATTTTTTAAGTTAAGATTTGTGATGCATATTGTGGCAAATTTTTCGAAAAAAAACAAATGTTTTTTTAGGTATATACAGCTTAGATAAACCTGGAGACTTTTCAACAATATTAGATGTCAAGTTTTTGGCAGCTATGATACATCCAGGAGGAGGCAGAAATGATGTACCACATCGTTTGAAGAGGCAGTTTTGTGTGTATAATTGCACCTTACCTAGCAACAATTCAATGGATTTAATATTCCGTAATTAGCACACCTAATTATGATTATGAATAACAAAATTACTATTTCTTAAAATTCAGGTGAAATTGGAGAAGGTTATTTCTGCTCAAGTCGATTTACTGATATTATTGTTGAGTTTGTACCTTGTTTGGTAAAATTAACTCGTCACATATGGCAACAGACTAAAGTCAAAATGTTGCCAACACCAGCGAAATTTCACTATGTCTTTAATCTTAGAGATTTATCTAGAATCTGGCAGGGTATTCTTACCGTTCAAGATTTGGAATGTAGATCAATATCATCTGTATTAAAACTGTGGCAGCATGAGTGTATGAGGGTTATTTCAGACAGGTATCTAAATCAACTTCCTAGTTCTGTTGGTTAAATGTATTTTCTTACAGATTTACAAATCAGGCTGATCGTGATTGGTTTTTAAATAATTTGAGACGACAGGCCGAGGAAGAATTGGAAGATAACTGGAAACATTTTCCAGAAGATGAAACCTTTTGGGTTGACTTCTTACGTGAACCACCTGAAGCAACAGGAGATGAACCTGATGATTTCTGTTTTGAAGCACCAAAAATTTATGAAGAAATATCGAGTTGGGAGTTTGTCACGGAAAAACTTTTCTGTAGGTATTAGGTTTGATCCAGGAACGCTATGTACAGGGTGGTCCAAATTCGATTGGATTGCATGGGTATCTCGGTTAATATTTAAGATAGAGAAACGGTTAAATTACCAAAAATGTGCATTTTTTGAGACAAATTCGGAACCGTTTTCAAAAATATTCTATCATTTCCGGTTTTCGAGTTATCGAATAAAAAGTGTTTTTTTGTCATATTAATAATGTGTCATATCTCCGTTATTGTTGTAAATATCAAAAATATTTATGAAGATTATTTTTAGATATTTTTATGCTTAAAATGATTATCCTAAAAAAAAAATTTTCCGCTCGCTGTTAAAAAGTTGACACAAACTTACCTTTTTTTAAATAGGAACGATAGTTGGCTATGACCTATTTAAATTCGTTATTTTTTTCTCATTCCAAATATATAAGAGTTGATGTATTTATTTTTAATAATACGCAAGTTATGAAGGTTTTTTAGTTTTTTTTTCTAAGAAAATCATAGTAGGCTGTGAAAACAAAAAAAAACTATGTGTAAAACCTTATAAAACTCATGTGGTACAAGTTTTTTGTCGTTAAAAATTTTAAAAAATGACTATCGCTCAAAAAACAAGAGTAGGTACTTTTAAGTTGAGCAGAAAGAAATCAGAAAACAATTGCTTTCTGTATGTCACAGTTTTTGTTAATTCAAATCGAAATGAACAGATTTGGTGCTAATTCAAAAGATGAAATAGAAGAAGCAGTGAATAAAACCATATGAATTAATTTAAATAAAATAGTTTTTATTTCAACTTGATTTTCATTCTTTTAATAATTCATTAAATAATCTTGTCAAATACAATTCGTGGTCTGGAATTTTTTGGTAATTTTACTCAAGCTTGCATAGTAATAACTCATGTAAATTTGATAGAATATCACTCGCGCAAGCGCTCGTGATATTTTAACTATTAAATTGACACTGGTTGTTACTAAGCGATGTTTTCGTAAAATTGCCGACAATTCTAGACCACCTATTATATTACTACAGATAACTATAAACTTAGTTTGCAGTTTTATTTGCAATGTAAATTTGATATATTTTCATTGACTTGAAAAATCAGTAATAAACTAAAAATAATTTGGCAATGTTTGATTCCAGCTTTCATGGAAGGCTACAATGAAGCTACCAGAGGAGCAAATATGGATATGGTGTTCTTTCATGATGCTATGGTACACTTGATTATTATATCGCGAATCGTCCGAACTCCAAGAGGTAATTCATTACTGGTAGGTGTTGGTGGTTCCGGAAAACAGAGTTTAACAAAACTGGCGTCATTTATTGCTAATTACAAGTCTTTCCAGATATCGTTGACAAGGTTTGTATATTAAAATTTTATATTATACCATCTGGATAAAAGCTTAATTTGTTTTTACCATTATCAAAATTACGGTTTATAAAATCTGAAAGTTTATTATTTATGGGGTACTGAAATTATGTATTGTAACAGTTCGCTAAGAACTTTGTACTTTATTTTTGATTACTTTCTAATTTTTTTTTGTAAGCTCATGATCGTTTGTTGTTGTGGTTGGGCCCTTGGCGTTGTTCACCAGTCAATTCCTTAGGCTTCAGCTCCCAGCGCAAAATGCCAGGAAGAACCCACAGGGAAATATATAGTCTAGCACTACAGGCCTCCAAGGCCCATGGCTTCAAATTTCTTTAAAAAAAATTACACTCGTTCCGGTTTTCTGCTTTCTCCCTCCAGTTCTTTACCCCAAGCCACAACATGCCTTCTTCTACTCCTTCCATCCACTTCCTCTTCGGTCTGCCTCTCTTTTTTTTCTCTCCTTCTCGCAAATACCTTTTTTACCAGTCTGTTTCTTCCATTCTTATTACATGCCTGAGCCATCTTAATCTTTGTATTCTCACCGGATGTGACACACTAGGATTGTTGTAAAATTACCTCCTGATTTGTCCTTCTCCAGCCAATCCCTTCTTCCTTTACACCTCCTAGTATTTTCCGCAATATTTTCCTTTCCCATATATCTAATTTAGCCTCACTTTCTTTGTTAAGTACCCACACTTCACATCCATAAGTTACTGTTGGTCGAATGACAGTTCAGTAAATTCTAATTTTTGTACTTTTAGAGACGCTCCCACCGACCTGCCGCCTTTTGCTATTCTCTTATTAATCTCTATTTCCTCCTGACAATTGTTTGTTAACGTTACTCCCAGGTACTCGAATTGGCTTAGACTAGCAAACGCATACTGCTTATTATTCTCTGCTTTAAAATGTCCAAAATCTTTGCCTCTTCTTTGTCTCCTGTTCTCACTTCCATGTATTTAGTTTTTTCTCGATTGATCCTTAGTCCATATTCCCTTGCTGTCATCTCCAGATTTTTAAACATCTTCATCAACTCTTTACGCGATCTTGTCATTAGCACTGTATCATCCGCATATGCCCATACACTGATGCCTATAACTGGAGATTAAACTACTTCTTTGAATACCATTTAACAGTTCTTCGAAATGTTGGCCCCACATACCTAATTTTACTACTTTTCTTTTTTGCCCATTTTTCTAACCTGTTGTATAGGTAAGTCCGTTAATATTGGAGATACAGAAACGTTTAAATTAGCAAATTTGTGCAGAATTTAAAGAGAAATCTGATGCCATTTTCAAATTTGACCTACGTCATCAACTTTTTGAATATTTTGAAAAAACTGAAAAAGGTCGATTTTTTCAAACTTGAATAATTCCGTAACCATATGAGTTAAAACAAAAATAAAAATTGGCTTTTGTAGATATTTTTACGTAGATTTTAAATATGTTAACGAAATTTTCATAGCACTCTCGATTTCCGAGTTATAGCACAAACTTGCATTTTTTTAAATGGAAGTCATAGTTGGCTGTGGTCTTATTAAAAAGGTTATTTTTCTCTCGTTTCAATGATATAAGGTTTGTTATGCTATGAAAATTTCGTTAACATATTTAAAATCTACGTAAAAATATCTGTAAAAGTCAATTTTTATTTTTGTTCTAACTCATATGGTTACGGAATTATTCAAGTTTGAAAAAATCGACCTTTTTCAGTTTTTTCAAAATATTTCAAAAAGTTGATGACGTAGGTCAAATTTGAAAATGGCATCAGATTTCCCTTTAAATTCTGCACAAATTTGCTAATTTAAACGTTTCTGTATCTCTAATATTAACGGAGTTACCAATACAACAGGTTAGAAAAATGGGCACCCTGTATACTTCTGGACTCTGGACCAAATTTAAAATATTAAATTGTTATTACTGAATACAAAGAAACCTATAATTAGAAAGAAATTAGAGAACATTAAAATAATCAATAATTGTTTATTGCAATATTTTGTAATTTTTTTTTAAAACCTAAAAGTCGTTTAAGGTTAGCTGTTTAAGAGTGTACTTTACACAAGTTCTTGTTTTGTTTAAGAATTTCATGGCTTACGTGATATTACGGAAAAACAAAAATCAACCAAAATTTTTAAACTCAAGTATATCGGCTATCGTTGCTAATACACAAAAATGCCAGGGAAAAATGTTTGCTGGATATTGTTTGCTATAAAATGATAATAGTTAAATCTTTATCTATTAAATTTTGTGTGAGATATTTAATGAAACAACTCTTTTTTAAATGGCAGCTTTAGGAGGTGATGACTTAGATAAAAAGATTATTTTTTTCTCTTTACAATGATGTAATATTTTATAAGTTTATTTACAAAAATAGCCGAAATAACTAAAAATTGTGAAATCCAAGATAAAAATCAACGGTGCCATGAAAAAAACAGTAATCGACTTCCATTGTATTATTTCGACCCTTGCTAGTCTATCTTTTGTCACTCTTTAAACGGTGATAATAAAACAAATTTGATGCCATGATGCGAAATTAATATAATCATACTAATTGCTAGCATATGAATATCCTAGGAAACCACCTTTGCAATTTAAGGTTCACACACAGCGGTGCGGTGGCGATCGCAGGCGCGATCAAGATAATTGGTAACCAGGTTACTAATTATCGTGATCACGATCGCGGCCGCCACCGCGCCGGTGTGAGTTGACCTTTACTTTTATTTGAAGTATATGTGAAAATATTCAGTTAAAATCTTATGTATGCTTGTTAATAATAATAATCATGAAAATAAAATACTTATCAGCCATTCCTGTTCACTTTTTATTTAAAAATTGTCAAAAAATAAAGATATACACAAAACCCAGTCAACGTTTCACTAAGTGATAGTTTTAGAGTAATTTAAATTTACACAGGTCATCTATACATAAAATTTTAACTTCAATTCAAAAGAAGGTTTTCAAAGTGTAACTGATAATGTAGGTGGTTGCTTTTCTAAACCACTAGGACTTAAGAAACTGATCATTAAAAAGGTCAAACCACTAGGGACAAAAGGGCCAAACAAGAATGTTATAAATATTTTTATAATACATCGTGCTTAGTTATTATTCTATTCTTTTTTTTTTATTTCTAAATTTAAAAATAATTAAATATTAACAATTAAATTAAATGATTTTTTTCGGCCAATTTTTTCTTAGAAAAACGAGTGTTAAGGGGTTAAGGTTAAGGTCATAGTCATAACTATTAAAATCCATTTTAATTATTCTCAAAAAAATTATTCTGTTTTGGTTTTGTCGGCATGTAGATGAAAAATATTTGTTTTATTATGTTAAGATTTTTTCAGGTCATACAATTTAAATAATTTCATGGACGATATGAAATATTTATATCGAGTAGCAGGCCAAGAAGGACTAGGAATTAGTTTTATATTCACTGATAACGATATTAAAGAAGAAACGTTTTTGGAATCACTGAATAATGTATTAAGTTCAGGAGAAATCGCCAATCTCTTTGCCAAAGACGAATTAGATGAGATACAATCAGAGCTGATAGCTGTCATGAAGAGGCAATATCCCAAACGACCACCTACAGGCGATAATCTGTACGACTATTTTATTGCACGAGCCCGATCCAACTTACACATTGTGTTGTGCTTTTCGCCAGTAAGTTACTAAGCAAACTGAAATTTTTGATAATTAACACTCTGAGCGCCAAATGTCCACCGGTGGGCTTTGGTCCCAGAAGCAAAAAACACTTGTGGTACCACATGCCCACCGGTGGTCATTATCAAAAAGTGAGCATATCAATAAAATAAGATGAAACAGAGGGCGAAAATGTAAAAACTGTGTAGGTATAAATCTTCAAGAAAACTGTAAAAAAAAAAGGTTGGTCCACCGCGCAAGTTTTCGTTTTATAATGCGGCGCTCAACGTGTTAAGATTTAAGTGATTTAGGTCCAAATTTTTAGGAGAAATTAGCAAGATATTCATACTTTAACGTCAAATGTTTTAGGTTGGTGAAAAGTTTAGAAATAGATCACTTAAATTCCCTGGTTTAATATCAGGTTGTACGATGGACTGGTTTTCAAAATGGCCAAAAGATGCCCTTCAAGCTGTCGCTCAACATTTCTTAGATGAATTCCCAATTGTTTGTACACAAGAAGTTAAAAATGAATTAATTCTGGTAATGGGTGAAATACAAGATAACGTTGCTGAATTATGCGTCTTATATTTCGAAAGGTAGGTTGAAATTTAGTTTGAAAAAAGGGTACTATTGCAATCTTCTTAACGGAAATCGAACAACATTTTTAAACTCAAATATCTCGGCAATCGTTGCTAAAGTCTGTTTTAGACAATAGATACTATTTTTTCGTTAAAAAATTGCACTTTATTTTATTTTGCCGTGTCAATCAGAAACTAAAAATCTTGAACGAAAAAATTGTAGGGAAATAGGATGTGTTATAATCGCATCCAATATTTGGCATGCGCACATGTGTATTCCACTGTAATTGTATCTGACCGCATGTCATTTGTGGGTTAGGTTAACTGAAATAAAAACCACAGTTCGTTATTAATTATTTAGTAACATCATTAGTGGTACTGGAGACATAAGTAGTAGTTTTCTATTCATTTGTAATTATTATAAGCACTAGAGCAGGGGTTCTTAACCAGGGGTCCGTGAAAAGATTTCAAGGGATCCGCGAGCCTTATGGGAAACATTAATTTATTATCTTTGTTTTTCTAACTTCTATCTAGATTTCCTTTACATACAGTGTGTCCCAAAGGTATGGAATATACTATACAGGGTGGGCTTTTTTCGATGCTCACCATTGCTATCTTGGAAACGGTAAGAGATGCAAGGTCGATTAAATTAGAGAAAAGTTGCACATTTTTACGGCGATTAAGAATCTGAAAAGAAATCCTGTATATTTTGATTCGTTTTTGATTTATTACAAAAAAACTGAAAAATGTGATTTTAGAAAAATATTATTATCTTCCCTACCATTGACGCTATTTCATTTAAACCTGGTAACTTTATGTTTTTGACCGTCCTGGGTTTGATGACGTCAACAGAAATTTTCGAAGCCTTCTAGATTTTAAGTTGCGATAGTCAACTTTTTTATTTCTTATGGCCGCCATATTGGATTTTTACACCTTCAGACAGACAAAAAAATTAGCTTTTCAGATTGGTAACCAACGTACCTTTTTTCTTTCAAAAAACTTGTTGAAATTTTAAAATTTGTGTAAATAATTCATAAAATCGATAATGCTTTGCAAAACAATTGAAATTATAATATAAATAAAAGTGACACAACATTTTATAGGTCTAATGATAACGAAATTAAGATTGTTGGAGACATATTTAGAAGATATGTTAGGCGAATTGCCATTATTAACAATTCAAAATCATCAGTAGTTTCAGCAGAAAGGAGCTGGTCCTCACGCCCGCATTGAAAAAGGATATTAATTTAGATGTACGCTTTCAAAATTCATGACTTGGTGCGTTTGGTCCTGTTCATTGGCCATGTTTAACGCCTATGGATTACTTTTACATTGATGTTGTTTATGCAACCCTAACGGAAAATATAGAACTTCTTCGCCGTAAAATCAAAAATGCGTTCGACTCTATTTCGAGACAAACTATCCTAAAGGCAGTGGACTAAATGAATTTGAGGACTAACCACTACATCATACATAACTGCACGCACTTTAAACAATTTAAATAATTATTTATCTGGTGTTTTAAATTTATTGTCATTTCGTTATTTTATTAGACCTATAAAATGTTGTGTCACTTTTATTTATATTATAATTTCAATTGTTTTGCAAAGCATTCTCGATTTTATGAATTATTTACACAAATTTTAAAATTTCAACAAGTTCTTTGAAAGAAAAAAGGTATGTTGGTTACCAATCTGAAAAGCTAATTTTTTTGTCTGTCTGATGGTGTAAAAATCCAATATGGCGGTCAAAAGAAATAAAAAAGTTGACTATTGCAACTTGAAATCTAGAAGGCTTAGAAAATTTCTGTTGACGTCATCAAACCCAGGATGGTCAAAAACATCAAGTTACCAAGTTTAAATGAAATAGCGTCAATGGTAGGGAAGATAATAATATTTTTCTAAAATCACATTTTTCAGTTTTTTTGTAATAAATTAAAAACTAATCAAAATATCCAGGATTTATTTTCAGATTCTTAATCGCCATAAAAATGTGCAACTTTTCTCTAATTGAACCGACCTTGTATCTCTTACCGTTTCCAAGATAGCAATGGTGAGCATCGAAAAAAGCACCACCCTGTATATCTCAGTAAATATCCACTTTAGGGTAAAAGGTTTTGAATAAAATTGTTTGGTACTTAGTTTTCCGTCATAAGACAAAATTTAATGTTTTTTTTTTAATAACAAAAGCGCAATGAAAAACAATTGAATTTTTTTAAATGACAAGGTACCCCTAACTTTAATGTTAACAAAAATTTAAAGTGCTGTATCGCTCAAAATTTTCATAAAAATGTAAATTTTACGGAAACGGTTGACTTTAGACCCATACAACCTTGTAATTTTTTAAATTTAACGAGGAATCCAAAAATGTAAAAATATACTTGGTCTTTTATTTAAAATTATAAAGTCTGAGTCTGTTCCCGTTGAACCGGAAGTCGTATTGCAACCTTAATATTTTCATCGAATCCGAAAAGTACCATGGCGCTTAGACATTGTTATATCTGCAATAGTATTCTAGATATTTGTCTGTGTCCATACTTTTGCACAACCCTGTATACAAATAAACATTTGACATGGTTACTCAAGATTGCCAACAAAATATAATAAAAGTTACTAAAAAGTAACCAACAGATATTAGAGTTTTTGTATCAAAAATATAACCATGTAAATGGTTCGTATTTTCCATGCAAAATTATTGAACAAGATTTTTATATAAAAATTCTATGCGAATTAAACGAAAAAATAGTTAAAAATTAGTATAGTCTAAAAAGGACTTAATATACAAAAATACAAAAAAAAATTGCTAGATTTTGTTTGCCATAAAATGGTGATATTCAAGTTTTATTTGTTCCTTTTTGACTCTTCTTTTAAAATGCTTTTTCAGGTTCCGAAGACAAGCTCATGTAACTCCGAAAACATACTTATCGTTTTTAGATAGTTACAAGGGATTGTATAAGCTAAAGCATGATGAAATTGCTGTTTCGGCAGTAAAAATGAAAACCGGTCTTACAAAACTGGTCGAGGCAGCCGAAAGTGTTGATAAACTTAAACTTGAATTGAAAGAAAATGAAGCTAAACTAGCTGTTGCCACTGCTATTGCTCAGAAAGTAGGCTTTTAATTTGCATTATAAAGGCAAAAAATAAATTATTGAAGCAGAATCTATTTAGGCTAGAGTCCTGCAGTCGGGTTGGAACCCTCGGTATATCCGCAAAGCGGGTCGGGTCGTGGGTCCTTGAATAATAAATTTTGTGGGTAACGAGTCGTGTGCAATTTTATCAATAGAGGGTACAGGTCAAATGAAATGAGCTTTTTGTGTGTTTTGATATTTTTTGTCCACTATTTTGCTATTGCAAATGTACATAAATAAAAAATGTAAAGATAGTGGGCTGGGTACAGCTCAAATAAAGTAGATTATGTGGTTCGGGTGCGGGTCTAACAAACTAAAATCATGTGGGTCTAACAAACGAGAATCATGCGGGTTGCAGGTCGGATGCGGGTTGAAGATTAGCTGTTACGGGTCGGGTGCCAGTCCAATAAATTAGACCCGTGCAGGACTCTAATCTAGGCTACCTGTTTATATTGTATAATTGTTGATTTAAACATTTTGTGTCAGAGGTAATTTGACTCTAATGACTCATTTAAAAAACTTTTTAATTTAGGTCTTGCAATCAGTAACGGATGCTCAAGCAAATGCTGAAGTTATAAAAACTGAGGCATTAATTGTAAAGGACAGAGCTGAGGTCCTTGTCGCTAGTATAGATGTAGATAAAATGGAAGCAGAGGGAAAATTGCAGGCAGCTAAACCAGCTCTAGAAGCTGCCGAAGCAGCATTACTAGTAAGAATTTTTTAAGTGTAAATATACAGGGTGTCCCAGATTACATTTCCAGCATGGGGATCTCGCTTATTATAGGAGATATAGGTTTGTTTAAATTAGATGAATTATTCCTTAATATGAGAGGAGCCAGAATCAATTTTTAAAAGTACAAAATTTCTCGTACTTCAGATTTTATAGCAAAAAATATGAAAATGTCGAATTTCTTTTATCTCTCATAACTTTTTTGTCATAATCATTAGAACAATTTTATTTGTACTTTCTTAAGGTACCTTTTAATGCAAAATGTAATTGTTAGTTTAGATTTTTTGTAACACCCACCATTTTCGAGATATTACCCCTAATTTTATTTTTTCTTATGGGCCGGGAAGTTAGCTATGGAATAATTAAATGTGTTTTTTTTTCATTTAATTATTCCATAGCTAACTTCGCGGCCCATAAGAAAAAATGTAACTAGTGGTAATATGTCGAAAACGGTAGGTGTTAAAAAAAAACTAAAATAACAGTTACATTTTCCATTAAAAGTACCTTAAAAAAGTACAAATAAAATTGTTCCAACGATTAAGACAAAAAAGTTATGAAAGAAAAAAGAAATACGACATTTTCATATTTTTTGCTATAATATTTGAAGTACAAGAAATTTTGTACTTTTAAAAATTGATTATGGCTCCTCTCATATTAAGGAATAATTCATCTAATTTAAACAAACCTGTATCTCTTATAATAAGCGAGATCCCCATGCTGGAAATGTAATCTGGACACCCTGTATAGCAAGAGAAGCGACCCTACCCTATTAGCACATATTATAATATATCAATATTGTCAGCCAACATTGGTATAAGGCAGCTGTGTTGGTTAAATATACAGCGTCATGCAAAAGGTCTGTAACAAATGGGAAAAATTGTTATTATTGATGTCTCGGAAAATTTTATTTTAAATAAAAGTTGGTGCATGGTCTAAAACTAATTTTGAAATAAAAAAAGTTTAATAAAAAGTCATAGGACACTAGATTTTAGCGATTTTTGAAATATTCGCCAGAGTAAAGTGCCCTTATTTTAAGGGATACAATTTTTTTTTATAAGAAACAGTTATTTAGAATCTCAAAATAAGGCTGGATTTAAATGTTGACGGTCAAATTCCAATTTTTAAGAAATTTTAACATTCAAAAAGTCTGCAACAAATGGAAAAGTTTTTTATTATCGATTTCTCAGAAAATTTTATTCGTGATAAAAGTTGGTGCATGGTGTAAAACTAATTTTAAGATGAAAAACAGTTTAATAAAAAGTTATACGACACTAGATTTTAACGATTTTTGAAATATTCGCAAGAGTAAATGCCCTTATTTTAGATGATAAAAAAACAATTTATTGGAAAAAGTTATTTAAAATCTCCAAATAAGGCTGGATTTAAATTTGACGGCAAAATTCCAATTGTTATTTATTAAGAAATTTTAAGCACTTTACTCTTGCGAATATTTCAAAAATCTCTAAAATCTAGTGTCCTATGACTTTTTATTGAACTTTTTATTATCTTAAAATTAGTTTTAGACCATGCACCAATAGAATTTTCCGAGAAATCGTTAATAAAAAGCTTTTCCATTTGTTGCAGACTTTTTGAATGTTAAAATTTCTTAAAAAATACAAATTGGAATTTGACCGACAACATTTAAATCTAGCGTTAGTTTGAGATTCTAAATATCTTTTTCTTATAATTTTTTTTTTGTATCTCTTAAAATAAGGGCACTTTACTCCTGCGAATATTTCTAAAATCGCTAAAATCTAGTGTCCTGTGACTTTTTATTAAACTTTTTTTGATCTTAACTTTAGTTTTGGACCATGCACCAACTTTTATCAAGAATAAAATTTTCTGGAAAATCAATAATAAAAATTTTTCCCATTTGTTGCAGACTGTAGATTTTCAATATTATTACAAAAATTTTAAATGACAGAGGAAATATTATTTTTTAATTTTACATACATATTGGTAAACAATGTGATACTTATTCATATTTGCAATTAATGTTAACAGTATATGAAATACCTATATTTCATCTTGATAGGGAGGTGTTAAAAAATTGTCCGTTGTTAACCAATATTGGCAAAATTGTATCCACAAGTACGAAAACTACATCAATTAATCCAATTTCTGATAAACCTGTATTAATATTTCAAATTGAAATACAATTATAGTACATATTGGTCCACATAGAAGGGCCACTATTGGGATATCGTAAACGGTAATAGCCACAAAGAAGTTGAAATTAGACAAATTGTTCCCCTTTCTGAGACCTATTCAGTGATGCTTTAATGTTTTAAAAAAGTTCCACGGCATGCTAGTTAATGTACAAAAATCAAAATGGGCATTTTTTTAAATTTTAATAATTCGGTTGTACTTGATGGTACAAAAATATTTTTGAGAAAAAGTTGTAGATATTTTACGCTCTGTAAAATAAAAAACATTTATTTGTTGCAATATTGTTTAAATCCGGATTTTTGCACATATCATGTTTAAAATTTCGTTTGTCTAAAATCAAAACTAAAGAGAAAAAAAAAGGGGGTGAGCCTGATTTCAGTTACACCCGGTATAATATAAAAAATACAATATTATTTTGAAACACATATATTTAAAAAATTGTGTTGGAATTTCAAAGCCAATTTAAAAATGTTGTGTACCATATTCAGCATATTCAGTAACAATTAAGTATTCATATACTATTTATCAGATATTATGTGCTACCAACAGAGGCGTAGCAACAATTTTTGCGCCCTTGGCAAATGAAACTTTAGCGACCTTGTATACTTTCAATAATTTTATTTAATATACCTACCTATGTAAAAAAAAACAAATGTTTCAGTACCTAAAGCCGGGTCCACATTTGCGAGCAAAAGTGAGAGCCGAGCCTAGCGCAATCCATCATTTTAGCGAGCCTGCTAAATACCAACACTTGGCTGACCGGTTTTGTTGCACTCGCGAACCTGTGGTCGTATTAAACTGTTAAGAGGCAGGCTCGCTGAAATGATGGATTGCGCTAGGCTCGGCTCTCACTTTTGCTCGCAAATGTGGACGCGGCTTAATAAAAAACTTCAATAATAGTCAAAATATGCAAAACATAAACTTTTCTTCTATTGAAACTTAAAACAAAATAAAATTCTTACAAAAAAATAACAAAATATAATTTTGTAAGTGAGACGAATGTTTCTTTTTAGATTCTTCCTTTTGCAGTCGTTCTAAACGAAACTGATGACCACTTTTTTTTCTTTGGCGGCATCTCTATACTACAAATATAATATGCAACAACGAACGATATGGTACTAACGCAGTACTAACAAAATAACCTGTGCCTGTTAAATAACAGACAATACGTTTGTTCCAACATAGGATTTAAAACCGATCTCTGATTAGTTCATGAACCGGTTTATTCGCATGTGTGAACTATGTACTAATACATGTATCGCCCAGAATTAGCCGGTGTTGGAACCCTTTTACGACTGGCCTAACTGTAAATGACATTTGCGTCTATTGGGTTCATACAAATGTACGCATCGCTAGGGTAAACACCTTAAGAATTTAGCACAGTGGGGTTGGGAAGCGATGCATAGCTAGCTGAGCTCACGTTAGTTATGAACAGTGCTTGCGTGTAAAAATCTAAATGCTGGTACACGCTCTCATCCAAGAACTGTTTTGACCGTTCACTGACTAGTTCATGTATCCATTTTGTAATGATGGAACAGCCAACTAAACCGTCCGGTGACAGAGACTGTGTTGGAACGCGATATTGATACTGCGCAAACTCGTGATTGTTTACTGTACCGGGCAAATCGCTGTTGGAATAAAACAAACCTTATATGTGCTGCACAGCTACAGCGCAGAGTGCCGCTCCGCCCTAGCTAGTCCAACTAAAGCCGCTCATTTAGAGAGGGCGGACTTAGAACGATAGACAATTGTTTCTCTAAATTTGAAATTTAAAAAAATAATGAGACTATTATTTATTAATAATACAATAATTAGATTTTTTGAGTTGAATTTTGCGCCCCTCAGATTATGGCACCGTTGGCAAACGCCCAAATGCCAACCCGTTCCTACGCCACTGGCTACCAATATTGTTGTAGTGCATTTTATTTTTAAATTATGCAAATGCTTTGTTTTATAGACCATCAAATCTGCTGATATAGCAACTGTAAGAAAACTGGGTAAACCTCCATATTTAATTTTACTTATCATGGATGCCGTGTTGATATACTTTAAAAGAAAATTAGAACCAACAAAAGGTGATCCCGAAAGAAACTTTATGATAACATCTTGGGGTGAATCCTTGAAGGTAACATCTATAAAACAATTTTTTTTAAGTTGGTTTACTGAGTTCCACACACATCTGTTAATATGTATTACAATTCAGGTAATGGCTGATACTAAATTTTTATCAAAACTACAAGACTATCCAAAAGATTCCATAAATGCGGAGATGGTAGACATACTCAAACCATATTTTGATTTTCCTCAATACACCTTTGAATGCGCCAAAACTGCATGTGGTAACGTTGCTGGTCTAATCCAGTGGACCATGGCGATGGCTTCATTTTTTGAAGTAAATCGTGATGTCTTACCTCTTAAGGTAAGTTATGATAAGTAAGCACAAACAAGTAGCTCTCAAGCATTTTATATATTTCTAAACTGCAGTTAATATAATGTTTTTTAATCTAAAAAAGTTTATCGATTGTGGTGTCAATATTTTTTTTTAAGGCTAATTTGGCTAGGCAAGAAGCTAAACTGAATAAAGCTCAATCAGAACTTAAAGCTGCTGAAGAGTTACTGGAAAAAAAAGAACAAGAAGTGCGAGAATGCCAAGCAATGTACGACGAAGCCATGGAGAAACAAAAAGTATATTTGATTTTAAAAGTCTTAGGACACTAATCTCTCAGATTAATAAACTGATGTGACTACCAAATGACTTTCGCCATAAAAATTGTATTTATGTCTGTATGTGTGTTTGTGCATTAGTGGGTATAAAAACCTACCTAACCTCATTTTTGTTAATGACGTCTGTCAACATGACGTCTGTCAAAATGACGTTTCATGCGAATGTTTATGAATATGAACAACGTTCTTAAACCCTTGACTGTGCTCTACGAACTGAGTTCGGGCGTTCTTTTCGCGCTAATACCGAGGCTGTACGATTTGAATTTGGGCACTTTAACCGCTTTTGCACCGTTGATCTTGTTCTACGAACTGAGTTCGAGCGTTTTTATCGCGCTTGCGCCGTGCTGTACGATTTGAGGCCTTATACACGCGAAGCGGATAACTTCAGTTGATCGCGCGTTACAGCCGGTATTATGCAAGCTACAGTATCAAGGCGGCGTAGGCAGATTTTTTTTAACGTGCATTCTGTGTTGAAGCTATAAGTTAGAAAAAGACAAAAATTGGGTTGATCTTTGTCACCGACGCCAAGTCTCCTTTTTTCTTGACCCAAAAATCTTATGCAGGTAGATTTAGGTAAGTTGGGTTCGCACGGTTTTTGCGTGTGATTTTTGTAACAAAAAATTTAATTTTTTTGAGGTGCTGATAGAGAACAACCTAATTGTATTTTTTAACTCACAGCTTCATTACAGAAGCAACATAAAAAAGGGTTAGCCTCTGTCGCCGCGACATTGTCGCATGCATAAACCCAGGAATTTAATGTAACATTCAAAGGGTTAAAAAGATATTTTCAAAATTAAAAAAAAAACATTTTTTTCACAGAAACTCAAGAGAATTGAGACGGCATTATACTAAGAAAATTAAACTCTTAAACATACTAAAATTTGAAATAAATTGGTGAAGCTGTTTTTAAGAAAAATTTTCAAAATTTTGAATTTTTTAAATATCGTAATTTTAAATATTACCATAAAAATTTAATAGGGTTTTTTATAGACCTTAACATAGACTACAATCCCACATAAATAAATTTTTTTAATCTTTTACTGTTTTTATGTAATTTAGGGTTGTCGTTTCAACTTAAACACCCTGTATATTAGTTATTATCTGAAAAATTAAATATTTGCACGCACTATGTAAATTACTTTTAAAGGCTCTATTGAAAACTACTATAAAAAATTTACATTTTTAACATCTGGCACACACGGCGTCCTCGTGAGGATAGTCAAAACGAATTCAGGCGACCTCAAAATGTGTGTATCCGTCGAAATCTTAAATTCGAAAATTTTCTTTAATACTTTCTTCAAACTACTTATGGCGAAAGTAAAAAACGGTCCACAAATATAGTACCAATAATTTATAATCATTATTCATGTAATAACAATAACTTGAATGAAAAATTACATATTTTTTGTGAAGAATCTGTTGTAGAAAATGTTAGACCAGTTTCAAGACTATCATATCTTCGTCAGGAGCAAATAACATTACTCGAAATTGTTCTGGCATTTTTGATTCTCATTTATATGATACTAGCGGAGTTACCCGGCTTCGCTCGGTGAATTTTTTTTGGGATTACAATTCTCTTTTATCAATCACAGACTGCTCGCGCTCGTGCTCGGCGGACGTTCCCAGATTTTCAATCGCAGACTACTCGCGCTCGGCAGACGTTCCCGGCCGTTTTATGAATTTTTGACCTTTGGGGAATTTTTGAAACTTAAGAGAATTTTTGAACCTTTTGAGAATTTTGGATCTTTTGGGAATTTTTGTATCTATTGAGAATTTTGAATCTTTTGGATATTTTTGTATCTATTGAGAATTTTTGATCTTTTGGGAATTTTTGGAACTTTGGGAATTCTTATATAGCCTATCTTTTTCCCATGGTCCTATAGATTGTGCCAAATTTGGTCAGGATCGGATGAATGGTATAGGAATGCATAAAGGACATACATAAATACATTCATTTTTATATACATATATAGATAAATGAATCACTCAAATAATTCAAGCATTTGACAAGTATTCATAATTATAGGTTGTATTAGATGAAGCAAATGCTTGCAAAAAGAAGATGGATTCAGCAACTGCTTTGATCAATGGCCTTAGTGGTGAAAGAACACGTTGGACTGAATCTTGTGCGCAGTTTAAATCAGAAACTGAAAGATTAGTTGGCGATGTGTTGCTTTTAGTTGGATTTTTAGGATATTCTGGACCATTCAACCAAGAGTTTAGAGTTGCCCAACAGAAAGGTTGGCTTGATGAATTAATTGACAGGAGGATACCTGTCTCTATGACATTAAATTTAACGGACAGTTTAATTGATACAGCTACTGTGAGTTTACAAAAATTATATGTAAAAAAATTCTACATAAACGAGCAATCCTGCAATTAACTTGAAATGAAGGTTGTCTTCTATCTGCCATAAATCCATATCAATTCTTAATTCATGGACCCGAACGGCAAAGAATAACGGTTTCGTAATAAATTATTGTAAAATATTTTTAGATAGGAGAATGGAATTTGCAAGGTCTACCAACAGATGATTTATCAATCCAAAATGGTATTATAGTCACCAAGGCATCCCGATATGCACTGATGATTGATCCTCAAAGCCAGGGAAAAGCTTGGATTAAAAATAAAGAGAAAAATTTTGGTTTACTTGTCAGTACACTCAACCACAAATATTTTAGGTAAAGTAATATTGAAATAAGAAATACATAAAAGTTTTATCAAAACTATACAGGGTGTCCCAGATTACATTTCCACCATGGGGATCTCACTTATTATAAGAGATACAGGTTTGTTTAAATTAGATGAATTATTCCTTAGTATGAGAGGAGCCACAATCAATTTTTAAAAGTACCAAATTCCTCGTGCGTCAGAAGTTGGAGCACAAAATTTGAAAATGTCGAATTTCTTTTTTCTCTCA